>CM076574.1:878061243-878669455 GCA_034641835.2 Pinus albicaulis | reverse complement strand
TTGCCCCAGAAGGTGCAAGGAGAGGCCGATAGGAGTATTGTTTGTGAATTATTAATTTGAAGTAATTGTAGTTTTTGAGATGAAGGAGATTTTGTATATTTTTGCACAAATTTTTTGTAGCATATAAGATTATCCATCCCAATGTTGTCAAAGCTTAAAACATGGTGTTAATTTGACATTATACACACACAGACTGAATGGAAGGTGTTTATGCCTGAGACACAGCATGATCGACAGGACAAAGTGGTATTCTATTCAGAAACTCTATTTCATTTAGAAATAGGTAACAGGCTAAAATTTGTTGTTACTTACACACCTGACCCAGATGGATAAGACAGTGTAGTAAAAAGTTATAGACCATCAGAAAATATAAATTGAATAAAGTGGTAGCCACTAAAAATTTATATTCCTTTGCTGCGAAATGATCAGAAAATGATCATAAGCAACATAATTTTTACATGCTGTGGTTCCCTTCCCCTCTCCAACTAACAAAACCAATGTAAAAATCTGGCAACAAACTTTAAAAAAAGAACAGAAATATCCCATGTCGAAGATCCACTCCGAAGATGAAATCAGATTTCTGAAAGCATGAAATATGGAGATAGCATATAACTAAATTATCATCACAATTAATGTGAATCTATAATGTTGGACATGCAAAAGCAATCAGGTAGAGCAGATCCTCTTCCATCAACTAAAGCATCCCTGTGAGCTCCCACAAATAATCTGCCAGCCTCACTCCATTGAGACCTTGAGAAACAGCTTCTGCAAAAGCTCTCCTTTTGAGAAAAATTGTGTTTGGTTGCCCACTCAAAGCTCTCATTGTAGCTACCATCTTTTCCATGTTCCCAAAATATGTTCCAATGTATGCCTCACTGTTGATGGATATATAGTAGTCCAATGCAGCTCTGCTATTGCGAGGAAATCCCATCATGCTTGCCTTGTCTAGAAGAGAAGATATACTCACATCTATTGTAAGCTATCATGTCAGGTTCAAATCTCAGATGCAAAGATAAAAAGGGTTGAGGGAACCTTTGTAGCAGTTCATCTCCCTTTAGCTCAAGATGCCTAACAAGGCGTAGAGCTCTGAAACATGCATGACAGCGAGCTGCTTTGGCATAAAATGGGTGTCTGCAAATTGGTCAGAAAGTTAGTCCACTGGTCTACATTTTTTTAATCATTAGACACCATATGCTTAAGAAAGCTAAAAACCATTGCCAAATCCATGGTAATAAACAGATTCAATTGGCTATGAAACAACTTCTGAATGCTAAAAAAAATTCTCACAATAAATCACAAAAATGTTAGAGAATAAAATCAATGACACCACATATTCGTATTTCAATTCATTTTAAAATTTAGATATTCACTACATTCAGGTTTCAAGACAAAATCAATTATATATACATCATAAATCCAAAGTCTTAATTTTTAATCCTAGCTTGATAGACATAAAAGCTATAATATTTAATGACAATCAAACATATCTGTGCTCTTATTCAATTCTCTATAAAGACTACCATGTCACTGTGCCTTCAAATCTGAAATGCTTAGTTTTCTAAGACATAAGTTTGTATGACACTATTGCAATGGGCCAACACCAATAGGAGTAGGGCATGCAAAGATAAGCAAATGATTTCTCACCGTTCACGCTCTTGCTTGAGAAGTTTGGATCTGAATTTAAGAGAGAGGATGGTTTGAAGTATGACCAGAGCATTTGTGCCTGAGATCATTCAGGGATTCTCAGAACAGCTGGTGTGGATCTCCCAAATCATGGTAAGAACATGGTTGCAAAGAGTCTTGAGACTTACGATCTCAAGGTCCAAAAAGAAAAAAAAGAAGTGAAGGATCAATTTCTCTGACCAAGAGGAATGAAACTAAAATGGTTATGGCAACATGAAAATGTCTAACAACTATAGAGAAATACAGAACCAATCGTCAAAAGCATTCTACTTTGGTTGAGAACGATATAGCCCAACAAATGTATTTACAGGGTTTCACCAGGTATCCTTAACCCATCAAGAGATTGCTCCAGTTTCTCAATTAAGGATATCAGTGTTAAGGATATCTTTGGCCTTTCTTCGTGCGAAGGTTTCAACATAGGCTCATGTTTTGTGGGTAGTTCAGCATATTTTTCTACAGGCTTTGTATTCCCCAAACCCAGGGTTGGATATTTAGAAACAGAGGTTCCATAAGAATTATCCACAGCTGCTTGTTTAGTCCAAGACTTGTGAAGAATTTTTATGAATTCTGCCTATTATGAATTTATAAAGCTTGCTTACAACAGAGACATAATTATGAATCTGTACTAATTATACAGAACTATGAAGAATCTATGACAACTTCGTAATTCCCTTTTTCGAGCAATTGTCATGATTCACATCCCTAACCCAATCATTGAGCTGTGGGAACGTGGAAACTCAAAAAAAACAGACTTCAAAGCTCCCAGAATTGTCCCCAGCTCCCATAGCAGTTTCCGCTGAAAAGGTAACGTTCCCATACAGTTCCAAAGTTCCCGGGAGTGGGGGAACCATTGGAACGGGTTTCCCACCTTTCGTCCAGTGTAACAGAGGAAAATCTCCTTAAGCCTACTCAGCTAATCTGGATTATAGTGTAAACACAGTCCGAAATAGAGGGAAAGTTTCTTGATATCTAGCATATTCACAAACATTGAACATGAGTAGAGAAAAGTTTTCCTGATAGGTATTCCTCTGGTAGAGGGGCTCAATGATGACATCTGGAACCACACGTGCCCTCCTGATTCAATTAATCAACAGTTACATGTGCTTCTTCATTCTGGGTTGTCGTTGCCTCTTCAATCTAATTTCTCCGTTTGTCTCTTCCAACATGGGCAACACCATATTGGCAGAGTACATGGTCAGTGACCAACTAAGAGTAAGTAGTTATATTCTCAATGTTTTGAAGAAGGGGCAGTATGTCCTTGAAGCTCTTGGTTGGGCATTTCCTCCTCCCTGATTGGGTTGCTCAGCAATATACAAAATCGAACATTTAATGCTGGTCAACAACACTTATCACCAAGTCCCATTCTCAGTGGTCCTCTTGTGTTCAGCTAGAAGGCTTCGGCTGAGTGGAAATATTTTCTTTAGTTTCCTCCACTTCTGCAATATCTCTAATCTTTATAAGTTTATAACAACTCCCTTCCTTCCTCCTTTAACTCTATTCATTTCAATCATTCTACTCTTTAATGCACATACACTACCATGTTCATCTTTTTAAGTCACACATAGTACAATAAAAGCATACTAGAGAGCACAAGAAAGTTGCCCTTTTGTTATGAAAATACACTTGAAATTAAGATATTTCTTCTGAGGTGTCTTTTAAAATGGCTCCACTCAAGTTAAAGATCTGGATCGAAGGGAAGAGCTAAACGATTGCACTCAAAAGAATCTATTTCAAATTTCAATCCCTTGTTTCTGAAAATATTTAACATCTTGATAACAGATTTCAACCATGCACTACAAAGCAGGTGTATTGTTTAATACTCTATTATAAATATAGGGCATGTCACTCTATGATGCATAAATCTCTTATAACTTCAAAAAAAACAACTCGCAATTCACATTTCAAAGGCATGGGCATCATAGAACACATTAACATGGATGCAAGAAAAAAATATCCACACTAACCCATGGGAGTAAAATATTTTTCTCTTAAGGAATCTATTCTAGGCCAAGTCATTTTTCATAAGCAAATTTCAATTGTTCTGGAATTATTTGTGATGATCTTGGTGACAAACGCGTGTTTATGTATAGCCCAACATGACGTTACATGTTAAATGGCTAGTTTAATTATGCAAATGTCCTAACAAAGATGCATTTTTTATGTGGATTTTTTGATAAAAGCTTGATAAAGTACATGATTCAGTTGAAAAATCTATAATTGTATGCTGCCATAAAACACAGAGATACAGACATTTCGAATAGCAAAAGATCCAGTTCCAAAACTCAAAGACCAACCGCAGTACCAAGCATTAGCCAATAACATGACACAACAAAAAAATGTTAAATGAACCAATACTTACCTGACAGTATAAAGACTGCAACAAATTCAACAGGACCTAGACTATCTGATTCTTGAGAGGCCCTACCTGCAAGTGTGCATTGGACAACTATTTTGCTCCATCCCCAGAGGCATCTGCGAAACTGCTATTTGACATGCAGTTGAACTATAGGCCGTGAAGAGTAGATGCAGTCATCTCTTTAGGGTAGTATTTAAGTCATTTGAAATCTTGTTCCCATCAATGGTATATTGCACAACATGATTCAGACAATTTTTTTGTACTTGAAGCTTCGAATTTTTTTGCAGATTATGTATCTCTGGGTGCAAGTAAACCTCCCTATTCAAGTTACTTCCAAGCAGATTTTTCCAAGCAGTGTGTCATGCAATTGTTACATTTCCGTTAAACCAAACACCTGATAAATCATTAAGCTAGAAGATTGCAGATCTACTGAATAATTTACACAGCTAGGTTCTTAACTTAATTAGCGAAAGCAAAAATAACATAACCAATCTCACAAAAACGACAAACAAGTTCTGCCCAATCAAAGTTTTTCATTAATAATCCAAACTTACTTGGGCTCCCATCTTGGTATAATAGCCCATTTGAGGAATTACATACAACCCTGGAACTGTTCCAGCTGGTCAACCCTCTTTGGCTAATCTGGATCTCCTTGCTTCCCTCCTCGGACCCAACACTCACTGAGAACTTAGTAGTCTCTCTTAATCTTGTGTTGTTGTAGTGTATCTTTCCCATCTCCCTAGTCTTGCTTTTATAACTTTACATTGAGCTAAATCCCTAATGCTAATCTCCAAAGTAATTGACAGCCGAAATTAAATCTCGGCTCACTTGAGATCAAGGACCAAAGTTAAATCATATTGTCTAAAGTAATTTACTTTACTTTTCTTAAGTTTTTTAACTCAATAAGCCAACATAATATGTTTTTTCCTAAGCTAAACAGAGGCTAAGTTGCATTAGCAACTTGTTCACACTAGAGCAAGTACCTAAGGGGACTGTGGGCAAATTCTTCACCCTTAGACACATAGGTCTTGTGCAGAAGTACCTGCCCGAGTTACAAACATCAACATTGTTTTGATTTATGTAAAGCATACAAGAGACATTTGTAGAGAGACAAATCCTCCAACAAGATCCAATAAATAGAACAATGTTTCTAAAGCAGTTAAGGGATAAAAGTTAAAGCGAGAGAAATTAGTTTGAAAGAATGTTATCTGTTCCCCTTGGAAAAGGCTAGTGATTTCACAGTTTGAAAAATTTATTTTCCAGTCTACCACGAAGATTGCAATCATATAAACTGTTGAGCATAATTACATAACAGTAAATAGGAGCTTGCATGAGCCCCATGTCAAGGAACTGATCAAGGGTACTCTAAATTTGTGCACCGCAAACCAGGCATGAAGCCATACAAATATGCATGATTTTAAATGGCATATGCAACAAAAACAAGCACAACATACACTGAGTCATTGCATATCTAGTGAAAATTTATTGTCTAGATAAGATAAAAGGTTACACTTAACACGTCCACAATATTAAATCCATTTCCAAGATCAAGATGCTTACATGATTTAAAATAAGTAATGGATTATATAATCTGCGAGGTGAATTTCCCTGTATGAATGGACAATTGTGACCATCCATTTCCATTTTTACATCTGTCAAAATTGAAGACCCTCAGCTTCCAGCAAGTACAAGAAACTTCCATCTTAAAATTCCAGATGATAAGGTCCTAGAGGAGATGCAAGAAAAGCTAATAGGCTTTATTTATGTCCATGGAAATTTACAATTTTCCATTTCCACAACTCTGTACCAAAAACAATCTTGTTCAATATCTGAGAAACTGCACAGTTTAAACCTTATAACTAAAGATTTTACCGCTATCTGGGAAAAATTCACAAATTTGCTCGCTGAGTCAGCAGAAAGTTAAGATGAGTCCCCGACAAGTGCTTCCAGATCTCTTTTAGAATCCAGAGATGATTTGCATTGTTTCTGCAGTTCCAAAAACCTATCCACATCAAATTTTCTCTTCTTGCACAACTTCCTCTGCCTCCGAAGGAAAAGTCTCTTCATGAAATCTTGATAAGTAGGATCTCTTGACGTAACAAGAAAATACAAATAGCCAACAATAAGTCCACCTGTGGTGCCAAAAAATGCTATGGGTTCCATGACATCCCAGGAAAATTCCCAAAATGTCAAACGGAAAAATAACATGGTCACCACTGATAGGGAACCTAAACCTGACCATAAAACACGGCGAACATGCTTATGTGCAATTCTATCAATTTCTTCCTTCTCTTTCTGCAGCCTTTCCATCTCTTGCCTTCTAGGATCATCTTCTGCCGTCAATGCTAGAGGAACTGCATTTCTCACCAGCTCTGCAACTTGAAAACACAAACCCTTGCAAAAGTCAGACAACTTCAGAATAGATCATATTCTACAAATCTGAATTGTAAACAATTCAACATGAAATTTTTGCACTCCCTGCTGATCATTTCTAGATTTGGCAATGGTGCATTTCTAAAATATCCAATGTTTAACTTGAAATCTTCATAGTGCCAATATTTGGCTTAATGTTGCTCATTACCAAATCCAATTATCTTGAAATTATAGAAGAAACATAATTTTCTCTTCAAAAGTATACAATTTTCAAGTTTCAACGTGAAATGAACGTTTATCTTGAAATTTACTGGCTAAAAAGAACATTTCTGAAACATAAATGTTTAACTTAAACTCAAGTCTTCATAATGCCGACATTCAGCTGAATGTTGCCTACTTATCTTGAAATTCTGAGAGAAACAAAAGCTTCAATGTTGCTCATTACTAGATCTGGTTATCTTGAAATTTGACAGAAGCAAAAGCTTCAATGTTGCTCATTACCAGATCTGGTTATCTTGAAATTTTAACAAAAACAAAAGCTTCAATGTTGCTCATTACCGGATCTGATTATCTTGAAATTCTGGCTATAGTTATCTGTGTAGACTGAACGGTCGAACTCATGAACAGTCGAACTCATCCCTGTAGCAGCGTAGATGAGGGTTATCCTTTCACCAGATCTCTATTCGCATAACTAAAATGCCTACCATTCCGCGAGATATCTTTGCCCATAACTGAAATGACTGAAATGGAAATGCCTACCATTCCGCCAGTAAATGAAGACTGTGACAGGTAACTATGGTTGGTAGTCTATTTCTCTCATCGCATGGCCAAAGAAACAGGTGTCAAGGTACAATGAAAAGTAGAAAAAACATGTGTCATAAGGTGAATGAATATGTTGACGAACAAAAACTTAATCTCTTTCAAAAGAGAAGGCCTATCGGCCTAATTATACGTATTTATTTGTAAAAAATCAAATTTTTAAATATTTTCAATTATATTGAAAATAATTATATCTTATTAAGAAATATTTGTTAAAATAATATCTTTGTTACTATCTATTTATTTATTTCTACTAATTTTTGAATAACATAGTAATTTAATATCTTTATTTCTCAATATGTATTTACTCCTAAGTGACTATCATCGTTACCTTTATAATTCTTAATATTAACAGTCTCTTCTAATATCATTTTTTAGTGCATTATCCATCCATGACAACAACTTATCTTTAGAAATAATATTCCTTTCAAATAATATTATTTATAAAAAATAAATATTTTCTAAATTATTTCACTACTTTTTCATTTTCATCAAAATTGAATTATATATATATTTGTAATTTGCACTGATTTATTAAATTTTTTTAAAACAAACAAATGTCTAAATTTTGCTCATATTCACATTCATTTTAGCTCTACACACAACATTTAGCCATTTAGTACGAGAAGACAAGATAAATTATAATTTGGAATGGCACTATTTTCTAGCATGCATATTGTTTTGTTAATGCTTATTAGCAAGTTATTCAATATATATATACAAACAACATAAAGTAGAAATTTTGAGATGAAGTCTTAAATGAAGTTAGTTTTTGTTTTGTTTTTTTTTTTTGGTACATTGAACGTAGAATGTGGATATTTTTTTTTTAATGTATTATATTTGAGAAAGAACCATGGACTAAGAGGTTTTTTAATGTGGTTGTGGTAAAGGGGTAAAATTTATGAATAATTAAAATTTTATGGCAAGGGACTTTTTCTATGCTTTATAGATTATAAATTTTTTTATGGTAGGAGTTTGGGGTAATGCTACCTAATCATTGTCTTGTTTAATAAGTCTTTTGGATTAGCATATTGTTAGGGTGAAGGGTTTGATCAATTGTACTTCAAGTATGTGTAGCATGCATGTTATGTAATTATCCAATTATCTTATAAATGATAGAAAATAAATACAATCCACCTCAAGGGGGAATCTACTTTTTACAATGAATCCAATACAAAAGACAATATAAGATGATCATAAAACTATGCCTCCTTGGTATATAGATAGGAGACAAAGGGTAATATGAAAGGTTTTGGATACCTTCTACTATAACACTACAAATGTAATAACTCAATATATGTGTGTAAAGAAGGGCTTTTATGTTTAAATTGTCCCTCCCTTTCAAACAAGTGTTGTTTTATACACTTGAATAATTGAAAGTGTTTCTATATAAATAACATATCTTCTCATGTTGCCTCTTCCACTAGTAGGTTCTTCTATTTAATAATGTACTCAATAATTGTTTGATTTAATAGCCACTTAATCCTTGTTTCAAGGATTTTTCTAGTTATATTGTGATTTTTCATTCTTAATTAATCTGTAGCAAAATAGTTTGGACTGGGATCTTGTCACCAATTACCTCTTTTAATCAAGAACATGGAAGACTGTATGTACACATGAAGATGGAGGAAACTCCAATTTGTAAGCCATATTTCCAATCCTTTACAACACATTATCGAGGCCATAATACTAAGGTGTTACTATTGTCCTTCTTTTATTTCTTGAGGGCATTTGTTTAATATGTGGTTGTAGCCTCAAAAATACCCAATTCCAAACTTCAGAGTCTCTTTCATTGTGATGTTGATATACCAAGTTTTCCTTCAATAGTTTGTGAACCTCTTGTTGTTTCCTTATGTGGTCCTCCACTGCTTGAACCTTTACAATCCCTTTCAATGGTGGTATCACTACAAGGAAAAGACCCTTTAGCAGATGTTTTTGAGGAACCCCTTATAAAAATACCCCATACATCCATTTCTAGCGGAGGTTGGTGGGCGGAGGGTTTTGTGGATGTTTTTTGTTTGGTGCGCTTATTAATCAACATCGCACTGGTGCTCCTTACAAGCGAAAACACCAGTGCGCACAAAACATTGGCACACCGGAAACCATGCGCTCCATGCACACTCGCCTGATGAGTCGTATTACTGTAGAGCACTGGTGCTTCAAAACTCTTTCGCGTTGGTGCATCATAAAACACCGCACCAAAATTGAAAATGCCCGGTGCATCATAAAATGACGTGCCAAAACACAAATTGACCGATGTGTTCATAAGAAGCAATACTGGTGCACCTATAAAGCACGCGCACCGGAAAGGGTTTAAAAAAAAAATTACGGAAAAAAACTGGATTTTTCACTCTCTCTCTCTCTCTCTCTCTCTTTTTTCCAAGTGCTCTAGAGCTCTCAATTACCGGTGCGCTCTATAAGAGAAGGCACTGGTGCGCACAAACACTTCCGCGCCAGTGCGTCATAAAACACCGCACCAAAAAAGAACTGGACCTCTACGTTCGTTTGAAACAACACTAGTGCGCTTATAAAACACGTGCACTGAAAAAGGGTTAAGTATAAAAAAATAAATAAATAAAAAATTACTGCCAAAAAACCGCATTTTTCACTTTTCTGCTCTCAATCACTGGTGCGCTCTACAAGGGAAAGCACCGGTCACACTGAACACCGTGCACTCCGTACAGACATGCCCGGTGCGTCCTATTACTGTAAAGCACCGGGGCTTCAACACTATTCCGCCCGGTGCGTCATGAAACACCGCGCCAAAACTGAAACACCCCGGTGCGGTGTTAAGTAACCGCCCTGGTGCATCATAAAACAATGCACCAAATCTGAAACATCCCGGTGCGTTCTTAATAAACCGCACCGGTGTGCCCATAAAAACCCCGAGCACCGAAACAAGGTTAAATAAAAAAACAAATTACGGCCAAAAAACCACATTTTTCACTTTTCTCTGTACTCTAGAGCTCTCAAACACTGGTGTAATTTCTCCTTCTTTGAGCTGCCCTGAGATTGGTGCTCCCATTGCACCCATTGCACGCACTGCTGAAGTGCATTGGCCACCAATCTCCAACTTGCATTTTGCAAAACGGTGGGAAAATTTTCTTTTGCAAATTCTACAGCCAATATGCCTCCTCGACGGCGAAATGTACACGTATTTTTCTAGTTTTTCCATAATTAAGTTTTCTAGTAGATAAAAATTTGAAATAACCTTAAAATTAACCATTAAAAAAGGAAAAAAATATTGTCGTGCGGTGTGCATGAATCTTTCAGCTCGCACCGGTAAGCGATGTTTCCTGTAAAATTTATAGGCCGTACCGCAACCAATGCTAATTTTATCCGCACTGTTTCCAGGGCGATATCGAAAGGTGCCCCACATTAGTTTAAAATTTAAAAAACATTTGCGGTGCATTCATTTAGCTGGGCACACCGTTGACCATGAAAATAGAAACGCGGTGCATCGACGGATATATCTGCCCCGGTGTCTGTCAACACACTGCATTCGGCATTCTGACAGGGGCAACGGTGCGGCTGAGTAAAAGACCGCACCGTTGACTATATAATTTATCAAGAAGTCGGTGCGCTGACACGACTATACACGTCAGGGCTTATATTTTGTCAGCGCACTGCTCTTATGAACCATATATAGTCAACGAGGCTTGAGAAAATTTCAGGTGCACCGCATATGGTGCGTTTTATGTCATCTGGGGCACTGCCTTCGGTGCTCTACAAAAAAAAAGCCGCACTGGAACCGGTGCATGACTGTTTTTGTGGCGCACCGACGAGGTATTTTTTTTTCCAAAAAAAATATTTATGTATATTCCTAAATACATGTCTAATCTAATAAAAAAAAAAATTTTAATATGTCAATGATTCAGAGAGAAGAGGAGGAACAGCAGCAACAGCAGGCGGAGCAGTATGACATGCTTCGCCAGTGGGAGGCACGAGAGAGGGAGAGAGATGCGTACCCTCACCCTATTACAGCAGATACCTAGGGTCTCCTAAGGCAGGTAGGCCTCCTCAGGTTCTATGAGGAGGCTACTTCCCTAAAGGCCCATAGTGTATTTTTGAGACATCTTATCGGCAGGTGGAATGCCCACCAACAGGCTTTCCAGGTTGGTCCTGACCAGTGGTACACATCCACTGAGGAGGATATTTATTTCATTACAGGGCTATCGAGGAGAGGGGTGGATTTTCCCTCGTTCCCAGAGGTTCCAGCTGGTTTTTTAGCAAGGAGTTAGATAGTTTACTCCCAGAGATACATTGGAGAAAATGTATTGTCTCCTTCAAAGTTTTAGGTCCCTGGAGGTCAGCTACGTATTGGTGCATTTTTTGACAGGACGTGCCTTGCCTCTCACTTTTCATTTCTACCATTTCACACAACACCAGTGACGTGCAACGCATTAGTTGCCCGCTTCTATATTATGTTGATTCTTTAGTACAGGAGCCACGACTTGTAAAGTGGTCTGCCATTTTTTTGCGGTAGTTTTGTATGATCTTAGATAGATTTCGTGCTCATGCACAAGGGAGGGTCAACTTCCCTTTTGCTTCAGAGCTTTTTTGTTTATTTTTTGAGAGGGTTCCAGAGATGAGGCCTGCTTTTTTTCGGCAGCCTTGTAGGCCGATGTTGGAGGCCCGAATGCACATGTGGGGGCAGATGATGCCCAAGAGGGGAGAGACTATGTTTCCAACCAGGATATCGCATGATGCACTGGACTTACTAGCCAGTGTTGATAAGCTGCATCCCTTTATTATGGTCCCCTGTCCGTATGCTGGATTGGATTGGCGAGGGTGTGCCAACATCCTCTTCACAGCTGATGAGCCGCCAGATGATAGAGGTAATATTACTGTTTTATATATTTAAATTTATTCTTGCATGTTCTTTAACTTTTTTTAATTAAATTGTGTAATGAAATTGTCTAATTATTGTTATGTACTTGTATATATTTGGCAGACATTGGCTCTTTTGATGGCAAGGAGATGTCAGAACCACCACATGATCCAGATGTGGATCCTGATGACGATCAGGACATGACAGATGCCGAGGCTCATGATTACGAGGCTAGTGGAGAGAGACATGCTCCTCATGTTGGTGCGCCGGTACTGCCTTTTGCTAGGTGCGGTCACCCTGATACTCGATATAGGATGGAGTTGGGTGACCAACTCAGTGCATTGATTGTTGAGGTAGGCATCAGGTCTGCGCGTTACAGAGAGATACAGGCTGATGATAGGCTAATACCGATGTGGAGAGGCATGCCGCGTGACATGTACAACTTGATGCGCCATGTTGTAGGAGCTACGACAGTTGTTACGCGATTGTGGAGGATTGTTTCACGTTATAGGCGTGGTTGAGCAGCAGCACGTGATGGACAGTCCGCGAGCAACAAATTATCTCATGATCATTCACCTCGCGCCGCACTTGATGAGCATGAGGCTCCACTAGCATCTAGTAGTCATCATGGAGATGAGGCTGGACCATCGGCCACGTCCAATCATCAGCAACCTGTAGCATCCATCAATACTACTCATGATCATGAGCAGGCTGGACCATCGAGCGACAAGGCTACACCATTGGCTAAGCATACCTCCACTAGTACTGCTTATATTGATGTTGTACCACCACCAGCTGATCCATCCATCAGTACTAGTCATGATCATGAGCAGGCTCGACCATCGACCGTCGAGGCTGCACCATTGATTGAGCAAGCCTCCACTAGTACTGCTATTGATGTTGACGTACTACCACCAGCTGATCCATGACATTTATATTACATTTGTATATTTTTAACGTTGTTCAGTTATATATATATATGGTTCATGTATTTTATGTTCATGTTGCAGTTGTACTTAATTTACTTTATGTTCATGTTGCAGTTGTACTTAATTTACATGTTGGTGATCATCATGATGTATATATTGTTAGGTCATGTTAGATATGTTCACTTAATGTTTAGCTTGCAGATAGATGTGTATGTGATAGCATGAGTTATTTGACATGAGATGTATATATATTTGATGTTTGTGTTGTGATGATGTTAATATATAATGTTAATTTGATGTTTGAATGTGTTTTTTAGTCAAATATGATGTTTGTACAATGGTTATCATGATCGTGATGTTTATTAATTAATTTAATATTAAATGACCATGATATTTATTAATTAATTTAATATTAAATGACCATGATATTTATTAAATATTATGTCGTGATTGTAATTTAAATTTAAATTTTAATTGTATGTGAAATTGTAAAATTGTATTTGTATATGTAATTGTAATTTTAACTGTAATTGTATGTAAAATATTAATTGTAATTGTAATATTTAATTTACTATGAAATGATTGTAATTGTAATAATTGTAATTGTATATATGACAAATTGTAAAATTGTAATTATAACTGTAAGTGTATGTAAATTCTAAAATTTTAATGGTATTTGTAATTGTAATTTTAATTGTAATTCTATGTAAAATATTTGTAAAATTTTAATTGTATTACTCTGAAATGATTGTAATTGTGAAATTTTAATTGTAAATGTAAATGTATGTAAAATTAAAATTGTAATTGTAATTGTATGTGAAATTGTAAAATTGTAATTATAATTGTAATTCTAACTTTAACTGTAATTGTATGTAAAATATTGAATGTAAAATTTTAATTGTAATTGTAATATTTAATTTATTATGAATGATTGTAATTGTAATTGTATATATGAAAAATTGTAAAATTGTAATTGTAATTCTAATTTTATGTAAAATTCTAAATGTAATTGTATGTAAAATTAAATTTGTAATTGTAATTCTAATCGTAATTGTATGTGAAATTGTAAAATTGTAATTGTAATTGTAATTGTACGTAAAATATTTGTAAAATTTTAATTGTATTAATGTAAAAATTTTAATGGTGTTAATGTGAAATTATTTTATTAAAATATTTAAATTTGTAAAATAAATAGTTATTTTAAATCTGCCTCCTCCTCGCGCCCTGCAAGCATTAGGGCTGCTGGGAGCTCCCCCGCGCGCCCCTGTGGCTGTTGCGCCCCTGCGCTCAGTCCTGCTGCGTCCTTTCATTGCTCATGGAGCCCTGCGGGGGCTCTGTCCCCCCCCTCAATCCGCCCCCGGAGGTTCTAGCTTTCATAACGATGATTGCTGCAGGCCCGAAGCGTCCCCCCTCAGCGTTCCAGCAAAAGTTCATTAAAAAAATGGACTCGATCCCTTCAGTTGCCCTTCCAGAAGAAGAAACGTGTAAAGTGGCCTTGAACTTGGCTGAGAGAGGCCTTATCAATCAGTTCACGGGCCTTTGGCCTTCTCCCAAGTCGGTGGATGAATGGACTCAAAGGAATTGGACTCCGTTGACCAAAGAGGGCGTCAAAAGCTATTTTGTTCGAAAACCCGGAAGACAGAAGTTTAATATTCAGAAATGGCCCATACTTCATGGGTCCGCAGGGATTGCATCTAAACAAATGGTCTCCAGATTTCGATCCTACCCAGAATGTCCCCTTTGCAGTTCCGATCTGGGTGAGACTCCCCCATTTTCCCCTCCATTGCTGGAACCAAAAATCCCTCCAGATCATTGGTAATGCGCTGGGAAAGTACATATACCAAGCTGTTAGAAAATATCAGTATTCATGTGCTCGCATCTGCGTAGAAGTGGACCTAGAAGAGGGGCTGCCGAAAGAAATCAAGCTCACTGTTGCTGGGTGGACGCATGTCCAGGAATTGGACTATGAACAACTCCCCTTCAAATGCAGACATTTCCATGGCCATGGACACTTTGCAAAGCATTGCAAGAAAAAGGCCGAGGAGCAATTAGATAAACAAATCGGGGATCAATGGACTCTAGTCCAGAAATCTGTACAGCCAAAAAAAGGTGCTGGCAAAGGCAATACGATAGGAGTTCCAACCAACTCTAAGTTGAATCAGGAAAAGGAAGCAACCCCAAATGGTACAGAAAGCGCCCAGATCAATCCAGCAAACTCAGTCCAGGAAAATCTGGAACAGACAGAGAACACACCTCCAAGCAAAGATGGAGGGAAAGCTATTCAGATTGAAGCCTCCCAAGGCAGTCCCTCCAATCCCTCATAAACAGAAGTCACAAAGAAAAAACCAGCGGAAAGCTCAATCTCCTCGGAGGACAAAACCTTTGAGCGCCCATCAAAAAGAGCTGGAAGGAAATCCTGCAAAGAAATGAGGGAGGAGGAGGCTGAAAGACTTAAAATTCAAGGAAGCCAGTCCACAATAGAAATGTCTATCGGACGAAATACCAGACCAAGGCCTTCCAAGGGAGGCCCCAACCCCCCCTCGAGTAAATAATGAAAGTCGTCTCTTGGAACTGCAGAGGATTGGGGAATCCCTCTAAAATAGATGCAGTTAAGGACCTCTTGAAAACAGATCCATCAGAAATTCTCATGCTCCAAGAGACTAAGATAGAAGGGAAAGCCCTCCTAGATATCAGCAAGTCAAAGTGGAATAAAAGTTCAGGTAAAGCAGTCAGTGCAAGAGGCTCTTTTGGAGGGCTGGAAACTCTCTGGACAGAAGACCTATTCCAGCTGAACAAATCTCATGAAACTCAACACTGGATCTTCACGGAACTGACACACTGTGCAAGTAAGTTGACCATATCTCTCTTCAATCTTTATGTACCTGTCAATTACTCAGAAAAATGAGAATGCTGGATTTCTCTCTCAGCATTTTTAGAGCAGCATTCCCCCAGCAACATCATCATAGCCGGGGACCTTAATATTGTTATGAAAGCAAAAGAGAAGAGGGGCAGATCCAGCAACAGAGATCCCATGTTGGCCACTATGGAAGAGCTCTCCCATCTTTGGGATCTGCTAGATTTCAATCATGTCCGAGGTCTTTTCACTTGGTCCAATAATAGGGTTGGGTCGGACCACATTTCTGCCCGACTGGATCGATTTATGGTGCAAAGCTCCCTAATGTTGAACAAAAAGATCATTATCACAAAAATTCTGCCCAAATTGACCTCAGATCACAAGCCAATTCAGCTTCTACTAGAAGATGAAGAAGATCTGGGCCCTATTCCTTTTCGATTCAGCCCTCTCTGGATCGAGAGAGAAGGATTCACAGAGACAGTGAAAGCAGCATGGGAAAAATCCTTCACAGGCTCCTCAAGTTATGTCTGGGAGCAAAAGTTGAAGGCCACAAAATAAGCGTTGAAGGAATGGATAAAGAAACTAGCCCCTACTCCAACAAGCCAAAGAAAAGAAGCAGTGCAGATGTTGCAGACCCTGCAAACATATATGGAAAGCAAAGATATCACAGCAGAGTTGTTGGAAAAGGAAATTAAATCTCAACGATCCACTTACCAATCCTTTCGAATGGAAGAAGAATACTGGAGACTAAAATCTAGAAGTCTGTGGCTAAAAGCAGGGGACCAGAACACCTCCTTCTTCCACCGAAAATATAGAGCACGACTGTCCAGGAATCACATAGCAAAAATCAAAACAGTGGAGGGCCAAGTCTGCAAAGGATTCAATCAGGTCAAAGCTGCTGCTGAAATTCACTTTAGGAACCTCTACAGTGAGGGAGATCACGCCAATGAAGAGGAAGCTGCTGACCTCCTTTCTAACATCCCTTTACTCATAAGCCTTGAAGATAATACAGACCTCTGTAGACCCACATCTTAGGAGGAAATCATCAACGTTATTTGGTCCATGGAAGCAGACAAGGCCCCTGGGCCAGATGGATTCACAATCCATTTCTACAAGTCTTGTTGGGATATCATCAAATTCGATCTCCAAAAAATGATTAGAGGGTTTATGAAAAAAGCTAAGATAGGTAGAGGAACCAACTCCACCTACCTAGCCTTAATCCCCAAGGACACCAATCCTGAAACATTTGCAAGATTCAGGCCCATATCGCTGTGTAATGCTTCCTACAAAATCTTGGCCAAACTATTAGCAAATCGAATCAAGCCTCTGCTCAAAAGACTGATTTCCAGTTCTCAAGGCGGATTTGTGGAAGGTAGGCACATACTGGACAACATTATTCAAGTACAGGAGACAATCCATTCAAGAAAACAACAAAAAAGAGAAAGGTATGTTGATAAAACTGGATATGGCGAATGCATTCGATAGAGTTAATCGATATTTCCTTAGCAATTTTCTCCTATCCTTTGGCTTCTCTCCTCACTTTGTTCATCTTATAAAAGCATGCATTGAAAACCCATGGATTTCCCCTCTAATCAATGGTCGCCCAACCAATTTTTTTCAAGCACGGAGAGGTATCAGGCAGGGATGCCCACTCTCCCCCTTCCTGTACATTTTAATGGCAGATTCCCTCAGTCGAAAAATGTCAGCTGAAAGCATTGCAGGTAATCTTCCGGGACTCAAACCTTCCTATGGCGCAGACCCTCTGAATCATGCTCTATTTGCAGATGAATCCCTTCTCCTCGGAGGTGCATCCATCAGAATTGCAAAAGCTTTCGACTCTGTCCTTAGAAGGTATTGCAGAGTTTCGGGAGCATTAATCAATGAGAGAAAAAGTGAAGTCTTTAGCTGGAATATAGATCAACAAGATCTCTCAAGTATTTCAAATCTCCTCAGGTTTAAAGGTCATTCTCAATGGAACAGGATCAAGTACCTAGGCCTTCCTATCACCTCTGGTGTGAATAAGAGGGCGCTCTGGAGTGAAATTATCAGTAAAATTAAATCCAAAATCTCTGCTTGGGGAGGCTTCTGGTTAACAAAAGGCGGCAAAGTCATCCTGATCAAGTCACAGCTGTCTGCTCTTCCAATCTATCAAGCAACATTTCTTTTAGCCCCAAGAAACGTGATGGAGCAGATCTCTAATCTTCTCAGAGACTTCTTATGGCAAGGAGGGAATGGCAATGAAAAAAAATGAATTTAGTAAACTGGGAATTGGTTAAAAAACCGATTGCAAAGGGCAGATTGAAAATACGAGATCCCTCCCTTGTCAACATAGTGCTGGGAGGTAATATTTTGTGGAAGATGATCCACGAGCCTTCACATCCAGTTAGTGTCACCTTGCGGACAAAATACACTCACAATAATTCACTCAGGAATCTGCAATTGGACAACTCAGTAAACTGCACGCAATTCTGGAGACTTTGCTGCAAAAGCAGTTTATTCTTCAAAAAATTCGTTTACAGAATTTCGGGTAATGGTAAACGAGCACTCCTGTGGCTCGACCATATCATGGGGCGGGATCCCTCGGCAGAAAACGAGGATATTTCAGAACTCAGAAACTGGCTGGAAAGAGCAGGTATAAATAGCATCTACGACCTTTCGAATTGGGATCATCGTGGTGACTGGGCCGGCTGGGATTTTCATGGTGTCCCTGCCCGGTTGTTTCCTCAACAAACCTTTCTTGCTGATCTGCTGGAGGAGTCAGTCCCGGTAAATTGATCCATGAAAGACAGATGGGGATGGGGCAAGTCAGGAGTTTATTATACAGCTGCAGGATACAGAGTTTTACAGGTTTCAAAGAATAGCAGCCAAACACCAGCCTTTTGGAAAAATGTTTGGGAGCCATTAGCCTTACCTAAAGTGAATTTCTTCTTCTGGACTCTAGTACATAATAAACTTCTAACGGGAGACAATCTAGCGAAAAGGAAAATTGCAGGGCCACATAGATGTGCGATATGTAGAAGAAATCTTGAAACAGCTCAACATTTATTCATGGACTGTCTTTTCGCCAAAGAGGTCTGGGGCCTTATCCTACAGGACTTCCAGATTGCTGTCCCTTCTCATATTTCTGTCCCGGATCTCTTTGCCTCTTGGAGTCTCTTCTACCCTTATCGAATCCCCTACAAGTCATTTTGGCGCAAAATTTGGTTTGCTCTTCCCAAATTCATTTGTTGGCAGCTCTGGTTGGCCCGCAACCAGATGATCTTCAAAGATTTGCAGCATACCCCGCTATAAGTTGCAGCAAAAGCCAAGTCCTTCCTTTTGGAAGTGGCCCAACAACAGTATTTTAAAGAAGACTCACTGCTTCTGCCAGAGGAAAAGAGGTGGCTTGGTCCCCTTGAGCCTTATCCTCGTAAGTATCTCCTCATCCCTCAAGCAGCAAATCCGGAATGGCGTAAAAGAGATCCCGACGACACATTCCAAAACTGGTGGCGGTCTCAAAATTTAACCACAATATTCTTCGATGGGGCGTCCAAAGGGAACCCCGGTGATGCCGGTGCTGGTGGGGTCATCTACTCCTCAGATGGGTCTTCAAGAGACTCCTTCTGCTGGGGTTTAGGTCAGAAAACAAATAATCAAGCTGAGATCCTCGGGCTTCTTAAAGCATGTCTTATAGCAAGAGAAAAAGGTGTCAAAGATCTCCAAGTCTTCGGAGATTCAGAAATTTTAATTAAAAAATTAAACTCAGAGGAACTTTTCAGCAATGCTGGTCTAAACAAAATCTTGGGCAGATTGAAGAGAGTCCTATTAGACTTTGCATCCTTCAAATTCTATCATATCCTCAGAAACTCAAATAGTGAAGCAGATCGGATGGTGAACAAAGGCAGCTCTCTCATGAAAGGGCTGCTTATTTTAAACGAGGAAAGTACCTTTCAAATTCCTTGAAGATGTAATAGCTCAAAAGCAACAGTGGATGGACAACAGCTTTGTAATAGGGGTCACTTTGGCAAAGACCCATTCTCTCTTCTACATATAAATAAAATTCATACTCGTTACAGTTAAAAAAAATATATATATATTTAAATTTGTAAATTTGTAAATAATTGTAAAATAATAAATCTAAAATAGTATGAATTTTTGTAACATAATAAAGTTTAGAAAATAATGCAAATAAATTCATGTACTTTAGAATTATCATTATTTTACTATGATCTTACATACAAAAAAAAAGAACTTTATACAATCTGGTGCGCTTATCATCATAACACGCACCAGTGCATCTTATTACTCCGATGCACCGATTCTTAAGAACGTTTCCGCACTGGTGCGTCATAAAACACCGCGCCAAAACAAAAACCTCGATCTTACAAATCGCCCCGGTGCACCTATAAAACAACGCGTATCAGAACAGGGTTATTCTGTAAAGTGCAATATTGGAGCAGCAGAGAGTTCGAATCGCGGGTAAGAATTTTTCTGAGGAGATGAGGGTTTGAAAAGACGAGAGTTCGAATTTCAGCTAAGAATTCTATAGTAGATAAAATGAGTGATTCAAACAGAAAGATGAACAAAGACGCTTACAGGGATGCAGACGGCTACAGAGCTCGACATAGTACAAGAGGAGTACACGTTGAGACCTGCAGAGAGCATTCGGTTGAGGCCGACGATAGGGTTAAGAGGTCTCATGATGGAGAAATGGAGAGCAGAGTCGATGGAAAAGAAAGATCAATCGAGGCAGTTGATAAAGCCAAGAGGCACCATGAAGGGAAGGATTCTCATTCCCTTAAGGACAACAAAGAAAGACCAATTGACGTTATTGATCAGGCTGGTAGGTCCCATGAAGGGAAATATTCTCCAGAATGCATTTAAAAGCAGCTGAGAGTATTGTCTGAGCTTCGGTTGGCTTACATAAACTTTTACTGGCAAAGCTGACGTCGCATAAAATCACATCTTCTGCTTTCAATTGAACCTGGATGGCATCTCTAACTTGTCTAAGCTGTGGTCCTGTGGATGAAACCAATGAAAAGTCTGCTTGTATTATAAATGGAGATCCAGTGACCATTTATGTGGGAAGAAAAGCATAGATACCTGCATCTACCATAATTCCACCTGCAAATCGGTTTCCCATTGGAAAAATTAATGTATTAGCCTATTTTGCAATGTCTTTTCTCTGCTCAACACTATACTCATTTTCTATGGGAAACCATTGCCTCCACATGTAATAACTGCATCTTCTAGTAAAAAATTAGTCTTTTTCTGCTAATAAATGCAGAATGAAGGACTCATTGTCATTGCTCCCAGAACATTACCCTTCTGCAGATTATATGTACTAATTTCTTGCAGGCCATCTGTCTATCTGTAGATTATATTCTAAAACATATTGGTTGAAAATAGTTAAGTGCCAATTATAACAGGTTCACATGCCACAATTGCCCACTTGGGCCCTGTAGTATTGCATATTCACACGCCCCACATTGCATTCTCTCCACATAATCAATGGGGACCTCCTGCAATAAATAAAATGCATTGGAAGAATAGTTATTTCCATCAAGAATTTATCCAATTCCAATTCTCAAGAATAAACAAAATTATAATTCTCAATTTCTATGGTTGGAGTTCACTAAATTTTGGTGTACACACCTAAAATTAATTTCAGTGCCTTAACCGCAAATCGGTGCTATTGTACATACAACCGCACCGGTGCAGTGCTATTAAGTGATGCAGCGGTGACGAATAAACACAAATAAAAAAAGAG
Organism: Pinus albicaulis; assembly: GCA_034641835.2. Classification (NCBI taxonomy): domain Eukaryota; kingdom Viridiplantae; phylum Streptophyta; class Pinopsida; order Pinales; family Pinaceae; genus Pinus; species Pinus albicaulis. The sequence goes on along the minus strand of CM076574.1, from coordinate 878,647,861 downwards.
CAACTCTATTTTCTTTAAGTGAAAAAAAAATGGCAAATTGAAAAATTGGCGGCAAAATATTTTCGAAAATATAATTTCACAAAATAAATTTTTAAATACTAAACACTTTTCATTATTTCACTATTTTTGCAAAAATTTTCAGCCAGATATTTGCAAGAGACATATTTGGAGCAAGAGAGCACGAGGGCACTGTGGAGCAACGAAATACGTTCGAACAGAGATATTCAGACAATCATAAATCAAACATCTGGTGATTCAAACCCTATATCATAGAATTTCAAACCATCTCGTGATTAAATTTGATTAATTTTTTTTCTGTAGTTTTATCCGTTTTTACTCTAAACCCTTCATTTTTTTTTTTTTTTGTTTTTGTTTTTGCCCTTTCTTCTCCCTGTTTTTGTGATTTCAGAATTAGGGCTTTTCATTTTAGATTGACATCGAACCCACGAGACAACTTGTATAGTCGGATCCCGATCCATTCAGCCATTGCGTGAATTCTTGGAAAAAATGGATTTTGTTTTATCGGTGCGCCCTGCGTAACCTAGCGCACCAGTGCACTGTATTATACAGTGCACCGTGCAATTACTGTAATAAAAATTTTCAAAACAATTTTTTTAAAATTAGTGCGCCATATCTGAAATAGGGCACTAGTGCCCCATGTTACGAGGATATCACCGTACGGTCTATTACAATGTTTGTGCAGTGCATTTATAATACCCCCACACACCGTATAGTCTATTATACTGTTTTTGTGGTGCGTTTTTAATACTACCATGCACTGACGGCGGTGCGTACATTATGAAAGGCGCACCGGTTTCTTGAGATTTATTTTTTACCTCAAAAGTTGACAATTTATTTATAAATATATTAATGAATGATATGGTACAGGTTTCATATTGATAAAGAAATGACTAACAAGAGATCAAGTAACAAAAATACTGATAACACATCAAGAAAAGCAAAGAAGACAAGTTCTTTATAAATTCTTTATAAAAATTATTATTTTTGAACTGTATGTAAGTTTAAATAATATGTATTGTTTAATGTGTATCATGTAGAGTCACAAAATGACAAAGCTCGATAAGGTTATTTTTAATCTAGGACAAGAAGAGCGTAAAATCTTGATGAAAAAATTGCAAAAAGATGAATCAGGTGAATGAAAAAATCCTATCGATCGAATATGAGTTTCTTTTTTTAATTATCATTAATAATATACTTAAAAATTTTAGATAACATGTATCAAACAATCTATTAATTCACATCTGTTTAATGTTCTATAGGGACCAACAACTCAGAAAAGGAATTTTGTTCTAAGAAAATTAAAAAAAATAGAATATGCAAATGAACATGAATTGCTCCTTGGCTCATCTGGAGTGGTGCTGGAAGTTAACGAAAGGGGGAAAAACTTTTACAAAAGTTTGAGGGATCTAGTGAAACGAATGTATAGACGTTCTTTCCACTTAAATACAAAAAATCAATCCAATGATTCCAAGAACCAAATTTTATCTAAACTACAGGAAGAGTTTCCATAGAATTGATCAATGAGACATGTCAGACTTTTAATAGCAAAAACGTACAACAACAAAAAATAAGGAATGAAAAAATAATTATATTCCTTTAAATGTTTGTCTAGTATTATTTGTAAATATCACTTTTGTTATATTTAATTTTCAGATATCAATATAAAAATTAAATATTTTATTGTCATGTTACGTTTTGAGGAAGATTATGAAAATCTCAAAATATGAAAGAGCTGATATCAAAAATATGCCAGTAGGAATGTCCAAAAAGGTGTACAAGGAGATGGTAAAAGAAATGGACAAAATTGCATCGCAAGAGGAGCCATCTGAACAACAACGTGCTTCAAATGTAATATGTAATCATTGAATTTTTCGATCATTAGGTACAATAAATAAACAATTTAGCATTAAATATTAATTCTCAAGAATTTTCTTGCAAAAAATAAAAGAAAATGGAACCCATTCAGCACATAAAAGAGGACGACAAGGAAGAAAATGGTTGATATCGAAGTTTGTGAGTAATTGTTACTTCCTTATAACAACTTAACTAGATTTCATTTTTGTATTTTTAAAGTTGTTTTACAAAAATCATCATTGGATGTCTTCAAACAGGTGCTAACATACAAAGAAGAACCATCAGACGAATTGATTGAAATTGGGTTAAATATGTGTTGTGAGTATATGTTGGCATATCATAAATTAATTGTGGAATTTGTAAGCATCTATCGATCTTGTTTTACTTAGCTCCGTCTATAATTAATAGAACAAAAACATATTTTATATTAAATATATGATTTGTTATGGGGTATAAAACTTGCAGGAAACAAAGTATGGAACTGCGCCAACAAATGAAATTTTGAAAGAAGACATGGTACATGGTTTTGAAAGAATGTGTATAGTTTATGAATCAATTGTTTCTATGGTATGTCATTTTTATTTTTGATTTACATTGATGTATATTATTTAATATTGAAATTTTCATTATTCTCACCAATGTATATACACTCATTTCAGTTTATTTTTATGTTTGTAGATGGAAGGTGAAGAAGAAACAAACAATCAACACCGTGAAAAAAACATTCCTGAAAATAACCCAAGTCATGGAAGTAGCTCTAGCAGTGACAACAATTCAAGCGAAGAATGATGATCACTGTGTTTGGATATCAAAGCAAGGCGTTGTATTTTTTGAAATATGTCTGTGAAATCAGACATTTTGTTTAATGTAATGGACATAGTGTCCCAATTGAAAGACAAAGGGATACCAATAACTGTCCCATTTTGTATGATAAAGATTGTCTTATTCATATATATTATATATCATAAAATATGTTTTAATTTATTCTATTGCTTTCTCCATTGTCGTTCTCAAATGCACTAATAAAAATTTAATTCATAGGAATATTGTTATGAGATATATATGTGTCGACTTTTGATGAATAATGAATTTTTAAAAACCACAATATTTATGATATCATATAACAAATTAATCCAAACATCACATTCAAATGCATTAATAAGAATTTAATTAATATGAATATTGTTATAAGATGCGTCGACTTTTGATGAATAAAAAATTTAAAACAATCACAATAATTGCACTGTCATAGATCGATGTTTCTAAAAAATACAAAATGAAAACCAGTGCGTGTCAGTAACTGTACATCGGTGCGTTTCTATGAAATATGAGCACCGAAAAAACACCAAAACCAATTAAAAATATCGGTGCATTTGTGCAGTATGACGCACCGATGCGTTTATGTGTCTATACGCACCGGCGCTGTTGTACGATCTATGGGCACCGCACAAATACCGATACCAATTATGAATCTCGGTGCATTTGTGTGATACTGCGCACTAGGGCGTTTAAGTGTCTATAAGCACCGGTGCATTTGTACAACCTATGGGCACTGCATGAATACCGATACCAATTATAAATCTCGGTGCCTTTCTATGATACTGCGTACCGGTGCGTTTCTATATGTCTACGCACCAGTGCATTGATACGACCTATGGGCACTGCACAAATCCCAAGACCAATTAGAACCGCCCCGTGTGTTGTATCACCAACACTACGGCCGGTGTGGTTTTATCCCTTAACAGCTAGGTGCATTTTGCTTCGACCGCTCCGGGGCGCCTTATATATGTACACACTGGTGCATTCAAGTCAGAGTAGCGCACCAATGAAAAAAAACATCCGTAATAACTTCCGACCGCCCATTTTTTTTAGTTGTGTTGAATTTCCGTTAAAAGCTCCGCCAAAACCTCCGTAACCATAAACGATGTTGTAGCAAATGTTTTTTTGACAATTTTAGCCAATTTTATAACACTAAAAACCTCCTTTATAACCTTCGCTAGAGGGTCTTTTCCTTGTAGTGTATGGTGGATGGAGGATGATATTCATAAAGTGTCACAAAACAGAGACATTTTTTAGGAAGTATCGAAGGATGACCTGCATCACCATTCTACCAAAGGAAACCACTTAATCCACTGCATCTATTTATCAGATATAAAACAATAAATATATCCTTCTAAAAATTTATTAACAATGTCACTTTTACCATTGTTTCAAAAGTGTAAAAATGGATCATATAAAAATGTTAATTCTTGGCTAAGCTACTGAAGAATAAAAGATTATGTGAAAATATAGATGCCATTAAAAATATTATCATAGCTAAATTTAATGAGAAATGCATGGTGCAACAAAGAAATAGAGGATAAGAGAAACCTAAGGAATTATAAAAAATTCTTTAACCCCCATCTTTTTTTTTTTTTCCCAAAAAGGAAAAATCACAACTTCCATTAATTATATAATAATGAAAATTACATGTTACAGGTTCTGGAAAATCAATCTTCTTATCTAAGAGTAGAACAACATGCTACGAGAATCATAACATATTTACACAAGCTTATCAAAAAAGTAAAAAATATTAGTCACAATTAGGCCCCTGACCTCGTAAGTGTAATATCAGAAAGAAAAAAAAAACATGTTGTCTCTATCCATAGTTGGATGCGCCAACAAAAAAAAAATCATAAACTAAAGTTGTAATACTTCTTCATCAGCTACCTCATGAACACCTTCAATGAAAGGTCTGTGATTGATCCAAGTGGATATCGGTGGCCACCCACCTATTCCACTTGGACCCGCACCATCAATTCTTGCACCTTTTCACTTTCAGCACAACTTACTATATTTAGTAGATTTTCAGGTCCTGCATTCCCGAAGCCATTTTGGGGCCTTGATGATCTAGGTGGACATTGGTGGCCACCCACCTATTCCATTTGAACCCCCACCATCAGTTCTTTCAGTTTTTAAGTTGCAGCACAACTTACTATTTTTAGCAGTTTTTCGGGTCTTGAACTTCCGGAGCTGTTTTGAGGCCCTAAACGACGTTTTTTGGGCATCGTTTGTCCGACAAATATGATTTTGTTTCAAAACTAATATTTGCGTCAATGGTTGTATTCATCGGATAGATCTTTTTAACAATGTATCATACACGTCAAACGAAGATTGTATGCCGAAGTTACGTCCCCGGGAAGTTGAAACACCAATTTACCCATGTTGGAAATACTGAGAGGGGGGTGAATCAATATTTCTTTCAATTAGAGCATTAGTTAATCTTCAATTATTATCAGTGTTTGTACAATGATAGCAGCAAACAAGAGGAACACAAATGCACATAGTTTTTAAGGTGGAAACCCACTCCGGGACAAAAACCACCTAATGCTTTTCTAATAATTCTTTTCAACTCCAAGCAAAGCTAAAGCTTAACTTCCACAGAATCTAGAACCCTTCTATTATCCAACTCCCAGCGGATGGACAGCTCCAACGCTTTGAGATTCTTCGGTAGTCAGCTGAATGGATGCCCAACACGCGATGAGGCGCAGCTCACCCTAGCACCACCCTACCACCCTATAGAAGAATAAAGAAGAATGGATGCACGTACCAGGAAAATGGTCCACTTTACAATGATATAGAATGATGTAGAAGAAGAATATGTACTAGACCATAACCCCAAATTTGACACAACCACCTAATGATGATCCTAGACCTCCCAACACTACCTCTTCAACCCTTGGAAGATAGACACTAGTACAATTTTTACAATAATGTATTTACAATGACTAAGTACAATGGCACCTTTACAATGATTATATGCAGTGCTGCCCACTTGAAGACTTCATATGATGAACTTCTTGCTACTGTTATGCACCTTGGTTGCTGCTCTTGTCATGCTACCCTCTATTGCACCTTGCTTTGCTTTTCTACCATAGAAAGTCTGGTCCTTTGCAACCCTTGACAACACATGATCTAGCTTCTTTTTTTTCCTTCTAGGAGCTCGATATTGAATCTGGTGTATCTCTGTTGTTTCAGATCTTCAATATCTGATTTTTGGTCTTGTAGTATTCCTATGAGTCATCTTTCCAATGCCACAGGTTTGACCCAATTTGGATTCTTCAAGAGAGAGTTATACCCAATTTCTCACACTGCCCTAATTATGGACTATTTCAGCAGAGCTCACTTGTACGACATGCCACGTGTCACTGTTTTTTCATTTGCCTCTGAAATTGATAAAGAAAAAACTTCAGACTGTGCACTATCTACTACTTTTTATGGAATTCCAATCCGATACTCAGAGAGAGAGTTATGACGATTTTACCAAGGTCACTTCTTTGAGATGAATTTCAGGAGCCTGCAAAAACCCTTACTTCCACAGATCATATCTCCAACAATATTGCAAAACTTGATCTGAAATTTTTACTGCAGCTTCCTCAGGATTTCATCTTCACCTCATAAAAATTTCAGCTTCTGAGCCTGTTAGACTCCTATACCAATAGGTTTCATCTTTCATGATTGTCTTGATTGAATTATGGAATATGTTCAAACCTTCTTTCTTGAGCAAAGGTGTTCCATATTCTTGAAAAACCAAAAAATCAAAAAATTTAAAAAATGTAAAGAGGGTATACCCTAAAAGAAAGATCAAAGGGTAAAAAGAATAAAATGGTCAAAAAAGTGAAAGAAATGAACCCCAAGCAAAAAATAGACCAAGGAAAGTGTGCAAATCCAAATGCCACTGCTATTTCATTTTTGTAATAAATCAATTGTGTGCAGCTTGTCAAACCTTTGCCACAATTCATGAATAAGTCAAACTGTTTAAACTTGGCTTAATCATATTTCAATTTCATGTTATAGATTAGAGAATAAATATCTAGCCAAACAGTTTAATCTTGGCAGATAAGTAGATAGGTAGAGTTAATAAAATGTGCTCAACAGCTTAATCTGAGCTCTTGGATGTAATAAGGGTAGAATTAGATAGATTTGCCTTGTAAAAAAGAAAAGATTGATAAGGGTTTGCAAGTCTAAATGCACCCTAATAAAGAAGAGAAAATGGTAGTGTTAAGTAGATAGGGTAGGTAGATGGTGCTGCAAAGTGTTATTTGATGAATGTGCTGCTACATGTTGTTAATCCTTTACTTTCATCACAAGTACTAAAGCAGGAAATATACTGGAAAATCACAGCAAGCAAAGTCAAACTCATTAACCTCCCTCATCACTTTCCCCTCAAAAGTTTTACTAACTTCCCCCAAAGTACTAAGGTATTTGGAGATCAAAAGGGCTCAAGGCATTTCCTTGACTTCTGGAGGGACCGGACCCTCGGCCTAATGATCAAAAAGACCTAAGTACTTGAAATAATTCATTATTATAATCATTCACCTTCAATTTTTTCCTAAGTAAAATCCCATTTTGCTTAGGAAAATCATGCAAAATTTCCATAAAAATCCCTCAAAATAACTTACTATTCTAAGTTTAAGTGTTGAAGATAAAATGTTGCAATTTACTTCAGAAGTTATCACTTTCTTAGATGTGCCAAGTGTTTTGAGTTCCCTTGTCCCTTTTTCATATTAATATTTAACTTTATTTTACTAAATCCATAGTAAAATGCCCTATCCTAAGTATATAATTCCTTTTTTATAAATACCCCAAAAACCCTTCTATTATAAAGTTTAACCAAAGTAATTATTTTCCCAAATACTCATTAAAAACCCCGCTTCACAAACCCTTTGGTTAAATATATCTTTATATTATAATCCCGCCCTTATGGTAATTAAATAATCTTTATTTGTTACCATATAATAAAAACATATATACAAAAACTTTAAACATGCGATATGTATGTTTAAACACAAAAATATGAATAAAACTAAAGTTTTAATTCCAAATAAAACTTCGGAAAAGCCTCGTGCCACCGTGGTTGTCCACCTGGCATTCCACTTAACCAAACCCCGCCGCAACCCCTTTCTTTACACATAAGGGATTAATTAGTCATCAGGACTAATTAATAACATTTTTTCCGCTTATTAGATATCCCCCGGAATGATTAAATAACGTTAAAACGTGTTTAAAAGCCCGACGGGCCCACCTGAATCCTCCGCTTATTCCCCCATCACTTCAACCGTCGGATCAACCCTCCGCAGATCAACGATCCACGTGAACCCCGCTACCCATCCTTTGTGAGAACTTTAACGAGCGGGAAACGGGTGGTATTTGAACAGTTCACCTTCCATGTGGCGATCACTTTGTGGAATCGCTGCCCTCCCGAATAATACCACCCTCGACCAAAAGCGGTGCGGGGTTACCGCTTACCACTTACCGCCCGACCTTCGCTCACGTCAGCCCGTACGTCGATGACGTCACTCCTCGGAAAAATAAAAACCCTTTTAACATGTAAATAAAGTCAATTTTCGTGTTTTTTCCTGTTATTTTCGCTGTCAAACGCAATAGCGCCTTCTGCTGAGATTTTCGAATTTCCACTGAAATTCACTGTGTTATCTGTTCTTGCTCCAAGATTCCGCTGCACCTGTGTTCAAGTACAGTCCCGCCATCGCCTGATACCTGTTAAAAGTCAGTTTCTTCCAAAAAACAGGTATTTATCCTTTTCCGTCCCGAGCTGCAAGTAAAAATCAGTTTTCGTTGTTTTTCGCTGAATTAGTGATTAAAATCATCACTGAGTTCCTCCCCTGAGGTTTTAAAACTGTGTAATTGCTCCTTGAACCTACAAATTGTGCCAATTTTCTTCATTTTAGAAATCCCGCCCGGCTTGTGAGGTAAACCAAAAACCTCCATTTTGAATCCACAAGAACCAAAATGGAGATCCCGGCAGCTCTGAATATCACTCCACTGAATGCTCCTCACCGTGAATTGGAATATTTACCTTTGATAGATGAAGATTTCCAAATTAAAGACTTGCATTTTGATGAAAGTCCCCTATTGAGTTATTGTCGCTGCAGAGACGAGTACTCAAAGGGGCAAGATCTTATAGGGTTGTGGGAATCCAATCTCCCAAGGTATCTCATCCCTTCAGTCATTTATTTCCCAGAAATCATCCATTATTGCCATTCAAACTATGATCCCACACGGAGGGCTGTAATAGCTCCTGATCAAAGTGTTCTGTTTCCCATCACTCCCCAGGCTATCAATGCCATGTTACACTTTGAACCAGACCAAGAATTAGCACCATTGTCCATGGAAGGATTGATTGAGAAAACCAGGCAATTAACCCCAGAAAAGCTAAAATCCATGTGTCAGAATTTCATGTTACCTGAGCATCAACCAAAAGGGTCTCCTCCCTATGGTTTTTACTATTTCAATACATTGGGAAGGCTCATTGTAAATATAATATCTTTTGTCTTGGGATTCAACACCAGTGAATATGTGGATGAGATAACCTTGGCTTTGCTATCCATTTTTACTCCGGGGCAACCTCCTGAGATTAAATATGATTTTGCTTCCTTCATAGCCAACAAGATCCATGATCAATTCATAAGGCTAGATATTGAAATTTTTTTTAAGTACTCCTCAGTCATCTATCATCTCATTATCTACTATCAGTCAGAAAGGTTCCCTTTCCCTGTTCAAAAACTTGATGCCAAGGGAAACCCCAGGTCAGTCATATTTTGGTCCCCCATAATTCATTCTTCCCCTGATTCTCCCTATTCCTACACTGAATTCATTGATCAGTTTGTATATCCTGCAACAACTTTGTTAACAGGAATTCCTCCCCCAAGACTCAGTAATGAAATTAGAAAGACCTTGCAACTGTCAAAGAATTATAAAGTTGGGGATTGGTATTTGTATCAAAATCATACAGTCATCAGAATTTATGGATGTGAATTACATCCATTCAGGTTACCCAGATATGTGCCCATGAGGATTTTTGCCTTGGAATACTTCAGGCAAATGAACAATTCAGATGTAATCCATTTTTGTAATGTAAAGAAGAAAGCTCAATTAAGGATCAAAAGTCAATTAGGTCCTTTCATCTGCAACTCTAGGGAGGCCGAGAGAGAGGCAGAAAATATATTAGAGAAAAAGTTCCAAACATCTTTCCGTTGGGTTCCTTATGACCTAGTTGGTTTTATTTGTGAAAAGAGATTAAAGAATAAATCATCCCCTTATATACACCACAAGATTCCCGATCTAGAACAGTATGCCAATCAAGATGAATGGATTGAAGGAACACTTGTTGAGGAAGAAAGTGAAGCTAACAAAATGAATAAAATTATGAAAGATGTTGAGGAGAACTTTGACCTAGAATCTTATGGTCAAGTGCAGGTACCCTACATTGGCACTTCTTCAGCAGCAACTCTACAGCAAGCATTACAGGAAAGCAGTTCATCAGTTGCAGCAGAACCCAAGGGTAAAGGGAAGGAACCTGTAATCCAGGTCATTGAAACTTTGGTCATGGCGGAGAAACCACAAACTTCCAAAGCACCTGAACAATCACAGGTTTCTCCCACACAGGCAAAGCACACACAAATTCCAGAGTTGCAGACTCCATTAAATGTGGAAATAGGAAAGAAAAGGCCGGTTTCAGACACCACTCCTCCAAAAGAAACCTTACAGGTACATCAGGTCAAGAAACAGAAACCAAATCCACCTCCAGATGTGGAAATTATAGATGAAAGTATTTGATGATGGCAGGGAAGATAGTCAACAAACTGGCACAGCAAGTGAAACAAACATAAGCCAGAAAGGGAAAGCCTTACAAAAGCAACTAAGCACTGAGGTATCCTCTTTCAGACCACCAAAGACAGACACAGGGGATATTAAAAGAACCTTCATTAATATTAAAGCAAAGAATGATCCATTAAAAATGAAGGTATATGATCAGTATATGAAGATGGCTCCCCATAATCAAGAAAGGTTAATGTCAGCATTTGACCTTTCACAAGGCAAAATGCTGATGAGCCACTTCAAGACAAAGGTGCCAAAGCCCACTTCAGCAGCTGACTATATCAGGACAAATTTTGAAGTTCTGGCAAAGGATATCCATCCTCTAGACCAGATAGAGCTACACAGACAAACTGGGGAAATGGTCTATTCTACTCTCACCAACAAGGCCATGGCAGCTATAACGCTGCAGGATTCTTTGAATAACACTACTACACAATTGCAAATTGAGAAGGCCTCTTCACAGGCCAAAGATAATAGAATAAAGTCTTTAGAAGACATAATAATTGGTTTGGGTCACAACCCCAAAGACATTAAAAGTATTGAGGCATTAATAAAGAAGAAATATGATGACATAGCTGCACTGAGGAAGCAGCTAAAATTACCAGCCTCAAGGCACCCTCAGACCCAAGAAGTTCTAAAAGGGAATTCACAGGAAGAAATAATGGAGTTTCTCCTAAATATGACTGAGCGACTAAGTGAAACGGAGAAGGAATTGGAACAAGCTTTGCAGGAACAAGAAACTATCAGGCAGACATCAACAACATGTACTACAACAACAGAGCAGCAAACACAGCCATCCCAAGTAAACACTTCTGGTTTGAGTTCTGATGAATTAATAAAGCAGATGGAAAGTCTACAACTAAGGGTCACAGAACTCCAAGCAACGAAATTAAAATTAGTAAAATTGGAGGGAAAATATGATACATCTAAAAAGACAGCTGCTGATAACACCAGGGAAATAAAAAGGTTGGAAAAATTGGTTCAGGCTTTGGAAAAAGATCTTTCATTGGAGAAGCCTTTAAACGAAATAAATGACATTCTTTGGGGTAACATCATTGAGTTAATAAAGGACATTTGGCCCTCCATTCAAGCTATTTTTGAACAAAATGAGTTGGTTAAAAAATCCCAAGAAGAAATAAACAGAACCATAAATGAATTAAGAGGCAGGCCTGAGTAGGCCAATTAGCTCATTCAATTTTTGAACACCAGGACAAAACAACAGCTTGCAGTATTAGGGATTGAGGACAGGACCGGCGCAGTTTTAGAAATAAAGAGAGTTTTCATCAAGAGAACTTTCATGCAGAATTTAGAAAGGAAGTGCACAGATATTTTGGTTGATATCAATATTTTCAGAGAGAAATTCCAAGCTTTGTTGGACAATGGGTTACCAAGTCCTATGCTCTCAGAGGATCAAATAATGGACTTAGAAACCTATATAAAGAAAATAAAGGCTCATGCTCAAAATACAGCTGCTTGTTCTCCTAGTTTACCACAATCAACATTACCAACAGGGAGAAACATCTATGATAGAGTAAGGAATTTATTTCATCTGGAACATGAAATAAGGTATCTGTTTCCTAATGAGCCCACCTTCTACAAACTCACAGAAGCAGATGAAACATTGAGAAAACTCAAAAGGACCATGATACCAGATAATCAATGGTGGAAGGAAATGTTGGAAATTCTATAAAAGTTATTTTCAGGATGAGAATTTATCTTTACTATCAAGTAAATGGTAAAAATGAGTACAGATGAAAGAGCATCAGTTACACAGGTCAAAGAGTATCCGTAAAGACAAAGAGTATCAAGCAAGCAAAACAAATTACTCCAAAAAACAACAACGAGCCCTTTTTCAGCACTTACCTCCAGCACATCCACAAAGAAAGGAAACAACACATTAGCAGTTACTTATTATGCTATCTACGAGACCATTTGTCTCCTGTTTACTTGTAAATTAATCCTTAGTCACCCAAAAATATGGGCTAGGATAGTGTGAGATATTTTCAATTATTTAGTGTATAAATAAACCCTCAAAGAGAGTGTCGAGGGTGGATTCTATTACTCTGCTGTAACATTGAGATTTTCGGAATAAAAGCATTTTGGAGAAATTTTTCGTGGCTTACTGGATGACGATTTAAAGCACTGGACTTGTTGCAGGATTCATGTGTTGGACTACAGTTCAATAAGTTTTTCTACCCTTTGTCTGAAATTTTATATTAGTCTATAATACCATCATATCCATTTATGAATAATTTACATAAAAGATTGAAACAGAATTTGCTTAATTGTACTCTGTTTTCAAATGTTATTATTCTTGATGTTTTCTTCTAAATTAGTTATAAGCATGAATTCTTAAATGCTCTTGCTTTACTAATTTAAACATTGTTGATTACTATAACAAATAATTCTTCATTGCTCTTTGTTTGTAGTCATTTCATTTCTTTCTCTTGAACATGGTGAAAGATTCTTAGTTGCCTTTCATCCCTTCAAGATCATTCCATCCACTTTAAATTTTAAGGATTGTTCTCTGTCTAGCTATCTTGCCCTGTAATACCATCTTGTGCTTAGAATAGAAATCCAGTAAAGCCATCCTTTGACTCCATAGCCCAATGGACTGAAAGCTCTCAACCTTGCCCTTAGTTTTTGGATTCCACCATTTTCCCAAAACAAACTCTTGAATCTATAACTAGCCTAAAACCTTCCAAAAACAAAGATAAATCATAAAGAGAGAGCCCTCTCTGGATGCAGATTGGCTAGATTCTGCATCTAAAAGGTTGGTTTGTGGTTACCTCGGGTATAATTTCCTCTTACACAACTTCTAGGAAAACCTGAGTGATAACAGAGCCTTCGTAGAAAAAAAGTTAGAGCGAAAATTCCACGATGACCTGTTTCAGATGGCCGAATCCCTTGCCTAAGGAGGAAATGAAGATCACAAAATATATGAATGCTTAAGTTGAGAGGGGCTTCAACAAGTGAACGTGGGAGGGATTTTAGGAGCTTAAAAAATATTAATTATGACTTTTCAATGACCCATGCCCCAACCCCATGGGGTTTTAGCTCACTAACTGGGGTACAAACTTCAAACATGAATATCTCTCAAATCGTGAAGAATTACATGGCGTGCCATATATCAACGAAACATCTCGACAAGTAGAAACCATCAAAATCATTATTGACCTAGAATATATTAATTTGGTAGGTCAAACTTCCCATTCAATATTGGGTTAGCCCTTGGTGCTGCTTGGGTTGACATCAATGACAACCGCTGATCAACAATCTCCCCCTTTGGCATTGATGGCAACATAAGTAATCCCCTTGTGATCATGACACCTCTTCCTACAACATTCTCTCCCCCTTTGACATCAATGGCAAAGGGTAACTCCCCCTGAAACATAACCATCCTGCAGACTTGTACACACTTCCACTCGCGCTGACACACAACTGTCCTGCAGACCTGTACACACTTCCACTCCCCCTTTATATTCCGAAAAAGGAAAATCTAATGAGAACTTGGGAGAATCCCAAGCTTATGGCGAAGATATTCCAATGCTGGCGAATATTTAATATGTGATTCTTTTGGTGTTGCTTGGAACCTTGCTACTTGTCCAACTACTTGCATAACATCTGGTCGGGAGGCTGTTACATATAGAAGACTACTAATCATAGATCTGTACAACCTTTGATCCACATCCTTAGATGAGTTGTCTATGCTCAATTTGCAACCAAGTAAAGACATCTCGAAATCACTTTGCACCTTTGTAGCAAAATTATTACTTAGACGATCATCATTGCTACCAATTATTGTATCATCCTCTTTAGCTATTAGACATGCTTTAGTTGCTTCATCCAAAACATATATGTCGTTTGGAGCTCGACTTGCTGTAGCCACAATTTCACCATACACGCCTTTCCTGATTTCACATTTCGTGGAGTTGAATAGTATTGTGTGTCCTTGATCACACATTTGTCCAACATTGAGCAGATTGTGATTCATGTTTTCAAACAATAGAACATTCTTGGCTAGAACATCTTTGCTTCCGAGAGTGACAGTACCTGATCCTATAACATTTGAAGATTCATCATTTCCAAAGGACACGGTTCCATCCTTCTTCTCTTTCAGAGATACAAATTTATTTCTATCTCCAGTCATATGCATTGAGCAACCGCTATCAACATACCACACATCTTTGTTCTTTTGAGCCTTGAGAGCGAGAGCACAATTATCATTCTTCTTCTTCTTCCATGTTCGTTCATTCTGTGGCTTCGAAGATTCTTTTGGAGGATTTTCAAGTCTACAGTCTTTGGCTATGTGTCCAAAGTTTCGACATTTGTAACATTCAATATTATTTCTTAAATGTTCAAATCTATTGATGTTTCACTGAGCCCTGGGAGGTTCATATTTGACAGATCTCCTGGAATTGTATTCGTACCTAGGGTACGTGCGACATTCTATATATTTATGACCAAATTTTCCACATGAATAACGGTAGCCATAAAAAATATGTTGATACCTGGATGGAAATTTTCGTCGAGGAATTGTCTTCCAAGGCTATTCTTGCAAATCTTGTCCAATGAAGTCTACATGCATGTTAGATCTCATAGGTTCATTGTATTTTGTTGTAGAAGGTCCTGCTTCTTCTTCTTTGTAACCGATGCTAGTTTTGTCATTGTAATATCATTGATTGTTGATGAGTTCTTCCAATGCCCTTGAGCTGTTGGCATAGTTTTGGATAGTTTTTCCTTTCTTCACTTCCTCACGCAGCGAGACTACTTCGGCTTCTAATTCTTCCCTTCCTTGGTTGATTTCTTCCAACTTATTTTGAAGTGACTCTTCAATGCATTTTTGTTCTTCAACTTCAATTTTGAGACCTTGAACTTGTTCTTCAAGAGTTTTGGAACGGATCTTCTCTGCCTTGAGATCTTTTATAAGCTTGATTGCTTCCTCATAAAATTCGTCTATGGTCCATCCTTCTTCTTCGTTGTTTGATACCTCTTGCTTATTGTGCTTGGCCATAAACAATACTCTCTCATTGGTTCTTCTTCACTATCATTGTCTTCATCGGATGATGAGCTATCTTCTTTAGAGAGAAAGTTCCTTTTGGATCCTTGCTTGTTGAATTTCTTAAAGCCTTTCTTTCTTTTTGAGTTTCCATTACTTTTGTTTGGAAATTTTGCTGCAAAATGCCCAACCTCATTACAACTGAAACATATCAATGGAAGTTTACCTTTGAATTGTCCCTTACCAATTTGTAGTTTTCTTGTGAAGTAAGCATATTCTTCATCTGAAAGACCTTCTTCATCATCTCCCTTTTCTTCACACTTGCAGGTGCATGTCTTTTCAATTGAAGGTTGTTTATCCTTATTGGTTTTCTTAGATGCAATGAACGCAGTTTCTAGATGCGAAGTACCCTCTTCTTCATCAAGTATCGTTTCATATGCTATGAGAACTCCATGCAATTCCTCTTTGCTGAGTTTTTCCAAATTTACACTATATTCTAAGACCGATACCTTTGGTTTGAATCTCCCTAGTAACGTTCTAAGAATCTTCTGTATAATAGTCTTCTCGTCAACTGGCTCTCCCAATCCTTCCAGAGTATTGGTTATTTCATCAAAGTATTGAAAGTATGCAGCAATGTTGCAATCTTCTTTCATTCTGAGTTGCTCAAATTTTGCTCTATAGATTTGAAGCTTTGCTTCTTTGACATTTGAGTCACCTGCATATATATTCTCAAGCTTGTCCCATACATTTTTGGCAGTTTTACAACCTAACACCTTATGATAAGCAGATTCAATAAGTCCACTGATAATAATATTCTTTGCTTTTGCATCATTTACCAAATTCTTCTTACCTTGTTCATCCGCGATTGATGTAAATCCATTTTGAACAGTGTCCCATACTTCGTAACCTTGCGCCAAGAGATAGACCTCCATTCTTCCTTTCCAAAGTGCATAATTATTTTCATTGAATAGATGTACACCATTCTTGGTATGCTCCATGACCTCCTTCCAACTATTAAACTGCTATTGAAGGAACCAAGCTCTGATTCCAATTGTTGGAAATACTAAGAGGGGGGGTGAATCAATATTTCTTTCAATTAGAGCATTAGTTAATCTTCAATTATTATCAGTGTTTGTACAATGATAGCAGCAAACAAGAGGAACAAAAATGCACATAGTTTTTAAGGTGGAAACCCACTCCAGGACAAAAACCACCTAATGCTTTTCTAATAATTCTTTAATATTCAACTCCAATTGAAAATAAAGCTCCAACTTCCTAGAATCTAGAAAAGCATTCTTCTCCAGCTCCCACCGGATGGATGCTCCAACGCCCGAGATTCTTCAGTAGTCAACTGAACGGATGCCCCAACACCCAATGAGCTACAACTCACCCTAGCACCACCCTACCACCCTATAGAAGAATAAAAGAAGAATGGACTCCCGTACCAGGGAAAATGGTCCACTTACAATGATATAGAATGATGCAGAAGAAGAAGATATACTAGACCATAACCCCAACTTTGACACAACCACCTAATGATGATCCTAGACCTCCCAACACCGCCTCTTCAACCCTTGGCAGATAGACACTAGTACAATTTGTACAATAATGTATTTACAATGACTAAGTACAATGATACCTTTACAATGATTGTATGCAGTGCTGCCCACTTGAAGACTTCATATGATGAACTTCTTGCTGCTATTATGAACCTTGGTTTCTATTCTTGTCATGCTACCCTCTGTTGCACCTTGATTTTATTTTCTGCCATAGAAATTCTGGTCCTTTGCAACCCTTGACAACACATGATCTAGCTTTTTTTTTGCCTTCTAGGAGCTCGATATTGAATCTGGTGTATCTCTGTTATTTCAAATCTTAAATATTTGATTTTTGGTCGTGTAGTATTCCTCTGAGTTGTCTTTCCAATGCCATAGGTCTGACCCAATTTGGATTCTTCAAGAGAGAGTTATACCCAAATTTTCACATTGCCCTAATTATGGACTATTTCAGAAAAGCACACTTATACGGCATTCCACGTGTCACTTTTTCTTCATTTGCCTCTGAAATTGATAGAGAAAAAACTACAGACTATGCACTATCTTCCACTTTTTACGGAATTCCAATCTGATGCTCAGAGAGAGAGTTATGACGATTTTACCAAGGTCACTTTTTTGAGATGAATTTCAGGAGCCTGCAAAAACCCTTACTTCCACAGATCATATCTCCAAAAATATTGCGAAAATTGATCTAAAATTTTTACTGCAGCTTCCTCAGGATTTCATCTTCACCTCATAAAAATTTCAGCTTCTGAGCCTTCGTAGAAAAAAATTTAGAGCGAAAATTCCACGATGACCTGTTTCAGATGGCCGAATCCCTTGCCTAAGGAGGAAATGAAGATCACAATATATATGAATGCTTAAGTTGAGAGGGGCTTCAACAAGTGAACATGGGAGGGATTTTAGGAGCTTAAAATATATTAATTATGACTTTTCAATGACCCATGCCCCAACCCCATGGGGTTTTAGCTCACTAAGTGGGGTACAAACTTCAAACATGAATATCTCTCAAACCGTGAAGAATTACATGGCGTGCCATATATCAATGGAAACATATCGACAAGTAGAAAACATCAAAATCATTATTGACCCATAATATATTAATTTTTTAGGTCAAACCTCCCATTCAATATTGGGTTAGCCCCTGGTGCTGCTTGGGTTGACATCAATGACAACCGCTGATCAACAACCCAAACATGGCCCATATTTTTGGCACTTCATCTCCTAGGGTTAGGTTTTTGGATGTTTAGAGTTCTCCATTGTTTCTCAATAATAAATAGGCCCTCGAGCCTCATTGTAACACAATTCATAGGTCTGTAGCCGCCACATCTCTTCTCAGAAATTCGCTACCAACACCCTAGCTAGTTTATTTCCATTATGTTTGTAAGCATATTTCTGTTATTTGATATTAATGAAATGAAGCATTAATTTCGTTGCATCTCTATGTTATGGTTATTTTTGTATTTTTTTGTGTTCCTGCATAAATGAAGGCTCGAGACAGTGTAATGGTTATATGAATAACCAGAAGAACAAACTCAGGAGAGATTTGCTTTGAAGAACTCCGAACAAGCTTAGGAGGAGTAGCGTGGAGGAACCGATGTTACAGAGCGACAACAGTATAAAGAACATAAATCAAATAAAGACAAAACACTTAGAATAATTCTTAATGAGGAATCGACGGCGAGGATCATATCGCAAAATCAAGGGTTAAGAATTGATGGCAGAGATCAAAGCAGGCAGAAGAGGCGAAGAAGAGCCGCGTGAAGGTGAGCGGACGATCGTGATTAGATCGCAGATCCGAAGGTGAGAGATGAATAGACGTGATGACTTCGAAAGTCAAACAATATAAGATACGATGAGATGGAGGGAGAACGTGAGGACCATTGGATCGTGTAGTAGATCAACGACGGACGATGGATCGCAAAACTGCACATTGACAACTTTAAGGTTTAACTTCAAGACATCGCAAGGTATGTTGTTTTGGTTGCGATGCGGTAAGGATCGAATGACGCGATACGATGAAGGGAGTCCATGTGTCAGCACTACGGACGGTGAGGACCATTGGATCGTGTAGCAGATCAACGACGGACGGTGGATTGCAAAATTGCACATCGACAACTTTAAAGTTTAACTTCAAGACATCGTAAGGTATGTTGTTTTGGTTGTGATGCAGTAAGGAGTGAACGACGCGATGCGATGAAGGGAGTCCATGTGTCAGCACTGCAGACGGTGAGGACCATTGGATCGTGTAGGAGATAAATGATGGACGTTGGATCACAAAATTGCACATCGGCAACTTTAAGGTTTAACTTCAAGAGATCGCAAGGTATGTTGTTTTGGTTGCGATGCGGTAAGGATCAAACAACACGATGTGATGAAGGGAGTCCACGTGTTAGCACTGCGGAATAACGCACTTCACATGGTTTATGGTTTATCATTATCAGTAGGGTGAGAAAATTGTGGGAAATTATTTGCGATAAGTTGTGATTGGTTCAAGGTATAGTGGGACCCTCCAGTGGGAAGTTTCGCATGTCTGCACGTGATTTGGGTTTATGTGCACTCTGGTTTAAAGTGTATGCGTTGTTTGATTGCTAATGTATGTAGGTTGTAACTAACTCCAGATTTGTAATCCGTTGTGTGTATAAAGGGAGTTATGTGGACCATGACCCATGGGTTTGCGGGGTTTGTGTAAATAAGCCGGCTAAGATGAAAAGTGACATGAAGATGCAACTATGTGTTAAACGAAAAGACTGAACACAACAAAGAAAGGCTCGGGTAAGTAAAAGGATTTGACCCCGTGCAGAACAGTGCAGCAGCATGGGTCGAGTCGGGGAAAATGGAAGTTATGTAGCACAGTTGAAATATAACTGCAGAAACATAAAAGACAGAAGGACAACAAGCAGAAGAGGACAAACACAAAACAAAGCTAAGAAACTAAAAGGTTGAGTAAAATAATTTATTGTAACTGTAAATGTATTGTTTATTTTATATTGTTTGTGATACAAAGGCAAGTATCCATAGGCAAAGAAAAACTCCAATTTAATAGTGAAATGAGTATATAGTGAGGAAATGAATGGGTGGAAGGCAAGAGTCATGCATGTTCACATCATATTCCCATATAGAATGCAAACAACCATAAAGTGATCTCTATAAATGATGTTATTGTAATGTGCATAGTGAGGTTAGAGATTGGAAGAATAAGACAGAGTAGATAGAGAAGCTGTGAAGATCTAGAGCTGATATAAAGCAGATTTGAAGCCTGAAAGGACAACAGTGAAGAAGGAGAAAAACAGAGCTGATATCCAGATAAATCAGCATATGATTTTATTGTAGTGTGAGGAAGTTGGTGCTTCCATATCAAGTTGTAGCTTGATAGATGTCCAGTTGTAGCTAGTTGAGGTAGGAGCCTCCTATCGGTTGTAGCCTGCAGAAAATAGATGGGAGTTGGAGCTTCCTTGCAAGTTTTAGCTTGTAGAATTTGAGGTAGTGGCCTCCTATAGGTTGGAGCCTACAAAAAAACAGTGGTGAGAGGGAATTGGAGCTTGCCTTTGCATCACAACAATAACAATATGTGGTTTTCTCCCTTATGGGTTTCCACTTATATATGTTGTCTATATGCATGATGATTATGTGTTAATGTTCTATATTTAATCTGCTTAATACTTGTTGCTCACATATTAAGATTGTTGTTTCATTATACATTAAGCTGATCATGAAATGAAGGTGTAAATAAGTTTAAAAGTCCATGAATGTATTAAACTAACTCACCCCACCCTCTCAATTTAACCAAGGGTTCAACACATAGTGGGTGCATGTAGCAGATAGAAGCTTCATTGAACCAACTTACAATAATTTTAGAATCACCAAAGATTTGGAGATTCCTAATATTATTTTCTACTGTGAAAATTAAGAGTAACTTGAGACTCATAAGCTTTGTGTAATTGTTTGAACCATGTCTAAGACTAGATTTGAGTTTATACAAGTGTTGTTCATTGATGAAAATTATAGCACCACCCCCACAATTACCGGCTTGAGAAGACCATCAAAATAGGCCCACGACCGACTAACTCAACCATATCTCTCGTCATGTGTCTCTCGACTACCTCGAGAATGAGGTTATATATTGTTGAGACTTGTGTTATTATCTGATTAGCGGGGGGGGGGGTAGTAGTGTTTTCGAAAATATTTCAGTTCCTACCAATCAAAATTCCCCAACAAAAAATTGAAGGAAGACTCCTTATTTTCTTCAGGTTGACCTTGTGCTACCATTTCTTCCATGCTTCATGAAAGTTGCTACCCTGCCACCTCCATTGAATGGTTAAAATGTGACACATAACATTCTATATGTGGGATGTCATGGGGCATTGCACAAAGAGGTGATATACATACTCCTCATCCCCATTGCACAATGTGCACCAACTAGGTCCCATGAACCCTCTCTTTTTCAATTCCCCCCCCACAATAGGGATTATGTTCTCAAGTAGGAACCATATAAGTAATCGAGATTTTGCAGGGCACATCATCTTCCATATAGGTTTCCACTACTAGCTTGGGGAATTTGGTTCTTTCTCCACAATGATAGAAATATAACCTTATTTAGGTTTGTAGCACCCCAACTGGGAATGAATCCATTGTAATTCATCTTCGTTATCTGATATCCTGACATGTGAGAGGTTTGAATTTATAGTGTAGTTCCTCCATATTTTATGGCATTTGAATCACAAGTTTAATTCATGATGGATCTTCCATCCTTGAGCACAATAGAAGTGGACTTTGGATCTACTACTTGGTTAAGAGTCCAGAAACCCTAGGCTTTTGAAACGTCCACCATCTCTATCTTTAACCCCTATCTAGATTATTGAACATATTTTTTTTTTTGTAATTAGTTTAAAGAAGAAAATAAACAACGGTAAAATAATGACAAAGCCATGCAAAATTCATAGCAAAACTCGAAGTTGGACAAATCCTAAAATAATCTGAAATGAAATGATTTGTCGCCTTTGGATGTACTAAAAAGGTGGATTATGAGAAACGTTTTTTCTCAAAATACCCAACATAAGACCACAATATATCTCAATTTCAAAATATTTATAACATTATATTAAATCATCATGTTAATTAGAAAAGTTTCTCTCCAATATGAAAGAATGTATCATCTTCATAATATACTAAGAAGGTACTCTCCTAGAATTTCTAACATAAGACTACAATAAATCTCAATTACAAAATATTTGTAACACTATCAATCTTCATAACTTGTTAAATCATAAAACCAATAAGATTTAAAAAGCTTTTCTCCAATCTTTTTAATCATAAAGACAATGTTAAAGCAAACCAACTAATCCCTTAAAGTTTAATAATAAAAAAAGTTAATCTCAACATATTAGTAGATAAGAACAAACTTAAATTCAAATCTAAGTTAATAATGTTGATAAGTTTTTTTATAATTTCCATATAAATCTTCAATACCATTTCCCATGCGGGAGTTGAGATGTTGGTATTTGTCTTTATTAATTCAAATGTTGAGTATAAAATTCAAAACAATCCATAAGTCTTGGATATAAATGTGGAATAAAAAGTACTATAATAATTTAATAATAATTAAATTATTAAAAACTATAATTTAATTTTTTTTTGTAAGCTAGCAAAATTTCATTAAATTATTAAAAGTTTACATAAAATACATGCATGGATAACCATGAGTAAATTGTGTCCATGATGAGTATGTTCTAGTACAAAAACTTTTCTAGCCTAGAGCATACTTGGGAGGGACTATCTGCCCTTATGTGGGAAACCAAATGGTCTCCTTGAGAGTACTGAGACTAGGTTTTCACAAAATAAAACCATAAAAAAAACAAGAGCAACATAGACTATGTAGGAACTAACAACAAATGAGAAAAAGTTGAGAAATCCTTTCCTGGAGATTGTTAGCGAGACTAGTCACGCCGAAAGAGATATTGGAAGGGGTCGTCATAGCCTTCTAGCAACCATGGTGGTCATTCCCACTCAACAAATTTTCCGCAAGTGTTGGTGTTGGCCTCCTGTCGCGAGGTTTCACTTTTTAGAATTGTCTGCAATGGTCGCATTGTTAGCAATAGTTTACTCCTTCTCCACATGGCCAGAAGTGTTGGGACTACCTGATTAATTTTCCTTATTTTTCAGATACCCTAGATTTTCTAGGTTGTGAGGCTTTCACTTTTTAGAATTGTCTGCAATGGTCGCGTTGTTAGCAATAGTTTACTCCTTCTCCACATGGGCAGAAGTGTCGGGACTACCTGATTAATTTTCCTTATTTTTCAAATACCCTAGATTTTCTAGGTTGTAAGGCTTTATTCCTTGAAAGATCAAGTTTGAATTATTTTGCGAGTTGGAGGAAGCTAGAGGAGGGGTGGAGGAGGGAATTGAATTCCCAAAGAGCCATATAGGACCCAAAAATTTTATCAAGCTTGGACTAGACAAAAATCTATGTCTGAAATTATGCCTTCCACGACACACAGGGCCTCTTCCCGATCCCTCATATGACGACCAAGAAAGTTCTTGATTGCCTAGTGACCATTACCAGTGCCCCTGAGCTCTTTCACTTCCATATCTGCAACCAAGCGTCTAATATGTTGTGACAAGTATTCATTGAATTGTTCCACCCTTGGCCATGCCAAGGAGGGGGAGGATGATGACCTCTTACTCGCCCTCCTCTCCTAACGTGTCCTCATTCGTGAACCCATGGTTTTTAGGTAAGAAAAATATCTACCCTTAGTGCCAAGCTCCTCAACCTTCGCTGCTCTGCAAGTGTAACAAATTCTTGCCACCTGCAAAGTGCTTCGAGTGCAGGAATGAATGTCCCTCTAAGGTATAACGTCTGATTCCATATCCCAAGAAAGGTGTGAATGTCAAGTCCTTTTCCATCTACCACCCTCCCCTTTGCATTGAATGTGACCATCGAGGATGATAGAAGGAAATTGCCACCCAACCTCGTCCATTAATGCTCCAGGATGTGCTGGCATGGGAGGCATCATTAGCATCAGGTATCGAGGGGGCACCCGAATCTAGAGTAAAATATATTCAAATGTTATATATTATATACTATGTGTTTGTATCTTTATTTATTACTTTTTTAAATGAAAATGATTCTCGCCTCACATAAGGAAATTTCATACATTAGACATTAGTTCCATTTAATTCCTATAATTTTAAAATTAAGTTTGTATTAATATCATCTTATAAATGAAACCTTCTCATGAAAATATGTAGAAATTCCTTGTAGATTCAAACTGCTAATTGTAATTAACACTATTACCGATGAAATAGGTAACCTCATTGTTACCTACTTTTTGAAGTATCAAGAAAAACACCTGATTTTGAAAAAGTGGCGATGTAGAATGAAGAAAAAAAATTTTGAGCATGTTTTTGGCACTTTAAGTTTTTGTTTGTTTTTTTTTTGTGATGTTTTTTATGTCGATTTAATAGTGGTGGTGTATCATCACCAACGTTTTTTTATAGGATTGATTTTGACACTATAGATTTTCTAATGTCTTCTTCTTCTGTGAGATGTTTATTTTTAAGTGCATTTATGTACTTGTGTTTTAAAAATAAAAAAAAATATTTTTTTTTTTAAATAAAAACTTGTAATGATATCTTCACTTTTTCACATAGATAAAAGAAGGAAAAAGGGTCAATATTCTAAAGTTTATATTTTCTACATGTTTATGTATTGTTAAATAATTTTTCAATGCACATAAAAAAATTGTCGCTAAAAAACCAATATTTTGAACCATATGACAAAAAAATACAATTTTTCAATATAAATACAATGCAAAAAATACACTTTTACAGACTTTTTGTTGGAAAAAACATGTTAAATAAACTAATTTTTTGGGAGAATCTTAACAAAAAAAACTTAAGAAAATAACATTTTTATTGAATTTTATGTCAAAAAATAATAGCAATCACATGTTTTTTTGCAAAAGTAAGGGTTGTTCTCATAAAATATCAAAGTCTAAACATTACAAGTAAAACTGATTAATAGTTCTCAAAAATAAGCTTTGTTTGCAAGCATAACTTAAACATCATCAACAATATCAACTAATACATCTTCAACATCATCTAGAACAGCATTGATAGCTTCTTCCACAACATTTTCTTCTTCATTTTGATCATTGTCCTCTTCTAATGGATCTTTCATGTCACTAAATATTCCAAAGTGTCCATTTCCAATCATTCCATATAATGGTGGTTGAGGTTCCTTTGCGTTTTTTGCCACACATGATTCATTAAAATCTCCTTTCCTCAAACCAACTTCTTACTTCGCATCTAGAAGGAATTTAAGAGCATTAATTCTTTGTTGAATAAATTTGCATTGAACTGGGTCTTTCTCAATGGCAATGCAATTTCTTCCTTTTAGTAGGCAACATGCTAGTGTTGTACCTAATCATCAAGCACAAAAAAATTAAGTAAGAAAATTAGTATGAAGACATAAAAAGTAAAAAAGACAATATTTAAATTTAAATTTCTATAATAAAACTTACTTGAACCTGAGAATAAATCCAAAACCCATTCTCCTTCATTTGAACATAGATCTATAAGATAGTTAATCAATGCTTGTGGTTTTTTATAAATGTTAACTATATCTCCTTTTGCATCTTTATCCTCATATGTTAGTTTTTTTACAACTGCATCATAAACCAATACTTGACTATGACTCTTCCCATCTACTCGATTCATAATAATATGCTTATAACTATCAGTCTTTTGTCCAACATTCAACATGGATGAACTCACAATCATTTATAATAGGCTGATCTTCGAAAGAAACAATATTTGACTTTTGCCTGTAACATAACACAGTAAAAGTTCAATTAAATTTTACATGAATAAAAAAATTTCGGAGGAGTCAAACACACAATTTCAAAGTCTTACCATGTAAGTTGCATCCTTGAGTTTGCTTTACCCTTGAAGCTTGTTAATAACATTGGAAACTATGTGTCTGAATGAAATGTCACAAATCACCAAAGTGGTGATGTTGTCACTTCTTGAAAACCCGTAACCACTTTACTAAAAGCTTGATAAGTATATGGTTCTCTATCATATTCAATGTCTGGGAAATTGAAACCATGAGGAATATCTGCAATAACTAGGCCATATTCCCTTTTGGGTATTAGTGATGCAATGTCTTCACAGTCACCTTGTATTATTTGATATTGGACACTGTCGAGCCCATTCCAAATGTAATGATTAAGAGTAGGATCTAGTTCAACATTCATAAGACGCTTCCTTCTCATGTTCTCCATCTTAATTTTTTCAATAAAGCTTTTGAAAGTATCTGGTACTCCATTTCCATCCTTCTTCGACATCTTTATATATATATATATATATATATATATATATATAATAGTTTAAATATGAATAAAATGAATTTATAAATCAACATACCTTATTGAATGCAATATAAAACTCTTTTAGTGTTAATGTAGAACTTGCTACGGAGTAGTTGCGTACAACATCATCCCAACTGTGTTCATTCAACATTTTAACCATGTGTTCTTGTATTTTCATAAATTTTTTCTGACTAAATAAATCAAGTTAAAAGCGTTAATATACTGACATGTATAACAAATTCTACCAAAATCATTATGTTTTATTTAAAAGAAAATTATAATGAAAGAAAAATAAGAAATAATTCAAGAAACTTACTTTTGAAATTATGCACACCTTTCTTCCATTGATAATTTACCCGACTTCACACGGGCTAATACTGATTTGACTAATTTATCATCCCTCACACCTTGAATTGTTTTCCAAGGTGTGATAGTCATATCCTCTGGAAGCTGCTTCATTTCAGGACCCGCCTTACTGTTGGTACATATTATGGGTTTAATCTTTCTAACCTTCTGATTTTTTATGGAAGTATTCTCCCACCGATAAAAAATATCATCAATCAAATCCCATACCTCCCCAGTTCTAAATGCCAATTGAAAAATGTTATCTGTGTCTCTGAGGAAATTTGTATTCAATTTTCCATCTTTTACTTTTTTTTCATCAATTTGATAACCTGTTTCCATTAAACATTCCTTTCGAAATGCTACACTAACTTGTGTCTTATCTCCACTACATTTTTCTATGAATTCATTATGAATAAATCTGACCCTTTGGATGAAAGTCATTTTCATTCTGTACTCATTATCTGCATTATGATCCCATGCTAATAACTTTGATTCTATTTCTGTTAAGCCAGCGTAAATGATGCAATTCATTGTTTGAAAAAGATAGTTATTGGGATATTCTGCAATCAATTGTCTCTTAGCCTCTATCGAATGGTTCCCTTCAATTACATAATATTTATAATCAAAACATTTTGTCTTGTCAAATGCTTGTTTGTTAACACTGTTACCGATGAAATAGGTAACTGCACCGTTACCTACTTTTTTTTGGTAGCATAAAAAGCACCCGATTTTGAAAAGTGGTGATGCAGAATCACCCTTTTTTTTGTGCACATTTTTGACACTCTAATATTTCTATTTATGAAGTATGAATATTTGTTTTAAAATGTTAGTGATTTTCATGCTAATTTTGAAACGTATTGATGCACCATCAACCTTTTTTTTTTAAAGCAGTGATTTTCATGCTAATTTTGAAATGTATTGATGCAGCAGCAACCTTTTTTTTTGAGTGGTGATTTTCATGTTGGTAATAAAACACAAAACTTAGATAAAAATATATATATAAAAACAATAAAAATGTAAAAAAAAACAAAATTAACTTGTAAAAATAAAAAATTTAAACAAAAATAAATTTAAAAAAAAAAACAAAAAAAACAAAAATATTCGAAAATTATATCAAAAGAAATGACAAAATTTGAAAAAAAAAAAAACACACATAATTTAAATGAAAAAAACAAAAATTAACCAAAAAAAATTTAAAAAAAAACATCAAAAACAATTTTTTTTCTAAGTTATTAAAAAAAACCATATAATTAAAAATAATTTAAATTACAAAATAAAAATTTAGATAAAAAAAAATAAAATCCAAAAAAGAAAAAAAAAATTTAAAAATTTAAATTAAAAAAATAATAATAATAAGAAGAAAAAAAATACAAATTTTAAAATTAACCAAAAAAAGAAAAAGAAAAAAAAGAAAATTAAAATAAAAAAAACTATCATTAAAAAAGAAAAAAAGAAAAAGAAAAAAACCACATGCAAATAATTAAAAAACAAATATCCATAAATTTACTCTTTTTTTTCTTTTTCTTTTTTAAATGAAACAATTTATAAATTTTAAAAATGAAAAACTAAATAAACTAAAAGATTAAAAAAAAAATTAAAATAAAAAATTTGAAATATAAAAAAGAAGAAGAAGAAGAAGAAGAAGAAGAAGAAAGAGGAAGAAGAAGAAGAAAGAAAGAAAGAAAGAAAGAATTTTAGAATTTTTTTGGTTGTGGTGGCGCCACCAATTGGCCTCCTGCCCAGGTGGCGGTGGAGGCTGGCCGCTTGGCGGGCGGGGAGGCTGCATGCAGCCCTTCGCCCCGGCCGACGCCCAGCCGACGAGGCCGGTCGAGACGCCACTACGCATTGGTGGGAATCGGCCTCTCGCGACGGGAAGGCAATTGCAGCGGGAGGGCGATTCCCGGAATCAGCCTCCCGCCCAGGTGGCGGCAGAGGCTGGCCGCTGGGTGGGCGGGGGGCTGCATGCAACCTCCCCGCCCCCCAACAATTGGCCTCCGCCGCCACCTAGACGGGAGGCCGATTAGCGGCACCACCACGATCAAAAAATTCCTTTTTTTTTTAATAATTTAATTTAATATAATATATTTTTATTTTTATTTTTAATTTTAATTACATAATTTATTTATTTATTTATTTTTTATTTCAATTAAAATTGTATATTTAAAATTAGATTTATTATTATTATTATTATTATATATTTTTAATATTTTCAAATTAATTTGTTTTTTATTTAATATATTTTTTTCAATTTTTCAATTTTAGTTGATTTTTAAAGTTTTTGTTATTTTTGTTATTATTATTATTATTATTAAATTTAATTTCTTATTTTAATATTAACATTTTTTTTTAATTTAATAAAATCTAATATATATGTATTTTTAATTTAAGTTCATATATATATATATATATATATATATATATATATATATATATATATATATATATATTAATTTAAATTTAATTTATTTTTTAAAATTTATTTGTTTTTTTAATATATATTTTTTTAAATTTAATATTTTTATTGTATTTTATTTTTCATTTTTTATTTTTAATTAATTTTTCATTTTTTTACTTTTAATTTAAATTATTTATTTTTTTTTTATTTTTTTTAAGTTTTAAATTTATTAAAATTTAGTATATTTCTTTAAATTTAATTTTTAATTTTAAAATTATTATTATTGTTATTATTTTTTAAATTTGATAAACATTTTCTTTTTTATAATTTTTTTTTTCTTCTCTTTTTTTTTTAATATATCTATATATATATATATATTTTCCTATATATTTTGAAATTTTAATCTTTAATTTTTATTTATTTATTTTTTTCTTAAATTTTAGGTTTTTTTTAATGTTTGAATTAAATTTTTTATTTTGTTTTTATTTTAATTTTTTTATTCTTATATATTTTTAAATTTTAAGCTTTAAAATGTTTTTATTTTTTAAATTTATTTTTTTCTTAAATTTTAGGTTTTTTTTAATGTTTGAATTTTAAAAATTAAAAAATGTTATTTCTGTTTTTAAAAATGTTAAAAATATGACACATTTTTTTTTTGGTTATTCGAGCATCAACTGGTTTTGTTTTGAGGGTGTTTTTTCAATTCTTTTTTCAAGAAACAATTTTGTTTTTAGCATAATTTTATAAAATGTTGAAATTTGACCTTAAAAAAAAACTAAGTGCGTTCTAGAATACACTTTTTTTTGTTTTTGTTTTTGGGGTGTTTTTTCATGTTTTTTGAGTCTTTTTGGGCTAAAGTTCCCGTTTTGAGGTCAGGTTACCTATTTCATCGGTAACAGTGTTTGTTGGGAACCTGACGTGGATCGACAAGAACTACATAATCCACCACATGCGCATATGGATTGAATCTGAACAATGTTTTCAGATTATGTACGTGTAGGTGATGGGCCTTTCTAATTTGATATTGAGATTGTCCTTCATCTGGGCTATAAAATTGGTTAACATTAAGCTCAAATGTTTGGCCACTAAGAATTAATTTATTCTTCCTCAACTCTTGTCGAATAACATTTTGTTTTGTTTTAATAATGCCATCCTCTAACTCAGCATCTGGTGTTATGATTTCTCTGCTTCCGTGAGAGCTTTCAGTTTGTTCTTCACTGCTGCTCACGACCTTTACAGGTTCACCAATATTTGATTTCCTAGTCTTATTGGATAACATATCAGTTTTTTTATAAACAAACTCTCCTTCATGAGGTAAAAGAGAGACATCTTGGGCGATTTTTCTTTTTGGTGTCTGATCTGTTTTCTCCTTTTGCACAACAGTTCTAATATCCTCCTCACTAATTCTATCATAATTTTCTGTTTCATGTTCGACACCTTCAAAAGAAACATGTTTAAGTTTACTAGATTGACCCACCTTAGTGACTCTTGGTTGATCCCCTCTTTGTACTATTGCAGTGTCACGAGCTATTGATCTTTGCTTCAATCTCCTTTCCTCTGCTTTGTCTTTGTGAAAAGTGTTGATCACATCCATAACATTTGGCACCAACATATAAATACCTTCAAACATGTTTGAAAGACTCGGAACAAAATCCTATGAAACAAAATAAAACATGTCAATGATCAATAATTTATAAAAAATTGAATCATCCTTACAATAATGCATAGAGGAAATAAAAATAAGCATACTTACAATCTTATTTGCAATGTTGCTTGATATTTCTTCAGAAAATTTTGAAGATATTTCATCTGTGTCATACTTGATGATTGATAGACGATATCTAACCTTCTCACGTTTCTGAGCCTTCCTTGCAAGAACATAAATAGTGTTTGTATTCGGGACCATACATATGTCTCGTACTTTGCCCATCATATCATATGGCTCATTTAAGTCAATCATATCACAAATCAGATAGATGTGTATATCAGCCTCCGTTTCACTGTCTTCAAGATACCATGAGAAATCAATTTTATCTATTTCCTTGGCATTCTTCCAATCAGAAATAAGCTTTAATGAACCTGGTGCCCCACTTGCTTGACTTTTATTAGTGTGTGCAACAATGTCCTTATTGCGTCCAACAGTGTCCATAGTGCGTCCAACTGCAACTTTAGATTTGGGAGTTGTATCCATAGTGCATCGAGCTACAGCTGTAGATTTTGGAACTACTACCCTAGGTGCAGAAACATTCACAGAAATCTTTTTCGATGTCATTTTCCTAATATATATATATATATATTAGTTAATGGAAAAATAATGCGAATAAAATAAATTTAATAAACAAAATTTATTTCTAAAACTAAATAGCTTGAAATTAAAGCAGTAAAATTAACTATAAAAATTTTCATTTAAAAACAAAATATTATAAATCATATGTATATATATCTATATAATATGTTTTGAATACATTTTATAAAAAATTTAAAAATGTGTTTAAATTGTATAAAACAATTAAAAAAAAATAAACTATTATTTTCAAACTTCAGTTTTTGCTTAATATTTAAAAAAAAACAAAAAAATTATTAGCTATTTATAACAAATGTTAAAATTAAATTTTATTTTTTTTAAGGCAATGATTTTATTAAAAAAGCTTATAATCTCTTAATATATTTTAAAATTTTAAAATTTAATTTTACATTACATAGCAATTGAATAAAAATAAACAAAAAGGGTTTCTGAGCTCATCTCTGCAACTCTGATCTTTCGAGCGCTCTGGTGGCTTGTCACACGCCGCCTCTTCTGCACTCTCTCCTCATGAATCCGGTCCATGGAGGGGCGGGCTCGGCACCCCCTCCCCCACTCAATGCGATGCCTGACAAAATCGACCCATCGAAGCCCACTACAGGGCAGAAAGCTGTCCCTCTGTCTTCTCAGGCCGCGGACCCCATTGGGCCTACAACGGCAGAAACTGACAAAAAAGATTCTCAGCATGTGAGTTCCAAGGATACAAACGACAAAGCGACCAATACAGCTACGGGCTCCACGAAAGACAAAGGCAAAGAACATGTGCAAAACGCCTCTTCAAGTCAGACCAGGGTCTCTTCTGCTACATGCATTCCAAAGTCGACAGAAAGAACAAAAATAGACCTTCCCAGTCATAGAATCAACGGACGAATACAATACATGAGGGATCACGCCCTCATTGGAAAATTCCTAGGCCTTTGGCCCACGGAGAAGGCATTGCAAGGATGGATTGTTTCCAAATGGAAACCTAAGGGTCAAGTCACCTTGCAACTTGGCCCCAAAGGCTTTTTCACAGCTATTTTCCATTGCCTAGAAGACAAAACACGCATATTCGACGGAGGTCCGTACTTCTTCAACTCGGCAGGCCTTTACCTTCGAGATTGGGTGGAAAGATTTCATCCTGACAAAGAAGACTTTAACTGGGCTCCGTTCTGGATCCGAATGTATTCCCTTCCTCTGGAATATTGGGATGAGGAGACACTGATGGAAATCGGAAACGGGTTGGGGGTTTTCATCAAAGTTGCTGAGGAGACTAAAAACCGAAGGTACACTTCATACGCCAGAATCTGCGTACACATGCACCTGACCAAAGCATTATCTGACTCGGTAAGTCTCTTCCATGAAGACTTTGAATGGATCCAAACTATAGACTATGAACATGTTCCCTTTCGTTGTAGGAAATGCCATGAACATGGCCATCTCTTCAGAGATTGCCCCTTAAATCATCTGGCCAAAGCCACTGTCATGGAGCCTAGCAAGGATGCGGAAGGTTATACCAAGGTCTCCGGCCGAAGGAAGCATGCGAAGAAATCTCCAGTGGTGAATGATTCACCCATCATTCCTGAATCTAAAAACAGCTTCGATTCTCTGTCTGCTTTACCTAACCAAGATACCACTCCGGTTATCCCCTCCTCCCCGGATCTCCCTGCTTCATCAGCTATTCCCACTTTTTCTGATCTTCCCAAGGACTCAGACCTAGCCCTCTCTCCTGCCTCCACTTCCACAGCCAACCCCAGTATTGAAACAAGCCACAAAGTCATCAACATGGAATCAGATTCAGATCTAGCTCTAACAGTGCATCAGCAGCCTAGGAAGGAAGATCAAGCTCAACCTACTCACATGGAGGAAGAACCTGAAAGCATAGATCTGGGAGATCTAGACATCTTAGGCCTAGAAACAGCTTGTCGTCAGAAGGAGTTTAGTACCATCACTCCCAGACAACTAGAGAGTCTGGAAGTAGTCCTAGCACGAGCGCAGCAACACAAGTGTCTAGGTATACAGGCAGGAAGCCCTTGGGACGGAAAGAAAATCATGAAAGAATCAAAAAAGAGGGGACGCAGAACTGATCTACAGAGAACTATAATCATTGGAGAAATGCTTGTTGATTCAGGCAGATTCCCCAAGTTGACCAATTTTTATAAAACTATCCCCCACCGTTCCTCATGAAGCTCATCTCCTGGAACGTGCGAGGGTTCAATAGCCCTGCAAAACAAAGAATCTTAAAAAATATGATTCAGCAAGACAAGCCCACAATGATATTTCTTCAAGAAACGAAGTGTAACAGTACAGTCATGGAAAGCATCCTCAATAGAATCTGGCCAGGATGCAGATCGGTTTCAGTGGATGCGTCCGGAGCCTCTGGTGGGCTTGCAATCCTTTGGAATCCCCAAGTCTTCTACCTAGAGGACTTTCATGCCTCTCATTTTGTTATTCAAGCCACTTTTCACCTTGTAGGGACCAATATCCATGGTCACCTCTCCAACGCGTACTTCCCTCAAGAACTCCAAAATAAAATGGATCTTTTGGAAACTCTTTCTGTGCTCAACTCTGTTCGAAGGTTTCCCCTTTGGATTTGCGGTGGGGACTTCAATATGATCTCAGCTTTGGATGAAAGAACCGGTGGCAGGATGAAACTCGAAGGAGATAGCATTGGCTTCAAGGATTTCATCCACAGAAATCATTTAATTGATCTTCAAACCTCCAACGGCATATACACCTGGACCAACAAAAGAAGGGGTCCTCAGCATATAGCTTCCAGGCTAGATCGTTTCCTCATGTCAGATAACGCCATCCATCTTGGTGGGGCCTTCCACGCCTCTATTATGCCCCAGATGGGCTCCGATCATTGGCCTATCATGCTACAATGGACAAGCCCTGGATCCAGAAGCAATAGGCCCTTTCGTTTTGAAGCTTTCTGGTTCTCTCACCCGAACTTCAAAGAGGTTGTTAAAGATGCTTGGAACACATTCAGCCCCCCTGCAAAAGCAAAAATGTATCAATTTCAACAAAAATTAAAACACCTCAAACAAACTCTCAAAGCTTGGAATCGCCATCAGTTTGGTAATATCTTTGAACAACAGAAAATGTTGGAGCAGCAAATGAAAACATTACAACAAAGCATAATTATTGAAGGCAGAACGGAGGAATTCGCCAATCAAGAACAGGCACTCGCAGATAAGATTGAAGCAAGGAGACTACAAGAGGAAATTTTGTGGAGGCAAAAATCAAGAATTAAATGGCTAAAGGAGGGGGAAAAGAATACTAAATTCTTCCATAGATCTACCATTCAAAGGCGTATGCACAATAACATAGCCTTCATCAACAATTCGCAAGGAGAACGCCTGGAGCAGCATGAGGAAATAGAGAAAGAACTCAAAGACTACTTTCAGCACACTCTACAGGAGCCTCCAGGTTGCAGAACTCAAGCCATTCGTTCCATAACGCAGCATATTCCTAAGATAATCACGGAGGATCAGAACAGCAAATTACTTCAGCCCATAACCAAACAAGAAGTGGACGAGGCTATGGCGCAACTTCAGGATGGTAAAGCCCCTGGTCCTGACGGCTTTACTGCCAATTTCTTTCATAATTTCTGGGACATCATCAAATCTGAAGTTTGGGAGATCGTGGACGAATCCAGGACGATGCATTGGATCCTTCCCTCCTTAAACTCCACTTTCATAGCACTAGTTCCTAAAACGGATGAAGCAAACACTCCGGATAAGTTCAGACCTATCGCGCTGTGTAATGTAATCTACAAGCTCATTTCCAAGGTTCTAGCCAACAGGTTGAAGCCTCTCCTTCCTGGCCTCATCTCGCCAGAATAGACAGGGTATGTAGAAGGTCGACAAATTTTGGACGGGATCATTCTCTCCCATGAAGTGATCCACTCACTCAAGGCGCTAAAAAAATCAGGTATGATTCTTAAACTTGATCTCTCAAAGGCTTTCGACAAGCTCAGCTGGGACTATATCAACCAAGTTCTGTTAGCCTTTGGATTCAGTGCCATGTGGACTCGTTGGATTATGAATCTTATCACTTCTCCCAGTTTCTCCATCCTTCTCAACGGTTCCCCTTCCACTCCCTTCCGACCCACTAGAGGTATCCGGCAAGGAGACCCCCTCTCCCCATTCCTCTTTGTCCTTATGGCGGAAGGACTTGGTCGTCTTCTCAATGCAGCCATTTCTTCCCATACTCTCAAAGGCCTCACGCTTCATGGTCAATCTCCTACCTCCCATCAACAGTTTGTAGACGATACCATGCTCTTTGGTCATCCTTCGGTTCATGAAGCCGCTGCTTTCAAGACCCTGCTTGATCTTTTTTCAGAAGCTTCTGGTACTACTATCAATGCCTCCAAGTCTCAGCTTTTTTTCTTCAACACTCCCTCAATAACGCAGAAGAACATTGCCAGAATCCTCGGTTTTCCCATTTCGTCGCTACCTTCGAAATATCTTGGAGCCCCCCTCATTGCCTCTGCTGTCAAACACGCTTCATGGCGCTCTCTCCTTGATAAATTGGAACAAAGGTTATCTTTATGGACCTATCGCTCTCTCAATATAGCAAGTAGGCTGATCCTTATAAAATCTGTGTTACAAGCTCTGCCCATATACTTATTTTCTATACTGGCTGCCCCTCAATGGGTGCTAAAAAAAATCCGTAATCTTCAAAGGGGCTTTCTATGGGGATCTTCTGGACTTAACAAGAAATGGGCTCTGGTAAAATGGATCGAAGTATGTCGCTCAAAGACAGCAGGAGGTTTGGGGTTGCGTGATCCCCTTCACAGCAACACCACCATGGGAGCTAGGATTTGGTGGAATTGGATCTCCAAACCACATACCCCATGGGCGCGCCTTTGGCATGCTAAATATGCAGCTGGAAGTCCTAAGGAAGCTCTCATTCACTTCAGCTCGAATACTCCAGGCTCATTAATATGGAACGCTGCCAAGCAACATAGCTCTTTTATACAGGCTCACAGTTTCTGGGAAATACATTCAGGATCTATGGCAAGATTTTGGGAGGATTCATGGCAACAATCCCCCAAACTTGCCTCTCTCTTTCACAAACCTAAATGGCAGGCCTATATGCAAGAGATGGGTCAAATTCACGTTCAACAATTTTGGCAGCAGCAGCACTCTCAAGGATTCAATATGTGGCGTCCTGCAGAATCCTGGCAAGACAATTGGAAGGAGGAAACATACAATGATCTGGACCAAGAACTCAATCTCAGGAAAATAAGACTCTCAGATCAAATGGATAAAATCAGATGGGGATATACCCCAAGAGGCATGTTTACCACTAAGGAAGCCTATCGCCTCCTCTACCAACCAGAACAACCCTTCAAAGATCAGATATGGGACCAGATATGGCAACCTCTCCTATGGCCTAAAGTCTCTATTTTTCTCTAGTTGCTCAGTAAACATCGCATCCTTACTTGGGACAATTTGCAAAAAAGAGGATTCATTGGTCCATCAAGGTGCCCGAACTGCAATCTTCAGGCAGAAACCATCACTCATCTTTTGGACTCTTGCCCCCTAGCGAATAATCTTTGGAAAAGAATGGAGCAATGCAACAGAAGAACAGGTAGAAGAGTGGGAGATGTAGTCAACACCATTAGGAATTGGCCCAACAATCCATTCCAATGTCTATTCCTCAACACTCTTTGGAAGCTTCTCCCAGGATTCATCTACTGGATTCTTTGGAAAGAGCGTAATAGCAGGATCTTCAGGAATCACAGTACTCTGCTCGACACCCTTTGGAATCAACTCAAACAGTACCTTCAGGAAACTCTGGCTCTAAGAAAATGGCAGGATTCGGACATGCCTTCTTCACCACAGGAGCGTCTTATCATGCTAAATTGGAACTTAAACATTTCCTCTGTAGCTCAGAGCAGTCCCATTCTCTTCAATAAGGAGTCTCCTCTCAGTTGGTCGCCTCCTTCCCCGCCCTCATTCAAACTAAATTTCGATGGGGCGGCCAAAGGTAACCCAGGCCCTGCTGGCTTTGGGGGTATCTTCAGGGACTCAGAGGGCTCTCCTGTACACATTTTCCATGGTTCCCTAGGCAGAGCCTCTAATAACGAAGCAGAAATGGAAGGCTTATGGATAGGTTTAAGCACTGCTGTCAATGAGAATCTCTTCCCTTTGGATATAGAGGGGGACTCTCAAATTTTAATAGAAGCAGCAATCAGAATGCAAGCTGGAACCTCAGCTGCCAAGATCGCTTCAAGTTGGAGGCTACTTAGCAGATTAGAACAGATTGAGGAATGGCTCAAAACTCCCAGAAGCATCAACTTCAGACATGTCAAACGAACTGCAAACAAGGTTGCAGACAGATTGGCTAACCAAGGAGCGAATCAGCAGATCCCCTTCTATTCGGGTCCTTTAAATAGTTCAAATGATCCACAACTCCAACGAGACTGCACACTCTTGGTGCAACAAGATCTTTCGATCCCGGATGCGGGTGTACGGGATGCGATATGATTCGCTGACAAGGGGGCGGGTGGGCACGTGGTCTACCACCACCGCCACCCCTTCGCGCTCCGAGCTCACCTCATATATGACAGCTTATACAGTTATTGTTGCATTAATGCAGCTCCTTCCGCCTCGTTTTCTCGACCATTACACTGCAATGGCGCCTATTCATTCAGCATTGTGTGTCTCTCCGTTGAATTCCAGTTGTTCTCAAGTTGATTTCGAACCTTGGTTGCGCACCAGCAATGGTAAGAGGTGTCGTTTAAGTTGCTGCTTCGAGCTGGCGGAGGGTTTTCACGTCTCTTTTGGTCAGTTCTGTAATTTCCACGGCCCGTCTTTTGGTTTATTTCAGTCTCAGAGCTCGCTCTCCATTCCTTTCTCGACTGCTTGGATAGAATATCCTTTCATTCTCAATATGCCTCGTCTGAGGCCCAGAATGTTGAGCAGAAGAGGTTCTTCTCGTGGGCAGGTTAATACGCCACCTGCATTTCCCTCCTCTGCCACCTCGTCGGATTCTTCGGATACTGAGGTTGGTCGAACTGTGGCACCCAGCAGAAGACGGGGTCGTGGGCATGGCAGACGCCCTTCCACCTCTGCAACTCATGTTCGCCTCACCTCCTCTGAGCACTTCCATTCGGCTCGCTTCAATTATCCTTGTTCCTTCAATCGCCATGATTTCATAGCTTCGGTCTCCATCAAATTCAGACTCAACCCGACAGCCCAAGCTCCGCCTTCAGCTCCCTCCGGCCTTGTTCAGGAATCTGAAGATGGAATAATGTTTTTCCCTCCAGGGGTCAGTCTGCAAAGTTCTCAGGGTATTTCGGCTTCTCAGCCCGAGCTCCCGCAAGCCAGGCCTTGCGCTCCTTCAGGTCATGTTCCGTCGCCCCCTGCAGATGCTGAATTCAGTCCGTATGCTTGCCCTGTGGTGGAAGAAGCGCCCTCGCCCTCAAACGACGCTTAAATGGCTCTCGCTCCTCAATTTTTGCTTTCAGGTACTCAGAAGGGGTTCTTCTCCCTTCTTCTTCACAGTTTTTGCAGGCTTTTTAATGTAATTCTCCTTAGTCGATTAGCAGCTCCCCACGCACTGCTATCTATGCTTTCAGGCTCAAGACAAAGTTTCAGCGCATCCTTCTGTATGCTTGTAATTTTTGTCATGGATTATGTCTGTCTCGGTCTTACTTGTTGTAGCGAGTCTAGCACTCCAAACATCATTTTGTTTTTCAGAACCAGCTGTTTCGACAGTAGGACAAGGTCCTGGTCTTCAAAGTTCATCTCAGATAGTCAACAATTATGGTCTTATGATATGTATGCCTCTTCTCTGGGCTAGCTCTGTGAGGCCTCAGCCTCTATGTAACATATTTTTGTACTAATATAGAAGTAGACAGATTTACAAAAAAAAAAAAAAAAAATAAACAAAAAAAAATAAAAGAAAAATTTATTTTACTTTACATAGCAATTAAATAAAAAATTATAAACTTAAAATTATAAAAAATTAATATAAAAGTTTATAAATTTATATAATCTTTTAATATATTTGAAAATTACAAATTTCTATTTCACATTACATAGTAATTAAAT
Source organism: Pinus albicaulis (assembly GCA_034641835.2). Classification (NCBI taxonomy): domain Eukaryota; kingdom Viridiplantae; phylum Streptophyta; class Pinopsida; order Pinales; family Pinaceae; genus Pinus; species Pinus albicaulis. The sequence goes on along the minus strand of CM076574.1, from coordinate 878,608,312 downwards.
AAAACTAAACAAAATAAAATAAAAGCAATTAAACAAAATAAAAGAAAAAATTAAATTTTTTATAATGTTGTTTTAATACTTCAATTTAAAAAAATAAATAAATAAATAAAATAAAATAAAATAAAAAAGAAATTTAAATATTTAAATGTTAAAAAAAAATGTTTTTTTTTTTACAAAAACGGGTATGGATTTATATTAGATATTTGGCCAAAATGTCTTTCATCGGTTACAATAAGTCGAGCAAAGCCCTTGGACTTTCTTCCACTAGCTGTTCATAGGCCCCAAAATTTGGAAACCCACGTTTCTTACTCGAAACTAGAGAATCTATCTTCGTTATTTTTCCTATCTTGAATATACAAACAAACTGTTTTAGTATAATGCAGTAAAACATGAATCAATTTTATGGTATGGAATCCCACTCCTCAATTCCGTCTTTCAAGAGAGAGCCAGCAGGAAGTGGCACCGCTCTGTTGGCTTCCAGGTCAGCTTCTTTATTATTCCCCCTCAAAACATGAAGGAAATTTGCAATCTTAAGAGATTTCACCAGAATTCTGATTCTTGAGACCACTCTTGCCAATCTAAGATCTGTACGAGAGGAATCCTCCAATAAGATTTTAACAATGGACTGAGAGTCTCCTATAATATTTAAATCTGTTAGGCCAATGGCCTTGGCTTGTTTGAGACCTTGCAAAAGTGCCAAGGCTTCAGCTTGGATGCTGGTGGATTGCCCTAATCCCCAAGCGAACTTAGTCACAATTCTTCCCTCCTTGTTCTTTATAATTCCTCCTGCCCCAGCAAATCCGGGGTTACCTTTCGCTGCCCCATCGAAGAACAGAGTGAATCTGGATTTCCTGATGAGCAAATCAGAAAGTTCGTTCTCCTTCCCTATGAATTGCCACTCTTTTGTATCTTTATGATGCCTTGTTTCTCTAGAGAATTGGAGATCCAACGAAGCGCCCCAGTCTAAGTCCTGCTAACTTAGATTTGAGTTCAACAAGTGCTCACCCAGACTTTCTTTCCATAGGCTTTTTATTTTGATGATGGTGAACTGCGGTTTTAAGCTTTCATCTCTGAAGACTCTTCTATTTCTCTCAAGCCAAATTTGCCAGCAGATAAACTTTGGCAAGGAGAGGCATGCAGTGTTAAAACTTTTGTTTTTTGGGAGCGAGTCTGGATAGAAGTTTCGCCAGTTTGCAAATAAATCAGAGATAGTTAATGGTAAGGTGAAAACTCTTTTCCAATGGCTCAAGAGATTCTACCAGATTTATTTTGAGTATTTGCAGTCTAACATAATGTGCTGAGCATTTTCTTCACTGTCACAGCACAAATGGCAGCGTGAGGGACCTTGAAAGCCTTTCTTCTTCAACCTGTCTTCTGTAAGAATTCCTTTGTGGCATAACAACCAGCAAAAGGAATCCACCTTTGGCACGGTCTTGTATTTCCAAAGACCCTTCCACACAGCAGGGTCTGGAGGGACGTGTGGACGCTCTTGCAGATTTTTGTACCCCTGCGCTACTGTGTACAACCCTGGGGCGGCCCCCCAACGACGAGCGTCCTTCCTCCCAACACGCAGAGGCGCCTTACCATTCAACAGCGAGAGGAATAGATTGCGTTCTTGATTCAGCTCAGGGGGAACATGCGGTAGGTTCCAACGCAGCCAATTGCTGCCAGCCCACAACAAAATGTCCCATAGTGTAACGTAGCCAGCTCTATCCAACCACGATCGTAGCGCTTGCAATGAACTGAAGCTTGACAGTGGGGGATGCATCATGATGTTGTCATCCCATATCTTGACTTCTTTACCATTGCCAGGTATCTAGTACGTTCTGTGACAGAGTTTAACAAGTTGCGATCCATTGGTAGGCAGTAAATTGTCCAGACATCTTTTCCGCGTCCCCGTGAAGTACTTCCTCCATAAAGCTCTTTGCGCCCAGCCTGGGTGAGGACCAATGATTCTCCAGAAAATCTTGGCTCCCATGGCTGTATTTTGGAGACTGAGATCTTTGAAATTTAGGCCTCCTTCATTCAGAGGCTTACAAATTTTATCCCAGCTTACCAAAGGGATTTTCCTGTCATTGTGATTTCCACCTTTCCAGAAGAATTTTCATATGAAGGCTTCCATTTTCTTGATGATGCCAATAGGAGCTAGGATTACAGAGAATTGAAAGATGGGGAGACTACTGAGAACGGATTTGATGAGAACAGTTTTGCCGGCGAGATTTAACCATGAGAATCCCCATGTTTGAATTTTTGCCTTGAATTTGTCCAACAGAGGGATCCAGTCTCTGCTGTAAGCCAATTTACGGAAGATAGGAAGGCCCAGATGGGTAAAAGAGGACCAGCTGAGGGAGGCATAAAAGCCAAGGATTCTAGAGATGGCAGAGAGAATGGAGGCAGAGATATTCTAGCAAAAGACTTTTCATTTACCTTTGTTTAAATTGCTGCCTGTAGCTTCACTGTAATCATCCAAAACTTCCTTGAACCTTAAGGCAGAACGGACAGAGGCAACCCCTAACAAGAGGGTATCATCAACAAACAGTGTGTGATTTACATTTTTAACCCCTCTGGCAATGTTGAGCCCCAAGATCTCTTGATCAACCAATTTCTGATCTAGATAGAAACTCAGGACAGAAACATGAAGGAAAAAGAGAAGTGGAGAAAGGGGGCAACCCTAGCTAAGCCCTCTTGAAGCTTTGAAAAATTCAGTAGCTCTCCCATTCACCAAGGAAGCGATCTAGGGATCGACTATACAAGCTCGAATCCAATTGATAAAGCTCGTTCCAAAGCCAAATTTATGCAAGACTTCCCAAAGAAAACTAAGTCTAACACGATCAAAAGCATTTGCCAAGTCTAGTTTAATTACCATACCTTTCTCTTTGCGCTGTTGACTCGAGTGAATCGCCTCTTGAACTAGGATGAAATTGTCAGCAAGCTGTCTCCCTTGAACAAACCCACCTTGATTCTCCGGAATGATGTCGGGGAGGATGCCTTTTAGTCTATTTGCGATCACCTTTGTGATTAATTTATATCCAATGTTACAAAGAGAGATGGGGCGGAACCGATTGAATGCCTTTGCGCCCTTTTCCTTGGGAATGAGGGCAAGGAAGGCAGAGTTAGTGATGCCCCCTATTTTCTGACAATTTTGAGATTTCAACATCATTTTGTAGAGGTCTTTCTCCACTATCTGCCAACAGGTTTGGAGGAATCTCGCAGTGTAGCCATCCGGGCCTAGGGCTTTGTCAGGCTCCATGTCAGTGAGAGCATACTTTATTTCTTTTATAGTGATCTTAGCTTCAAGGTGTTGATTCATTAAAGGGGAGATCTTAGAAGGAACCGCCTCCAGGAATTTGGAGTTTGGGTCAGTCACTCCTTCACTGTACAGATTTTTGAAGTGATTGAAAGCCGCTTTCTTGATGCTCCCAAAATCTTTGTGAGTCGAGTTTCCTTCCTTGATTTCTGCAATAGAGTTGAAGCTCTTTCTAGCTTGAGCTTGTTTTTGGAAGAAGGCAGAGTTTCTGTCTCCCACTTTAAGCCATAAGCTCCTAGACTTTTGTCTCTAATGCTCTTCCTCCGAAAGTCAAGCTTTATGGAAAATTTGTTGTAGATCAACTTCCTTATCTAACACTTCTTTAGTGATTTCTACATCTTCACTTTGGGCATGATGCTGGGCAAGTCTGTCTTGGGCCTGCTTTCTCTCTTTTGCAGGGTTGGGGAGGGACTTGGCCCAAGATTTGAGAACAGCTTTCAGTCTTCTAAGATTTTCTTCCCAGATGAAGAAAGGCGAACCCTTCACCGGCGATTTCCAACTGTCCTGAACCAAATTCAGAAACTCAGGTTCCTTGACCCAGAGTGGATTGAATCTGAAAGGAATGGGGCCTAGATCCTTGTGATCCAGAATCTCAAGCATAATAGGCTTATGGTCTGAAACACTGCAAGGAAGGATAAGCATTCTGGATTCTAAGCCCAGCAAAAGGAAAGAGCTCTGCACCAAACATCTACAAGTCTAGCAGCAATATGGCTGGGACCTATTCTCTTATTGGACCAGGTGTACTTACCATTTTCTGGAGAGATATCGAGAAGATCCCAGTCCTGCATGAGATCCTCCACCCACTCCCTTGCTGGATCCCTTATGATAGTGCCTCACTTTTCCTCCATTCATAGAGTAAGATTTAAATCTCCTGCAACAATGATGTTTTCCAAATTTTCTGACTCCGACAATTGTCTGATGGAGTCCCAACAATCCCTTTTCTCCCCTATATTTTCTGGGACATAGACATTAAAAAGACAGAATGTCTCCCTCGAGTCCACAGGTTGTAACTTCAGGAACAACCAGTGGGTATTATGGATCTCTGTAACCAACATATACTTGGAAGAATTCCAGAGAAAGCCCAGCCCCCCAGAGGCTCCTCGTGCTGAAACTGCTTGACCTTTGCCTCCCTTCCAAAATTTTTTACTGGTTCGGAGAAACTCATTGCCCTCCATTTTGGTCTCCTGAATCAGAAGAATATCTGGGGCTTCTCTTCTTATAAGGCTTCTCGTTGCTTCTTCTTTCACTTTACTCCCCATTCCTCTGCAATTCCAGGAGACAATCTTCATCATTTATTTTTATGATGATGGGCCCCCTTGGAGCCCTGTGCTTGATTTTTGGACATCTTCGGATTTTTGCCAAGGAGTTTCTCCAAAGTGGGCTGACTACCCTGAAGCTTGTCTTTGTAGGTTTCCTGATCTCTCTTTTCTCTAGCAGATTTGCGGCCCCTTGAGGATCTTCTGACCGATGTCTGCGTATCTCCTATTTCACCTTCCTCCTCTGACTCCTCCGAGTCTTGTTCCTTCTCGGAGGCTTCTGTTTGTTTTTCCTTATTTCTTGCTGTAGCACTTTCTTCAGGTCTTGATCCTGCTGAGGTCCTTTTTCTGAGGTTTTATCTTGCCTATCCTCTTCTTGTGGAACCTCTTCTGCAGAGCTTAAGATCTCATACCTGTTTTCTTGACTTTTTGGCGGAGGTCCATTTTGGGTGGAGGCAGGCTGGTGGCCTTGGCCATTTGGGGCCCCAGATTTCTTGTGAGAGGTCTTTGGCCTCTTAACTTGATTCCAACCACCGTCCTTCCCTTTCTCTGCTTCCCCTTTGTTCGGACACCCTCTAGCAAAATGTCCGTAGATATGACATTTACGGCATTTGAAAGGGAGCTGCTCGTAATCTAGCACTTGCACATGCGTCCAACTGCCAACATTTATTTTGATAGCCTCCAGAAGTCCCACCTCTAAGTCTACCTCGACACATATTCGAGCGCAGTTATACTAGTCATTGTTATTTTCTCTGTCAATGAACTTTCTCAAGGCATTGCCTATATGTTTAAGGGAATCCCGGTTCCAGCAGTGCACTGGGAGATTTGGAAGCCGAACTCAGACAGGGACTGTCGTCGGGACATCCACGGCAGGATCGAAGTCAGGGGTCCATTTGTTGAGATAGAGACCCTGGGGTCCCATGAAATAGGGCCCATTCCCGAAGATCAAGTCTTTTTCCTCCTTAGTGTTGAACTCAAACAGGAAGTAGCCTCTTCCCATGAAGTATGAAGTGACTTTGTTCTTGATCAGCGGGATCCAGTTCTTGACAATCCAGTTCTCCGTTGATTTTGGCGAGGGCCAAAGACCCGTGAATTGACCCACCAGAGCTCGATCTGCCAGGGATAAAGCGACCTGGATCGGGCCCTCAGGAGGAAGGTTTACCTTTGGAACATCAGCAAGCTTTTTGACAAATTTGGCGACTTCAGACTTCTTCTTCTTAGGCAAAGAAGCTAGCAATGAAGAGAAGGCAGCGTTTGCGTCAGGGGGAGAAGACTGCGAAGGGGCGAGGGGCGAGAAAATCTGGTCAGCTGCAGCAAACCCAATCTGTGCTATGCAACAACAGGAGGCATAGCAACTCAGAGTCGAAGAAAAGCTGGAATGGATCCAATCAGCTCCAACAGATTGAGGCCCCGAGGCAAGAACAGATAGGGGGGAGCGGATCCAAGCAGATCCAGAAAGGGGAGGCCGAACGAGGAGCTAGCCGGGCGATCTGAGGCTGGAGCAGAAAGGAAAAGAGCGGATCCAAGTAGATCCATGAGTCCCTAAGGGCGTGAGGCCTAGGATCGGAGCAGGGACGACCGAGAGGGCAGCAACCCAGGCTCACGCTGCGCACAGAGCAGCAGGACACAGCAGGAGGCAGCGAAAAAATAAATAAATTAAAAATTAAAAATATTAGTAGTTTTTAAAAACAAATGTTATAATATTATATTTTTTATTTTATTTTTTTAATTGTATTGTTATATAGTTTTTATTTATTTATTTATTGTTATATTAAAACAAATGTTTTTTTTCTTTTCTTTATTTATTATATTGTATTGTTTTTTTCTTTAATTATATAATGTTTAAAAACAAAACATAATTGTTATTTGATATATATATATATTTGTTATATTTTGATATTTTTAACAATTATTATATAACAATGTTTTTATTATATTATATAACAATTTTTTTATTTTTATTTTTATATATAACAATGTTTTTATTAATTTTTAATTTTTTTATTAAAAAAAAAACACAAATTAAATTAAATTAAAAAAAAACACAAATTAAAAAAAAATAAAAATAAATAAATAATAATACTAATAATAAAAAACAAAAATTAAAAATTGTTTTATTAAAACAAATTAAAAGAATTTTTTATTTTTATTTTCTATTTTTTTTTTAATTTAAATAATAATAATAATAATAATAATTAAAAAAAAAAAAGATTAAAAAAAAAAATGCATGCACCGTAGACAGAGCGCGCCCTGGGCAGCCCCCGTGGCGCCGCCCCCCAGCCTCCGGTGCCCCGTGGACGCACTCTGTCTATGGCCCATCGCATTTTTTTTTAATATAATATAATTAATAAATAATTATTAAAACATTATTTAATAAAAAAAATTGTTAAAAATATCAAAAAAAAAAAACAAACAAAAACAACACACACACACACACAAACACACACACACACACAATTTATTAAATAACAATTATGTTTTGTTTATTAAAAAAAAAAAACAATAAATTAAAAAAAGAAAAGAAAAACTATATAACAATACCAAAAAAAAAAAAAAAAAAAAAAAAAATGATATATAACAAAACAATAATTTCATATGATTTTTTGCTCTGCGCCTGCTCTGATGGCCTGCGCAGCCACTGCATGAGCGCTGCCCACGGCCTCCGTGCTGCAGCTTCGGCCCTCACGGCCTTTGGAGCGCTCGTTCCAGCCAAGACCAGATTGGATCTGTCCTACAGACACCCGATCCCGCCTCTGGCCTCTCCAGAGCTGCGCCTCCTGATCTGTGGCTCGACTTTTGCTGGATCTGCTGCCCAGATCCTTAGCTGTGACTTGGTTCTGTCTCTGCTCGATCTCAGAAATGCCTTTCTTGTCTGGAGCAGGAAAAGCGAGTTCCTGATCTGGACTATGGAGACCCAAGGCTCGCCTCTCGGGCCCTCTCAGTCTTCTCCTCCGGATGAAACTGCCGCCTTCTCTTCCTTGATTGCATCGTTGCCTAAGAAGAAGAAACCTGACGCATCAAAGTTCGTTAAGAAGCTCGATGATGTACCAGAGGTAAACCTACCTTCTCAGGGACCGATCCAGGTCGCCTTGTCTCTAGCAGACCGTGCCCTGGTGGGTCAATTTACGGGTCTCTGGCCCTCTCCTAAATCAACCGAAAACTGGGTCGTCAGGAATTGGATTCCGCTGATCAAGAATAAAGTCACCTCGTACTTTCTTGGAAGAGGCTACTTTCTGTTCGAATTCAACACCAAGGAGGATAAAGACCTGATCTTCAGGAACGGACCCTATTTCATGGGACCTCAGGGTCTCTACCTCAACAAATGGACCCCAGACTTTGATCCGGCTGTGGACGTACCGTCGGCTGTCCCCGTTTGGGTTAGGCTCCCCAACCTTCCGGTACACTGTTGGAATTGGGACTCCCTCAAACATATTGGCAACTCATTGGGCAAATTCATAGACAGAGCCAACAACAACGATCAATATGATTGCGCCCGGATCTGTGTCGAGGTAGATCTTGAGGTGGGTCTTCCGGAGGCCATCAAACTAAAGGTTGGAAGCTGGACGCATGTTCAAGTCCTGGACTACGAACAACTCCCTTTCAAATGTCGCAAATGTCACATATACGGTCACTTTGCTAGAGGATGCCCGAATAAAAGCGATCCAGAAAAAGGAAAGGAGGAAGGATGGAACCAAGTCAAAAGGCCAAAGACAAACCACAAGAAATTCGGGGCACAAGGATCTCAACCTGCCGCTGCCCAAAATGTATCCTCGTCAAGAAGTCAAGAAAATAGGTATGAGATCCTAAGCTCTGCGGAAGAAGCCCCCAGGGAAGAGGAGAGGCCCGTCAAACCAGCAGAAAAATCGACCTCAGCAGGAACAAGACTCGAAGAGAGCATCATGGCAAGGGACAAAGAAAAGCAAACAGAAGCCTCTGAGGAGGAACATGACTCAGAAGAGTCTGAGGAAGAAGGAGAAATCGGAGACACGCAGACTTCGGTCAGAAGATCTGCAAGGGGCCGGAAATCTGCAAGAGAAAAGAGAGATCAGGAAACCTACAAAGACAAACTCCAGGGTAGTCAGCCTACGTTGGAAAAACTCCTCAGCAAGAATACGAAAACGGTTAAAAATCAAGTTCATGGCTCCAGGGGAGCCTCCCATCACTGAAATAAATGATGAAGACCATCTCCTGGAACTGCAGAGGAATGGGGAGTAAAGTAAAAGAAGAAGCAATAAGAAGCCTAATAAGAAGAGAAACTCTGGACATTCTTCTGATCCAGGAGACTAAAATGGAGGACAAGGAGTTCCTCCAAATCAGCAAAAAGTTTTGGAAGGGAAGCAGCGGACTAGCAGTATCATCAAGGGGAGCCTCTGGAGGTTTGGGCTCTCTCTGGAACCCCCTCAAGTTCAGACTGGTCTCAGAGGTGCACAACAGCCATTGGCTATTCTTGAAGCTACATTCAGCAGCAACAAGGGAGGCTATCTGCCTGTTCAATGTCTATGTTCCTAATAATATAGGGGAGAAAAGGGAGTGCTGGGACTCCATTAGACAACTGGCGGAGACTGAGAACCTGGGAAACCTCATTATTGCAGGTGACCTAAACATAACCCTAAGCTCGGTGGAAAAGCGAGGAGGCACAATCGTAAGGGACCCAGCAAGGGAGTGGGTGGAAGATCTCATGCAGGACTGGGACCTGCTCGATATCCCTCCAGATAACGGTAAGTACACCTGGACCAATAAAAGAATAGGCCCTGGTCATATTGCTGCTAGACTTGATAGATGTTTGGTGCAGAGTTCTTTTCTTTTGCTTGGATTAGAATCCAGGTTACACATCCTTCCTTGCAGTGTCTCAGATCATAAACCCATTATGTTAGAGATGTCAGGACCCAAGGATCTGGGTCCCATCCCTTTCAGGTTCAACGCTCTTTGGGTTAAGGAGCCCGAGTTTATTAACTTGGTTCAAGATAGTTGGAAAATTCCAGTGAAGGGTTCTCCCTTCTTCATCTGGGAAGAAAAGCTTAGAAGGTTAAAAGCTGCCCTCAAAACATGGGCCAAAGCTCTTCCCACCCCTGCTCAAGAGAGAAAGCAGGCCCAAGACAATCTTATTCAGCATCAAGCCCAAAGTGAGGATGTAGAAATCACCGCTGAATTTTTAGACAAGGAGGAGGTGCTTCAACAAATCTACCACAAAGCCTGCCTCTCAGAGGAAGAGCATTGGAGACAAAAATCCAGGAGTTTATGGCTCAAAGCGGGTGATAGAAATTCTGCCTTCTTCCATAAACAAGCTCAAGCAAGGAAAAGTTTTAATTCTATAGCAGAAATTAAAGATGGCAATTTGATCCACAAAGACAATGAGAGCATAAAGAAGGCAGCCTTCAACCACTTTCAAAATCTCTACAAAGAAGAGGGAGAGTCTGATCCAAATTCCAAATTTTTGGAGGCGATACCTTCAAGGATCTCCCCCTCTATCAATCAGCAGCTCGAAGCAAAGATCTCCATCCAAGAAATAAAAGAGGCCCTGGACAGCATGGAGCCTGACAAAGCCCTAGGCCCGGATGGCTTCACGGCCAGATTCCTTCAAACTTGCTGGCAGATTGTGGAGAAAGATCTCTTCAAGATGATCCTGAAATCACAAAATTGCCAAAAAATTGGGGGCAGCACTAACTCTGCCTTCCTTGCCCTTATTCCCAAGGAAAAGGGTGCAAAAGAATTCAATCGGTTTCGTCCAATCTCACTCTGCAACATTGGATACAAACTAATCACAAAGGTAATAGCAAACAGGCTAGCAGACATCCTTCCAATGATCATACCTGAGAATCAAGGAGGATTTGTTCAGGGGAGACAGATTGTCGATAACTACATCCTGGTGCAAGAGGCGATCCATTCGAGTCAACTTCGCAAAGAAAAGGGTATGGTAATTAAATTAGACCTGGCAAATGCCTTCGATCGTGTTAGGCATAGTTTCCTTTGGGAAGTTTTGGAAAAGTTTGGCTTTGGACTAGGCTTTGTAAATTGGATTCGAGCTAGTATTGCCGACCCATGGATAGCCCCCTTGGTGAATGGGAGAGCAGCTGGCTTTTTCAAAGCATCAAGAGGGCTCAGGCAAGGCTGCCCCCTCTCACCGCTGCTTTTTGTTCTTCAAGTCTCTGCCCTGAGCTTCTTCCTTGATCAGAAATTGGAAGATCAGGAGATTTTGGGGCTTAATATAGCCAGAGGTGTGAAAAATGTAAACCATACACTTTTCGCAGATGATACCCTTCTGTTGGGGGCTGCCACAGCTCGATCTGCCATAAGGTTTAAGGAAGTTCTCGATGATTTCAGTAATGCTACAGGAAGCAGCCTAAACAAAGGCAAATGTAAAGCCTACTGCTGGAACATTTCTGCTCACACTCTCTCTGCCATATCCAGAATTCTGGACTTTGCTGCCACCCTCAGCTGGTCCTCCTTTATATACTTGGGTCTTCCCATCTTTTGCAACCTGGTTTATAGCAGAGATTGGGCCCCTCTTTTGGACAAATTCAAGACAAAATTTCAAGCCTGGGGCTTTTCTTGGTTAAACCTTGCAGAAAACTTGTTCTAATCAAATCAGTATTAAGCAGCCTCCCCATATTCCAATTTTCTGTGCTTCTAGCACCCTCTGGCATCATAAAGAAAATGGAAGCCTACATCCGCAAGTTTTTCTGGAAAGGGGGTAAACTAAATGACAGAAAAATTCCGCTCATCAGCTGGGAGAAAATCTGTATGCCTTTGATGGAAGGAGGACTGAACATCAAAGATCTCTGCTTTCAAAATATTGCCATGGGGGCCAAGCTCTACTGGCGAATCATCGCCCCACACCCAGGCTGGGCGCAAAGAGCCCTCTGGAAAAAATATCTCATGGGAAACAGAAAAAGATCCCTGGATAACCCTCTGCCCACAACAGGAACGCACTTGGTTAAGCGTTGCCACAAAGCAGTGGCTCTCATCAAAGACAATTCGTTCTGGATACCGGGCAATGGTAAAAACGTCAAGATCTGGGATGATAGTATAATGATGCATCCACCCTTAGCATCGATTCCTTCATTGCAAGCGCTGAGACAGTGGATGGATCGCGCTGGGTTTATTACATTGTGTGACATCTCACAGTTCTCTGACAGATTCTGGCAGCGCTGGCGCCTACCTCCCATGCCTCCAGAGCTTGCGCATGCCAGAAATCATCTATTAACACTGCTACATGGTAAATCGCCCCTAAGTTCAGGCAAACTCGATGCACGGGGCTGGGGATCCGGTCCAGGTTTTTACACAGTAGCGCAGGGGTATAAGTGTTTACAAGAGCGGCCCTATGTCGCCCTCAATCCAACTGTGTGGAAGGCGCTGTGGCAGCATAAATCTTTGCCAAAGGTCGACTTCTTTTGCTGGCTGCTTTGCCATAAAGCGATCTTAACAGAAGATAAGCTTAAGAAAAAAGGCTTTCAAGGCCCATCCAGATGCCACTTATGCTGCGAAACGGAAGAGAGTGCCCAGCACATCATTCTGGAATGTAAATTCTCTAGAGCAATTTGGCAGATCCTTTTGAATTATTGGAAAACAGAGTTTAATCTTCCTGTCTCTATCTCAGACTTATTTTCTAATTGGCACAGCTGCTATCCAGGGACTCTTCCAAAAAACGATAGATTTAAAGCAGCATGGTTTTCCTTGCCAAAATTCATATGCTGGCAAATTTGGCTAGAGAGAAATAGAAGAGTTTTTAGAGATGAAAAACTAAATCCTCAGCTCATCATCATCAAAGTAAAAAACCTCTGGAAAGAAAACTTGGGTGAACAGTTAACGGAAGCCAACTTAAATCAAAAGGACCTAGATTGGGGTGCCTCAATGGGTCTTCATTTCTCTGATGAAACAAGGCAACAAAAGAACATAAAAGAGTGGCAATTCAGAGGAAACAAGCAAGAACTTTCAGACTTGCTCACCAGTCAAGACAGACACTGCTTATTCTTCGATGGGGCTGCGAAAGGCAATCCCGGTCTCGCTGGGGCAGGAGGAATTATAAAGAACAAGGAGGAAAAAACAGTGATCAAGTATGCTTGGGGCCTCGGGCATGCAACCAGCATCCAAGCTGAATCCTTGGCACTTCTGTAGGGGCTCAAGCAAGCAAAAGCCACTGGTATTTCAGATTTAAGTGTCATAGGAGATTCTCAGTCTATCATCAAAGTACTAGTGGAGAACTCCTTTCCTACAAATCTTCGACTGGCCAGAGTGACCTTAAGAATTCGAAACATGTTGAAAGCTTTTCGATCTGCAAGCTTTCTCCATGTTTTGAGAGAAAACAATAAAGAGGCAGACTCGGAAGCCAACAAGGCGGTGTTGCTTTCAGAAGGCTCCCTTTTGATAGACGAAACTGAGGAGTGGGACTCCATCCCATAAAGCTGCAATGTTTTTTCGTCTTATTTTACAACAGTTTGTGTGTTTATATAAGCTAGGGAAAATAACAAATATAGAATATCTAGCAATGTGTAAAAACGGTGGATTTCCAAAACTTGGGACCTATGACCAGACAAAGGCAGAAAGACTAAGGGCTAGGCCCGACATATTGTAATCTTGGATGGCATTTGGCCACGCTCTAATATAAATTCATAACCGTTCTTGTAAAAAAAAAAAAAAAACAAAACAATAAAGAAAATAAAAATAAAAATAAAAATGAGGATTTAAAATTAAAAATAATAAAACTAAGATTTATTAAAAAAAAAAAAAGAAGAAGAAGAAGAAAAAGAATATAAAATCAAAAAATTCTAAAAAAAAAAAGAGTTTTAAATAACGAAACCACAGATATATTTATGATTAAAAAAAACAAATAAAAATGTTATAATATTGCTATTTTTTTTATGTGCATGGTCGTTTTATGGATTTTTCTGTCTAGATGAACCTATAAGACTTGAAAAAGAAAAAAAATTCTAAAACTTTGTCCTTAAAACCCTAAAAAATTTAGTTCTTTTTGCATTTTCTTCACTAAAAAAATATAAAAAAATTATTGTTTTTGAACCTAAAAACCTTAAAAAAAAAGTTTTTTGACAGATAAAACTATACAAAAACCGGTTTTTTCCCAAAATCGTCTTTAAATTGACAGAATAGAAAGAAAACTAACCTTTGAAATGCAAAAAACTGTTGTCACCAATGCCAACACAATGCCTCTACAAAATTACGAATAGCAACACAACACCTCCAATGCCAATGCAATGCCTTCACGAAGTTACCAATGCTAATGCAACACCTCCACAAAATTACCAATAGCAACACAACACCTCCAATGTCAATGCAATGCTCCACGAAGTTACCAATGCCAACGCAACACCTCCAGAAATTTGCTCTAACAAATACCAGAAAACTTGATGTGATGTAATGAATAGAAACAATCATTCTTATTATATAGCGAATATTGTCTGATTGGTTTACTGTTTAACGAATGTGGGATTAAAATTTCAAATTTAAAATATTTACATTTAGTTTATTATAGTTCATACTATAGTTAAAATACTTAATATTTGCATGTAGTTATCATAGTTAATATTTTATTTAATATTTACATGTACTGAATGTCGAATAATTCAAATATAATCTCAGATTAAAAATTAAAATATGAAATACTTACATGTAGTTAATTATAGTTAATATTATAGATAAAATAGTTAATATTTGCATTTAGTTATCATAGTTAATATTTACATGTACTCAATGTTTAAAATCATGGGATTAAATTTTAAAATCTAAAATATTTGCATGTTGTTATTTTTGTAAATATTTATATGTAGTCAATCTTAAACCATTCAAATAATAAAATTATTTTAGTTTCGAAGGCATGCATGAAAGGAATATTTTGTGGATATTTTGAATAGAAATTATGGTGGAATATTTGAAGACCAACAGTTTGTTAATAAATTTTGAAATAAATTTTAGATGAATATAACGTAAGTTTAAAATTTAAAATATTTACATGATGTCATTATAGTTAAAATAGTTAATATTTGCATGTAGATATTATAGTAATATTATAGTTAATACTTACATCTAGTCAATGTTAAATTATTGAAATAAAAACATTATTTTAATTTGGAAGGCATCCATGATAAAAATATTTTGTGGATATTTTGAATATAAATATCGGTAAAATATTTCAACATAAATAGTTTATTAAAAAAATGTTAAATACATTTTTTGACTAATATTTGTACCAAATATTTGAAATGAAAATTTTGGAGGGAAAGTTTTTCGCGAAATTTTTTGAGGGGAAATTTTGGAGGGAAATTTTTTCGCGAATTTTTTTGGAGGGAAATTTTTAGTCTTTAAGCTATATATTGTAAGTGGGAGAGGAATTTGTATCATTCAACCTATTCTTGTTGAAAGCCATGGTTTCTTCTGATAGCGAAGTTTTTCTTTGTACAACATCAACATCTTCGTCATGCAGCAACTCTATTCAGAGTGATGAATATAACGGGAGTTCGTTCACCATGAATAGAGAGTAAAAAAATCGACTTGGTCGTAATCCTAAAGATGATGAGAACAAAATTGATGAGGCGCAGCAAAATGAAATTTCTGTAAATCGAGCGCCAGTTATACCACTTACTCTTAATCCTAAGGATTATGAAAGCAACAGTGATGAAGGGCATGATGAAGAATTTCCAGAGTCAAAAGTTTCACTTCGTCCCAATCCCAAGGATTATGAGGACACCATTGATGAAGAGGGAGATGAAGAATATCCACTTCAGCTTAATCCTAAGGATTATGCGAGAACAACAAATGAAGAGGGGAATGAAGAATCTGTAGAGTCAAAATATCCACTCTATCCTAATCCTGAGGAGTATGCCAGCACCACTGATGAAAAGGGGGATGTAAAATTTCCAGAGTCAAAATATCAAATTCGTCCTAATCGTAAGGATTATGCGAGCACCACCGATGAAGAGGGGAATGATAATGTTTCAAAGTCAAAACATCCACTTCGTCCCAATCCTAATGATTATGCCAGCACCACTAAGGAAGAGGGAAATGAAAAATTTACAGCGTCAAAATTTCCACTCTGTCCTAGTCCTAAGGATTATGCAAGCACCACTGATGAAGAGGGGGACGAAAAAATTCCAGAGTCAAAATTTCCACTTCGTCTTAATCCTAAGGATTATGTCAGCACCACAGATGAAGAGGGGAATGAAGAATTTGCAAAGTCAAAATATGCACTTTGTCCTAATCCTAAGGATTATGTCAGCACCACTGAGGAAGAGGGGAATGAAGAATTTGCAGCGTCAAAATATCCACTTCGTCCTAATCCTAAGGATTATGCCAGCACCACTGATGAAGACAGAGATGAATTTCCAAAGCTAAAATTTTCACTTCATCCTAATCATAACGATTATAATTTAACCACTGATGAAGGGGGGGATGAAGAATTTCCAATAAATATAGATTCAAGCATTCACTTATTCCTAATCCTAAGGATTATGAGAGCTTCAGTGAGGAAGGGGAGGGGCAGGATGAAGAAATTCTAGTGAATACAAATTAAAAGCTTCCACTTATGCCTAATCCCAAGGATTATGAGAGCACCACTAAGGAAGGGGAGGATGAAGAGTTTCTTGCAAATGATAATTTTAGAGGCACAAATCTGAATATTGCATTTTCTCCAAATGACCATTTCAAAGACACTCATGGTGATGAAGAATTGAATCCTCCCAGGGAAGAATTTGAAATCATGGGTCAAGATGGTGAATAATTTCTTTTGAGTCGGGGTTACAAAAGTGCCGATGATTCTTGTGAAATGTTTTCTTCAACTGATGATGGTAAAGAAAATTTTCTAGGTAATGATGTTGATGAATTTCTTAAGTATGTTGAGGATGATGATAGTGGGGATAATATTCCTCCTAATGGTGATGAAACTACTTTTACAAAGGATGATGGAATGATGAAGCCGTTGCAAGCAAATATTGCAACTAGGAGTAGGAGTAGACCTTTTCATATCAATCCAAAGCATCCAAGTTATACAAGGGCGAGGACAAAATATCTCACAAAAAGTTCTATCGTTCATTTGATTTCAAGTGAATGTTGTCGAAGAGATTGCTTGAAAAATATGGATTTCAACTTTGTTTTGGAGAAAAGGAAAACATATATGTCAATGAATAAAAGAATGCAAAATTCATATTTATTGGGTTGCATGCAATCTACATTAACAGGTTATGATTATCATATTGGGAATGTATTGCTTTGCAGAAAGGCGTTCAAAATGTTGCATTCAATTGGTAATTGTCGTTTGTCAAGAACTCATGATAGATTGGAAAGGGATCCCACATATTATTCAGAAGCACGTTATAAACGGGAGGTGGGGCCGTTTGAAAATACTGCTAAGACATGGATGAAAGACTTATTTTCAAATCATGGAGAGTGTATGCCAAATAAAGACACAATACATATTCCAGATAATTTCTCAAGACGAGAAATATTTATGTTATACAAAGATTATGCAGAAGCTGTTGAAGGAATTGGTAATTTTATTACATATTCTTATTTTACAAGGATATGGAAAACTGAATTCAACAATGTTCGTATTCCTAAGAAGACAAGGATGGGGATTTGCAACACATGTGCTTCTCTTAAAGAAAAAAGAGATAAATGTCAAGGGGCATAAAGAGGTATGTGTTCAAAACATTGTTTTTTTAAATTTGATACTTATCAACTATGAAAATATATTTATTCATATGTTTCTTTTATTTTATGTACAGATTCCGTTGTCAAAGAACTTCAAGACCATCGCAATCAGCAAACAAGTGAAAGGCAAAAGTTGTATAAACATCGAAAGAATTGTTATGACCATCCAAATAAATATCTGGGATTGATAATTGATGGCATGGACCAAAAGAAAACACTTCTTCCACATTTTGTCTGCATGCCAAAAAAATTACAGGAGGAAAATTTCATTTAGTTTCACTTGGTTGGTTGTATGGTATTTAATGAGAAGATGTTTCCAAGAGTTTTCTTCACAACTCCAAATATTCACAATGATGCAAATCTGACCATAACTATAATCCATGATGTGGTTACTCATTGGTCTGTGATTCTTCCTGAAGTTTTTTATTTACAATTAGACAACAAAAGTCATGAGAACAAAAATCAAGTTCTTTTTGGGTATCTAAACATGCTCGTTGAATTGGGGATTTTTAAAAAGATAAAGGTTGGCTTCCTTCTTGTTGGGCATACTCATGATCATATTGATCAAATGTTCAGTCATTTTTCAGTAACATTGAGGAGGAAAGGTGTTGGAAGTCTGCCATCATTAATTGAATGTATTAAGAAATCGTACATTCCAGACCCTGTTTTTCATGTGTTGGAAGAAACTATTGACACGCGAAGGTTTATTTGTGGATCGCATGGTGAGGAGAAATGCATTGAACAACCTAACGACATTAGCTTCCAACATCAATTTCGTATAAAAAAAAATGATGGGATAGCACTTATATGGGGCAAGAAGTATTCAACTGTTGAAGAATGGGGACCATCATCAGGTTTAGCATTTTTGAAGTTCATTCCAGAGCGTCCAATATTTTCATAAAAGATATTGTTATTACAGTCAGTTGCTGAACTCCATAATGCACGAAGGCATAATAGAGACATAAATTATTCTGAATGTCTAGAGGAAATTAAAAGATGTATTAGAGATACATATGAGTACTTCGATGTTGCTGATTCAGTTTGGTGGGAGTCTTTTTTCAGTAATCAAAGTGATATGATTTCAAGATAAATAAATGGGGATACGCTTTTGAAGACTGCTTTTTTTTTGCCACGAAATATGCCAAATGAACATGAACATCAGGAAACACACAATGTTGAACAACAACAGCCTCAAGCTATTATTAATTCCCCACAGGTAGAGGAAAGAGAAATCTATATTGGTTCTAGAAGATCACGTGCACAACATGAAGCCATGGAAGACCTTTACAGGGGTTTTGTGCAGGATCTTAAGGAGGGTTGCATGATAGCAGTGTTAGCAGATGAAGATCCACTTGGCTATCCATTCTGGATTGCCAAGGTTATAAAAGTCATTAATGAAAATGAAGAGATTACAACTGTTGATGTACATTGGTATGCCACAAGTACCCACCCTTTCAATGGTGTGTACAAGCCAGAGATGGTAGTGGAAAAAATAATTGGCAGAAAGAGAAAAAGAAAGGGCACAAATATAAATCGTCGCCGCACATATGTCTTAAAATTGGAGGATGTTGACATACTTGTGTATGACTTCAATTTGACAAAGAGAGGAACTCTTCGGTTGCAGACCATAAATATTTTGAATAAATTGCTACCAGAACAATTACTGTTGAAATGGGACTCTGCAGAATGTAGACGTAGATCTACAAGACTTTTGAACTCTGAAATGGTGGGCATGCATGTTGACTCAGATGGAGCACTAGTTGATGAAAGAGAAGAATATGGATCATCTTCATCTGCATCGATCCATTCATCTGAAGATGTAGGTTATGATGGTGTGCCAGAACCTATGGTTTATGATGGTGTGCCAGAACCTATGGTTGATTTTGAATAACTATTTAAGACACTTTTATGTAATTGATATTTGCATGGTAACTTGAAATAAAAATTTTGACTTTGATCTCATTTTTCATGAAGTTATGAGACATTTTTATGTTTGTTGGATTATATGTTTTAATTATGAAGAATTCATCTCTTTAGAATATCGACAATGCAACAATGACTTACAAAAATAATTTATATTATATTCAATGTACCAATGTTGATATTTTAATTATAAGTAAAATATAAAAGAGAAACTAATGTTGAATTTTTAGATTATGCAGTGATATTACCATGATATTATGTATTGTTACCATTTGGTATAAGATACTTTTAAATTTTTTAATAATTATATGCGTCATTAAAAGGGAACACTTTGTTTTGATGCTTGATTTTTAGGTTTTGGTTGAAATTACATTTAAATTTGTCTTATGCTAAGATTTGAAAAAAGATAAGTTTTTATCCTTTAAAATTAAAATTACTCTTACTTGTTTCTGTTCAATGATAATTTTTTCATTTACTTGTTCATTTTTAAAAATTGTTTAAGTCTTATAATTTCTCTATAATTTCATTGTTCAAGTATGTTGAAAACTTAAGATTGAAAAACTTTAGATTTACAACTTGTCATTAAGGTTTTTATGCGCTACCAAATTTTATCTTTAATGTTACGGTTGACAATAATTACAATTTTGGAGTTGTTTAGAGTCAAGATATTTTATGTTTAACAACATAGATGAAAATTGTTCGAAATGATAAGCCCTTCAGAGATGTATTTGTTTATCTTTAACATCATCTATCAAAAATGTTAGAAATTTACGATTTTAAAAAAATGTCCTAATAAGTTGTCTTTAATTCCATTGTTACAAGTGTCAAAATTATGACAATTTTTTTTTGTTATTCCAGCATCAACTGGTTTTGTTTTGAGGGTGTTTTTTCAATCTTTTTTTCAACAAACAATTTTGTTTTTAGCATAATTTTTTTAAAATGTTGAAATTTGACCTTAAAAAAAAACCAAGTGCGTTTTGGAAGACACACTTTTTGTTTTTGGGGTGTTTTTCATGTTTTTTGAAACTTTTTGGGCTAGAGTTCCCGTTTTGAGGTCAGGTTACCTATTTCATCAGTAATAATGTTAATTTACTAAAACAATAGACTTGAATCTACTCTACCAATTTGCGAAAACCAATTAAATGATCGCGAAATCACAAATCATAAACGAGAAAGAGTTCAATCAACACATTACACAATGATTTCCTAGGGAAAAGCCACAACTAAAAACCCCGTTATTTGTATATTGCTTTAGTAAGAAAATATGAGAAGATTACAATGCTTTGCTCAAGCCTGAGCAACCTCTGCACTATCTCTATCTGTCTCACTTCTTCCTAGACAAGCCTTAGCCAATACTTAACCAATTTTATGCTTGCCTAAGTCCCTATTTCATTGCATTGTTTCCTTAAGAATTAACCCCTATCAATTAGGGAAATTCCCAATCCACAAATACGCAATTCATCATATGCCTTCTTTTGATTGCATGCACCACCTGCACAATTTGGATGATTATACAACTAATAATACACTTCCCTTGAAATCCAATCTCAACTGGGTAACTCATATATCTTGCATGCATGATTTATTTATGGTTGATTTATCAGTTAACTGGTTGATCACAGAGTAGACAATTCACTAATATACCTACCACTAGTTCCTCCAACAATTGGAACTAGTTTAACTGACTTTAACTCAGATAAACTGAATAAATTAATTACAACTAAAAATAAACTCAAACAAGGCTCCTAAGAAGTAGGAACCACTCTAAATGACTCAAGTTAGACCCTCAAATCGAATTAAATGAACCAACTAAGTCAAACTAACTTAGTTAACTCGTGCAAGTTGTCATGTGATGTGGAATTACAATTTTCTTCTAATTTAATTCAAAGGATAATTAAATTAGAATTTTTCTTGGTGCCATTTTCAACACTCCCTCTCTGCAAGAAATGGATTATCAGATAACCCAATCCCACCCTTGTGGAACTCAAATTTGCCTCTTGACAGTGCCTTAGTCAAGATATTTGCATCTTGTTCCTCTCTAGGAATGTACTCTAACAACATGATCCACCTCTACACTCAATCTCTGAGATGGTGGTACCAAATGTCGATATGCTTGGATCTATCATGAAAAACTGGATTCACCAAGAGTTTGATGCAACTCTAGTTGTCACAGTAAATCATTGTAGGATCCATCTGCTGACCAAATAACCCAACAAGGATCTTCCTCATCCAGATAGCCTCACAAGTTGCTTGATTAGTAGCCATGTACTATGTTTCTGTTGAACTAAGTGTAATTGATCTTTGCTTCCTGTTGTACCAAGACATTGTTGTTGACAGAATATTGAAGATTTTGCCTGATGTGCTCTTCCTGTCTAATGGACTCCCTACCCAATCTGCATCTGTGAAGCCTTGCAGTTTCACTCCCTTTGTCTTTCTATACTAAAGACCAAACTGAATGGTCCCTTTGAGGTATCTCAACACATGTTAGGTTTCCTTCCAATATAGTTTGGGTGGCTTTACCATTGCTTGACTAAGCTAGTTAATTGCATAACACATGTTCGGTTGTGTGTTTACCAAGTACATAAGTGAACCCACAAGCTGCTTGTAAATGGTAGCTTCCACCACTTCCTGAAGTAACATCTCCCTTCCTCCAATTCCCTGCTAGAGGAGTCTCCATGGGTTTTCTGCTCTCCATGTGAAACTTCTTTAGTATCTCGTTGGCATACGTGCCCTGAGAAACAAATAGTTCCCCACCTCTTTGCCAGATTTTCAAACCAAGGAAATAATGCATAAGCCCAATGTCTTTCATCTTGAATTCTCTTTCCAAATCCTTTTTGCAATATTTTAACAACTCATCACTTGTTAGAATTGAATCATTGACATATAATACTATAATCAATAATTTACCTTCAACTACAATATGGTAAACATTTGCATCTACTTCACTTTTGGTGAAGCCCAATGCGGTGAAATAGTTGTCTATCCTAGTGTACCAAGAACGAGGTGCTTGTTTCAATTCATACAGCTGTTGCTTGAGTCTACACGTATGTGACTCTCCATCGAAGATCTCAAATCCTTTCGGTTGCTTTATGTACACCTCTTCCTCAATCACTCCATTGAGGAAAGTTGTCTTCACATCCATGTGATGTATCTTCCATCCCATTTGTGCTAAAAGTGCTATAATTGATCTGATTGAAGACTGCCTTGCTACTGGAGCAAAGGTATCCTTGTAATTGATTCCCTCCACCTAAGAGAACCAACTTGGCCACAAATTTGGCCTTGTATTTCTCGAAACTCCCATTTGTTGCTTGCTTCACTTTGTAGATCCACTTGGATCCTACAACTGACTTGTCATCTAGCCTTGGGACAACTTCCAAAGCACTGTTTCTGATAATGGAATCATATTCCTCTACCATGGCATCAACCCACACTGGTTGTTGCACTGCTTCCTCGAATGAGGATGGCAAAGTCTCTACACTTTTACTTACCAGAGCCATGTAGCCAATGTACTGATTTGGTGACCTCCTCTACCTATGTTGTGATGTGTGTGCTCCCACATTCTCTCTACCATCATAAATAAAATTTTCAGTCTCCCTAGTGTGCTTCCTTCCATCTCTAGATGTCTCTACATGAGTGGGTGGTTCCACTCTTTGTACCTCTACTTCTTGTTGCTCCACAACCTCTTGAGGTTCTTCCTTTGGAGCCAAAATCTCCTCATCTGCATGCAACTGAAGCTCCATCTCAAGGAAACATCTCATGGCCTTCTCTTCATCTAACTTCACATCTCTATGAACCACTGTCATCTTGTGAGATGGCATGTACACTTGATAGTTGTGAGGTGTATCAATGTACCCCACAAATATGCCCAACTCTATTGTCGATTCTAAATTTGTCCTTGCATCCTTGGAAACATGACAGTAAATTGCTAAACCAAAGATCCTGAAGTTTGTCACATATGGTTTCTTACCCGAAAAAGCTTCTTCTGGTGTACTCATCCCAGCAATCTAATGAGGACTCATGTTCTGCACATATATTGTTGTGTTGCATGCTTCAACCCACAAGTGCAACAATAGGCCTTGATCATGCAACATTGCCCGTGTAACTCCCACAATACTTTTGTTCTTCCTTTCAACAACCCCATTGTGTTGTGGGTTATGGGGTATTATTAACTCTCGTCGAATCTCTAGTGATACAAAAAACTTATTGAAATCATTCGATACATATTCTCCACCATTATCGCTCCTAAGAGCCTTCACTTTCATGCCTGTGTATTTCTCAACAAGTGCTTTAAATTCACAAAATGTTGAGAATGTTTGGTCTTTCTTCTACATGAAGAATATCCAGCGCTTACATGATAAATCATCTACAAATATGACATAATACATTTGCTTGGCCATGGAGGCTCTCGAGAATAGTCCACACACATCTGAGTGAACTCTTTCAAGGATCACTTGCGCTCGACTATCCTTATCATTAAAGGTGGCCTTGGTGTACTTCCCCATTGTACACCCTTTGCATGTATCACGTTGCTCTAGTGCACCCTTGGGAAGTCCTATAGAAATTCGCTGCATGATCTTCAAATCTCCATGGTGCAAATGGCCAAGTCACCTATGCCATAATACATCAATATCTTGGCTTTGCACCTTCTCTTCTTTCGTGCTCAAAGTAGCACTATATTCTACATCCAATTTGTAGAGGTTCTTCACCCGAACCTCGATCCGCTTCACTTGTCCCGTGGCTATGTGACGAAGGGAAGCCTTCTTTTTTTCTAAATATCATAACATAGCCACAATCTTCCAACATAGCAATTGAAACTAAATTATTCTTCAGACCCGGAACATACATGTCATCTTTCAATGTGAGAGGAGAACCAAAATCCCTCTGAAAAGTAACAATATCAATGTTGATCGCGTTATACCTTCCCATCATCTCCCATTCGATATGCATTTGGAGGTCCTTCTCCTCCAAGTCGCCGAAAATTTATTTGTTTTCGGTCATATGGAATGAGGCTCCACTATCGAGATACCGCACACTACCCATCTCTGATGTCACCATGCATGCAATGATGGTGAAATCCAACTCGAATTGTGAAGCAAGTGCTTCACCCGCCTCTCCTCCCGAGGGCTTCTTGCTGGCCTTCTTGTGTGGACACTTCGTGGCATAGTGTCCCAGCTCATGATAGTGAAAACATTTAATCTTTGACAAGTCCTTATTTTCTGCCTGACCAGAATCTCCTTTGGATTGGGATTTCTTCCCTTTCCCTTTATGTTCCTTTCCATCCAAGGCACATTTCTCCTCATCGTCATGCTTAAATGAGGATCCATCTCTGGTGTTTTGCCTTATATCTTATTGCACCAATTCAAACCACAAACGCTCCCACTCTGGTAGCTTCTCCCTCCCATTTACTGAATCCTAGGAGTTGTGTTAGCGCTTGGGAAGGCCTAGAAGTGTTAGGCTTACGAGATCATCTTCAACAACTATAACACCAACACTTCCAAGCTCATCCCAACATTGGGTGAACTAGCTCAAGTACTGTGGTACTGTGCCGCCCTTTTCCATATTGATTTTCCGAAGCTTGTCCTTCAGTGCCAGCTTTCTGTGGTCATTGTTGTTCTGAAACAAGTTTGTTAAGGCCTTCCACATTGGATATGGAGTCTCCTTCCCATGGAGGTTCGAGACAATATGATCTTGAACTCCTTCCAGTAAGATCCTTCTTCCATTCTGCTACAGCGTGTGCATTCGCAACTGGTGGTTTCAAAACATTTCTATCAATGTATTCCTTCAACCCATTATCTTCTATGACTGCTTCCATCTGGTCCTTCCAAGCAATGTAATTGGAGCTGCCCTCAAGGGCATACTCGAGCCTTAGACCATAGAACACCATCTTGGTCATGCTGCTAGCTCTAAAGAATATATATGAAAAACTCGTTCCTCCTGCAAAGATAACTTCATATTCTTCTCTTCTATAGTGATTTCAACTTTGATACCATGTAGAAATTCATTGTAGATTCAAACTGCTAATTGTAATTTACTAAAACAATGGAATTAAATGTATTCTACCAATTTGTGGAAACCAATTAAAAGATCGCGAAATTATGAAGCATAAAAAGAATTCAATCAACACATTACACAATGATTTCTTAGGGAAAGCCACAACTAAAAAACTCGTTATCTGTATATTGCATTATTCAAAAAATATGAGAAGATTACAATGCTTTTCTCAAGCCCAACCAACCTCCGCACTATCTCTATCTATCTCACTTCTTCCTAGACAAGCCTTGGCCAATACCTAACCAATTTTATGCTTGCCCAAGTCCCTATTTCCTTGCATCGTTTCCTTGGAAATTATCCCTATTAATTAGGGAAATTCCTCATCCACAAATACACAAATCATAATAGGCCTTCTTCTGACTGCATGCACAACCTATGTAATTTGAATGATTATACAATTGATAGTACACTGCCCTTGAATTCCAATCTCGACTGGGTAACTCGTAGATATTAAATGCACGAGTTATTTATGGTTGATTTATCAGTTAATTGGTTGATCACAGAGTAGACAACTCACTAGTAGACCTCCCACTAGTTCCTCCAACTATTGGAACTAGTTTAACTGACTTTAACTCATATAAACTGAATTAAGTAATTACAACTCAAAATAAACTCATCCAGGGCTCCTAACAAGTAGGAACCACTCTACATGACCCAAGTTAGGCCCTCAACTCGAATTAAATGAACCAACTAAGTCAAACAAACATAGTTAACTCATCCCCGGATGCATATGACAGCATGAGTACGAATGACAATCATCTCTCCCACGCCCATGAAGACCAAGATCAACAGCGCATGTCCTCACCCGATGTGGATCCTCATACCAGTAACCATCCGCACGAGATGAATGAGATAAGGCATGGTGAAGACATGCTTGGACAACGTCACCCCCTCTAGGGTACCTCTCTACAACAATCATCCTAAATAATTACTTGGATTGATATGCCAATCAGCCATAACTCCTCACTCGAGCCCGCACATGAAAACAGTTATGGCACGCAGTTGCATGCGAGGCTCAATCATGACCTTCCCCTTCGCATGTGTCACAGACCTTTTAAAAGAAAGGCCCTGCAGCACAAAGAGACGCACAGTCATTTCCTACAATTTTTCTTGTTCAATATGTCCCTTCGCAACCCTCTTCCTAGAGCTGCACTGCGCCGAATTCTCTGGGCAATGATTTATCCAGCTTGCGCTTCTTATCCCAGCTCCATCTATCCCCCAGGCACAATAGTCTGTGCACACCTCTAGTTGGTGCTTTCCCACTCATCGTTTACCTTGTCCTCTTGCTTTTCCCCTACTTTGTTCCTCTCTCCCTGCCGCACATCCTTCCATCACCATCACTACTCTGCTTTTGCAAGTCATGGATCCTAAGCTGCGCCAAAGAACCATCCGTGGAGGACAGAGAGGGGCACTCCCCGATTGTTACCACTCGAGGATGGACAACCGTCTGGAGTCTGTTGAAGGCTCATCTTCAAGCAATTATGCTAGACAGAGCCTTGAATCAGATCAGGAGGAGGAGATCCTCGTGCAAGCCTCGTAGGGAGGTAGATGTGGGCCATGGAAGTCTACCATTACACATCAGACGCACCTCCCGCCTCGCAAGGCCGAACCTCTGTTGGCTCAGGAGGACGAGGGTGATGACACTTATGTCTGGATTATGGATTCTAAAGGTAATTAGACATGTGTCCCTGACGAAGAAGACCCATGAGGCTCCCATCCTCTGCACACCGATCCCCAAACCTATGCGTGCACCCACGACACGGAGGAAGTGGCTGCGCAAGCGTACACCTGCCCTATAGTGGAGGAAGAAACGAATAGTGATGATGAAGCTGGAGACTAAGGACTGCGAAGCAGCTCAATTCTTCTTTGGTTTTTGTCACGCATGCTATTACCATGGAATCTCTAGTTATACTTATGCTCCTGCTTATTTTATAAATTTTGGACATACCAACACTGCCGCGTATTTTGTACTTTCCTATTTCAAGTATTTTCCAGGCTAGTTTCCTCCACAAAGGCAGCCCCGAAACCGCGCAACTAAGGTTGGGGTTGGTTAAGCGTAGCTTACCAACCCAGCTTGTAGCATATGTACTGTTTCTTTACGAATTAATATAGATTAGCCTAATTTACCAAAAAAAAACATAGTTAACTCATACAAGTTGTCATGTGATGTGGAATTGCAATTTTTTTCTAATTTAATTCAAGGGAGATTTAAATTAAAATATTTCTTGGTGCCATTTTCAACAAAATAGAAATGTTTATATTGTAAATAATACCTAGGCTAAGGGGAATATAAATAGATTGAAACACTCGTACAGATGTTTAAAATTCATTCACACGTGTGCATATATCAATACATATTATAGTATATCCTAGTTGAAATGCTTGGGGATGCTAAGCCTATTTTAACAAGTCCATTCTATCATTTTGTAGATAATGGTGTAATACTACATGAGGTGTAGAGGCAAATTTATGATTGGGACCAAAGGTATCCAAAATTCCAAGATTATAAAGCTAGTCAAGTTCCCTTTTGAGCTTCTCTCAATGTGCCTAACTAATGCAAGCTACCCAAATTTGTAGTGTGACCAATTTGAACAAGGGTGCTTGATATGTCTATGGAGCGGCTTGCCATCATGCAAGGGTACCCAAAAACTAACTCTACCATCAACATACTATCATGTCCATCTATGCCAATCAATAACCACAACAGTTAGTCTTGTCTTAGTTGCTCAAGTGGTTGGAAGCACGGTTTGTTCTTCTATCTACCCAAGTTCAATTCCAAGAAACGTATTTGGCTTGTTGTGATAAGGCTAGAAGAGTAGGCACCCTCACTACGAAGGATGTTGTAATATTCCCAAATTTTCATATCATATTTAGAATATTAGAGTCCTTGATTTTCTTAATGAATTAAGTAAATAAAAGGGTGGAGGGACCCACAATCCTCAATAAGAATAAATATCCACTTTGTGTGTGTGAATGTGGACTAATTTAGACTAGATCTGCAAAAAGAGGTAATTGAGCAACTACTAATGTGAATGAGATTGGAGATCATGTCTCATTTAATGAGAGAGATCATGGAGGATTGATTCAGTCAACTAAGAACTTGAAGATGTCAAACAAAGGGTCATTGAGCATTAATAATCAAGTGGTGGAGGATCATGTGCAAATGAAGCACACATGATGGAGGAGGTGTACATTGCACCTAGACTGTTTGGTTGATTTGGTCAAACAGCGCAGTCCCACTAGGAGGATCTTGTCCACATGAGACTGCGCAATTGAGATTAGGGTCAAGGCTTGGGATGGCTCAATCATTATAAAAGAGATGAAGACAGAGGTGAAGGGTATCTTGGATTATTTGATGTATGATATTTTAGATTTGGAATTGTCGAGTGACTTTCCACTGCATTCTTGGGCTGTTTAGCAGAGATTGCAGGTGCTGTTTAGCACAGGGTGTTCCCGGGAGGGAATCCCTCATCTTTCTTTGAGTGATCTCTAAGGAAGAGGTTTGTACTTCATTATACATCAGGCTTTAAGTGCCATTTCCTTTTTCTACTTTCTACAGAACATTCATATTAAAAAAACTACAGTTTTCTGAAGATCAGTTTGGAAGGTGGAAGTTGTCTTCGATACTTCAGCTAGAGAACAAGGTGAAGGATTATTCCCATCACTTGGGCTTATAGATCAGCACTCCCAGAGCCACATTGCAGATCTGGCATCAGGCCAAATGTTATTGACCTCCTAGCAGCAGTATTCTCTCCAAGAATAACGTTGTCCATTTCGCAGATCTGAAAAGAGGAAGGAAGTTGCTAGTACTTCAGCTAGCAATCCAGTGGAGGATCATTCCTTCACATTGGCATCAGTCTCACCATCAGCCTAGAGTTTATTGTAGCATATTTCAGCAGGCAGAAGACCTCTGTTTCCCTCACAGCGCAGTTTTCAGAGGCAGTTGTGTTGCAGTAGCTACAATCATCTTTGGAGGATTGAGAAGCTAGATCTAGAGCTTCTAGCTCATAGATCTGAGGAAGGGACCAACCCTTCAAGCATAGATTTGATCTGAGCACATATTTCAGCCATCTATTCTTCAGATCTAGCTTCAACTCTGTATTTCCCAGCAGATCAAGGATCAAATCTTAGGGAGGTGATTTTCCAAAGTTGCAAATCTGGAAAATCCTTTCTGGGTTATCTTGGGAATCCATCACATTGGCCAAAACTTGAATCTTGGCATCATCAGAGCTCTAGTTTTGAGTAGATCTGCATTTCTCTTTTCAGCCTGCAACTCCATGTTTATATTCTGCTGAAGAGACAGCGCAGTGTTTGCTACAGAGCCTCAACAGTTACGTTGTACCTGCTTTACACATGTTTCCAAGGTGATTCTAGCTCATATTTTTGGCTAGATCTGCCTATATCTTGTACTTGTGTAACTGATTCATCTCCAATATAATAAAATGGCTCAGCGCTTTCTGCATATTCTGATTTGTACTTAGATTTATTGTTTATCTTGCTGCAAGTTCTTATATTGTGTGAAGTATTACTGCATTTTCCCTTTTGGGATATTACAGTGGTATCAAAGCATGATCTTTGGCTCAGCTTGTGGACACTTCATCTTTTTACATTGAAAGAAGAACATATAGATGAGATCTATCATGGAGGATGTGAGATCTGTCACTCCTTTCTTCAGATCAATGCAAGATCTCTCCAAGGAGGTCAATCAAATGAAGGAGGAAGAACGAAGAGAAGATCCAAGAAGAAGATCTAATGAGGAAAGCACTTCCTATCAACAACAAAGAAGACTAGAGAATCCTAGATCTCCTCATAGATCCATTATGCCCACTTTCTTTGAAGAAGGTGAGAGGTATAGAAGTGAAGGAAGGCATGAACCTGAGACTCATGAGACTCTTAGTCTATATCTTGAAGAGTACAAGGCACAGTCTAGAGCTTTCAAGGAGAAGCTAACTCTCCAACAATTCTTCTAGATTAGAGAAGAAAGAGGATCCTATAGCAGCAATAGAAGGAAGAGGCATAATAGACTCTATTTGCCTACATTTGATGGATTTTCCTCAAGCAATGTCAAGGCTTGAAGGAGGGAGTTAGATTCAATTTTCAAGCTACATCCTGTGGCTGAAGAGGAGGTTGTTCAAATTGCAGCACTTCATCTCTTAGATGAAGCAGAAGATTGGTGGTTTGGGCACATAGAGCATGCAAGGGTGACCAAGTATTCAGATTTCTTCCATAAGTTGAGGAAGAAGTTTGATATGGAGAAGACAAAGTTGTGCTACAAAGGGGCATCTCCCAAAGAAACCAAGGAGAATGTCAATCTTGTCACTCTGGACAAGAGGTCACTAGTTTCACCACCTACTGCAGGAGTACTTGTATATGGAGAAGACAGTCTTGAGCTCTTAACATATGGAGTCCCATGCATGGATCAAGAGGTGCATGAGGAAGAGGAGGATATCAGCGCTGGTACACTTGAAGAGAAGAGGCCATCACTCTTACCAGCAGTTGGAGATACTACTGTCCCGGTTGGAGGAACTCTTATGTTCTGTCAAGAGGTTCCCACATATCAGTTGATCCAAGGTATGCATAAAATTTCAGCACATATTGTTTCAAAATCAATGCATGACCAAGGATTAGAACAAAATGCTGATTTGAAGCAGAAACATATCACAGCGCAGAGGACCCTTGATCTAATCAAGGAGGAGACTGAAAACCATCCCCGTTCATCATTGTTGAGCTGCATTCAACCTCTTGAGTTGAGATGTAGAGTTTCAGAAAATGGGATTAGCATTATCATATATACAATGGATGATTATGAGATTAGTATTGTGCCTTACTTTGAGACAACATATGTATTACCCTGCAGATCTACAGCGCTGTCACTTAGTAGCTGTGACAAAGAAAGGGCTTCATCATTCTTGGAGCATTCTGGAGGTAGCTTCACTCATGAAGCAATGGAAGCAAAGATGATAAATGGTAGACATCTTGAAATGAGAAGCCTTTTCTTCGTTCTAGATGACCCTTTCTCAATGAGCCTCTCACTGCTCAAAGAGAAACTTCTACTTGCATTAAACCCAAAACTTCTTTGGTTTTGGAGGGCCTTTGATGGAGAGAGAATCTCATTAAGAGATCTCATTAGAGATGCATTTCAACATTTCATGAAATGCAAAAGTTTTCTACAGTTTGGGGAGGATGGCATTCTGCAAAGGGAGGATGCCATTATTATGTAGTACCTCATTCATCATCCCCATGGGAGTGAATGGGTAAGGATGATAAGCAAGGGGTTGCAAAGCCACTTGCATATTTGTATGGGCCAGCATGCTTGGTTACGTTGGTTGCCATTGGGAGATTTCTGTCACACTCCAAAGACACCTATTTTTCTGATCCATGCCTTGGAAAACTTGTATGAAATGAAGGAGGAGGCATGGCTGCGCTGGCTGCTCTTGGGTGAGTATGGATACCACCCAATAGCTCATTATTTTCTGAAACATGCCTTTTTTTTCAATGATAAATGACAACAAGGGGAGGCATGTTCATTTTTGCTTCACTTGAGACAGTTTGGCCACCACATGACATCTCCTATGTCTATGTGTTTTGTATTGTGTAAAACTTGGCATAATGATCTCATGATGTGCATTGATGATGTTTTGTATGGGGCTGATGTGACATCTCATATGTCCATTAGTATGCCTTTGTTTCATGATGCACATGAGGAGGAGAGGGAGCAGCAAGATCTCTTGTTGCTTGGATTGCTTTTGGGGGAGTTTGGCTTGTCCATCTTACATAGAGGAGATGGAGGATGGCAGCAAAGGATCTTACTCCGGTGTTTATTGTTAGGAGAATATGGTTTGACATCTTTGTCTATCCATATTACTTCTTCCCTTCTTCTTTTGCATAACGTTGGAATGATGGGGTTTGGATCCAACAAGGCTAAGTATGGGAGCACATTAATGCTCAATCTAGTTCATGAAACACGAGATGAAGGAATGTATTGTATGATGAAGCTTTTCCTTTGTGGAAAGAGCTACTTTATTTTATGTCTCTCATGAATTGTTGATAATGTTGGACATCACATGGTTGTCACTTGGTACTTCATGATGGGAGAAGGACATCTAACCAAACAGTTGGACATCTTATGTTTTTAAAAGACAACTTTGGAACCAAACATACATAACCTATTGTAACAAATGGAGGAAGCCTTCCTTATGTGGATGCCATTTGGAGGGGAATAGATGGCCTTGCATCTACTTTTGGAATTAATATTCCCAAATTTTCATATCATATTTGGAATATTAGAGTCCTTGATTTTCTTAATGAATTAAGTAAATAAAAGGGCGGAGGGACCCACAATCCTCAATAAGAATAAATATCCACTTTGTGTGTGTGAATGTGGACTAATTTAGACTAGATCTGCAAAAAGAAGTAGTTGAGCAACTACTAGTGTGAA
Organism: Pinus albicaulis; assembly: GCA_034641835.2. NCBI lineage: Eukaryota > Viridiplantae > Streptophyta > Pinopsida > Pinales > Pinaceae > Pinus > Pinus albicaulis. The sequence continues at coordinate 878,575,680 of CM076574.1, read as the reverse complement.
TGAGATTGGAGATCATGTCTCATTTAATGAGAGAGATCATGGAGGGTTGATTCAGTCAACTAAGATCTTGAAGATGTTAAACAAAGGGTCATTGAGCATTAATGATCAAGTGGTGGAGGATCATGTGCAAATGAAGCACACATGATGGACGAGGTGTACATTGCACCTAGACTGTTTGGTTGATTTGGTCAAACAATGCAGTCCCACATGGAGGATCTTGTCCACATGAGACTGCGCAGTTGAGATTAGGGCCAAGGCTTGAGATGGCTCAATCATTATAAAGGAGATGAAGGCAAAGGTGAAAGGTATCTTGGATTATTTGATGTATGATCTTTTAGATCTGGAATTTTCAAATGACATTTCACTGCATTCTTGGGTTGTTTAGCAGAGATTGCAGGTGCTGTTTAGCACAAGGTGTTCCGGGGTGGGAATCCCTCTTTCTTTGAGTAATCTCTAAGGAAGAGGTTTGTACTTCATTATACATCAAGCTTTAAGTGCCATTTCCTTTTTCTACTTTCTGCAGAACATTCATATTCAGAAAACTGCAATTTTCTGAAGATCAGTTTGGAAGGTGGAAGTTGTCTTCAGTACTTCAACTGGAGAACAAGGTGAGGGATTATTCCCATCACTTGGGCTTATAAATCAACACTCCCAGAGCCACATTGCAGATCTGGCATCAGGCCAAAAGTTATTGACCTCCTAGCAGCAGTATTCTCTCCAAGAATAATGCTGTCCATTTTGCAGATCTGAAAGGAGGAAGGAAGTTGCTAGTACTTCAGTTAGCAATCCAGTGGAGGATCATTCATTCACATTGCCATCAGTCTCACCATCAGCCTGGAGTTTATTGCAGCATATTTCAGCAGGCAGAAGGCCTCTCTTTCCCTCACAACGCAGTTTTCAGAGGCATTTGTGTTGCAACAACTGCAATCATCTTTAGAGGATTGAGAAGCTAGATCTAGAGCTTCTAACTCATAGTTCTGAGGAAGGGATCATCCCTTCAAGCATAGATCTGATCTGAGCACATATTTCAGCCATCTATTCTTCAGATCTAGCTTTAGATCTGTATTTCCCAGCAGATCAAGGATTAAATCCTAGGGAGGTGATTTTCCAAAGTTGCAGATCTGGAAAATCCTTTCTGGGTTATCTTGGGAATCCATCACATTGGCCAGATCCTGAATCTTGGCATCATCAGAGCTGCAGTTTTGAGTGGATCTGCATTTCTCTTTTCAACCTGCAACTCCATGTTTATATTCCGCTGAAGAGACAATGCAGTATTTGCTGCAAAGCCTCAACAGTTACGCTGTACCTACTTCACACATGTTTCCAGGGTGATTCTAGCTCATCTTTTTGGCTAGATCTGCCTATATCTTGTACTTGTGTAACTGATTCATCTCCAATATAATAAAATGGCTCAGCGCTTTTTGCATATTCTAATTTGTACTTAGATTTATTGTTTATCTTGCTGCAAGTTCTTATATTGTGTGAAGTATTACTGCATTTTCCCTTTTGGGATATTACAAATGTCTTGCCCTCACTATGTCATAAGTTATCGGTATATCTAATTTGCAAGTTGTTGGATATACTCTTGGTGTTAAGACATCGATCATATGCCTCACCCAAATTACTCCAATGAATTATCAATTCACCATAGTTCAAAAAGAAGAAAAAGAAGATGATCTTGCAAGATAAGTACCTAAAGTCATTCAAGACTAAAACCTTGCATATGGCTTAGTGTATATTGACAATACATTGACAAATTCTATTGAAATTTATACCGATTCCAATTGTTAAACCTTAACCAAACTTCAATTACTCCACACATCCACCATTTCAGTCACCTATTAGTTTCATGAGCCACTAAGTTGCCATGTCATACATTATCGGTATATCTAGCTTGTGGGTTGTTGGATATACTCTTGGTGTTAAAGTGGCAGTCAATAAGATTGATCCTAGACCTCACCCAAATTACTCCAACAAATTATCAATTCACCATAGTTATTAAAAAAACAAAAAAAACAAACAAAGAAACAAAGATGATATTACAACAAAATTACTTAAAGCCATTCAAGACTAAAACCTTGCATATGGCTTAGTGTATATTGACAAATTCTATTGAAGTTTATATTAATTCCATTTGTTAAACCTTTAACCAAACTTCAATTACTCCACACATCCACCATTTTAGCCACCTATTAGTTTCATGAATCGTTGCGTTGTGGGAACAATCTAAAAGGGTTTGGCTCCCACAAGAGTTTTCACTTTCTTTCCATCTTGACTATTATAACTCACATTTCCCCAAGTTCTTTAAAGTTGATATGTTCTTACATTATGAATCTTTATTATTTAGATTAAAAGATAAAGATACTACTAATTCATTATGAAATGCATGTGATAGCTCTAAGCTTGTCATATGCACATGAATCCAATGAAGGTTTTGTGAGTTTCGTTTTTTTTTATTCTTTTTAATTGAAATGCATAGCATGAATACTCATCAACTATAGACAACTTTACATGATAATACAACGTCTTAGAAGCATTTCTTAAATACCAAAGTATCCCTTTAATTAAAGAGTCATTAAAAATTAGTCTTCTTTTTAATTGAAATGCATTGCATGAATACTCATAACCATAAACAACTTTACATGATAATACAATGTCTTAGAAACATTTAATGATAATACAATGTCTTAGAAACATTTAACTTTACATGGTAATACAATGTCTTAGAAGCATTTCTTAAATACGAAAGTATCCCTTCCCTTTGACTAAAGAGTCATTAAAAATTAGTCCCTACCATTAAGAATATTCCTTTCGCTAAAAAGCAAAACCATTAGAGCTACTTAAGAATGTAAACTATTAAATAATGAAAACGACACAACCAGAGTTACTTTAGAAAAGTAATGCGGTACACCATTGGAAATTAAACAATGAAAGAGTGTTGTTTGTCTCGCAAACAAGGGATACCATACATTTAGTGTCTAGTTAGATCATGATCTTAAAAATAAAATATGGAAATACAACTATTGAAAAAGACACACAAAAAAAGGAACACCAAACTTAAAAACTATTCTAAAAATGATTCGCTTAGTTAAAACAATGTTGTTCAATATCATAAGGATATTCTGAAAGCATAGAGAAATTATTTTAAAAAATATATCAACAGGATTTCCAAACTTGAAAACCATTGCAAAAGCCTTTCCGTTAATTAAAAAGTACATTACTTGGCAGCCAAAGGATGGTTCTTGTGGAAAGATTTGGGAAAACCATTTTAAAGGCCTTTCACACGATTAAGAATTACATTACTTGGCAGCAAAAGGATGGTTCTTGTGGGAAGGTTTGGGAAAACCATATCCTTGGAAACCATTCTAAAATCCGATCTGGAATTCTCTCCAATGAGAAGATGGTGTAAAGTTAACAATCCCTCATTTTTGGCACGTACCTCCTCATGGGCTAATTCGCATCCTCCCCTTTCCCTTTAAACTTTAAACACCCTTTGCCTTCTTAAAACTCTGAACACCCTTTGGACGTTTCTGAACAATGTTACAGAAGGGAAAGCTCCTATAAAAGGACGTTTCTGAACCATGTTACAGAAGGGAAAGCTCCAATAAAAGGACGTTTCTGAACCATGTTCCAGAAGGGAAAGCTCAATAATAAAAATAAATAAATCAGGGCACCCAATCAAGAAAGTAAATTGTTAAAAAGGGATACCTCAAACTTCTTGAAGGGACACATCCTTCCTCTCTCTAGAAATCAAATGAAACAAGATCTAGTTGAGCTATTCCATCTCCAAACTTGACTTTGATGTCTACCCAAATGGGCCACTGTTAACAGGGGAGGACCTGGCGAACCAAGGAATTATTGATCCTTCCAGATGTGACTTATGTTTTGTAAACAACGAAACCTCCTTTCCTGTGTTCTTTGAATTTTATGTAGCCTGCAAAGTCTGTAAATCTCTGTTTGCTGAAATGGGTCCCCCTCCTCTACTACAACATTTTCTAAACCAGTGTTCAGTAACTGGTTTGTTTTACAGCGTAAAGGATTTAAAAACAAGCCAATTATTAAGTGAATTTGCAATATTTCTCTCTCGGAAGAGATACGACTGATCTAATGGACAATATATTCAATGACAAATAGGTATATCCCAAACACGTCTAAAGAGTCAATGCCAAATTCCAACTTGATTAGAAAAATTCAAAATGATTACTGCAAAGTAAGGCAAAATTGGGCAGCGTGAATAAAGCCAACATGAAAATGGTTGGAAGAATACTTATGGGAAGAGAAAGGGATGGGAAGTACCTGAATGTAATCCCATCTAAATAATCTCCTGCAAATTATCATATTAAAGATTCGGTGCATAGATTTAAAAAAGAGCTCTCTGACGAATTATCAGAGGAATGGCATGGGTAATCTTAACACTAAAAGTAAAATATTTGAAAAATCCGCTTGGAACATTGGAGTAGCAACCAACAACCACGCAGAATCATTGGCATCACTCAAAAAGGAATAATTCTATTAGAATTTAGAACATAAAATAGAACACCTCAGAAGATCTAACAGAAATTAGAGAGTGACAATTAGTACCACCTCCAGAAATGGGAATCTCAACCTCTTCAAATGTCGAGACAGAAAGAAACATAAACAGATAAGGAAAGCCTCGCATGAAGTTCGACAATTACGAGGGAAAGCACATTGTCTGGGGAAAAATCACAAACATGTCCGAATTTTTCATGGGAATGGAAAACAAAAAATTAGGGAAATCTCAATGTTATGAAAATTCAAGACTCAAACTTGCAAAGAGGAGCTGTGGTATCTTAGCTTCAGCATATTCCATTTTGACTCAGCTAGGAGGCTATATTGGGACCGCTTTCCTTCTCTTGACGCTTCCTCTATTCTCAAGTTTCTGTGAAGGGTCGGCTTCCAGCATTCATTCCTTGGAAGTGAGACCAACCATTATTGTTGTTCTCACTCCCTACAAAGCAACTTCACGAGACCAAATCCCAGCTGGCAACCTCGAGAGACAAAATCCCAGCTTCAAGAGGCCTCTGTACAGAGCTTAGGCAACAGATAAGTTCCAACGAATCAACTGTGCTTTCTTATTCCAACATGCTGGAGTCTACGTTTAGCTTTCAAGGAAGTACCACCCATCATAGGGGAGCGAAGGCTTTGCTTCAAACACTTCAGACTCTACTCCACAGGACACTCCTCTGGAGGAAACCCTGTTGGGGGTTCCTGTACAAGAATTAACTCGGCAGGCCAAGAAGTTGTTCGACATATTAACAAGTGATGAATGGTTTTGAGTCTTGACAATCATGTCATAGCAGTATTGAGGAATTACAAACCATATAGATGACTGTCTCAATAAGTCAATTTCAATGTATCTGTTTATGTAGCTAAAGCGTCGGTATAAACATGAATCTAACGGTTTTCTAATTATGTTCAGGTCCAACATGCATACTGTTGTTTTGAGAAAATATACCCACCATAGTCAGGGGGCAGTTATGCATAAAAAATCCCACAAATAGAACACAATAGTCAGCTATTACAGTTTTGCCAATAAACCAGACTTCACAGTATGGACTAGCTTTCGCAATATAATATAAATTGTTCACGTTTAAATATAAAAGAATGATATAGTGTTCACTTTTATATCCCAGAACACTATAAATAATAGATCTACATTTGATAGCATAATTTTGGCTGTACCTTTCATATCTTTTTTTCCAAATCCGAATCAGTGTTAACATGAAAACCTTAATAGTATCAGATTCCATTAAATGCGGAATCAAGATGGGGGAGAAAGGGAATACTATGATTGTAAGTAGTAAATAATGAATATGACCCAATTTTGTTTTCCATGTTTTTATTGCAAGTCTATACATAGGTCATTCTTCATGGAAATAAAATTCCCCAATATCTTTTTTTCCAAATCCGAATCAGTGTTAACATGAAAACCTTAATAGTATCAAATTCCATTAAATGCGGAATCAAGATGGGGGAGAAAGGGAATACTGTGATTGTAAGTAGTAAAAAATGAATATGACCAAATTTTGTTTTCCATGTTTTTATTGCAAGTCTATACATAGGTCATTCTTCATGGGAATAAAATTCCCCAATTTTGTTGTAGTCCTGTACAAAGGTCATTTTTCATAGGATTAAGCCTGGTCAGTAATAATCAACACACTATTGATAGATAAAGATGCTCTCTTCGTTCATTCATTCTAGTTCCGTTTTTAATAAAACAAATCCTTATACATCTCCTAAGATTATCTAAAAGTGAGTGAAGTCGAGATGCAGTACAGCCGATGAACTCGAGCAACAACGTAATGAAAGAAACTATATTCCATACTTTGAAAGACAAAGGAATGAAGAATGAACAAGTGAAAAACACTAAAAATAAAAAAATCACCAGCAAAGTTATCACTGGAAAGGAAAATATAATTATAGTATCTTGGGAAACAATCAACCATACACTGTCAAACTAATCTTCCATATGCTGAATTTGGATTTTCAATCCTAATCTTCATGATTAAACAAAATAGAAAACTGAGAAATAGTGCATAACTTCATATAGAGGGAATAGTTTCTTCGTATAAGAGATTCTGGAAATACAAACAACCTCATTAAATCGCACTAAAGAGTTTACGGCAGCTATATCATTAAGAAACCATTGTCAATTGGGTTGTGGTATTGAAAACAGCTTTGGTTTAATATTTGATATTGCTTAATAGTTTCTATAATAAGAATATTTTATATAGAGATGTCAAATTTATATATAATATAAATAAGTTTATTAAAAATCATTGTGGATTTATATCTATCTTGATTTTTTAGTTGCAAAATTTGAATAAATTTTTTTATGTTAGATTTGATTTCTCTCCATATTCTTTTATAGATGTTGAATAAAAGTTTTCATCTGAGATTTGGTTTTCCTCCAAGTTTAGTAGATATAGAAGTAAAAATAATCTAGAATTAAAATGGGCTATATTGGTATTAGATACATTGAAATATGATCAAAATATTGGAACATTAAGTATGGATCTATGTTGGTGTTAGATACATTGAAATATAATATAAATATTGAAACATTAAACCTGGATCTATGATGTTCTACACTGGTGTTAAATACATTAAAGTATAATAAAAATATTGAAACATTAACGTGCAAGGTAACCATCAAATTTCAAACAGGGATGAAAATCCTTAAAATGATATGGCCAAAGAGCCCCACCTGACCCATCAAATTTCAAAGGCGGATGAAAATTCCTAAAATGATATGGACAAAGACCCCAATCCCACCCAAAAGAGAAGTAGGTTTTCAGTTAAAGAAAAACAACAATAAATTGACCACAGGGTCAAATGCATCCTGCATGGCTCTATTTGAGAATCCCTGAAACCTCACTCTGGCCTAAAAACCCATGAAGGGTTTCGGTTAAAGAAAAACAATAATCGGAAACGCATGTGACGCAAAATAAAACTGAGATCACACCTGGACAGCTTCTTGAATTTGAGTGCAGAGAACAAAGGTCAGCAGACTCCCATGGACTAAACAAAAGGGCTTCTAAAACATTTCCCAAATTTCAATCAAACTTAAAGGATTCAAGCATCTGAAGTGCTTTAGCAACATAAATAATATACCCGATTCTTTCACGGAACAGGAAACTTTTGAGACCTGTTCCATATCTTTTTATTGCCGCTCCAGATTGTCGTAGAAGAAATTGATGTGGACAAACTAGTACAATTGTGGATAGGAGAAGGGCTGGTAAAGAGCAAACAGGCAACCCATTTAATGAGTTAAGGCCATCGAATTACAGGTACTTAATCTCGAACAGCCAACGATCTACAATAAATGGGATTTCTACCGTTTACTAACCCTTCTCTATCCACATCTGTACACTCTGAACACACCAATTTCTTCACACTGCAAGAAAACAGCTCCCGAGCTCTGCAGGCGCCATCGCTTGATATTCTGAACGATAAGACGAAGCTCACTTGAATAGGCACAGCGTGGAGAACATGAGACCACGAACCTACACCCACGACCATTTAAGCTATATGGGCACGTTTTCAAACCCTAGGATCCTAGCGTAGAAAAAACGCTACTGGGATTCCGCGTGAAAAAAAACAGCTACTTTATCCTGAAGCTTCTTTCAATTTTCCCGTTCGATGGATTCAAAAGTAAATTACCATGCGAGTTCCGCGTGAATAAAAAAACAACAGCAAAGTTAATTCCTTTTTTCAAAATTTTCTCTTATGTTAAAATTCAAAATAAAATACGAACTCAAGTTCCACGTGAAGCTTTTAATGTTTGGACAAGGTATTCTGTAGCTAAGGCAAGTTCCACGTGAAGCTTTTAATGTTTGGACAAGGTATTTTGTAGCAATCAGATCATAGCTCAAGTGGAATTCACAAATTTTTACATGATGAAAATAAAATTCTAAGAGTGAATGAGCGATAGGTAATTTAGGATGGGTGATTTTTTAGAAAATTTTGGTTGCTGAGTGCAAGTCGTCTCGAAAGTGATGATTGAAGCTATGTGATTCATTTCACTAGTTTCAATCCCATTTCTTCACGCTGTGAGCATCACCCGATGCAATGAGTATTAGGTGGACTATTCAAAAATCATGAGAAATTAGTCAGTTACTACTACCTCTCATGGAAATGGTCATAGATGAATGCTTCTCGTAGGGCCATCATTGAGGAGGCACGACATCGCTCTTCGAAAATCTATTGTTGTTCTTTAGACTTCTAAAAAGCTTTTGACATGGTCCCTAGAGAAGCATTATTCCAGAGACTCGGAGATATTGGCATCTCAGAGACCCTCTTGTCAGCCATCATGCACTTATATGAGGCGGTCCTTGGTCGTCTGCGCACAGTACACGGGCTATCAGATTTTATTAGGAGCACTATTGGGGTAAAACAAGGTTGTCCCTTGTCCCCAACACTATTTGGGATCTATATTGACGAGTTGGAGTCCTTCTTGCGTGAACACATCCCGGACAGTGATGATTGCCCTCTACATCATGTCTTGATTTCTATCTTGTTGTTTGCAGATGACGTGGTCCTTCTAGCCCCATCCTCTGACGGATTGTAGAGGCAACTGGATGCCCTGGCCCTTTTTAGTGATCTTCGACAGTTGACGGTTAACCTAGGTAAAACCAAGGTTATGATCTTCAACACGTCGAAGAAGTTACTCTGTGACCTCCATTTCTTTCTCAAAGGAGAGGAGATTGAGATCACCAAGTCATACACCTATCTGGGGGGTACTATTCACAGGACCCTGCTTTAGCTTGCGGCCTGCACTCCAGCCTAGAATCAACAAGGGCTATGGATCCTTGGCCCTTCTCGAGAGACAATGTTTTCAAAATAATTTTCAGGACATATCAGCCAAGATGTCACTGATGGACAGTCTTGTTCGACCCACAGTTCTATATGGTTCGGAGGTTTGGGGTCCTAGCTTACTAGAGTCTGATTGGTCTTCTGCAGAGAGAGTGCAGATCACCCTTCTTCATTGCATCATTCGGTGCAAGTAGACAGTTCCTCAGCCCATCATTCTTGCAGAGTTTGGAGCTCAACCCTTTTGCCTTGAGAAAGTGTTTGGTATCATCTCTCTTCTTCACTGTGTTCGGGGTTTTGCGGATGCAGCGAAGGGGCGGGACCAATATCCATACTTGGCCTACCTTTCATCAGAGTCCATTGCAGTAGCGAGTCCTTCAGCTTGATCCCGATGTTGGTATGCTAGAGTCTCAGATCTCCTTGCTTCAGTTGGTATCAAGATAAACCAACTCCCTCCATTCAAGTATTCTTTGTGTGCACCGGGCCACCTCCTACCAACGAAACAAGAGATGAATAAAATCACCCGAGAGAATATTTACAGGTTATTTGGATAAACCCTCAGGATGGGTTACGTCCGAAGATGGCTTTCTATGCTGAGCACATCATGTTGTTGAGAGATGGACTCATTGTTCGGCCCCATTACACGCTTCGCCATTGGATGCACGCACTTCGGATTCCCTTGGGTAAGATCAGAGTAGGTTCTCATAAACTGCGGATTGAGACTGACCATCAGATTGCCTGGTTAGACAGGATTTGCCAGTTGTGCCACCTACGAGAGACTGAGTCAGAGGAGCACTTCATCTTCTGCTGCCCCATTTACTATGAGATTCATGGGAGATTCCATTTCTTGTTCAGAGGGATCCAGACCTTATCTAGCTTCTTTCGATACCCATACCAAAGATGTCTAGCCTTGTACATACATGAGGCCACGAGACTTCGCACACAGATTCTCTAGCCTCCTCCTAGAGTAGATCCTGTGTAGCGGATTGCGTCATTTTTTACAGTGCTCTCGTCAGCAAGAGGCATGAAGCAACAAGTTAATTAAATTGTTGCCTCATACTCTAGATCAGTGCGGGCTAGAGGGGCCATCCCCCTAGCATAGGGACCCCTGAGTCATTACTGGACCAGATCTCTTACTAGCAGGCAGTTGAGATCGCCCAGTCATCAATGACATATCACTTCTTCTCGGCAGCGGCGCAACAGAGGCTCCAGATCCTCCCCTAGCCCTCCCTCGGGACAACACTCCATATTGAGTTTTTTGCATTCGACCTCGAGTGTTAGGAGAGATATTTAGTGGACCATTATCTTGCGCCCTCTGCACTTGGAGTCCAAGACTTTCCTCATTTTGGTTTTCGGGCATTATGTTTTTCTTGCTTTATTTCTTATTTCTTGCTCTTTATATAGGAGACCTTTTGGTACTCCTCCTTGTATCGACATCATTGTACTCTCCAGTCCCATTGACCTACTTTTGTGGTCATTCGTCAGACATTAATATAATTATCTTATCTTATCTTAACACAATTGAATCCCAAAAAATGATATCTAATAAAATTTTAATTTTTTTATGGATAAGTTTAGTAAATAAGTATGGAGAAAAGAGTTGGGTAGAAATAAGAAGTACTACATTGAGGAATTCAGCCTTACATGTGATCTCCAACAAAAATAGTACATTGGAGCTAGCATTTGGTTGAGGGCAAAGGTTCGTATCGTTCAATTAAGAACCAACTCTCATCAACTTCGGTGTGAAACATGACAGTGGAAAAGGCCTAAAGAAGCTTGGGAAGAACAAGTGTGTACATTTTGCAAAACATTTCATTTTGGAATGTGACGCGTTCAAAGACATCAGAGAAAATTATGAATATGTTAGCATTGGTTTCTTGGCATTGTCTTTTTAGCAAGAGGATTATTAGAAGTTTGGGCCAACTCATCATCAATTTGTATAAGAAAATGATTGAATTACAAAAGGCTAAAAACAAGGCATTGATGGTCCCATAGAATATTGTTAGTCTAATAGACATTAAAATATCACTTCAATTCATTTAATAAATATAATTTAATTATGAAGAAGTTGGAATTACTTTGAATAATATTTGAACCACATATTTTTATTTTTACTTTAAAATTAGTCAATAAAAAATTTTATATTCAAAAACATTTTATAAGAGAAAGCTTAATTAAAAATAATAATAATGGAAGATTCAGGCGCTGGCGAATAGGGGTTTTAAAAGCTCTCTTTCTACAGAAGTCACCATCGTGGGGTTCTTGGGTCATATTCTTCTTTCTCGATTATTCTATGGAATCGAGAATGGACAAATGGCTATGTACTAACTATTGTCAAAGTCGACCGTTAAAGATTTCAAGGGGGCACTCTGTCACAATTATTTTTGGGCGTTTTCTCTTAATGGGAATTTCTAACTTTCGACGGATATTGTTTTCCAATCTTGGTTTTTTCTATGAACTGTTCATTGTTTCAATATTCCTCTATGGTTGACATTATTTTTGTATGGGGTTTTGTTGTTGCGGATGGGTGCTATTGTGTGCGCCCTCTTATTTTTTTCTGCATATATGTTAGGCTTTACACAAATTCGCGCTGGAAGTTACTCTGTTCCTTGAGCATCCTTTAGTGGCCCGAACTTGAAAATATTTTTTCAAAGACAAAGTATAATATGAATCCCATGTTCCAGATATTTATTAAAATTCTTTGTGGGAGATCAAAGCTTATATGGGTTAAAAACTCTTGCTCTATAAAACAGACTATTTAAGTTTTTTTTGGCATTCCATATTGTTTTCAAAGTCTTCAATTCAAAGGGAAGGTTTTATTAGATTCATACCAGCTACAAGACTGTAATATTTCCAAAAATTCATCCATCATTCTGAATATAAGACTTCATGGGGAGCCCCTATTTCAAAATCAGCTAAAAAATCACATGTCTCCTACAAAGATGCAACAACTCAAAGGAAAGTTACAGTTCTAGTAAAACATACACAAAACATTATGACCCCTTACATTGTTGAGAAAATGGAAAAACGTCCATCTATGGAACTAAATCTCCCTAAGGCGAATTCTCTCTTCTCCGATTACATTGTTGAACAAATGGAAAAACCTCCATCTATGGAACTAAACCTCCCTAAGGAAAATTCTCTCTTCTCTTATTTGTAATCCAAAGCAATCATCTGCATATTTAACAATTTTTTTCCCAAACCGGAGGCGCTTATTCAATGGATTGTCTCAAATTGGACCCTAGACTTCGAAATTTTCTTGTGCTCAAAAGGTTTTTTCATAATACAGTTTGAAACACAAAAGGATTTGCACTGTGCTTTAAATGCAACGCCCTAGTTTTGGTGCAGAGCCGAACTATCTATTATGCCTTGGTTACCTAAGTTTGATGCCAACACCATGGTGGTATCTATAATGACGGTTTGGGTGAGACTTCCAAATATCCCCCTTCCATTCTGGCACCACAAAGTCTGGAAGATATAGGAAACACATTGGGAAAATTTAAAAAATTGGATCTGGAAAGCACTGAAAATGGTATCTTCACTTGTGCCAAGATATGTGTGGATATCGATCTCAGCAAAGGACTTCCGGACCATAAAAATCTGAAACATCAAAACTTTCACTGACCACAAGTCATTGACTATGAAAATACGACATTTTGATGTCGTATATGTTTTTAGACAAGTCATTTGTAGCATGCATGCCCCTAGGCAAGAAAGAATCCTAAGAAGAAGAAGAAGCAATCTAATAAATTGAGAGGATGGTAGTTCTTAGAACAATATCTTTCTAAGGATGAAGAAGAGGAAAATAGGGAATGTAAGCTTGAACAAGAAGAAATGAATGACATTGACCAATAGGAAATTATACATGAAGGGGGAGTTATAGTTCAATCGATTTCTGACATGGTACAATAGGAAGAAAATGAAACTGTGGACTCTTTGACACTGGATGGATCCAGGGGCTCAAAAAAATCCCATGTCATAGTTAGCTCAACTTTTGACAAAGATGTTCCCCATGTGGGACATGAACTCGCTTTGGTTCTAGTTGATCCAAATCTAGATGGCTGGAAAAAAGTGCACACGTGAAAAGGAAAAAGAGAAAATATCTGCACTTAGTGAGCCTCCTTATTGTCTTTTATTGCTTACTTTTTCTGAGGCTCCTTGTCATTTTATGGACATCCTCGCTATTTACAACTCACTTTTTGTTCTTGTCTTCTACTTGTATGATCATATTTACATACCCACTAAGTGTGTCTACAAAATGTAATTTTTATTTTCATTAATAGAAGTTACAATTTTTTTTCTTTGGGAAAAAAATTAAATATTTTATTAGACTTGAATATCTGAACATTGCTTATGCTTCATTAAGGACTTATCTTCCTTGGATAAATAGCTTTATTAAAATAATAATTATTATTGTTAATCATAAAAAGAATTAATATATAAGTTAAACTTACATACATTAAAAAAAAGCATGTAACAATATTCTTGATCCAAGGGATAAAAAATATGCTAAAAATTTAAAGTGCTCAAAATTGCCCAAAACTAGTGCCAAATCGTAGATCTCATTGTTATGATTCCAACGACGTTTGAATCATCTCAATTTGACACCGTATGTGAAATTTATCATTTTTTGAAGTTTTCGGCAAATAACTAAAAATTCAACTTGCAAGGTTGACTGGGCTGGTAATTGGGAAGACCGTACAAGTGATGTGGTGTTGATGTTAGCAGCTGACTGGGCGGTATGGTGTGCAGTATTGACTAATCACATGTTGACACATGGAAGGTCGTACAAGGTGATTTTGAAACATTTCATTGGTTATTGAGTTTTGGTTGGACCAATCATGAGGCGCCATGTGGCCTAATTGGGGGTGCCACGTGGACCTTAGGATTTGTGCCAAAAAATAGTTGGGTCGGTCAACCGACTCGGTGGGGTTCAAACCCATGGCCTCACGGTCAACAACCAACATGCTTAGTGTTATACCACACGTTTAAATCTTAATATATATTGGACGTCGAATATATTTAAAAACATGTTGTTTGGACGTTGCCGGAGGGGGGTGGGGCACATGGACCCAACCCTAGGTTTCGTGGCACAACATGACAAACACATGGCGGAGAGGGAGGGGCACATTGCCCCAGCCCCAGGTCTTATACCATATCACGTAACGAACATCGGGTGCAAAGGCAGGGGGTGGGGGCGGTTAGCCCTAGCCCCTGGCCCCATAACAACTAACAATATAATATATTGCACCATTTGTGGTGAAATCAACACCATTTCCAAGCGGATTTATCACCTGGTGTTGCTGCCAAAGTCGAATTTCATTTTATGGTTAGCCAATTTTGCCATTTTGCAGGACAAAGAGCATATAAAGGAGCAATGAGTCTTATCTTGACCATTTCTCAGCCTTTTTGAGCCCAAGAAGAGCCTGCATAGGGGCTTTTGGGTGTTCTAGAAACAATGGAAACATTATTTTTGTGATTTGAGCATTGTATGTTGAACAAATTGCAGAGCCAAGCCCTTTTGTGTTGAAGACAAAGATTGTTTTGAGGCCATATGGAGACCTTTTTTAGCACAACAAGAGCCTAGACAGGGGTTTTGCAGGTTTTCGAATGCATCTGTTTCTTCATTAGAGCAGCCAATTTCAATCTATTCTCAGTACGATTGTGGAAAAAATACCATTTCAACACTTCATTATGAAGCAATTGGATTTGTGCTTCTTGATCTCAGAATGAGTACAAGGACTTGTTGCCACATTTAGTGAGATATTCCTTTTCTTTTGGCACCATCATTTCTTTGTAAAAGGGAGTTAACTTGTGAGTGAGAGTTCTCTGAAGGACAACATTTCTTTGAAGGAGAAACAAGTGCCACTCTAGTAGGAGGCTTACTATATGAGTCAAATATTCGTAATGTACTCTTTTGTTGTTGATATCAATAAAGCGACCTAGTCATTGGTGCATGGCCCAGAGACTAGTCCACACTAGACGAACTCTGTTATCACTTGGTTGTTCTCTTCTTCATTTTCATCATGTTGGGTTTCATATGATTTTGTTTCATCTTTAGGTTCATTTAAAACTCAACTATTCACTTTTGAATAAGTTACGATCTAAGTGACCGTTTGAAGACCCAAATTTAACAAAACCTGCAAAGTGCCAGAGGACGATCGATTTTTAGATCAATTCTTAAGGCACAGTATAACTTATAGATGAAATTCCCTTTTCACCTAAATCCCATGATTCAATTTCAAGCAAGATTGTGATTTTTTGTTGTTTAAAATACATTTTTGAATTCATAAATGGCTTCAACACCCTAAAAAACCCCTGGGGCTCACGAATTCTACAAGTTAAATACCTTAAACTCAAGTTTTTAAAAATATTTGTCGGATTTTGATTAAAATTAACCAGAAAGATGCTCTGAAAAGGGCCATTTCGTTTACAAGTTAGACTACACCTATTCATAATCATGGAGATGCACCCCTACTTCATTATCATGGAGATTTTTCATTATGAAATATGCTTTGTTACAATGTCATGGGCCAATATAGTGGCTTATCAATACCACATGAAAAAAAAACCATAACTCATTTCATATGACACGTTCGTATAACATTTTTTCAATTAATGAATTTAATTAAAAGGGCATAACTACTTTATGAGTAGATCTTAGGTGTATACTCTTAAGAATATTTTAAAATATTCTATGGATGTTAAATCCCTACCATCCACCAATTATATTAAAACTCTAGAAGCCTTGTTCCAAAATAGACATGCCCATTGGCATAATTAAACGACAATAAAATCAAATATCATTTTCATAGCTTTCTAACAACTTATTCATTTTGAACAAATAAATAAGAAAGTTTCTTTTTAAATTTAATGCAAAAAGGTCGATGGAGACAACTTAATTAGTTATAACCATGTTATGAAGTGTCATGTAAACCATGAGATTCAAGAATCAAGACAATTTAATTAGTTATAACCATGTTATGAACATTACAAGGAAAAGTCCCTCTAGCGGAGGTTATAATGGAGGTTTTTAGTGTTATAAAATTGGCCAAAATTGTCAAAAAAACATTTGCTACAACATCTGTTTTTTGTAACGGAGGTTTTGGCGGACCTTCTAATGGAATTTCAACACAACTAAAAAAACTGGGCGACTGAAGGTTATTACAGATTTTTTTCTCAACGGTGCGCTAGTCAGGTGTCAACGCACCAGTGCGTTTTAGAGTAAACGCACCGGTCTTGCAAACCTACGAAGTACCGAGACATAAAACAAATAAAGGATGCCCTGGGACGTTTAGAAATGTCCTGGTGTGTGTCATCCAGACGGTCGCCCCAGGGCGGCCAAAGGTGCATGCACCGGGTCATAAAGGTCTAAAACTGCACCGGGCGCACTGTAGGTGATACAACGCACTAGGCCGTTCTAATTGGTATTGGGATTTGTGCGGTGCCCATAGGTCGTATCAACGCACCGGTTCATAGTATTATAGAAACGCACCGAGCTGTTCTAATTGGTATTGGGATTTGTGCGGTGCCCATAGGTTATATCAACACACCGGTTCGTAGTATTATAGAAATGCACCAGGCCATTCTAATTGGTATTGGGATTTGTGCGGTGCCCATAGGTTGTATCAACACACCAGTTCGTAGTATTATAGAAACGCACCAGGCCATTCTAATTTGTATTGGGATTTGTGCGGTGCCCATAGATCGTATCAACGCACCGGTTCGTAGTATTATAGAAACGCACCGGTGCGCAATATCACACAAATGCACCAATTATTCTAATTTGTATTGATATTTGTGTTGTGCACATAGGTCGTAGAAACACATCGATGAGCAGTCTCACATAAACGCACCTGTGCACAGTATCGCACAAACGCACTAAGAGTTATAATTGGTATTGGTATTTGTGCGGTGCCCATAGGTCGTAGAAACGCACCAGTGCGCTTTAGCATACAAACACACCAGTGTACAATAACTGATACGCACCAGTGTTCATTTTGTATTTTTTAGAAACATCGATCTGTGACAGTGCAATTATTGTGTTTTTTTTTTTTTAAATTCATTATTCATCAAAATTCGACACATATCTTATAACAGTATTAATATCAGTTATTTTTTTATTAGTGCATTTGAATGTGATGTTTGGATTAATTTGTTATATCATATCATAATTATTGAGATTTTTTAAAATTCATTATTCATAAAAATACAACACATATCTTATAATAGTATTCATATCAATTAAATTTTTATTAGTGCATTTGAATGTGATGTTTGGATTAATTTGTTATATCATATCATCAGATTTCACATCTCTTCATTATAATATTTAATCATCCATATATTTAATAAGTGGTATTACATTTCACAGCAACAATGGAGAACGTAATAGAATAAATTAAAACATATTTTATTATATATATATGAATAAGACACTCTTTGTCATAAAAAATGGGATAGTTATTGGTATCCCTTTGTCTTTCAATTGGGACACTATGTCCATTACATTAAACAAAATGTCTGATTTCACAGACAAATATTTCAAAAAATACAACGCCTTGCTTTGATATCCAAACATAATGATCATCATTCTTCGCTTGAACTGTTGTCACTGCTCGAGCTACTTAAATGACTTGGGTTATTTTGAAGAATATTTTGTTCATAGTGTTGATTGTTTTCTTCTCTTTCACCTTCCATCTACAAACATAAAAATAAATTGTAATGAGTGTATATACATTGGTGAGAATAATGAAAATTACAATATTAAATAATATATATCAATGTAAATCGAAAATAAATGACGTACCATAGCAATAATTGACTCATGAACTATACACATTATTTCAAAACCAAATTTCATGCCATCTTTCAAGATTTCATCTGTTGGCGTAGTTCCATACTTTGTTTCCTGCAAGTTTTATACCCCATAACAAATCATATATTTAATATAAAAGAATTTTTTTGTTCTATTAATTATAGATGGAGCTAAGTAAAAGAAGATCGATAAATGCTTACAAATTCCACAATTAATTTATAATATGCCAACATATAATCACAACCCATATTTAACCCAATGTCAATCAATTCGTCTGAGGTTCTTCTTTGTATGTTAGCATCTTTTTGAGGACATTCAATGATGATTGTTGTAAAACAACTTAAAATATAAAAAAATGAAATCTAGTTAAGTTGTTATAAGAAAGTAACAATTACTCACAAACTTAGATATCAACCATTTTCTTCCTTGTCGTCCTGTTTTATGTGCTGAATGGGTTCCATTTTATTTTATTTTCTGCAAGAAAATACTTGAAAATTAATATTTAATGCTAAATTGTTTATTTATTGTACCTAAAACATGGTTACCGATGAAATAGGTAATTGAACTGGTACCTACTTTTTTTGGGTAGCAAAAAAAAACACCCTATTTTGAAAAGTGGTGATGTAGAATCACCTGTTTTTGTGGGTGTGTGTGTGTGCATATTTTTGACACTTTAATATTTTTATTTATGAAGTATGAATATTTTTTTTAAAATTTTAGTGATTTTCATGCTAATTTTGAAACGTATTGATGCAACAACAACCATTTTTTTTAGAGTGGTGATTTTCATGTTGGTAATAAAACATAAAAATAAAATAAGAAAAACATGACAAAAAATTCTTAGATAATATATATATATATATATATATATATATATATATATATATATATATATATATAACCAATAAAAATGTAAAAATTAACTTGTAAAAATAAAAAATTTAAACAAAAATAAATTTAAAAAAAAAATATTCGAAAATTATAAAAAAAAATGGGAAAAATAAAATAAAAAACACATAATTTAAAGAAAAAAACAAAAATGGACACAAAAAAATAAAAAAATAAAAACATTAAAAACATTTTTTTTCTAAGTTATTAAAAAAAAACCGTATAATTAAAAAAAAAATTAAAATAGAAAATTTAAAATTAATTAAATTTAAAATTAAAATACAAAAATAAAAAATAATTTAAATTTAAAAATTTAAATTAAAAAAAAATTATTAAGAAAATAAAAATACGATTACTTCCAGAAGAGAGAAAACTTCGATGGTGGAAGGAGAGAATACTAGGGTTTTCTGCTTTTGGTTCTTGGCATGCGCATAAGCTATTGTGGCAGCGGGGTCTCCTTGTTGGTTACCTGGAGCGACATCCAAGATGCCATCTGCAGCCCATGGTCATACACTGGTGCAGACTGGGCGTTTTCTATGGCATAGTCTTCATATGGGAATTATGCAGGTCGAACCTGTATTCACCGATGCAGGTTTGAATCTCTGCCTCTGTGGGGAAGCGAAGGTCATTCGTTTCTGCTGGATTCCAGAGAAAATGCACATCACCGACACACAGCACCTAGCCTACGATGGTCTGCTTGGGAGGACCTACCCTGGACCTACGCCGTAGGCTCTATGCGGGGTTTGGCGGTGGCCTCCTCGGTTATTCTCGGTCTGCTCGCGCGGGCTTGGTTTTAGCTGTATACCTGACATTCTTGTCTAAGGACACAGTTCTTTGGACACCCACTGCATTGCGCCCAGGATGCCAGAACAACGGGACAAAGACAACCACAAAGATACCACAAAAATCGAAAACAAGGTATACTCTGTCCCTTCCCAGATTTTCATTAAGCTTCCAAGGGGAAATAGTTGTTTAGTTCAGATATAGGGAAATGACAGGGTTTCAAAACTGAAGCAAATTATCAGGGCTAGCTCGGGTTACCCCTGTCAATATCAGTCTTTGATTTATGGGGGAAAATATTTACTAGACACATGCTCTGTCATGGAATATTCCATTGGACCTGGATCTACCATCTACCTCAACCTTCGACTGAGGGGAGGCAAAGTAGATCAGCACATAACTCATGGACCTGCTAGAGGAGCCAACTCTTCCAAACCAGAAACTCCATTAGGACATTCATATAGGAACATTCTGCAAGGGAAAAATAGAGCAACAACAACAGTAGAACCAACAGAGAGTAGCCCCAAGCCATACATTGTGGAGCAACAAAACTGCGTGCCTAAATTAAAAATAGAAATCCCTGAGATAGAAGAGCACAAGTCCACATATGAATCTCAAGCAATAATATGCAGATTCAACTGCTTTTGGCCTAAACCTATGAAACTTTTTCATTAGATCTTCACCAAATGGACCACAGAGTGTGAAATCCATCTCTGTTCTAAAGGTTTCTTCATTGTCAAGTTCTCATAACCGAAAGTGAGAGATGTCATTCTGAGAGATGGATCGTGGTTCTGGGGCTCTACCAGACTGTTCATCACCCCATGGTTCCCCGATTTTGACGCTAACACAATGGAAGTCACCAGATTGTTGGTTTGGGTTCGGCTCTACAACCTTCTGCTTCATTTTTGGCAGGAAAGTGTGCTTGAAGGCATTGGGAACATCCTTGGCAGATATATAAAAATAGATACTCAACGTTTGGAGGAACGCATTTACACTTTCACACGAATCTGTGTGGAAGTGGACCTAAGTAAAGGTCTACCGGAGAGCATTCATATACTTCACAAACAACAAAGATGGACGCAACATTTGGATTATGAAAACACAACATTCAGATGCAAAATATGTAGGAATACTGGACACTTACAAAACAAATGTCCGGAGGCCAAACGAGACAACAAAAAAAAGAAGAAGACAAGAAAGGCAGCCAAATGATGGAAATTTCCATCAGACAATCCGGAGCAAGAGACAAATGAAGCAGAAGAAGGCCCCATCCCATACGAGAGCAATCATACAACTACCCCACTGGGTGTACAAGAACAAGAGATGCAAGATTCAGTAGACATCTGAAATGCCACGGTACAACCGACATTGGATCTAGGTGCACTAGAGTGTGGGGGAAATAAAAGACAACACACATCAGATACCTTAGACTTAGACAAGGACAACAAAGTACTCTCAGTAGAAAATCAGCTCGCTCTTATCACTGCCACTCCTACTCAAGGTGGTTGGCAAAAAGTTGAAAAGGAAAAAGGGGGATTTTCTCCCCATGTACTATAGTTTATTTGCTTTATCTTGTTTGTCTTGACTGACATCTACCAGCACATGTAACATGTAATTTTGTTTTCATTAATAATATTACGAATTTTTCCTTGGAAAAAAAAGAAGAAAATAAAAATACAAATTGTAAAAAATAAATAAAAAAAATAAAAAATAAAAAATAAAAAGAAAATTAAAATAAAAAAATATGATTAAGAAAAAAAAAAATTTTAAATAATTAAAAAACAAATATATCTAATTATTTATTTATTATTATTTTTTTAATTTAAACCATTTCCAAAAAAAATTAAAATCAAAATTTAATAAATTTATTAAATAAATTTGAAATTTGAAATTTAAAAAAATAATTAATCTAAAAATATTAAATAAAAAATAAAATAAAATAAAAAAAACAAAAAGAATTAAAAAAATTAAATTTAAAATATAAAAATTGATGATGAACCACACTAGTTGGTTCGAAACGCCTCGACTTTGTTCATGATAATGTGATTATTACCGAAAGATTTCTTCTTAATTTATTGATGGATCACAAAAGCCAAAAATCTATTAATAATAAAAATACAAATTAAAAAATTAAATTAAAATATTAAATTAAATTAAAAAAATACGAAATTTAAAAAAAATATATAAAAAATAAGTGTTTTGCATTTACAAGTAGCCTTTTTTGAGAGGTGTGTGAGGAAGGCGAAAATAAATCAGTGATGAAGTAAATCATATGGTAAAATTATTTCTATTATTTAATCCATTTTTCAAAAATTGAATTTTGTATTTTTGTTTTTAATTTAATTCATTTTTTAAAAAATTTTGTAATATTTTTCTTTACTTGTTTTTATTTTATATTTATTTTTAAATTTTTGTTTTGATTTTTATATTTTTATTTACATAAAATTTAAATTTTTCTATTTAAATTAAGTTTGTTTGTTTTTTTTGCTTTTAATTAATTATTTTATTTATTTATTTTTTAAATTAATTTGTTTTACAATTTATTTATTTATTTATTTTTTTCAAATTTTAATTGATTTTTAAACTTTTTTCATTTTAACGATGCTGGTTTTTTATTTTAAAATTTATTTGTTTATTCATTTATTTAATAAATTTTAATATTTTGTTTTCAAATTTAATTTTTTATCTCTTATATATATATATATACATATATATATATATATATATATGATATTTTAAACTTAATTTATTTGTTTTTTAAACTTGTTTTTTTAATTAAATATTTTTATTTTGTTGTTTTTTTTATTTTTATTTTTTATTTTTTTTTATATATTTTTAAATTTTAATCTTTAAAATGTTATTTATTTTTTATTTTTATATTTGTTTCCTAAATTTTAGTTTTTTTTAATGTTTGAATTTTATAAAAAATTAATTTAAAAAAATATAATGAAGTTTGTTTTTTTTGCAATTATTTTAAAATGTTTTTTTCAATTTTTTTTTTTTTTTTTTTTTTAAATATAATTTTTTATTATTCTAAAAATTTTCTTTCAACACTTTTCGTTTTCGGGGTTGTTTTGCATAAATTTTTTTGCAAAAAAAAATTGGCTTTTACTTCTATTTTTAAAAATGTCAAAAATTTACTCTGAAAAAAACCAGTTTTTCCACAATACAATGTTTCATTTTCAGGGTGTTTTTTGCACCAAAAAAAATTGGCTTTTACTTGCATTTTTAAAAAAATGTTGAAAATTTACCACAAAAAAAAAGGTTATTCTAGAATACAACTTCTCATTTTCGAGTTGTTTTTTCATGGTTTTTTCATGTTTTTTTTGTTAGAGCTCTCGTTTTGAGGTAATAGTTCCAATTTTATCGGTAACTATGTAGTAATTGAAAAATTCAATGATTACATATTACATTTGAAGCACGTTGTTGTTGAGATAACTCCTTTTGCGATGCAATTATGCCCATTTCTTTGACCATCTCATTGTACACCTTTTTGGACATTCCTACTGGCATATTTCCGATATTAGTTCATTCATCTTTTGAGATTTTCATAATCTTCCTGAAAATGTAACATGACAATAAACTATTTAATTTTTATATTGATATATGAAAAATAAATATAACAAAAGTGATATTTATAAATAATTATAGAAAAACATTTAAAGGAATATTACATTTTCATTCATTCTTTTTTTTGTTGTACGTTTTTGCTATTAAAATTTTGACATGTCTCATTGACCAATTCTTTGGAAACTCTTCTTGTAGTTTAGATAAAATTTGGTTCTTCGAATCATTGGATTGAATTTTGTATTGTAAGTGGAAAGAACGCCTGTACATTCGTTCCACTAGATCCCTCAAACTTTTGTAAAACTTTCCCCCCCTTTCGTTAACCTCCAACACCACTCCAGATGAGCTAAGGAGCAATTCATTTTCATTTGCATGTTCTATTTTTTTTTTCTTAGAACATTTATTATTTATTATTATTATTATTATTTTTTTTTTTTTGAGTTGTTGGTCCTTGTAGAACATTAAACATATATGAATTAATAGATTGTTTGAAGCATGTTATTTAATCATTTTAAGTATATTATTAATGAAAATAAAAAAAAGGAACTCATATTGGATCGATAGTATTTTTTCATTCACTTGATTCATCCTTTTGCAATTTTTCCATCAAGCTTTTACGCTCTTCAGGTCCTAGATCAGAAATAATCTTATCAAGCTTCGTCATTTTGTGGCTCTCCATGATACACAGTAAACAATACATATTAGTTAAACTTACATATAGTTCAAAAATAATATTTTTTGTAAATAATTTACAAAGAACTTGCCTTTTTTGTTTTTCTTGATGTGCTATCAGTATTTTTGTTACTTGATCTCTTGTTAGTAATTTCTTTATCAATATGAAACATGTACCATATCATTCATTAATATATTTTATAAATAGATCATCAACTTTTCAGGTAAAAAAAAATCAAAAAATCGGTGCGCCTTTAATGCTGTACGCACCGACGTCGGTGCGTCGTGTTCTTATAAACACACTGCCAAAACAGTATAAAACACCATACGGTGCTCTATGTCAACAAGGAGCATCGGTGCGTTATATGTTAACCAACACACCGATTAACATAGACAAATTAATAAAAATACCCTAGTGTTAGTTTTTGTAGCATATGGTGTCGTGGAGGGGACGATGCGATCTATTCTTATAAACACATTGCGAAAACAGAGCACCATCGTACGATGCTCTTTGGCAATAAGGAGACCTGGTGCGTTATATGTTAAACAGTGCACCGAGTAACACAAAAAAAAAATTGTTTTTGCCAAATAATACGTGTGCGGTGCGCTATAATGAAATAGCGCACCGATGCCCTATTTTACATATGGCGCACAGATTAAAAAAAAATGTTTTTATTTTTTTATTTTTTTTAATCAAACAGTACGTGCGCGGTGCGCTGTGATAAGACAACGCACCGGTGTGCTAGTTTACTAAGGGTGCATCGATTAAAAAAATTCATTTTTTTTTTTTAAAATTCACGCAAGGGCCGACATGGATTGAGATATGACTATGCAAGTCGTCCCATGGGTTAGATGTCATATGCCTATATATATAGCAATACAAACCCTATAAATCTAAAATGAAAAGCCCTAATTCTGAAATCACAGAAACATGAAGAAGCAAGGACATAAACAAAAATAATGAAGGGTTTAGGGTAAAATGGATTTTATTTTTTATTTATTTATTTTTTTTAATTTTTTAATTTTTTAATTATTTATTTATTTATGAATTAATTAATTATTATTATTATTATTTTAAAAAAAAATTCTCTACTCGCGCGCGTAGGTTTTTTGAACCTCTGCTCTGCCTGCCTCTTTGCGCTTTGGTTGCGCCTGGGCTGCTGGCCGCTCCTGCGCGCCCCAGCTCCTTCCAGCTCGACCTGCTCAGGGCCAGATCCGGCCATGGAAGATCGCAGTATTTCGCTGCTCCACAATGCTTTCATGCTCTCTTGCTCCAGATATGTCTCGTTCAAATCTCTGGCTGAAATTTTTTACAAAAATAGTGAAATAATGAAAAGTGTTTAGTATTTAAAGAATTATTTTATGAAATTAGATTTTCGAAAATATTTTTCCGCCCATTTTTCAATTTACCGGTTTTTTTTTTCCCTGCTATTCATCACTGGTGCGTCAATTAATACCACCGCACTAGTGTGTCATTTAATAACATGATACCGGTGCACAAAAACTAAAACACACTAGTGCAATTATCTATACATTAGCACCGATAACAATAAGTCCATTTTTAAGGCACTAAAATTACTTTTAGGTGTCTACACCAAAATTTATTTTTGATTTTGCTCAAATGCAGAGATAAAATATCATAATTATATTGAATGGACAATTCTTCAAAATCTAACTCATTCCATAATATTTCTCAAAGTCCATCACAAATTTCTCCCTATCCATCTCGAGACGTAATATTTACTTCATATTTTATTTATATTTTCATTATCTAATTGAATTTATGTTTTTTATCCATGTCAATCGGCTTAATAAAATTTATAATGTATACAAATTTGTAGGTTCATGCGGATTCAGAATCGAGTTCAAGGCGCATTTGGTAGATGAAAATGGACAACCACTTCACTCTACCAATTGTAACAATATTGCATCTTCTAGCCATAATCCTGGGACAATGATGGTAATAATAATTGTTTGGTATATTAATGTAATTATTTCAACGTCAAACCAATTAATCATGCATTTTCAATGTTCTTACTAATTGATATCATAGATTTTGTACTAATCATGTTCATTTTTTTTTTTTTGAAATGATTATGATTCTAGTGATGATGAGCGACCTACCTACCATCTTTCGTTGCACCCCACGATACCAAGAATGGTTGAATCTACCACCGATTCAATTCCCACTACATCCAGATTCACCAATTAGGAATGACTATAATAATAGTAGTTCTTCACAAGTTGGCAATGGAGGCAATCAAATAGAGGTTGGTATGGATGATTACTTAAGGGATACCACTGCCATGGAGACAATGTTGTTAGATGCATTCCAAAACAATGATCAGCTAGGGGATGATGATCATATCACTGACACCTTTTTCGAAAGCCTTAAATTTGCTTCCACCACCCCTCTCTTTGGACCTCGCAGTCAGTCAAAGTCTACCCAGTTGGGGACAACAATGTTACTCTACAACTTGAAAGCAAAGTTTGGCTTGTCGAATGCATGTTTCTCGGAAATTTTGAGGTAAGTTACCATAAAATCCTCCCTTATATAATTTTGAGAAATATAATCACATAATGAACATTACAAATGGTCAATTTTATGAACGTTAATAATTACATCGGTATTAATGTACATTTAATATTGTCCATGATCACCAACTACAGGTTATTCAAATATAAGGTTCTTCCAAGTGATAATGTCTTGCCCGGTAGCTGCAAAGAGGAAAAGAAATTGTTGAAAATGTTGGGTGTTGAGTACATATCATATCATGCATGTCCAAATTATTGTATTCTATATAGAGGAGAATATGCAGACAAAGAGATATATCCTAAATGTGGGCATGACAAGTATGATAAATAAAAAAAGAAGGGTAAATCACGTGTTCCTCCTTTTAAGATATTGAGGCACATGCCTATAATCCTAAGGATTCAAAGGCTCTTTTGTTGCAAATAATTAGCTATGTTGCAGGGATGGCATGCCTCACACAGTAGTGAGTTGGAAGTTATGTGAATCCCAACAGATTTAATAGCCATGAAGCATATAGAGGATACATGGCTTGAAAAATTCAATGATGAAGTACGAAATCTACGACTCAACATAGCCATGGATGGCGTCAACCCATATTCCCTCCAGAACACCAACTATTCTATTTGGCCTTTAGTAGCGATCAATAACAATATCCCCCCATGGTTGCCCATGAAGAATGAACATATTATGTTGGCTTTCATAGTACCTGGTAGAAGAAATTTGAAGAATATGGATGTCTACTTACAACCACTGGTAGATGAATTGAAGGAATTATGGGATGGGATAAATGTATACGATGTATCAAGACCCATTGCAGTAGAGAGGAGTTTTACGTTGTATGGCATATGTGCTTACACGACACATGATTATCTAGGCTTAGGAGTTTGCTATGGTAAATTACATGTTTATTGATTTGTTTATATACATAACAATATTCTTTCGCATATTAGTTATTTAATTCGTTGTAATTGTTCTGATCTTCATGATATTCTTTAACGTGCCATGCATATAAATTGCATACAATAATCTCGCAGGTCTTGTAACAAAAGGGTATTTTGGATGTAAATGTTGTGGACCTTTTCTAAAAGCTAGATGGTCCAACGACCTATGAAAGCTAGTGTATGACTGCTTCAGGGTATTCCTCCCAAAAGAAAACCCTTATAGAAGAGCAACATCCACTTTCAATGGTAAACGAGAGAGATCCCAAAGGCCTCCAATAACGACACCAGTTGAATGGATTAGAGCATATGAGAGAGAGAAGGAGAAGGACTTCATAGAAATGTTCGATTCAAATGGAGAGCCTATATTCGATGATCCAGAATTCTTCGACACCTATGTTGAGAAATTGCCCATTAGGATGAAAAGGAAATCTATCTTTTATAACCTCCTTATTGGGAGCATCTTAAGATTACCCACTTATTAGACCCAAGCATATATTTAAAAATGTTTTGCTTTCTTTATGGAGACACATATCATCAAAACAAAGTGACACATTGGCTGTTAGGAAAGATATTATTACTTCAAAAAAAATGAAACATTGGCCAAGACGATTAGAAAGTACATGATTAGAGGCAAGCGTTGGTCCCTCTAATTCATGGTATTTCAAAGAAGGTGATGTCCCATGGATTTTAAAAAAATTGATCTTTCTTTGGCAAAGGAAGTTATAATGGGTGTGAGGGTGCCATCTTCATATGGGTCTTCAGTACGACACCGCTTCACCATGGATGACCATTTTTCGGGGTTGAAATCGCATGCCCATTTGAATCTTATAAGAGTACGTATAATGTCAAAAGCATGATTTTATTATTTGTTATATTAATAAATTTTATCCCATGCAAGGATCATAAAACATAACTAATTTTGTATATTATTGCACGTGTTTATAACTTTGCTGTGTCATTATCCTTTATTCATGTGTGGGTGTGTGAAACATGAACTCCCCCAAGACCTAAGATGTTCCATATCTAAATTATCTGCATTTGTACGTTGGATCACGTCAAAGGAGATTCATGTGGTTAACATTCCATGATGGCGTCAAGATATAATTAGGATTGTTTGTATGTTTGAGAAGGAACTGCCGACGAGTTTCATGGACTTGCAGGTTCATCTTCTAATCCACTTAGTAGATGAGGTTGAATTAGTTTGGGTGGTTTCTTGTCGTTGGATTTTCTTATTAGAGAGGTACATGAAGAAACTGAAAGGTTTTGTTCGAAAAAGGGGAATACCCGAGGGGTCTATGGCAGAGGGGTACATATCGTATGAGTCTTTCTATTATGCCAGTGAGTAAATCAAGCAGATTGACAACAGACCAAGTGTGGTGATTTGGGACGATGAAAGGGATGAAGACAAAAGAGAAGGGGAGTTACTCCAAACGAATGGAAAAAGGCGCTTGATAAAGAGTAAGCGACTTATAATTTTTCAAATTTACACAAAGTAAATATTCATGTTGAACTTTGATATACTGTATATTTTGATCTCTATGTACTATATAATTTTAGTTTGGTTTCATCATCGAATGCACAAATTGAAGCAATCAATAAATTCGTTCTTTACAATTTCGAAGTGACACAACCGTGGGTCGTATTGTACGAACAAAAGAGGATGAAATGGGATAGTGACAGGAAAGAATTCAGACGGTTGAATGGTATAAGTGTGCTTTATCCCAATAATTTAAAAGAAACTATGCCAAAAATATGCCCCAACAGTTGGGTTGCTGACCAAGTCAGAGAGAAATACGGTGCAATCGGTCGTTACTTGCGTGCTGAAGAGGATGCGCTAAACGTAGGGATTGGGTGCACCAACTCGATAAAGATATATTTAATTTATATGTACATTTAAAACTTAATAATGCACCTTTCAAATGTAATTACATCTATATTTCATATTTTAACTGTTGGGTTATTATAAGACACATGACACTATGATTTTTCTAACTTTTTTATAGGTGCATTTGTTCCCATATATGTGGGCATATGGACACCATTTTCGCACAGAAAATGTCGATGATAGACACATGACACAAGACTATGGAGTGGAAGTCGAGTTCGATCAATCTAGTCGATCTAGCCACTGTGATCAAAACCTAGTACGAGGGACGTTAGGTTACGTCAGAAAAATACAAGAGATCATTGAAGTGGATTTATCTTCTTTCCAATGTGTTATTTTTAGGTGCAATTGGTGGGACACCTTTGATTGGAATAATGTAAAGGAAGATCACGATAGTAGGCTGATATGTATCAACTGTAGAAAGATGTGGGATGAAGCTAAGGAGCCCTATGTTTTCCCCAAACACTGCAACCATGTGTTTTTTACCCAGATGTGTTGGATAGGGATTGATGGTTCGTATTGAGACATGACCCTAGATCAAAACATATTTTTGAGAACAATAGTGTTATCATGCCAAGCGAGTTGGAAAATAATAAGGGTGATCATGGGAACCAAGAGTGATATGGTACATGTGTTATTTCATCATTTATACTTTTTAAGATGGGTTTTTATAAAGAATAGGAATTAATTACCTTATAACTTATAAGACTCTTTTTTTCGAAACATTATAATATGTATTTTGAATTAATTGGTAATTTGCATTTTGTTAATGTTAAAATCAATATTTCACTTGATAATTTGCAATTATGTTGATCTAAAAAACAATGGCGTACTGTATAAAGTTCTTTTTTTTTGTATGTAAGATCATAATAAAATAATGATAATTCTAAAGTACATGAATTTATTTGCATTATTTTCTAAATTTTATTATGTTACAAAAATTCATATTATTCTAGATTTATTATTTTACAATTATTTACAAATTTACAAATTTAAATATTTTAATAAAATCATTTCACATTAATACAATTAAAATTTTACAAATATTTTACATACAATTAAAATTAAAATTAAAATTAGAATTACAATTACAATTTTAAAATTTCACATACAATTAGAATTTTAAAATTTTACATACAATTACAATTAGAATTACAATTTTACAATTACAATCATTTCACATTAATACAATTAAAATTTTACAAATATTTTACATACAATTAGAATTATAATTACAATTACAATTTTACGGCCATTAAATTAATAAATACATAATTAAAAATTACAATTACAATTACAATTACAATTTTACAATTTTACATATATACCATTACAATTACAATTTTACAATTTTGTATATATAAGCAATTACAAATAAAATTACAATTACAAGCCATTTTACATTAATACAATTAAAATTTTACAAATATCTTACATACAATTACAATTACAATTAGAATTACAATTACAATTACAATTTTAAAATTTCACATACAATTACAATTACAATATTTACAATTATAATTTTAGAATTTTACATACAATTACAATTACAATTTTGCAATTTTACATACAATTAAAATTAAAATTTCAATTACAATCACGACATAATATTTAATGAATATCATGATTTAATATTAAAAATAAACATCACGATCATGATAACCATCGTACAGACATCATATTCAACTAAAAAATACATTCAAATTCGCTAACATTATCTAATCATTGTGATCATGATCATCTAACAAAACACAAGAATTGTATAACATCATCACAACACAAACATCAAATATACGTCTCATGTCAAATCACTGCTATTGCATACACATCTATCTGCAAGCTGCACATTAAATGAACATATCTAACATGACCTAACAATATACACATCATGATGATCACCAACATGTAAATTAAGTATAAGTGCAACATGAACATAAAATACATGGACTGTATATATATAAAATGTAAAAAATATACAACTGTAATATAAATGTCAAATATCGGTTGGTGGTACATCATCAATAGTAGTACTAGTCGATGCCTGCTTAGTCAATGGTGCAGCCTCGACAAGCTCAGATAGATGCCGATCATCACGTGCCTGCTGATCTAGTGGTGCCTCATGCTGATCAGGATCAACTATCGACTGCTCATGATGACTCAACATGGATGGTCTAGCCTGAACATAATCATGAGTACTGCTAGATTCTGCAAGATTCTAATCATAATGACTCGACGTGGATGGTCCAGCCTGCTCATGATCATGAATGTTGGATGCTGCAGGCTAAGAAGGCTGACTCGACATGGATGGTCCAGCCTGCTCATGATAATAACTGCTGGTCGATGCTACAGGCTACTCATCTCCGGTGCGAGGTGAACAATGATCACTCCCTTGATCATGGTCATCAGATGATGCATCGCTGCTCGATTGTCGACGTAGTGCATCTCGACCATGCCTACATCGAAGGGCCCTCCTCAACTGCACCACTAAGATGGTAGCTCCTACGACATGTAGCGTCAGGGTCAACATGTCATGCAGAATGCCTCTCCACATCTCTATTAGCCTAGAATTGACCTGTATCTCTCTCATAGTGGCTGGGCTGACTCCCCCCTCCACAAGAAGTCCACAGAGTTGGTCGCCCAACTCCATCCTAAATCTAGTGTCAGGCCTACACCTCACACTAGTCGATAACTATGCAACATGAGGACCAGGTCTATCTGCACTGGCCTGATCCTCGACATCTGCCATCTTCTGATCGTCATGAGGATCTACACCTGGATAATTTGGTGGTGGTGGCATCTCATCGCCATCAAATGACCCAATGTCTGCAAAATATATATGAGTACACAACAATAATTAGACAATTTCATTAAACAATTTAATAAAAACAAGTTAAAGAACATGTTAGATTAAATTTAAAGAAAACAGTAATATTACCTCTATCATCTGGCAGCTCATCATCTGTGAAGAGGATGTTGGAACACCCTCACCAATCCAAACCAACATATGGACAGGGGACCAGAACGAAGGGATGCTCATCGACACTGTCTAGCAACTCCACTGCATCATGCGATATCCTTGCGGAAAAATCTGACTCGCCCCTCTTGGGTATCATCTGTCCCCACATCTGCATCCGTACATGTAGCACCGCCCTACGAGGCTGCCGAACAAAAGTAGGCCTCGTCTCTAGAAACCTCTCAAAAAATAAACAAAATAGCTCTGAAGCAAAAGGGAAGTTCACCCTCCCTTGTGCCTGAGCACGACATCTATCTAAAGTTGTACAGAACTATCACAAAAAAAATGGCAAACCACCTCACAAGTCGTGGCGCATGTAATAAAGAATCAACATAAAATAGAAGCGGGCAACTTATGCGTTTCCCGTCACTGGTATGGTGTATAATGGTCGAAATCAGTAGCGAGAGGCACCTCACATCCTCTCCACCAAATGAAGCAATATGTAACTGATCACCGAAGACCTGAAAATCCGCAGGAGACAGTATAGCCGCGCTAATGTATCTCTGGGAGTACACCAACTTAATCCCTGCTGCATAGCCAACGGGGACCTCTAGGAACGAGGAAAAATCCATCCCTCTCCTTGATAGTACAGTAATGAAATAGATGTCCTCCTCAGTGGGTGTGTACCATTGGTTAGGACCAACCCAGAAATCCTGTCGGTGGGCATTCCACCTGTGGATAAGCTGTCGCAATAACTCACCATGGCCCTTCAGGGATGTAACCTCCTCATATAACTTGAGGAGGCCTATCTCTCTTAGGAGCGCCTGGGTGGCTATTGTAATAAGGTGAGGGTACATATCTCTCTCCCTCTCTCGTGCCTCCCATAGGCGAACCACGTTATACTAGTCCGCCTGTTGTTGCTGCTCTTCCTTCTTTTCTCTCCTTTGACGTTGCTGAATGATTTACATATTAAATAATTTTTTTTATTAAATGAGACATGTATTTAGGATTGTATATATATTTATATATATAATTTTTTTTGAAAAAAAAAACAGTTGGTGCGCCACAAAAAAAAGGCATGCACCAGTAACGGTGCGTCTGTTTTTATTGCGCACCGGACGTGGTGCACCTGGAAATTTGCAGTGCACCACAAATCATGACCTGTCCTATCTCAAGTGGTGTGTTGACTAAATGCACCACCATACATCAACTAGTGGTCAATAGTGCGGTCGTTTAACCGATCACACCGTTGACTATGAACAAATTCGGGAGGGCTGTGCATTGACGAAACTACTTACCTCGGGGAGGATAGTTTCATCAACACACTGCCCTCCTGGCATCGTTCACGGTCAACGGTCCGGTGGTATAACCGACCGCACCGTTGACTATGTACTAGTATCAAGAGGGTGGTGCGCTGACCAAACTATACGCCTCAGGGCGTATAGTTTAGGAAGCGCACCGCCCTCCTGAAATCACTACATAGTCAACGGTGTGGTCATTTACATGACCGCACCATTGACTATGTCCAGTTAGGGAGGGCGGTGCGCTGACAAAAATATAACCTCCACTACAAACGGATGTATGGGCTATTTTTATAAGGAGTTCCTCAAAAACATCCGCTAGAGGGTCTTTTCCTTGTAGGGGAAGTGTCATGTAAACCATGATATTCAAGATTCAAATTCTCGTGCCCATGGTATAAGTAATATAAGATTTTAAAGGAGTGAGTAAAGTTAAAATAAATAATTATAAATTATCAATATTATGGTTTTAATATTTTATAAGTAATTAAATTAATATATGGAGGGAATTTTTTATTTATTTCACAAATAAGTGGAATTTTATATAAATTGGGTGTATTGTTTGGTTATGATTTTAAAATTAAATTATTATTATAGCTAAAGTGGTTGGAACGAGTGTTTGATCTCTTTCCTACCCAAGTTTAATTCTCATGAGTGACACATTTGGTTATTGTGATAAGGCTATAAGGGTAGAAATCCTCCTAGATAGAGGTTCATTCCAATGTGCCTTGGGATCCCTCGACCCTTGCTAAGTCACAAGTTATTGATATATCCAACTTATGAGCTATTGGATATACTTTTGGGTTATAGTGGTAACTTGTAGGTTTGATCTTGAGCCTAGATTATATCACTCCAATTAGAAACTGAATCTCATGGTTAAAAAAATTTAAATTGTATAAAAAAGAAATTAGCATGGCCCTTACGAAAGGATGATGGAAAAAATTGAGAAATGGTCTAAATGTTTTTATAGCCTAATGGGTTAACTAAGTTATTAAATGTTTTGAATTACAAGCAGGAGGTCACAAAGTCAAGGTCCCATGCTAACTACATCTATGAATATTATTGGGCCTCACTTGATGTCCTCACTATGTTAGGTTGTCAAAAATGTGACCGACCAATTTACCTTGGAATGAGGGAAAGTCCTTGAGGATTTTCATCGAGATGTGGATTTCATCGAAAAAAAGTAATCACAAACAACAATCCTTATCTCGATTGCCAATTCCAAGAATATTTTGGAATCAGACAAACATGAGTGAGGTCAATGTTTTTTCCTCACTCGTATCTGTCTAATTCTGGAATATTCTCGAAATCAAAAATTGAGTTAAGTCCATAGATTACAAACTACTAATTAAAGAGAGAAAAAAAATATTATATAAACAAAAAGAAATAGAAACTTCACCTTTTTAAATTCGATCTTAGAAGCAAGAAAACAATATGACTACTTTAGAGAATCATAAATCATATCCTTAATAGCTTTATGAATCCTTTAATGCGATGGCCAACATTTCAACTCTTATTATAAAGCAAGAGATTTTTACTTTAAAAGGAATTGAGTTTCAAGTTAAATAGCTAGTAAAAGGGAATGCTAAAGACATCAAAGTCTATCAAGATGAGATTATAAAAATTAGAGCCTCAACTCTTATATATATATATATATATATTGAAACATGGTCTCAAAGTATAATTCTTTCTATTTATAAAAGTATGGAAAAAAATAATTTATCAAATAATAGAGTTATTATAATTATAATTTCTATCCAAGTTATATGAAATTATTATACAAAAAAATAGTGCCTTATGATTAGTAAATAAAGGCCAATTTAATTACGTTGGAGGCATTTTCTTTGCTTGCTTGGGGTGGAAAAACACTGTTCACTCCAGCCAATGAAAGAGATTTCCAACCAATTAAATTTTGCCATGTGTTTGTCCTCCAACCAATGGAAATGTGCGAATCACCATTACAATGATCAATTTTTTGTGTTAGAAACAATTAGGGCCACCATGCAATGCTGCACGTGCAACTGGTGGACAACGACTCGAGCCCGCAAAGTCTTTGCTCTGTAGCTACCCTTTTGTCCCTCACCGGAAGGGTATATATATATATATATATATTCACAAGTGGAAAGTAAGAACTAGTTTCAACTAGATTTTGACTTCTTATCAGTCGCTTTCTTGAACAATGGTTTCCCGGTGTGCTTTGGTAAGAACATGGTCGCTGGGAAGGGGTAACCGAGGGTTCAAAATGACCACATTGAACGGAAATAAATGCCGTGATATGTGCTGGCCCGACTTCACTGGAACACTTGGGAAGAAAAGTAGTTTCACAGAGTCCAGATGGGGTATCAAGTATTTTATATAAATATACTTACCTGACAATGAACGAAATGGATTTGTGTGGAGTGTTTTACCCACTTTCCATTCCCAATTTCCTTCAAACTGAAGAAGTGCACTCGTCTCGAGTTTTCTCTATTGGAAAGAAGGAAAGTATGGATTTTTCCCGAAACAATAAAAACTGCATTTAACGTCCGCCTGTAGAGGCATGGGGCGTAGCTTCTTCCATAAGGGAATCCAACAGAGGAACCCTAGGGTAGGGAAGGGTTGGGGTAAATAATTTCTTGAGCTCCTTATATTTTATTTCGTTTCCTTGTTCTTGTTTTGTTGGTGGCGTAGTTGGTCAATCAAACTGTTGTTGCATTGTGGTGGTCACGGTGGTCTATTCTGCAACTGAACTCAACTGTTGTTGTTGCTTATTTGAGATTTGGATTGGGATTGGGGATTTTAGTTGGATTCCATTTGTGGAGTTGCATTTTTTTGGGGAAGGGGAGAGGAGTTGTGTGGGTAATGGGAGATTCCAGTGGCTCTATTTCTGTGGATGTCGAAATGATTCCTTGGGGTGGGAAGGAAAATGCAATGTGCAAGTTTTTCATTGAGATAAATATGCTATGCTAATTGGATCTAAACTTTCATTCACCTTCATATTTGGTTATGTAGAGATTATGTACAGGCATTGAGGAAAAATGTGAGACATTGTGCACGATGTCCTAAATTTTGTCTGTAAATGCCTCTTATGGGTTTGGCTTTGTTTTCTGTCAGACCAGGATTTCCATATGGGGGTTTCTTTTAACTTGTGAATCGTTTTGTGTGAAAATGTATCTTTTCTAACATTATTGTAATGGTGTGTCTTTGAATACAAGAGCATGTTCAACAGACTAGCCATGGGTCAATCTCTGTTTTTGTGTGCGGAAACCAGGAGAAGTCTTCCCTTGTTACTTATTTGGATGTTTCCTTGAATTGTGAGTTTCATCTCTTTATCTTATTGACATGATTCTTAGCGTCTTTCAGATTGATTATATTGGGAATTTCACTTGAAGGCAATGTTTGAGCAATTTTCATGATGGTTGTGCTTTGACGGTAGCCCTATTTAAGTTATTGATACCACTGTGGGCATTTGTCATGGTGGCTTATATTATATTATTTGAGATAATATGAAGCAATGATGAAAATTCCATATGTTCTTTTGCATTAGAAAAAATGACTCCGTAAACATGGATCATTATTTGCATATTGGTGATCAACTCATGATCTTGATACATTTCCATGCCCACTATCTCTATACCGATTTTAGGTTTGATTAATTCCTCAAATTTTCTATCATGGTGGCCATTAATTGCTTCTGGAGTTAATCTTGCACTATTTTGTATTTGGTCAATCAACATACTCAAAATGTTTTATAGTTTGTCGTGATAGCACCCTAGTCTAGAAAACTCTTGATGACATCCCATTTTCACAAGTGTCTCTTGCATTTTTTTCCATTCATGAAATCATTTGCTTTTGGTTGTCGCCCTCTTGGTATTTCCTTTTCTCTTTAAAGAAACTGTTAATGCATTCAGAAATGCAATTTGCATTATGGGATAATGAGGGAAATCATTTAACTTTCTTCTATAAAGCAATATTTCCTATCAACAAGGTTATGCAAATCTAACATGCAATGAGTGGAAATATATTGATGAGCAGATGCCATTTATGTACTTATTGTAGCATCATCTTTTTTCTTCTACAACAATACATTACATTGATGGAATAAGAATTTGAGGTTTTGCAAATTAATGAAGTCAATTGATTGGTTGAACCTTGTGATGAATCGTGTAATTAGCATACTAAAATTAATTCTCATTACTAACTGGTTTGGCATCTGTTTGTTTCTTGAACATACATGCATACTTTCAAGGATTTTTCTTCTTCCCTGAGGCTGCTTCATTATTCTTTCACAATTTTGGTATCTATCATATTGATGCACCTGGACATGAGGTTCGTATTGATACTTTATTTGTTTCCAGGTCAAAGAATGTACTTTTCTATGTTTATGGTGGTAGTCTATCCGAATGTATGATGTTTTCCCGATATTTGAATTAGTTTTAAAAATTGCAATTTCAAAGGGCAATGGTATGCTCACATCGTGTTATTTTTCTGCCTTGTTTTAAAAGTTCTTGCAGTTAGG
Source organism: Pinus albicaulis (assembly GCA_034641835.2). NCBI lineage: Eukaryota > Viridiplantae > Streptophyta > Pinopsida > Pinales > Pinaceae > Pinus > Pinus albicaulis. The sequence goes on along the minus strand of CM076574.1, from coordinate 878,537,511 downwards.
ATTTGCTGCAATTTATTATGATATAGCTATCCCTGTTGTGGATGATCTTGCGGAGCATGTTGTTGAAGTTCTTGATTACTTTGGGTAATCTTGGAATTCAGCCATATCTATTTTATGCCATGTATTTGTATTAGTAAGTTATAGCATAATTGTGTTGCTGGGTTTTTCTAATTATTTTGTCTTGACAATCTTGGGGGAGTTATATGCATGGGTGTGACTATGGGGGTCTACATTATCACTCTTTTTGGAGTGAGTGAAACCCTTGATGTTAACATGTCTCTAGCTCCTACTTTTATTTATGGACTATGCATTTGGGCTCTACCAACTACCGTTTCTTCATTTGTTTATTCCCTTGTTGTTTATTCTTATGCTTTCTATCTGTTAATGGTTGGAGGTGGCTTACATTCTATGGATCCTCATTCCCTATAATGCGATTGAAATAAAAATAACGATTTCGTGGTCTCATTCTCATCTCCCCTCTTTGTCAAGCACCTTCTTGGACTAAGTGGTTCTACAACAAGGTTTGCTTCCTACAAGCCTTTTATTTTTGTAGATTCTGCGGTATTAGATTCTGGTTTTCGAATGTTTGTTCTGATAGATATGTAGGCTCATTGATGCAGCATTAGCTGCAAATTAACATATAAACATGGACTGTGGGTTAGGACCCACCTAATTTTCTTATACACAACGAATTTTACATATATTGGAGTGATTAACATACATACGCGAAACGATCAACAACGTCATTTACAACATAACGTATATAACCCAAAATACAGTCATACATGCAAGATCGGAGCTCTTGGGTCCCACATCCCGATAACCAATCACAACGCATCGTAACTTGTGCCCGCAATCTTAGTTCTTTACCCGTACGCCAATTTCAAAACTTGCGAAATGCACTTTTGTGCCATGCTGACACATAGCCTTCCTTTATCACATTGCACGTAACAAACCTTACCGCATCGTGTCACATCCCATTTAACTTTTCGTGCGAACAATTCACGTTATCCACTATACTCTGCGAAATGCGAAGTCATGGTCCATCATATTCCGTTGATCTGCTGTATGATCCAACGACTCACGAAAACTTACCCTCCGTGCCACTTTGCATCGCAAGTTAAAAACTTTAACTTGCGAATTCCTTAACTCTTAAATAGTCCAATCGCCGATACGAAAACACGCCCTGTCGACATGCGTCCAATTCAATTCTGTGTTTTAATCGCAACCATTCATTCAAATTTCTTGGTTCATCGTCGCGTCTTCTGTCCACTCTGATATCCGCTGTCAATCCTTAAAATTTTGAATCTGCGATTCAATCCACGCCATCAATTCCTCTCTCAGAATTCTTATAAGTCATTCCATCTTCAATCGATTTCTCCTCTTTCAACCTCGCTACTCTGCATTTATGATTCCTCCACATTACTCCTTCGCTATCCTTCCGAGTATGTTCGCATTTTTTCAACGCTGTCTCTCCATAACTTGTCTATACGAAGTTCTCGGAAACTTTTTCTTCTCGCTCAGCCTTGATGCGCCTGCAATCCGATTAGAGTTCTTTGTCTCTCATCCCTTGGTCTCTACCCCAACTTTTCCTTTGTGAAGTTCAGAGGGACTGCTTCCTCGCACTCAATTTGTCTAAGCATTAACAGAAATACAATATGCATATATCATAGCACATAAATGCAATATTTAACTTCGACAGGGAAATAAAACCAACGGGTTGAATCAGAGAGCCCGATCACAATCCAAAACACTTGGAATTTATTTATAAAGAAAAAATACAGAGAACCGAGCCCTGGGATGGCTGGTTTTTACATTTGTTCCTACTCTCTGTTCAGCCCTCTCTCACACCTGTTTCCCTCTCATTCTCTCTTTCTCTCTCTGGAAGGAAAACCCCCAAAATGGTGGATTTGGTTTTCGTTTTATGCCTTTCCCCAAAATCCTCATATGGTTGAGAAATTATTATTCAGTTTCAGAACAGTTTATTCATCTAAATGTCTAACTAATCCTAATCTAATTATTATTTTAACCTACATATTACAATGGCTATGTTAGCCCAAACTAAATTTTAAACAAAATACTTTAAAATAAAGTCTTCAATTTATTAGGACTGCTAGTCCTCTTCCCAAGCCACAACATGTGACCAGCTTGTCACATTGTTGACTATGTCTTAATTCTCCAGCATCAGAATCCTGAGGTAAAAGAATTCATGATCTTCTGGTCATGTGTCTTCAATGCTTGAATCTTCTAGGATTCCAAACTCTATTTTACTGCTATCCATAAGTTGCATTGTCTTTACCATTCTTTAGCTACAATATTCTAGGCTTCCATACTTTGCACTATAGTACTCCACTGCTTCTACCTTCATTATTCTTCACTTTCCAAATAGTTCCACAGTGGACTGATTTCTTCATTTTGCTGCAACTCTTCTTAGTTATTTGCATAAACTCCCATAGTTAATCTATGGTTTCTTGCAATGCAATCTTCTACTTTAATCTAATATTATTTCCAATCCTCTGTCAATGCATTGTACTACACTTTGTCCTAGATATTGTTGCAAATATTACTCTAGACATTGTTGCCACCCAAACTTCCTGAATATCCTTGAAGATATCTCCCTATGCAATATCCAATTGCTGCTCCTTATCTTCAAATTTACTTTCAAAAAGTAAATTGATTTCCAATTTTCTGACTGCAATAACATATTCACTCACACTTCTCTGTATAATAGTGAACATAATATAGTGTAGTAAACTAGTATCTGCTTCTGTCTCAACCAAAACTTGAGACATTCTTCTATAAATAACTGCAATCCCTTCCTCATACTCAATTTCTTCCAACAACCACTTCAACATTTCAATTTCTAATTGATCCCTCTCAAGCACATCATCACTATGTTGTTCATAAATTCCAACATATCCTTCTTCCTCTTCCTTGACAGCATTCAATATATGTCCTTCAACTCCTCGACTAACTATGGTAGTCAATTCTACTTCATTAAGTTCTAGGACTGATTTTTCTTCAACATGTGACATATTTGTCTCACCTTCATCCTCATTATTATCTTCCTCTTTGTCACAAGTCCAATTTCTCTGTGACACTGCTTCTTCATTCTTTATCAGAAAGGAATTCTGATTTTCCATCTTTATGAAAACTTCAAGTGATTTTCCTAGAGTCTCCTTCTGGTAATTTATGAAAACCAACTTCTCCCTGTTCTCACCAATACCAGGTTCCTCAACTTAAGACAAAATTGTATCATCCTTACTATGAACACATCCTCCATTATGAGCTCTTCCTTCATTAAGTAAGGAATCTATGAACTCCTTCTATTGCAATAATTCATCCTTATCTTCATATGAAATCCATTCATCATCATACTTAACTTTGCAACTTTCAGCCTCATTAAAGACAGTTCCAAAAAAATTGTTGTCTCCTGCAAAACCTGCCATCACATAGAAATTGTTAGTTTTAAAACCATAAGACCTGATGGTCACCCTTGATGCTTCAGTCATCAAGTCCTCTTGTTTCTCCAAATATTCTGTATGGCTTAGAAAATATTCAATGGACCCCATCTTAGCTTCCTCAAGCATTGCATTTGAATGCTTGATATCTTCCTCCACTTCTTCTTGCTTTTGGCTATTATCATGAGCCAAACTTTCTCCACTTTCAACCCTTGCAACATGTTGAAAAGAAATACCTTCTCTCAACTGTGTATGATCTTTCATATGAGACCTAGCTGTCTCATCTTCCTTCAGCACAGAATTCAGATTCCGTCTCTCCTTTTTCTTCTTTTATGAAAACATCAACAAATTGTCTTTCTTTACCAATTTCACCTGCAAACATAAAATAATCATTTGTTTCAAAATCATAAGGACCCATAGCCTTTCTTGTTTTCTCAAACATCAACTCTTTCTGCTGGTTCTCATCCTTCCAAGGATCCATGATACCATCAGCTGGTCTCATAACTTCATCTTCATTACTATGATCACCAAGAATAGACCCTTGTTCATGTTCACATAAGTAAACCTCTTCCTCAGCACACATCCTATGTCGTAACTTAGATCCTATGAGTTTTTCTTCCAGCTGAATTCTTGTATCAGATCTTAGCCTGCTCTGTAACTGACTCCACTTGAATCTTTTCTTCCAAAGAACCCAATCATACCTTTGGTGTTCCACATTCCCTTGTATGAATTCTCTCAACACTTCTAGCTACACTTTTATCTCAGCTAATTCTCTATCGAGTTTATCCTTTCTTGATCTTTCATAATCTCCCTTAGAACCTTTACTATGAATATCAATAGCCATAGTCTTCTTTCCTTTATGAACTCCTCTTTGTTCATCATGGACTATCAACAATTCATCTCTACAAGTTGACTCCATCAACCTGTCTGTAGATACCACACCAAGCTTCATTAGGGGAATTTTGAGGTCTAAAATGGGCCTCCTAAGGAAATTATAAAATAATAGTGGAAATAATAAAATAAGATTTGATTACATCATCAAATTTTAGAGGGAAAAAAGAAAAAAACTATTTTTTCAACTCGTATTTTCAACTTATCTCCCAAAGTTTTTACTCAAATTTCGAGCAGGAGCACTCGTTGGATGCAAAATTTAATTACTCATCTAAGGAGTACCCATGTTGCATACTTTCGATGGACCCTACTACACGAAAAATGATAAATACATGAAAAACGTGATTGCAATCACATTTTTCATGTATTTATCATTTTTCGTGTAGCAGGGTCCATCGAAAGTATGCAACATGGGTACTCCTTGGATGCGGAATTAAATTTTTCATCCAACGAGTACTCCCGCTTGAAATCTGAGTAAAAACTTTGGGAGATAAGTTGAAAAAGTAGTTTTATTATTTTATTATTGTTTAATATTTTTACCCTTTTACTTAAAAAATGGTGAATCATCCCCCATGGTTGACATCATCACCTTGAATCCTATTGGTTCTTATAAAGTTTATTTTGGTTGTACATTTTTCTTAGGAGGCCCATTTTAGATCTCAAAATTCCCCTAATGTTCCATGCTTAGTCTTTTACTGGCATCTCCGGTGATTTCTTTCTTTTTGATTGTGACTCCTCCTTAAGCCTTTCAAATAACCATCAGTGGTCATCTCTTCTTCTTCCCTCTGTGGAATCATTCTGATCCACCTTGTGAGCTGCAAAAAAACTCTTTTATCTTTGAAACAAGTGTAGTACTTGTCTCCAGTTCATATGTAAGAAATTTCTTTTCATACTCTGCTGCTTTGAGTAATGCTTCTTCTTCTTGAGCATTCAACCTGTTATCACTCAGATTTTCCTTGAAGTTGTTGAAAGAGGAAAGGGGTCCGAGGTAACCACAAACCAATCTTTTAGATACAGAATCTAGCCAATCTGTACCCAGAGAGGGCTCTCTCTATAAAATTTAGCTTTGTTTTAACAGATATTAGGCTAGTTATGAAAGTTCAGGGGTTTTGTTTGAAGTTGGGTGGTGGAATTCGATAGCTGAGGGCAAGATTGAGTAGTTCAGGCCATTGGGCTATGGAGTCAAAAAGATGGCTTCACTGGATTAAGTTTATCAACAAAATATGGTTTCACAGGGAAAGATAATCAAACAGAGAACAATTATAGATCTTTAAAGTGAATGGAATGGATTTAAATGGATGAAAGGCAATTAAGAATCTTTCAACACATTCATAAGAAGGAAAATTGAGTAAATAACCAAAATGCTTAAACTAGAAAAACAAGAGCAATTAAGAATTCCTTGTTTAAAACCAGTTTAGAAGAAAACATTTAGAACAATAATGATTAAAATCAGATTACACTTAAGTACTTTCTGATTTACTCCTTTTCATTAATCATTCAGAAATGAAACACAGTGATATAATAAACAGATATAAAGACTTTTAAACACAAGGGAAAGATGACTTATTGATCCGTAGTCTGACACATGAATCCTGTAAAAAGTCTTTCGCTTCAATTCATCATCCAGCTTAGCCACAAAAAATTTCTCCAATAACACTTTATTCCAAATAGTCAATGTTACAGCAAAGTATAAGAATCCACCCTCAATACTCCGATTGAGGGAGTATTTATACACAAAGTTACAAAAAATATCTCATAACAACTTGAGATATTATCTAGGATGACTCATAAGTAAATTACAATAAAATAGAGACAGATGGTCTCGTAGATAAGAAAGAATGATAACTGATGTTGTGCTGTTTCCTTCTTTTGAGAATGTGCTGGAGGCAGGCCCTATGCTTTGGCTCATTGCTGTCCTCTTCAATAAATTTGTGTTGGCTGGTCCATTTCACTGATACTCTTTAACTGCTCTGATACACTTTGACCTTTATTCATCCTTTTATCCTTCTTTATCATGACTAACTCTAGTACATGATCAAAAATTCAGGTAAGAATAATTTTTACAAAAGTTCTAATAGTTCTTCCCACCATTTATCTTCCGGAATCCTGGTCCTTTGCAGCTTTCTGAGAGTTTCATCAGTCTCTGTATACCTAAAGAAAGTAGGTTGAGCAGGGAACAAATGCTTTACTTCATGCTCAAGATAAAACAAATTTTCTAGTCTATTATGAAGATCTTTTCCTGTAGGCAATGCTGCTGTTGATGAACTAGTTGAGGCATTGGCTTGAGTGTCAGCATACTTGTCTAATGTTTCAACATAACTTTCCAGGTCCATCAATTTATCCTCTGAAATAAAAGGACTGGGTAATCCTTTATTCAACAAAATGTCAAATCTTTTTCTGAAGGCAGTGATTTCTTCTTGCATGTCCGAGCATCTTTGTTCCAAATTCTGCATCAGAGTTCTTTTGGTAAAAACTCTCTTTATTTCCAAAATTGTGCCTGTCCTGTCTTTAATACCAAATTCTTCAAGTTGCTGCTTGTTCTGAGTATTTAGAAAATGAATGAGTTCGTTGGCTTCATCAGGCCTGTTTCCCAATTCTTCCCTTGCTGCTAGGACTTCTTCTATAGCCACTTTGACTAAATCATTTTGTTCCTACATTATTTGAATTGAGGGCTAGACATATTTTATTGATTGGATGATGTTGTCCCAAAGAATTTCATTTATTTCCCTTAAAGGCTTCTCCAATGTGAGATCCTTTTCCAATGCTTTGACTGTTTTTTCTAATTTGTTCACTTCTCTTGTTTTATCGACAACATTCATTTTTGAAAGATCATATTTGTGTTCTAGAGTGGCCAATTGTTCCTTTGTTCTGTGGAGCTCTATGACCTGAAGTTTCATTTCCTCCATTGACTTTGTTAATTCATCAGTGTTCAAATTTGCAGTGTTGCCCCGTGACAATTCTGCTGGCTGACTTGTTGTTGCTGTACCTGTCACTACTCCTGCTGTAGATGCTGGAATATTTGCCTGCTTATCTTTCAATGCATTCTCAAGTTATTTTTCAGTTACATTAAGTTGCTCATTCAATTTTAAGAGCAAATCCATTAGTTCTTCCTCAGAATTTTGCTTGATGATTTCAGCAGTCTGTGGATGTCTTGAGGCTGGTAACTTCAGTTGCTTTATCAGAGCTGCAATATCATCATCTTTTCTCTTGATAAAAGCTTCAATACCTTTCACATCTTTAGGATTATGACCCAAACCAATAATTATTTCCTCCAAAGTTTTGATTCTATTATCCTTAGCCTGGGAGGAGGCTTTTTCAAGCTGCAACTGTGTATTATTGTTATCCAAAGAATCCTGCAACTTATGGGCCATCATTGATTTATCCGTCAGAGTAGAATAAATCATCTCACCTGTTTGCTTGTGTAGCTCAATTTGATCTAAAGGATGGATATCCTTTGCTAAGACTTCAAAATTAGTTCTAATGTAATCTGCAGTTGTCTGAGGTTGCTACACCTTAAGCTTGAAGTGGCTCATTATCATCTTACCTTGTTGGATGTCATAGGCTGACATCAATCTTTCTTGATTTTTCGGAGCCATTTTCAAATATTGGTTGTACACTTGAAGTCTAAGTGGATCATTCCTGGCCTTTATATTGATGAATGTTCTTTTGATGTCCCAGACATCTTTTAATGGAGGTTTGAAAGAAGATATATCTGCACTTTGTTGCCTCTGTAGTTCCTTTCTTTGAAAATTAGTGGACGTCCCACTACCTGTACCTATTTTCTGACTGTCTTCTCTTCCCTGGCTATCAGGGATTTCCTGAACTGATTCAACTTCTGGAAGAGGAGTTAATTTCTGCCTTTTAACACCTTGTTGTTCAGAGGAGCCACCAATAGGAGTAGCTGATTCAACCTCTCTCTTTTTTCCCTTTTCTACATTCAGAGGAGTTTGTAAAATTGAAATTTCTGGCTCATTGATCTGAGTAGGAGGAATCTGTACTTGCTCCTGTCCCTTAGAAGTCTGAGGCTGTTCCGTCATTGTGAATTTTTCAATTACTTGTATATCAGGCTCCTTTTCATTTCCTTTAGATTCTACTGCCACTGTACTAATCTCCTGCAAATTTCGTTGTGAAGTCCCGGCAGAAGAAGGACCAATACCTGGTATCTGCACCTGTCCAAAAGAGTCTAGGTCAAGTATCTTTTCAAGATCTTTCATCACGTTTTCAACATTGACCTGCTCACTATCTTTTTCAACCAATGTCCCTTCCATCCATTCATCCATATTGGCATATTGTTCTATTTCTGGGATTCTTTGGTGGATGTATGGTGATAGTTTACTTTTCATTCTTCTATCACAGATAAAGTTGTTTGGATCATAAGGCACCTAGTAGAAACTCTTTTGTAGTCTGAGATAGTCTTCTAAAATTCTTTCGGCTTCCTTTCCAGCTTCCCTAGAGTTACAAATAAAGGGACCTAATTGGCTCTTGATCCTGAGTTGAGCCTTTTTCTTTGCATTGCAGAAATGAACTATATCTGAATTAATCATCTGCCTAAAATACTCTAATGCAAAGAGTCTCATTGGGACATATTTTGGCAATTTGAATGAGCATAACTCACATCCATATATTCTGATCTCTGTGTGGTTTTGATATAGATACCAGTCACCTATCTTGTACTGCTTTGAGAGCTGAAGGATTTTCTTGATGTCATTATTTACCCTAGGAGGAGAGACTCCTGTCAACAAGGTGGTTGCAGGATGTACAAAAAGGTCAACAAACTCATTATAGGAATAAGGAGAATCAGGAGAATTGTGAGTAATGGCAGACCAAAAGATGACTGACCTAGGATTCCCTTTTGCATCAAGTTTCTTAACATAAAAAGAAAAAATATCTGATTGAAAGTAAATCATGAGGTGATATATGACAGAAGAATACTTGAACACTCTCTCATTTCCTAATCTCATGAACTGATCATGGATTTTGTGAGCAATATCAGATGCAAAATCGTACTTGACAGCAGGAGGCTGTCCAGGGGTAAAAATAGATAACAATACTAGGGTTAATTGATCAACATGCTCACTAGTATTGAAGCCCATTATGAAAGATATCATGTTCAGAATAAGTCTACCTTCCTCAGTGAAAAAAGTATACCCATAAGGGGGAGGGCCTTTGGGCTGATGCTCAGGTAACATAAAGGTTTGGCACAGGCGGTTTAACTCTTCATGGGATAGATTGGTAGATTTATCAAGTAATTCAGCCATGGACAGGGGGGTGAGGGCTTGACCAGGTTGGAATTGTAGCATTTCATTTATGGACTGAGCAGTTATTGGGGAAAGGACACTTTGACTTGGGGATAAAACTGCTCGTTGGTCAGGATCATAGTTTGCATGGCAGTAATGGATTAACTCAAGAAAAATATGGACTGAGGGGAGAAGGTACATGGGAAGATTAGATTCCCAAAGTCCAAAGATGTCAGAACCATTCAAATAATTGTCTCTGCAGCGGCAAAAAATTCGAAGAGGATTCTCACTAAGAAGCGGGTCTTTAATTTGAAAATTCATATCGGCTAAAGGCAAATAATCCAAGTCCTTGTGAGGGGCATTGAGGGGCACGACATTCAGAGCTACAGGAACTTCCATTTCTGGTTCTTGTGGATTCAGAAATGGAAATTCAGGGTTTTTGTGAAAAAGGGGCACAATTACCAGTTTTGGGAATATAATTGCAGTTCTGGGAATTAAAACAGATCAAATTGAAGTTCTTTTCAGACCTTAGTGTGGAATTAAAACCAGAATCAGGACTTTTTTTCAGAGTTTAACGGGAAATTGGAGTAAATACCTGTTTACGGGAAATGAACAGCGATTAAACAGGTACACGCTATGGAGACTGAACTCTGAATTACTTGTCAACAATTGTTTTCAGCAAGGTAACGGTTGGCAGCTTCGACAATCGATTTTTGAAATTTGTTGCATGGGAGACTGGTTAGCGCACGAAATAATGAAAATGACGCAGGCGTATTTGTTTTATTTACAAAGTCAAAAGGGTGGTGGGTTTTGATTGATGACGTCAGCAGGTACTAAGGCTTCGTCACAGAGGACAGGCGGTAAGTGGTTTCCATCGCACCGCTTTTGGGGAAAGGTGGTTTCGGGCGGAATGGCAGCGATTCCATACGATGACTGACGCGTGGCGGAGCACTGTTCATAAAACCGCTTGGCGATCGTGCGTTATCGTTCGGACGCGGATGGCTAGCGATATGGACAATAGCCGTAGATCTTAGATCAGTCGATCGGACGGTGGTCGGGGTGTCGAGATGACAAAGGTTTAATAGGCGGGCCCGACGCAATTAAACGTTAATTAATCTCATGGGGGGAATTTGATTGGCGGAACAGGTTATTAATTAACCTGGAGGGTTAATCAATCCCTTTGTACGATAGAGGGTCGGGGAAGAAAAATACGCAAGGGATGGTTTATTTCTTTTGAAGTTTGGTTTAAACTAAACTTTGAGTTTATTTTTGTTTTAAACACATAAAATGTGTTTAAATGTTTTTTTCATATATTTTTTATTATATGGTAATTAAACCAAAGTGATTTTCTTACCATAGGGGCGGGAATAATATAAAGATATATTTTAGTCAAAGGGCATATAACGAGGGTGTTTATTTAAACATATGGGGATTAAAAACTTTGACTAAATTTTATAATAAATGGGTTTTTGGGTATTTTTATAAAAAAAAGAGTTATATATAATAGGAGAAGGTTATTCTCATAAGGATTTAAATAATAAATTAGAAATTAATATGACAAGTGAGTTGAAGCGCTAAGTGTAAAACATTAGAATAATGTATTTAACTTATGCTTGCATGAAAAGGGTTTTTATTGAATATTGCATGACTTTCCTAAGTAAAATGGGATTTTACTTAGGAAAAGATTTTTTAGAAGTGAATGAGTGTGATGATGAATGATTTTTAGTACTTAGGTTTTTTCCAATTATTGGGCCGAGGGTCCGGTCCCTCCAAAAGTCAAGGAAATGCCTTGAGCCCTCTAATTTTCAAATACCTTAATACTTAGGGGAAATTAGTGAAATTTTAGGGAAAAATGAAAGGGGAAGTTAATAATCTGACTTTGCCTTGCTTGCAATTCTTCCAGTGTATTATCTGCCTTTGCACTTGTGATGAAAGTTAAAATTTTAACCATCTAAAGCCATCATTCATCACATGTAATTCAACAACATCATCTACCTACCCTACCTACTTTACCCTACCATTTTTTCTTCTTTATTAGGGTGCACTTAGACTGGCAAACCCTTATCACACTTTTTATTTTACATGTAGAAATCTATCTAATTCTAACCTTATTACATCCAAGGGCTCAGATTAAAATGTTGAGCTCCTTTTATTTACTCTACCTATCTACTTATCTGCCAAGATTAAACAGTTTGGTCAGATTTTATTCTCTATCTCTAAAACATAAAATTGAAAGATGAACTAGCCAAGCTTAAATTGTTTGACTATTCATCAATTGTGGCATAAGATACAAGTTGCACACAATTTTGTTTATTACATAAGAGCAAAAAGTAGTGGCATTTAGACTTGCACACTTTCCTTGGCCTTTCTTTTGGTGGGGTTCATTTTCTTTTACTTTTTTGGCCAATTTTATTTTTTCACCCTTTGATTTTTCTTTTAGGGTATACCCTCTTTACATTTTTTAAATTTTTTTTGATTTTTTGATTTTTAAAGAATATGGAACACCTTTGTAACAAGAAAAAGGTTTGAACATATTGCATAGCTCATCAAGTCAATCATGAAACATGACACCTATTAGTATAAGAGTCTAACACAACCTATGCTTCCTCTTCATCTGTAGCCCATGCCATTTCAATTTGTTCCTCGTAAATCATCCACACCTCTGGTCTTCTTCACTCCTTTGTAGCAACTCGATCAATAGATCAATATGGGTTCTCATCTCAACTATTTCTCTCTTATATTCTTCATCATTCATCTGCTTCCATATTCCCTTTGTCTTGGCATCTTCCTTCTTCACTTTGTGGTTTCCCCTTGAACCTTTGCTATGAATTTCAATAGTCATCTTCTTGATTTATTTCACCCTATATGAGTTGCAATAGCCTCTCCAGTGACAATCCCTCATGCTACAAATTACCTCACCAAAATTCCTCTGTGCTTGGTATTTTGGCAAGTACTGGTTCTCAATCTAGAACCCTCATTGAGCACTCCTCTATTGATATGAAAGGAGTGTATTAGTTCTGCTGTGCTAAGCGTCCTTTCAATTAATTAAACATGTACAATTTGTCTTCATGTGTTTTGTTAAGGAATGAGAGATTTAATCATGAAATATTTATGAATTAGTGAACTTTAAGCATGTAAATAAGCCTTAAAAACACTTAACAACAGTTCATAATAGAGAAAAACATTCACACATAAGTTTTACATAGTAGGCACAATGAAGCAGTTCACCCCTCGATGCAAAATGGGATTTAGGCTCAAAAGTTACTTTGTACATAATTAGACATAGGGGGTCCCATGTTCTTTGAATTTCTTGTAAATATTAATATTTTGAATATTTTGGTAGGGAATTGTAACTGTTCTCAAGCTATTTTGAGAACATGAGAATTGGTTAAGATAGGAACACGAAGAGTCAGTTTAGGATCAGTTAGCTATTGAGTCTAAATTCAGGAATTGAGAATGCTAAGAGTTGCTGAACTGTTTGGAGACCTGAACCGATTCAGGTCATCCTTGTGGTATAAATGTAACCCTGAAGAGTCTAAAGAGAGAGAGAGTTAGAGGTAGAGAACTTCTTCAGCAACAGAGTAGGAGGATAATGGCCACTGAACTGAATATCTGGCCTGTCATGAATTTGTAAGTGATTTCTTTTGAGGTTAATTGCCTGTATGTATATATATATCTATTTATGGAGAATTGTTTATAAATCCCATGCGTGACTTTATGTCTTCTTGGTCAAATCGTATGAGGAAATTATCTCTGTGTAACTGTGCATTCGTTGTTTAAACTCTGTGTGGGGAATACCTTGCGTGTTTGTATGTTCGTTGATTATTTCTGTTCTAATTCTCTGTAATTATGTATAGTATGAATCTCTGCGTATGAAGCTAAAAGTGAAACCCTGTTGAGGAATCATGGTGGTGGGATTCGAATTCCAGGCAGAGACCTTCTTGTGATGAAGAACTGGCTTAGTTGGATATTTTCAGTCGTGGAATTATTTGGTTGAATATCTGAGGGGTATCTTGAGTACTGTGAGGAGAACTGATATATAAGCCGAAGCATCGATTCGAAAGGAATTGACGCTTTCAAAACTAGAGCATCTAGTTCAACCGCTAGAGATTTTCACCTAATAAGTGAAGCTGTGTATCGAGGCGAGTCTTCAATGGGAGAGCGAAAGCTGAGTTGATTATAAGTGTTTAACCTTGCGAAGTCCCGAATAGAGCGTTGATGGAATTAAATGGAACCTGGAGCATGGAAAAAGCAGAACCATGACCGAGAGGAACAGTGAACGTGCTTTGGAGTGAACAGTAAAGGTGGTTCCCAGGTTTGATCGCACCGCTTTCGTCGGGCAAGAAGTATCTGAGAATTGGGAGCGATTCCATAGAGTAGCCGACGCGTGGCATAGGCGAGACCCAAGAAAACCACTCTCATTGCGCGCCATCGCGCATTATCATCCGTGCATCTACGCCAAGTGATATCCGTCGGATCGTCAAGTCCAGCGCGATGTATTGCCCGCCGTTGGATGGGGAAGGTCGATAGCGCTGGGCCCCAGTTCTAAATTGTATTGATTGGGACCTTTTAAACTAAGGTCTGCGAGGTTAATAGCGGATGCTGAATATGCGAAGGGAGCGCGCTACAATCATACATGATGAGAAATTGAAGGTATGGCATGACATTTAACCATATCTATAGGTGTATTCCTGAGACTTATACTAGGGGGTTAATTATAAGATGAGGGATGATTCGAATATGCATGAAATGGGGAAATGCCTCCATATGTGGATGGAGTGTCAAAATTTATTTGGATTAAAGTTAGTTGAGCGCATAACATAAGGGCTTGGAATTAATATCTCAAATCTCAGGGATTTGAGATATTAACACTCTCAGATTTAAGTGTTGAATTTGTCAGCCTAGAATAAAGGGAGGTTGTGAGATTGCCCGGATTAGGAAGATGATTGGGCATGAAATTTTGAATGCAATTGTACACACAGCTTTGTTAAAAGGTTGAGCAAACAGGACTGTGGGTTATCCCCGCTACCAAGTGGTATCAGAGCTCTAGGAATAGCTCTTTTTGAAAAGTCCAAGTTTGGTGAATGCAAGGAAACCAGACTTATGGAAACTGATAATATTGCAGCCTACAGAAGGTGATTGTAGAATTACAGAGTCCAATTGGAGGACAAGAGTTTTGAAGACTACAGATTTGAAGAAGGAATATCAGGCAGCAAAGTACACAGAATCATAGTGAACAGGATTTGCAGGATCAGTGGAGGACAGGATCATGATCTTATAGGTAATTAACTTTAATCTGATTTGAAATTGTAGTTGCAGAATTATGGTTGCTGAAAATTGAAGACAGAGTTTGATAGTGAAGGTAGTGAGCCTGGCATTCAGCTGAAGGCTGGATAAAGAGGACATTTGTAGTGTTCTCAAGAGAAGATGAGCAGTGTTTAACTTTGGTTGAAGGATTGTTTGCAGAAGTCAAAGTGCAGACAATTGAATACATCTCAGCAGAAGTAGATCACAGCTTTGAGAGTAGTGATAGAAGAATCCAACAAGGGATTCTGAGTGCAGAAAGATTGTGGCAGAACCTGGAAGAATTCCAACAGAGGTTGGGTGAGCAGAGAGCAAAGGTGTTCTTGAGAGAAGTTGCAGAGTGAAGCCTAGTGAGAAAAAGAGAGTGCTCTGAAGGTTCCAGCAGAAAGGGGACTAGTACTTGCCAAAATCCGGATCCGGAGGGAAGGATTGGTGAGGTGAGTTGCAAAAAGAGAGCTTGCTATTACAGAGGCTTAGTGCAGCTTGTGAGTGAAGAACTCCTAGAGAAGAAAATGGCTACTGAGAGCCATAGCAGAGACTACAAAGATTGCAGAGGTTTTGAGAGAGGCCACAACAGAAGAACGAAAGAAGATGCCAAAGCAAATGGCATGAAGAAGAAATCCACAGATGAAGAATGGCAGAAAGAATTAGCTGAGATCAGGGAAGAGTTCAATATATTGAAACTAAGGATAGAAGAAAGCTAGAGAGTTGGTTGGCTCATGAGGAAGAATGTGAAATGGCAAACATTACAGTTGAGGATGAGGCAGAAGAAGATTTCCTTATTGAGAGAAGAATTCAGAGCGGCTGAGTTGAAAGAAGAAATTTCTGTCTGTGAAGCAGAACAGAGCACAGGTGAAGAGTGGAGACCTGCAGGAGATCTTGTGAGAAATAGTGAAGACTCGAGGTAGCAAGAAGCTTGTCTTGCTGAAGAGGAAGTCATTGAGGAATTCCTGAGTTATTGGACAAGTCCAGATGATGTAGGGGCTTGTGTTCTTGAGTCTGACAAATGTGAAGTAATGACAGACTCCACAGAGGAAGAAGAACCCATAGTTCTTGAGACAAGGATGGAAACTGAAGATTCCATGTGTAGACCTGTTCAAGAAGAAGTGCTTGAGGAAGCAGCCAAGACTGAAAGGTCTTGTGATTTGAAAACTAAAAAGTTGTGTGTGTTTGTAGGTACACCACTGGAAGATGAAAAAGCTTCAGAGTTTGTTGGTGAGAAGAAGACATTGAATCTGAAATTTGTTTAGATCAATGCTGAGATAGTGAGATCTCGGGGAGAGATGAAGACAAAAGGGTCAAATGAAGATATCTAGCAGAATGTTGAAGCTGAGAGAGAAGGGCCAACAGAGGATTGGTCAAGAATCAACAGAGCCATAAAAGGTTGTGTAAGGTTCCCGAAATCTACTCCTATGGAAGTTTTTGAGTTATATAGGAGGTTGGATTCTCAGAGAAGAGAATTGGAAAAGCAGAGGACCGATGCACTAGATAAGTTGCTGGGAAAGAAAGGCAGGAAGATCTTCATGGATGGAGTTCATGAAGCAGATGATGCAAGAAAAGTGAGGCTAGCTGACAGTCTCATGAAGGATGCAGATCAGCATGCTGAGATGCTGACAGAGAGGTTGGAAGGACAATATACACAACATAATGATGTGTTGTCAGAGGAAAAGGAGACATTGAAGCACTGGAACTTTATTGTTGATGATTCATGTGTTAATAATACAGAGAAAGAGGAAGAAAAACAGTTGAAAATTGTCAGAGAAATGAATGAGAAGGAAACTATGTTGGCTGAAAACATAGTGAAGGATCAACATCTGGGCATGATGATTGGAGCAGTGGAGATGACTCTGACAGCTAAAGAGAAATATGATGAAGAGTTTCTGAGCCTTGAACCAGACTTAGAATTGCCGGGAGAAGAATTGGTGACTAGGTCATCAATTGAGACCATTGGGTCTCATGGTTTTAACATTGACAGTTTTTTTATGTGTACAGGTGATGCAGAAGACAATTCATCCTTTGAAATTGTCTTGAGAGAAGAGAAATTGTTGCTGAAGGAGGATGAGACAACCATGTATCATATGCAGGGAATTATCACTGTCATTGACAAAGAAGAATTGGCTAGACTGATGGGCCAAGAGTAGACTGGAGAGCAGATTTTAAAAGCTGCTGAAGTGAGGAGGAATCAACATTCCATGCTGATAGAATATGAGAAAGAAAAGCTCTGAGAACTTTATTGGATTTCCAGAATCCATCAAGGGGATGAGAGGCAGTTGTTGAAGATTGCCCAAGAGGAAGGAAGAGATGTTGGAGCTAACTTCCAGCATGTTGAAGATGTAAACCAAACACAGGAGAAATGGCTAAGTTGTTTGCTGGGAGCATTTGAAGAAGAGAAAGGGATTGTAGACCTTGGAGCAAGGATGCCTGAAGCTGTGAAGAAGAGAGGAGTAGATACTAGCTTGCAGAATCAAATTCTGTTTACTAGTATGCTGGAGGAGTATGTCACTGCTGGTAGGAATTTAAATAGTGGATTGTTTTTTTAGAATGAATTTGTAGATGAGAAACAAAATAAAAGTGTTGCAGAGGGACAGGAAGGGGAGGCAGCAACACCCACGGTGGCAGCAACAACACCCATGGTGGCAGCAGATGCAACATGGGGGATGATGCCTGCAGGAGTGTTAAACATGTTAATAGCATGTGAGACTACAAGAGCAGCAATATTAGCAGCGACAGAGATTGAAAGTAGCAGCAGAGGGCAAGATAATTTCCAGCTAGAGGATAAGCTGGACATGGAGATTGAATACATCAGAACACTGATGGTAAGGGTGTCTCCGAAGCAGCAGACAGCAGCAAGGAAACAAAAGGATTTTTTTACAAGAAAAACAAAAGCAGATTGTGAAAATACAGCTGGAGGTGACTTACAGAACAAAGTCTAGAAGCCTGGAGAGGATCAGTTGAAGGATGATGCAGCGAATGGACAGCAGCAAAACCAAGTATGGGATCCTGGAGGCAGAGACGAAGAGCACATGATCAGGAGATCATGAATAATTTGAAGCTTGGGAGTCTGATGCAGGGGCATTAGGCCCAAAAGTTAATTTGTACATAAGTAGACATAGGGGGTCCCATGTTCTTTAAATTTCTTGTAAATATTAAATAAATTTGGTAGGGAATTGTAATCATTCTCAAGTCATTTTGAGAACATGAGAAATTGGTTAAGATAAGAATATGAAGAGTCAGTTTAGGATTAGTTCAGTTATTGAGTCTGATTTTAGGAATTGGGAATACTAAGAGTTGCTGAACTGTTTAGAGACCTGAATCGATTCAGGTCATCCTTGTGGTATAAATGTAATCCTGAAGAGTCTAGATGAGAGAGAGTTAGAGAGTAGAGAACTTCTTCAGCAAAAGAGTAGGAGGATAATGGCCACCGAACTGAATATCTGGCCTGTCATGAATTTGTAAGCGATCGCTTTTGAGATTGATCGCCTGTATGTATATATATCTATTTATGATGATTTGTTTCAGTGTTTATGTGAAATTTTTGGTTTAGTTCTGTATGAGAATGATCAAATCCCCTCGACTCCTATGTGAATGTGCCGGAACTTCATAAATGAGGAGGTAAGAATGTGTAAATATGTACTCTGCAATTTGAGATTAATTGTGCCTGTATGTAGTTAGAGAAACTAGTGTTAATGCTGCCTACAGTGCATCTTGAACTGGTCGTCAGTGGATTTATATGGTCGTGAGTATATGCCATGGACAGAGATATGGCTTTAAGCCACACATAGAGGTTTTATGCTGCGCATAAGGAACCGACTGGCATTCGATAACCGAGTACGATGAAAGGGCTATGCGTTGTCTGCATACTAGCAAGGGTCACGGTGGTTCGGCAAATTCTTGAATGTTTAATTCGAAAGCTGAGCGAAACCTTGAAGTCAGAACCTAAGCGTAAAGGAGAAGAGCATAACCTTGAAGGCGGAACCTTGCGGGAGTAAACAATAAAGACGGGTTCTGGTATTGTTCGCACCACCTTTGTGATGAAAGCGGTATTTAGAGAATTGGGAGCGATTCCATAGGATGGGCGGCACGTGTCCCTGAGCAGCGTGGTAAAACCACTTTCATTGCGCGCCATCGCACATTATCATCCGTGCATCTTCGCCAAGCGATATCCGTTGGATCATCTGAAGCCGAGCGACGTGCTCTCCGCCGTCGGATGCGGAAGGTCGATAGCACGGGGGCCCAGTTTTAAATTATATTGAGTGGGACCTTTAAACTAAGGTTTGTGAGGTTAATAGAGGATGCTGAATATGTGAAGGGAGCGCATTACAATTATATGCGATGAGAAATTGAAGGTATGGCATGACATTTAACCATATCTATAGGTGTATCCCCGAGACTTATACCAGGGGGTTAATTATAAGATGAGGGATGATTCAAATATGCATGAAATGGGGAAATGCCTCCATATGTGGATGGAGTGTCAAAATTTATTTGGATAAAAGTTAGTTGAGCGCATAACATAAGGGCTTGGAATTAATATCTCAAATCTCAGGGATTTGAGATATTAACACTCTCAGATTTAAGTGTTGAAATTGCCAGCCTAGAATAAAGGGAGGTTGTGAGATTGCCCGGATTAGGAAGATGATTGGGCATTAAATTTTGAATGCAATTGTACACATAAATTTGTTAAAAGGTTGAGAAAAACGGGACTGTGGATGACCCCGCTATCACCCCTCCTGGGCTACATCTGCTGGTCCAACTCCCAATGGCATGTCCCTCTTTGTCATTATGCGAAAAATTGTAAATTAAATATGTTTTCAGGCCTCTAATGGCCGTTTTCTCTACACCAATGGCTCAAGAATGCTCAAATTAGTTTAGGTAGACTCTTGTTTCACCAAAATTGGTCGAAAATTGACCTCCCAAAGCATTTTTTCCAATGACAGCTGTAAAAGCTCCACTAAATGTGGAGACTGTCAGGTTAACTGCAGATAAATTAAACTTTGACCCAAATTTGGGGGCGCGCTCAAAATTAGGCGGGTCGATAACTTACATTAAATGGTGAGTGGCGGGGTGGTCACATGCCACCTCCGTTGAATAATCCGTTAACGATTTGAAAACCTCCCGCTGTTTGAGTTTGGAACCAGGAGTTACGAGTTCCATAACCCGCCACCATAACTGTCATACTAAAATTCTGCATGTGATCATGTTTGCAGCAATTCTCGCTGGATGAAGTTGGAACCTGGAGTAAGCAGTTCCAAACCCTTTGAAATCGTCGCATTTACTGTTTACCTCCGCATGTGAACATGTTTGAAAACTTGCCGCCGGTTTTCGTTGGACGTCGTGGTTAGTGTGTAGGTCATGGTTTCGGGCGAATGATCATGTGGTAGGCGGGGGATGGCCTCCCCAATCCCTCACTGCAAACATAGTTAACTTTAAATTCAACTGCCAATCTATAGGGGTAAGTCACACGGTGTAGGCGGATTGGTAAATGGTGTTGCGTGCAAAGAGGAGGCCGCAAGTTCGATCCCCGTCGACTCCACAAATTTTGCACAAACCTTGTGAGGACACATGGCGGCTTGCGGGCTTGACATGTGTCACTCATCTGTTGGCCCTTCCAGAATCTCATCCAACGGCTAGATCACTTCCGTACCCTCATCATCCAACGGTCCACAGAGTGCCACATGGTGCCACCATACTGGCTCTAAAGAAAATGGAATATTCCAAGAATATTTCGCTGATTGTACCTTCAATCTAACTGGGCATCCAGTCACCAAATGTTTGTTGTGTGGGAAAATGAACAAAAAGAAATATCTTCCTCATACAACATCGGTTTTTCGAACCGTTCGCGGTGCCAGAATTGCAACGACGAGACCTTTCTGGTTGCTCAGGTTCAGACCTATTTTGAGCACTTTCATTTTTGAGCATATGACTTGATCTCCTGATCACACCTCCCCACTAGGAAGCTTTTGGACCCAAAAATCTCTCTGGACTACTAAAAATGAAGATGAGGAGACTGTGTCCCCACTCTTCCAACCTTTATCCACTGAAATTTCCCTAATTTCATTAATTGGAGCTTTTCATAAAATGACAAATTTTTCCTTGATTCCATCGACCAACCATTGCTGTTTTTGACATTGTCATGCTGAACATTTACTGAACTTGCAGAACAACAACTTAAATTTGTAGTAAACATCATGTTTCTACATTTGTAGGAAACTTGAAATTACTCTCACCTTGCATCCTGTCCTTATGGTGATTTTTTGCCGAATTTGCTTTGAACTTGTGTCGATTCTTGACCAAGTTTCTTCACCATTGTACCATGCCTTTCTAAAACCAACAATGAACATTTATGAATCTTGTGCCTTATTTGTTAAGTTTCTTTGCCCTCTCTTGAACCTTTGCAACTTCTTGCACTGACACTTAGTTTTCAGCACCATTCAACACCAAAGTCGACTGCTGCAAGTGCTTGTCATCTTCTTTCAAAGACAACTTGCTTTCAAACTGAAACAACCCATTATATACATCAATATTTGCATGAAAAGTATTATCTAAAACCCATCTTTTCTTAATCATCATCAATTTCAAGTTTTGACTTGCATTGACAAGCCTCTTCATCTGCCCTACATTAACTAAAGAAGAGTCTAGTTTTTTGCAATGAGCTCTCACAATGTACTCCTTGCCATCTTTGAATAAATGGTACTTGTTCTCATGGCGATGAAAGATAGCTTTGCTGTCATAAAAGTAAGGACTGACCAACAACATACCTGTTATATCAAGAAGAACAACATCTAATTAAACCGTGTCAATGAAATGTGCAGTTATTGCAAAGCACAACATGCACTTCTTTGAAACCTGTAAATTTGCATCCTTACAAATCCAACCAAGTGGATAAGGTTTTGGAAGTGGAATGGTCTCAAGATTAAGTTTCTTGACCAAGTCTTCAGAAATTAAATTTTCTTGTGACCCACTGTCAAACAATGTGTCAACTTTGGTATTTTTGAAAATGACCCCCACATGGAACAATTCAATTCTCTTTTCTTCACTTGGAGCTTCTATGTGACAGCTAGAAATACTAGAACTGGGTTTATTTTCCATCTCTTTACCCTTCAAGTTATTTAGTACCATAGCTATGATTTTTGTTTCATCTCCTGAATCTGACCCTAGGTCTTGTTCAGCTATTGCAATTGTCTTGCCTTTCTCCTTGGATTTCTCTTTGGCTTTAAAAATTTCTGGTTTCAACTCTGGATGAAGTTTCCAACAATGGTCCTCATCATGGCTTGTTTTAGAACAGTGTTTGAAAAAGAAATTTCCCTTCTCTTTTCTAGAATTTGCATTTCTCTTTTTCTTCCATTTTCCTTTAAACTCACTTTCCTCATTCCCATCTAAGTTTTGTTTTCCCCTTGCCTCTAAATGTGTGGCTTGAACATAAACCTCATCTAGGCTTGTAGGGTTAAACATGAGGATTGTATGTCTTAGGTAGGTATGTAAACCTCCTATATACTTGAGCAAAGTGTCTTGGCTATGCAAATATACTCCTAATAAAAGGGATATTCTTCTAAATTCTTGAGTATACACTTGTACATTTTGTCCTTTCAATTGTTTAAAATTTTTCCAGTCCATCATGGCTTTCTGCATGTGGGCTAATGAACAAAACTATTGTTTTATTGCAGAAATGAAATTAGTCCATGATAAAATAATCTTACCATCTTTCTTGATCTCCTCCTTTGTCTTGGATTCCCACCAAACAAGTGCCGCACCTTCCATTCTCAATGAATCTAGTTGTATTTTGGTGTCATCTTCATGAAAATTTTAGATTCTCAAATAGACCTCTAATTGCCTAATCCAATTATCTAGATTTTCTGCATTAACTTCACCATCAAACATTGGCAATACAAACTTAACATCAAGTTTTAGAAAAGGATTTTTACCCATGTTCTTTGACTTGTATGGATGATGTACTGAAGATGAAGTAGAGGATGATGAAGATGAAGATGAGGGTGATGATGGCAACTTTCCATTGTCTCGATTTCCTCCATTACCCTTTTTGGATTTATCTTCATCATTATGGCCTCCTGACAATCCTTGACCTTCCTTATGAAGTTTGGATCCTTCTCCTTCTAGTCTTTCACTCCTTTCTTGATAAAGGACTCTCACCATTTCAGTCATGTCAAGGAATGCTTTCCTGAACACTATTTCATCCTCTTTGGGATCCACCTCTTCATGGGTTTCTTGTTCTTTTGGAGGCATGCTTGATGCTGATTATACTTCTCTTGGAGGTGAACTAGGTGGTGGAGAATGTGGCAATCTTGCCCTCCTTTACTGTGGCTCACTTTGAGAACCTCTTGCTTCCACCAATTTTCCTTCTCCTCGCTTAAGCTTGAGCCTAGTAAGCATGAAAACCCTTGCAAATAGTTAACAAATCCTTGCACATAAAAACACCAGAGATAAAAAATCCAGCTCCGATACCAACTTGATCTGAAAGGAGTGTATTAGTTCTATTGTGCTAAGTATCCTTTCAGTTAATTAAACATGTACAATTTGTCTTCATGTGTTTGCTTAAGGAATGAGAGATTTAACCATGAAATATTGATGAATTAGTGAAATTTAAGCATGTAAATAAGCCTTAAAAACACTAAACAACAGTGCAAAATAGAGAAAAACATTCACACATAAGTTTTACACAGTATGCATGATGAAGTAGTTCACCCCTCTTGGGCTACATTTGTTGGTCCAGCTCCCAATGGCATGTCCCTCTTTGTCATTATGCTCAAAATTGTAAATTAAATATGTTTTTAGGCCTCTAATGGCTTTTTTCTCTGCACCAATGGCTCCATAATGCTAAAATTAGTCTAGGTAGACCCTTGTTTCACCAAAATTGGTCGAAAATTGACATCCCAATGCATTTTTCCCAATGACAGCTAGAAAATCTCCACTAAATGTGGAGACTGTCAATTTAACTGCAGATGAATTAAAAGTTTACCACAAATTTGGGGGCACGCTCCAAATTAGGCGGGCGGATAACTTAACATTAAATGGTGAGTGGTAGGGTGGTCACAGGCCACCCCTGTCGAATAATCCGTTAACGATTTGAAAACCTCCCTCCGTTTGAGTTTGGAACCAGGAGTTAGGGGTTCCATAACCCGCCACCATAACCGTCGCACTAAACTTCCACATGTGATCATTTTTGCAGCAATTCCAGCTGGATGAAGTTGGAACCTGGAGTAAGCAGTTCCAAACCCTTTGAAATCATCGCATTTACTGTTTACCTCCGCATGTGAACATGTTTGCAAACTTGCCGCCGGTTTTCGTTGGACGCCGTGGTTAGTGTGTAGGTCACGGTTTCAGGCGAATGATCATGTGGTAGGCAGGGGCTGGCCTCCCCAATCCCTCATTGCAAACATAGTTAACTTTAAATTCAACTACCAATCTATAGGGGTAAGTCACACGGTGTAGGCGGATTGGTAAATGGTGTTGCGTGCAAAGAGGAGGTCGCAGGTTCGATCCCCGTCGACTCCACAAATTTTTCACAAAGCTTGTGAGGACACATGGCGGCCTGCGGGCTTGCCACGTGTCACTCATATGTTGGCCCTTCCATAATCTCATCCAATGGCTAGATCACTTCCGTACCCTCATCATCCAACGGTCCACAGAGTGCCACATGGTCCCACCAATCTGGCTCTGAAGAAAATGGAATATTCCCAGAATATTCTGCTGAATGTACATGCAAGCTGACTGGGCATCCAATCACCAAATTTTTGTTGTTTGGGAAAATGAATAGAACGCGATATCTTCCTCATATGACATCGATTTTTCGAACCATTCACAGCGACAGAATCAAAATGACGAGACCTTTCGAGTCGCTCAGGTTTGGACCTGTTTCGAGCACTTTCATTTTTAAGCATATGAATTGATCTCCTGATCATCTATGCTCCTTCTAGGATTACCCTCACAACTCATCTGCACTTGAGAACACTACTTTCCTCTTATATTTCAACCTCAGCTGAAATACTAGGTTCTGACCACACTTATTCTTCCTCCTAGAAAACCATTGCTAGCTTCCTTCATCACTGCCCTTAAAGGCTGTAATATTCTTGCTGAGATGTTTTCACTCATGTTGCTACCTCTATTAAAATCTTATGCTCTTCTTCGGAGTGTGAACATTTACTCGTCCGTTCCATAATCCAAAATAAAATTGAAACAAAACATTCTTACCTTATTTTCTGTGCTGCTACTTCATGCATGCTGTTGTAGCTCTTATGTTTTTTCATAAGCCTTCAGTCCACAGTCTTACCTATTAAGGTTCACTCGATTAGAATAAATGATAAATCTTTCTCAAATTTTCTTAGTTCAAAGTCTTTCACACCGCCTCTCAGATCTTGTTGCTCTGATACCAATTGATGCAACCGTAGTTGCAAATTAACATATAAACGTGGACTGTGGGTTAGGACCTACCTAATCTTCTTATACATGGAAGATTTTACATATATTGGAGTCATTAACATACATACGCGGAACGATCAACAACGTTATTTACAACATAATGTATATAACCCAAAATACAGTCATACACACGGCACCAGAGCTCTCGGGTCCCACATACCGATAACCAATCACAACGCATCACAACCTACGCTCACAATCTTAATTCTTTACCCGTGCGCTAACTTCAAAACTTGTGAAATTTGCTTTCACGCCATGCTGATACATAGCCTCCCTTTATCGCATCGCACGTAACAAACCTTACCGCATCGCGTCGCATCCCATTTAAATTTTTGTGCAAACAATTAACATTATCCGCTATACTTTGCGAAATGAGAAGTCATAGTCCATCATCCACCGTTGATCTGTTGTATGATCCAATGGCTCACGCAAACATACCCTCCGTGCCATTTCGTATCGCGAGTTAAAAAATTTAACTTGTGATTTCCTTAACTCTTAAATAGTCCAATCGCTGATGCGAAACCGTGCCCTGCCAACACGCGTCCACTTCAATTCTACGTTTTAATCGCAACCGTTCATTCAACTTTATTGGTTCGTCTTCGCCTTGTCTGTTCACTCTGATCTTTGTTGTCAATACTTAAAATTTTGAATCTGCGATTCAATCCATGCCATCGATTCCTCTCTCATAATTCTTATAAGTAATTATGCCTTCAATCGATTTCTCCTCTTTCGACCTCGCTGTTCTGCATTTCTGATTCCTATGCATTACTCCTCCGCTATCCTTCCGAGTCTGTTCGCATTTCTTCAATGCTGTCTCTCCATAAATTTTCTATACGAAGTTCCTGGAAACTTCATCTTCTCGCTCAGCCTTGCTGCACCTACAATCCGATTAGAGTTCTTCATCTCTCATCCCTTGGTCTCTGCCCTAACTTTTCCTGTGTGAAGTTCACAGGGACTACTTCCTTGCACTCAATCTGTCTAAGCATTAACATAAATACAATACGCATATATCATAACACATAAATGCAATATTTAACTTTGACAGGGAAATAAAACCAACGGGTTGAAACAAAGAGCCTGATCACAATCCAAAACACTTGGAATTTATTTATAAATAAAAAATACACAGAACCGAGCCCTGGGATGGCTGGTTTTTACATTTGTTCCTACTCTCTATTCAACCCTCTCTCACACCTGTTTCCTTCTCATTCTCTCTTTCTCTCTCTGGAAGGCAGAACCCCAAAATGGTGGATTTGGTTTTTGTTTTATGCCTTTCCCCAAAATCCCCATATGGTTGAGAAGCTTATATTCAGTTTCAGAACAATTTATTCAACTAAATGTCTAACTAATCCTAATCTAACTATTCTTTTAACCTATAGATTACAATGGCTATGTTATCCCAAACTAAATTTTAAACAAAATACTTTAAAATAAAGTCTTCAATTTATTAGGACTGTTAGTCCTCTTCCCAAGCCACAACATGTGACTAGCTTGTCACATTGCTGACTCTACCTTAATGCTCCTGCATCACTCATGCTGATCATTTTTTTTCAAGTGATGATGAATTTGCTGTACTTTTATGGCATATGTGGAATTGTCAAAGAAAGTTTACTTCAACGGTACTTCAGCCATGTAATTTAAGTAGTTCATTGATTTCGTTTCTTTTTCCATGGGGCTTCCAACCCTGTTTTCATTATGATTATTCTGTTTACATTGTTGGAACCATTGTGGGTATGGCAGGAAGTGCGTTGCAATATAAAAGGCTTCGAATCTAATATTGTGCAAGCTTGTAGAAGGGTAAGCATTATTTGCATTGAAATATGTACTTTGTGGAATTTGGGTTCAAGGTCTCTGACTGGGTGGTTTTAATCTCATTTACCCTGTGTGGTGGAATAAATTTCTAAATTTTGATGGTTGTGTACACCACTACTAGATGAGAGGAAGAGAAGTAATGTTATGTGCTTTATGCAAGTGATCAACCGATAAGTTTTAAATTTGTGAAATAATTGCATATGTTTTGACGAGCAATTTTAGGTTTGAAATTCCTGTTCGGATTCCTAGTAGAGATATCTCTGTATTTTACCAAATTTTTGTAGAAGAGGCTTGAGAATTTTCTGTCAATACATTAATTGTTTGCATTCAGTGAAGGCTAGGTGTCCCCATGAATAACGTGTGTAGTTTTTTAGTTTTTCTTCCAAAAAAAATGATACCTTTTTTTCCTTGGAAGAAATTCATCTACTTTTCCTTATTGAGAATAAATAAATATACATTCCATATATTCACCCTCAACTGAGGAGTACAAAATATTCTTAGAAATATGCTAACTATGCAATATTTTTTTATAAATATACTATCAGTCATTTTGAAATATTAAACCATAAGTTTATAGCTAAACAACATCATATAAAAAGTTCATTGGTCTGAATAAAACTAGTCATAAATATGTCTCAAAGGTAGCATCTTCCATTAAAAAAATTTGAGACAAGGAGCCCCCTCGCATGCTCATCACACCATTTTTTTGATAGGCAAACTGCAACTTAGTTATGTTCCCTCATCACATGCTAACATGAGCAGCATTAGATTTCTACAGTGGCTGAGATTCCAGTTTACAGTTCAGGTTAGGGTTTTGTGGCAAGATTCAAAGCATATTACTATAAAAAAATCTAACACAATTAGGGGCATTTTTAGTACCCATTGGAAGCTATAACATTACCAAACTTTGACCAATCAGTTTCAGTAAAGCAGTAAATTTTTCGAAGCAAAATCAGTAAATCAATAAATTAGTCAATCTTGGTAATGTTTTTTCGTTGTAAATGTATGTATTTTTTTGGGTTCTCATTCATTTTGATGAAGATGGTACTTAGCCCACATTATTTGTGTCAAGATTATCCTTGCATTGATATTTTAACAAATTCACATTTGATATTCTTGTGTGCTTTGTTTTCCTTGTTGTGTTAAAAGGTGAAAAATCTTTCACTGGCCATAAGTTTTCCTACAATTGCAATTGTTCTAGATTCTATCATCAATGGTTATATGAATGTTCTAGTAGTCACTATTGAACTTCATTACTCTTTCCCACCAGGTGAGAAAGTTAAGGAGTACTTAAAGGTGAATTTGGAAAGACAATGTTAATAAAATATTTTTTTGAATTCCTATCATTCATTATAGAAATTGTTGTAATATATATATATATATATATATATATATATATATATATATATATATATATATATATATATATATATATATATATATATTACAACAATTTCTATAATGAATATTAAAGGAATTCAAATATATATATATATATATATATGTTATCTGAATATTTTGATTTTGCTTTGTCATGTAAGATCCAGGCAAGTTTGCAGTTGTTGCAGCCTTAGTTGTTGTTTCTATAGATGTTGCACCTGCTGCAGCCGCTTCAAAGGAAGAGGAAAAGAAACCTAGGCCAGAGTCTAAAGAAAATATGGGTTTCAGTATTTCTAACTAGATTGAATGTGTTGTGGAGGAAGAGTCCAAAGAGGATATGGCAGGATATGGCTTTCAGTCTTTTTAACTAGAAATTATCACTACAAGGAAAAGACCCTCTAGCGGAGCTTATAAAGGAGGCTTTTAGTGTTATAAAATTGGCCAAAATTGTCAAAAAAACATTTGCTACAACATTCGTTTATGGTTAGAGAGGTTTTGGAGGAGCTTTTAACGGAAATTCAACACAACTAAAAAAACTGGGCGGCCGAAGGTTATTACAGATGTTTTTTTCATCAGTGCGCTACTAAGGTTTCAACGCACCAGTGCGTGTCATGTAGACAGTGGCCTCGGGGCGGTCGAAGGTTCCTGCACCAGGCTATCAATGTATAAAACGACACCGGGTGCTGTGTTGGTGATACAATGCACGAGGCTGTACCAATTGGTCTTGGGATTTTTGTGGTGCCCATATGTCATCTCAACGCACCGGTACGTAGACTTATAGAAACGCACCAGTGCACTGTATCAGACAAATGCACCGATATTTATAATTGGTATTGGTATTTGTATGTTTCCCATACATCGTACAAATGCACCAGTGCATAGTCTCACATAAAAGCACCGATGCGCCATATCACACAAACACACCGAGATTTTTAATTGGTTTTGTATTGTGCGGTGCCCATAGGTCGTAGAAACACACTGGTGCGTTGCATCATACAAACGCACCAGTGTACAGTAACTGACACGCACCGATGCTCATTTTGTATTTTTTAGAAACATCGACGTGTGACAGTGCAATTATTGTGATTTTTCTAAATTCATTATTCATCAAAAGTCGACACATCTTATAACAATATTCATATTAATTAAATTTTTATTAATGCATTTGAATGTGATGTTTGGATTAATTTGTTATATCATTTCATAATTATCGATTTTTTAAAATTCAATATTCATCAAAAGTCGACACATATATATCTTATAACAATATTCATATGAATTAAATTTTTATTAGTGCATTTGAGAACATCAATGGAGAACACAATAGTGACAATGGAGAACACAATAGAATAAATTAAAACACACACACACACACATATATATAAGACAATCATTGTCATACAAAATGGGACAATTATTGGTATTCCTTTGTCTTTCAATTGGGACACTATGTCCATTACATTAAACAAAATGTCTGATTTCATAGACAAATATTTCAAAAAATACAACGCCTTGCTTTGATATCCAAACATAGTGATCATCATTCTTCACTTGAACTGATGTTACTGCTAGAGCTACTTCCATGACTTGGGGTTATTTTCAGGAATGTTTTGTTCACAACGTTGATTGTTTTCTTCTTCTTCACCTTCCATCTACAAACATAAAAATAATATGAAATGAGTGTATATACATTGGTGAGAATAATGAAAATTGCAACATTAAATAATATACATAAATGTAAATCGAAAAGAAAAATGACGTACCATAGCAACAATTGACTCATAAACTATACACATTCTTTCAAAGCCATGTACCATGCCATCTTTCAAAATTTCATCTATTGGCGCAGTTCCATACTTTGTTTTCTGCAAGTTTTATACCCCATAACAAATCGTATATTTAATATAAAATATTTTTTTGGTTCTATTAATTATAGACGGAGCTAAGTAAAACAAGATTGATAGATGCTTACAAATTCCACAATTAATTTCTGATATGCCAACATATACTCACAACCCATAGTTAACCCAATTTCAATCAATTCATCTAATGGTTCTTTGTATGTTAGCACCTGTTTGAAGACATTCAATGATGATTTTTGTAAAAAAACTTTAAAAATACAAAAATGAAATCTAGTTAAGTTGTTATTAGGAAATAACAATTACTCACAAACTTAGATATCAACCCTTTTCTTCCTTGTCGTCCTATTTTATGTGTTGAATGGGTTCCATTTTCTTTTCTTTTTTGTAAGAAAATTCTTGAAAATTAATATTTAATACTAAATTGTTTATTTATTGTACCTAATGATCGAAAAATTCAATGATTACATATTACATTTGAAGCACGTTGTTGTTGAGATGGCTCCTCCTGCGATGCAATTTTGTCCATTTCTTTGACCATCTCCTTGTACACCTTTTTGGACATTCCTACTGACATATTTCTGATATTAGCTCATTCATCTTTTGATATTTTCATAATCTTCCTGAAAATGTAACATGACAATAAACTATTTAATTTTTATATTGATATATGAAAAGTAAATACAACAAAAGTGTTATTTATAAATAATTCTAGGCAAACATTTAAAGGAATATTACTTTTTCATTCCTCCTTTTTTGTTGTTGTACGCTTTTGCTATTAAAAGTCTTACATGTCTCATTGACCAATTCTCTGGAAACTCTTCCTGTAGTTTAGATAAAATTTGGTTCTTGGAACCATTGGATTGGTTTTTGTATTGTAAGTGGAAATAATGCCTATACATTCGTTCCACTAGATCCCTCAAATTTTTGTAAAATTTTTCCCCCCTTTCGTTATCCTTCAGCACCACTCCAGATGAGCTAAGGAGCAATTCATTTTCATTTGCGTGTTCTATTTTTTTTTCTTTTCTTAGAACAACATTCATTTTCTGAGTTGTTGGTTCCTGTAGAACATTAAAAAAATGTGAATTAATAGATTGTTTGAAACATGTTATCTAATAATTTAAACTATATTATTAATGAAAATTAAAAAAAGAAACTCATATTGGATCGATAGTATTTTTTCATTTACCTGATTCATTCTTTTGTAATTTTTCCATGAAGATTTTAAGCTCTTCTGGTCCTAGATCAGAAATAATCTTATCGAGTTTCGTCATTTTGTGGATTTACATGATACACAGTAAACAATACATATTAGTTAAACTTACATATAGTTCAAAAATAATATTTTTTGTAAAGAATTTACAAAGAACTTGCGTTTTTTTCTTTTCTTGATGTGTTATCAATATTTTTGTTACTTGATCTCTTGTTAGTCGTTTTTTTATCAATTTGAAACCTGTACCATATCATTCATTAATATATTTATAAATAATTGTCAAATTTTCAGGTAAAAAATAAATCTCAAGAAACCGGTGCGCCTTTCATGATGTACGCATTGACGTCGGTGCATGGGGGTATTATAAACGCACCGCAAAAATAGTATAATAGACTGTACGGTGCGTGGGGGTGTTACAAACGCACCACACAAACAATATAATAGACCGTATGGTGCTATCCTCATAACATAGAGCACCGGTGCCCTAGTTTAGATATGGTACACTGATTTAAAAAATTTGTTTTTAAATTTTTTATTATACAGTACTTGTGTGGTGCACTGTATAATACAACGCACCAGTGCGCTCGGTTACACAGGGCGCACTAATTAAAAAATCCATTTTTTTCAAAAATTCATGCAAGGGCCGACATGGATTGGGATCCGACTATGCAAGTCGTCCCGTGGGTTGGATGTCAATATAAAATGAAAATCCCTAATTCTGAAATCACAGAAACAGGGAGAAGAAAGGGCAGAAACAAAAAAAATGAAGAGTTTAGGGTAAAAATGGATAAAACTGCAAAAAAAGTAAAAAGATTACAGAAAAAGTAAAAAATATAATCAAATTTAATCACGAGATCATTTGAAATTATATGCTACATTGTTTGAATCACCAGAGGTTTGAATTCTGATTGTCTGAATACTTCTGGTCGAACGTATTTCGCTGCTCCACAATGCTCTCGTGCTCTCTTGCTCTAGGTATGTCTCCTGCAAATATCTGGCTGAAAATTTTAGCAAAAATAGTGAAATTATAAAAAGTGTTTAGTATTTAAAGAATTGTTTTATGAAATTAAAATTTCGAAAACATTTTGCCGCCCATTTTTCAATTTGCTGCTTCTTTTTTTCACTCAAAGTAAATAGAGTTGCGCTTTTTTTATTTGTGTTTATTCGTCATCGGTGCATCACTTAATAGCACTGCACCAGTGCGTCCATTGGTAACGTGACACCGGTGCGTAGTAATTAAAACACACAGGTGCGTAGTAACTAGAATGCACCGGTGCAGTCATCTGTACATTACCACCGATTTGCGGTTGAGGCACCGAAATAAATATTACGCGTGTACACCAAAATTAGACATGTTTGAAATGTACATTTTACTGTGAAAATATTTGGGTCATTTCTTTTCAAAACTAATCCTCTTCTTCTTTTAGAAAAATAAACTTGAACCTTTCCATAACCTGCAACAAGAAAAGGTTCCCCACCTTTGTGCTTTCTATCTTGATTTTAACAAAATTTATACAATCTCTGTTTTACGAGAAAATGACCTTGAATGTTCTGGAAGCAATGACAACGAGTACTTCTTTCTTCATTTGTTAGCAGAAGAAGACTGATTTCGACTAGACGAAGCAATTATTACATGTGGAGGAAATGGTTTCCTGTATAAAATGGGTATAGGGTTGAACAAAGGAAAGACATTGCAAAATGGGCTATTACATTAGCTTTTCCAATGGGAAGCCAATTTGCAGGTGGAAATATGGTAGCTTCAGGTATCTATGCTTTTCTTCCCACATAAATGGGCACTAGATTTCCATTTATAATACAAGCAAAATTTTTACTGGTTTCATCCAAAGAGAGCGTCATTTTCAATAACAAATGGAACCAGGGAATCCTTAAGTGTATCCCGTTCACATTTTGTTCAGCATTTCGTTCTTTGATAAGTGCTAATTCACCTATACTTTCAAAAAATTGGATTTTTGGGTACCTTCCATGTGATATTCCTCGTTATCCACAGGACCACAACTCAGACAAGTTAGAGATGCCATTTAGGTTCAATTGAAAGTCGAAGATGTGATTTTATGCGACGTCAACTTTGCCGGTAAATGTTTGCATAAGCTAACCTAAGCTTAGAAAATACTCCCAGTTGCTTTTAAACGCATTCTGGAGAATCTTTCCCTTCATGGGACCTACCAGCCCGATCAACAACGTCAATTGATCTTTCTCTTATATCCTTAAGGGAATGAGAATCCTTCCCTTCATGGTGCCTCTTAGCTTTATCGATTGCCTCGATTGATCTTTCTCTACTGTCCAATATTTCCCTGCCATCCTTGTAAGAATTAGAATCATTACCTTCATGTGATCTCTTAGCCCGTTCAAGAGACTCAATTGATCTCTCTCATGTGCATCTCATATTTTTCATAAACCTTTTCTCCTTTTGTACTCTATCGAGCTCTGTCGCTGTCTACATCCCTGTAAGCATATTTTTCCGTCTTTCTATTTGAATCACTCATTTTCTTTGCTATAAACTTCTCAGCTGAAATTTGAACTCTCGTCTTTTCAAACCCTCATCTCCTCTAAAAAATTATTACCTGTGATTCAAACCTTTTTCTGCTCCAATACTGCACTTTATAGAATAAATTTTCCTTCTTAGAAAAGATATTTCAATGACATACCTGGTTCGCGCGAGGTTTTATTTAACCCTGTTCCGGTGCGTGTGGTTTTATAGGTGCACCAGTGCGATTCGTAAGATTGTTGTTTATGTTTTGGCGCGGGGTTTTATGACGCACCGGTGCAGAAGAGTTGTGAAGCACTGGTGCGTCTTAGTACTAAGACGCACCGGTGCGGGTTATGATTATAAGCGCACAAGACGAAAAACCAGAAATCTCAGCTAGAAATGGCGTACTGTATAAAGTTCTTTTTTTTTTGGTATGTAAGATCATAATAAAATAATGAGAATTCTAAAGTACATGAATTTATTTGCATTATTTTCTAAACTTTATTATGTTACAAAAATTCATATTATTCAAGATTTATTATTTTACAATTATTTACAAATTTACAAATTTAAATTTTTTAATAAAATCATTTCACATTAATACAATTAAAATTTTCACATTAATACAATTAAAATTTTACAAATATTTTATATAGAATTAGAATTAGAATTAGAATTAGAATTTTACAATTTCATATACAATTACGATTATAATTACAGTTGCAATTTTAGAATTTTACATACAATTACAATTACAATTACAATTTTACAATTACAATCATTTCACAGTAATACTGATCTGAAATTGACTGAATAAAGTGCTGAGGTAGTTTGATTAGTTTGTCCTTTAGATTGACTGTTAACTGAAGTATGCTTTAATGAAACATAACATAAACTAGCATCATAAATGAATTAAATAACAACAATAATCAGAGAGAAGAAGAGGCAAACAATTTGATGACGGAGTTCGTCCTCCCGGGACTACATCTCCGGGTCCGCTTTTAAGTGGCCATCCGTTTTTATTAGGATTGATCTTGAAGAATATTTACACTGAAATGGATCAGAAAGATTGTGCTTGCATGCACTTCTCAACCTTGTAAACAGAAATTACTCTTCGCGGCCTTTCCGACGCCTGTCTCTATACTCAATTCCGACCACCGACCACTGAGCAATGCTACGAACAAAATTGCCTCTCAACTTCTGAAACTGCACTATGTCTTCACAAAAACCAAAGATGAATTCATGAAGATTTTCCATGGATTTTTAATCTGCCCTCGAACCTCTGAAATCCTCAATTAGCAATTTGTTGAGGAAATGTGGTGAAAAAGGTTTCGAAATCCCTTTATTCATGAACCCGGGGATAATGTTTCCCAAACCTTAGCACACAATTAAATTGAAAAACCAATTTTAAACCATATAATAAAAACTCAACCCGACGGTTAGGCTAACCGCGCGGGGAGTTGTAACCATTCCCATGTGAGTGGGCAGAATAAAACTCGGCGGTTAATCCTGTTCACACAACAATTTTCCGACGCGGTTTATGAACCACATGGTTAACATAACAACTCTGCTATGGTTTACAACTGTGGTCACATGGTATTATCTGACTTCCGACGCGGTCATCGTAATGCTGTGTAATGTTTTTAACATTATCACCCGAACCCTTTACATAGTCCGAAACTTTATAAGAAAGTTTTATACACCATGGTTTATAAAACCCATCCGAATATAATAAGGTTTTGATATATGTTAAAAACCCAACTTCCGAACCTTTAGAATAAAGGTTTTTGGTTTAGTTTTAATGTTTTTTAACATAGGATTTAATATCCCGAATCTTAGTTTTATACAAAGTTTATGGTATAGGACTTAGGAAATTTATGACATAGTTTTTTAAATATGGTTCTGCATTTGCGCCAGGGATTTTAGACTTAGGATATATAACTTAGGATAAGGTATTTGTCATATGGTTTAGAGTTTTAGGAATAGGATTTAGGTATAAGGGTTGGACATAATGCTTAGGTCCTTAGAACTAGGATTAGACCTTAGGATTTAGGTCTTAGTACTTAGGATATTGCATCATCATTTTAGCCCAAACATTCACCTTTTTCATCCAAATTCGAAACACATGACGACCATTAACATTTGAAGAACCTTTCACTGGCGATTTGACAATTCTGAAGACTGAACTGGACATCGAACTACTGGATTTGTCTTGGAACTATGTCAATCTTGTACTGATCAAGATCCTCCTGGATAAATACTCTCCACTTAAAAAGCTTTTAGACCACAAAAGCTTGATTTTAAACTGAAAATAAGTGAGAATATAAATCTCTCACTTTCATCTTGACTTTGATGATGTACCAATACATTCGATCAATCAACTGCAAGTGATGACCCTGATGCTGACCATGGCACTTTTTGAACTGGTGACCTATTCTACATTTCTGCAGTATGTAAAACTTGCGATGATGGTGAAACAACCTGTTATAAACATGGAAATTGACTTATTTCCACAAGATACCATGAGTTAGTGATTTACAATCTTTGAAAACAGTCTCTATAGGATATTTTTCAATACCATTGACTTGTATTAACAGTCTATTTTGCGGAATGACATAGAATATTAAAGACATTTTTGACATCACTATTTGATGTTTCCATTGATTAGCACTTTCCCCTGATGCATAAGTTGAATACTTTGACATTGCTTTTAGAAAGGCTTTGATATGAAAACAAAAATGCTTCCTCTCCACTTGAAAAGAGGCGTCTAATGGCGACACAATACAAGAGAAATCAAACACTGACTTTCCCCAATATTGACCTGTATCCTTGCATCTGTTAAGTTTCAAAATTAAACTGATTTGATTCATTCTGACATTAGGAAGAAGAGATCTAAGAATCATCTGTAATGCATGTTGTATTCCCTGCTTATGAGTAAGATGTTTGTTTCCTTCAATCAAACTATCTTTAAATTGGGACTCATAACTTGAACTAACATATGGTCGACTCTTATGTTGTTCCTTTACACACATGATTACAAATATTTTTAATTTCTTTATTTCTTTATGCTCTACAACTGACTTGTGACACATTCCATTATTAGAGGCACCAGGCATCAACTGCATCTCATGTGATATTTCCTTATTATGAAGTAGATGTTTTGGTTCCTTAACTAGATCTTGTAAAGAATCTAATATTTTAACCAAATTACCTTCATACTGAAATTCACAACTTGAACAAGTATCCTTAAGATCCTTATGTTTCTCTTTTATCGACATGAGTATGTACCTCTTACTTGAACTAATTGAGCGCTTCATCTGATTTGAATTAATTAAATTCAAGTGATTTTGAGTTTTATGTGCCCGAACAATGTACTTAATCCCATTTTTTATGAGATGATACATATGTTCCTTTCTATAAAATACTGCATCACAGTCATAGAGATAAGGGCTACCTAAGACAATTCCACAAATCTCTAACGATATCACATCCAGATCTACTTCATTGATATAGTTAGATGTGATTGCAAATTTTAACCGACATTGTTTGGTAACATGAATTTGAGATTTTTCCTTTAACCACCCTAAAGGATATGGCTTTGGATGATTATTTGTTTTCAAACCCAATTGTTTAACCAATGACTCAGAAATCAAATTTTCCTGTGATCCCATATCGAACAATGTATCTATCTTAGTATGCTCTGAAGTTACCCTTATATGAAATAACTCGATCCTTTTTCCTTCATTCAACTGTGTGATATTAGAAGAAGCAGAAGTACTAGCTTCAGAAACCTTACCTGTTGTAACCATAACATTGATTTTACCTTCATCACTTGAATCGGATCCCAAATCCAAGCCTTGCTGGATTGCTGTTTCAGCCTTCTTTTTACCCTTTCTCGTTTGGAACTTATTTGGCTTTAGTTCCGGATGAAGTTTCCAACACCTCGCTTCATCGTGGCCGATCTTTTGGAAATGTGTACAAGTAGGTCTATCATATCCTATCTGAGCTGTGGCAGTCTTCTTTCCCTTTGACTTGCCCTTCTTTTTGCTATCTTCAGTTTCCATCTGCGTGGATGTCTTTGGTGTAAACTTGAATGGTCTACCACCTGACTCGACATGAATAGCTTGAACACAAACCTCATCAAAATCATCAGGATTGAACATTAATAATGTATGCTGCAAATATGAATGCAAACTTCATATATACTTCAACAAAGTTTATTTTGTGTCCAAAGAAATAACAAGTGCTAATGCCTTCTTTTGGAATTCCTGTGTGAACTCTTGAACACTCTGTCCCTTACCTTGTCACTAGCACTGCCAATCCATTACAACTTGCTGTGTGTGACCCAAGGGATAGAGTTGTTTCTTTAGAGCCCTTATAAACTTAGTCCATGAGGTGATAACTTTTCCTTTACGCTTTAAATCTATCTGTGTCTTACTCTCCCACCGGATCAAATCAGTACCCCCCATTCTAAGAGTAGCTAATTGGATCTTTGTCTTATCATCAATAATATTTTGAATACGACAATAGACTTCTAATTGTTTTACCCAATTATCTAATTTCTCGGGGTTCATTTCTCTGTCATACACAGGTAATTCGAACTTAACATCAAGTTTCAAAAGTGGATTCTTATGTTTCTTTTCTTTATCTGATTCATAACTAGATGTATAAGAAGAAGAAGAAGATGATGGAGATGAAGGAGGAGAAGGAGATTTATCTGCCTTGCCTTTACCCTTCTTCTTTGATACCTTCATCGATGAGGCTTCATCTCTCTTCTTTTTGTCTTCATATAATTCTTCCAACATTTGCTGCATGTTCATAAATATCTACTGGATTTGAGTCTCATCCATGGGCTTCGTTTCAGAAGCTTCAGGAGTCTCAACGTTCTCAGTCTCTGTCATCGTTGATTGATGAACGACTTTCCATTTTTCAATCTCTGGATCAAATTCCTTAAGCTCGCCCTTTCCACGTTGCAATCCCAACCTGGTTAACATCCACTGACAAACAAACTACAAAGCACAACCTGCTCTGATACCAATATGATCTGAAATTGACCGAATAAAGTGCTAAGGTAGTTTGATTAGTTTTTCCTTTAGATTGACTGTTAACTGAAGTATGATTTAATGAAAAATAACATAAATGAATTAAATAACAACAATAATCATATAGAAGAAGAGGAAAACAATTTGATGACGGAGTTCATCCCCCCTGGACTACATCTCCAGGTCCGCTTTTAAGTGGGCATCCGTTTTTATTAGGATTTATATTGAAGAATATTTACAATGAAATGGATCAGAAAGACTGTGCTCGCAGGCACTTTTGAACCCTGTAAACAGAAATTACTCTTCGCTGCCTTTCCGACGCCTGTCTCCGTACTCAATTCTGACCACCGACAGCTGAGAAATGCTATGAACAAAATTGCCTCTCAACTTCCGAAAGTGCACTATGTCTTCACAAAAACCAAAGATGAATTCATGAAGATTTTCCATGGCTTTATAATCTTCCCTCGAACCTATGAAATCCTCAATTAGCAATTTTTTGAGGAAATGTGGTGAAAAAGGTTTCGAAATCCCTTTATTCATGAACCTAGGGATAATGTTTTCCAAAATTTAGCGCACACTTAAATTGAAAAACCCATTTTAAACCATATAATAAAAACTAAACCCAACGGTTGGGCTAATCGCGCGGGGAGTTGTAACCATTCCCATGTGAATGGGCGGAATAAAACTTGGCGGTTAATCCTGTTCACACAACAATTTTCCGATGCGGTTTATGAACCACATGGTTAACATAACAACTCTGCTGCGGTTTACAACTGTGGTCACATGGTATTATCCAACTTCTGATGCGGTCATCGTAACACTGTGTAATTTTTTTAACATTATCACCCGATCAGTCAATGGTGCAACCTCGACGGTCGATGGTCCAGCCTGCTCATGATCATGAGTACTGTTGGATGCTGTAGGCTGCTAACTGGACATGGCCGATGGTCCAGCCTCATCTCCATGATGACTACTACTAGATGCTAGTGGAGGCTACTCATCTAGCATAACGCGAGGTGAATGATCATGAGATGATGAGTCTTTGCTTGTTGACTGTCAATCACGTGCTGCATCTCGACCACGCCTATAATGTGCAATAGTCCTCCTCAGCCCCGTAACTAAGGTCGTAGCTCCTACGACATGCCACATCAACCTGTACATGTCATGCGACATGCCTCTCCACATCTTTAACAGCCTACCATCGGCCTATATGTCTCTCATATGAGCGTGCCTGATGCCCACTTCAATAATCAATGTAGTGAGTTGGTCGCCCAACTCCATCCTGTATCTAGTATCAAGTCAACCGCGCCTAGCAAAAGGCGGTACTAGCACACCAGCAGGAGCAGGTCTCTCTGCACCGACCTCCTGATGATCCTCGACATCTAGCATGCCCTGATTTTCATTAGGATCCACACATGAATCATGTAATGGTGCCAGCATGTCCTCGCCATCAAACGACCCAATGTTTGAAAAATATATAAAAGTACACAAAAATAATTAGACAATTTCATTACACAATTTAATAAAAACAAGTTAAAGAACATGTTAGAATAAATTTAAATAAAACAGTAATATTACCTCTATCATCTGGCAGCTCATCATATGTGAAGAGGATGTTGGGACACCCTCGCCAATCCAATCCAGCATAAGGACAGGGGACCATAATGAAGGGATGCAGCTCGTCAACACTGGCTAGAAACTCCAGTACATCATGCGATATCCTTGCTGGAAACACAGTCTCGCCCCTCTTGGGCATCATCTGCCCCCACATGTGCATCTGTGCCTCGAGCATCGGCCTACGAGGCTGCCGAACAAAAGTAGGCCTCGTCTTTAGAAACCTCTCAAAAAATAAACAAAAATTCTCTAAAGCAAAAGGGAAGTTTACCCTCCCTTGTGCATGAGCACGACATCTATATAAGGCTGTACAAAACTGCCACAAAAAAATGGCAGACCACCTGACAAGTCGTGGCTCCTATACTAAAGAATCAACATAATATAGAAGCAAGCAACTAATGCGTTTCCCGTCACTGGTGTTGTGTGAAATGGTCGAAATGAGAAGTGAGAGGCACTGCACCTTCTCACTACCAAATGCACCAATATGTAACTAACCTCTAGCGACTTGAAAATGTGAAGGAGACAATACATTTTCTCCAATGTATCTTTGGGAGTACACTAACTGACTCCCTGCTACACAGGCAGCTGGAACCTCTAGGAACGAGGGAAAATCCACCCCTCTCCTTGATATCCCTGTAATGAAATATATATCCTCCTCAGTGGGCATGTACCATTGGTTAGGACCAACCTGG
Source organism: Pinus albicaulis (assembly GCA_034641835.2). Lineage (NCBI taxonomy): Eukaryota > Viridiplantae > Streptophyta > Pinopsida > Pinales > Pinaceae > Pinus > Pinus albicaulis. The sequence continues at coordinate 878,496,084 of CM076574.1, read as the reverse complement.
AAAGCCTGTCGGTGGACATTCCATCTGCGGATCAGATGTCTCAAAAACACACCATAGCCCTTTAGGGAAGTAGCCTCCTCATAGAAATTGAGGAGGCCTACCTGCCTTAGGAGCCCCTGGGTAGCTGTTGTAATAGGGTGAGGGTACGCATCTCTCTCCCTCTCTCGTGCCTCCCACAAGTGAACCATGTCATACTGCTCCGCCTGTTGTTGCTGTTGTTCCCCCTCTTATCCCTGAATGATTGACATATTAAATAATTTTTTTTAATTAAATGAGACATGTATTTAGGAATATACATATATAACTTTTTTTGAAAAAAAAAAAAAAAACAGTCGGTGCGCCACAAAAAACAGTCATGCACTGGTTCTGGTGGATCTTTTGTTTGTCGCGCGCTGGGGGTGGTGCCCCAAATGACATTCAACGCACCGTAGGCGGTGCACCTAAAAATTTTCAGAGCATCATTGACTATGTATGGTGTTAGTAGTGCAGTGCACTGACTAAACTCTACGCCCCGACGCGTATAGTTATGTCAGCGCACCGACCTCCTGACTAATTACATAGTCAACGGTGCGGTATTTTACCAGGCCACATCGTTGACCCTGTTGGAATGCCGAATGTGGTGCACTGACAAACACCGAGGCAGATATTTCCGTCAACGCACTGCGTTACCGCTATTCCACATGGTCAACGGTGCAACCAGCTAAATGATCGCACCACACTTCTTCTTCTTCTTCTTCTTCTTCTTTTTTTTTATTTATTTTTATTTTTTTTTTTAATTTTAAATAATGCAGTGCACCTTTCGGTACCGCCCCAAAAACAATGATGATACCGTTAGCACCGGTTGTGGTGCGGGCTGTAAATTTTACAAACGGAACCACTTACCGGTGCGAGCCGAATGGCTCGAGCGCACTGCGTGGCAATTTTTTTTTCTTTATTTAAATGGTTAATTTTAAGGTTATTTGAAATTCTAATCTGCTAAAAAGCTTAATTATGGAAAAAAAATAAAAATACCTGTACATTTGGCCATCGAGGAGGCATATTGGCTGTAGAATTTGCAAAAGAAAATTTGACCACCATTTTTCAAAATGCAAGCTAGAGATTGGTGGGCAATGCACAACAATAGTGTGTGTAATGGGGGAAAAGGGAACACCGATGTAAGGGTGGCTCAGAAAAGGATAAATTTCACCGGTGCTTGAGAGCTCTGGAGCACTGAGAAAAGTGAAAAATGCGGTTTTTTGGCCGTAATTTTTTTTATTATTTAATCGTGTTCGGTGCGCGAGGTTTTATAGGCGCACCGATGCAGTTTCTTAATACCGCACCGAGCGGTTTTGGTTTTGGCACGGTGTTTTATGACGCACCAGTGCGGAAGAGTTGTAAAGCACCAGTGCTCTATAGTAATACGACGCATCGGGCATGTGTGTACGGAGGGCATGGTGTCCAGTGTGCCAATGTTTTGTGCGCACCGGTGCTTTCTCTTGTTGAGCGCACTGGTGCGATTTTGGATGATAAGCACATCGAGCGGAAAACATCCGCAAAACCCTCCGCCTTCCAACCTCCTCTAGTAACCTTCGCTAGAAACATATGTCTAGGGTATTTTTATAAGGGCTTCCTCAAAAACATCCGCTAGAGGGTCTTTTCCTTGTAGTGTATTAATATTGTTAAACAATTGAAATAATAAATAGATTTATATGTTACATTGTTTACATAAAAGTTTAATGAATTATGTATATTCTTATGTTTGGATAAAGTGAACAAACATTATTATGAAATAAAATATAAGTTAAATTAAATAAACATAATAAAATATAAGTGAAATTAAGGATGTAAGTAAATATAATAGAATATAAGTGTTTTTTTGGCAATCAATATAAACATAAGGATGTCAATTTGAAAATGTTTTTAGTTACAAGTATAATTAAGAAAACATTAAATTTATATTTAATAGTAATGGGAAAAACCGTATGCTACATATGAAAATTTGGATTTTTTTTTTTTTTTATTCGCACTCCTATGTGTAAATTATATGCTACACATCCACACTCTTCCTATCGGTGTTCCTTTGCACCTCTTGGTGCAATTGCTAGTTTTAAAAGATGGCATTCAACCATGGACCACTTACTTTTCAATTATCACAAAGGAATATTGAAATCATTAAATTAATCTACTATGTTGCTTCATTGACATTACAAAAGTTTTTGATACAATGCCTAGAAATAACCTTTCAAATATATTAGAAGAGGTAAAGTTACATTTTAAGTTCAGCATTGATACCATACAATTGTATGAGAAAGTTATTGCTAAGTTTAGGAACAACAAAAATTAGTCAAAAGAAATTAATTGTAATATTGGGGTTTTGAAAGGTTGATACTTGTCCCCTATGTTTTTTATGATTTACATTGACATGTTAGAGGCATTACTTGATGAAGTACGTTGCATTAACACTAACTTCACTGAAATAGTTACAATCATTTTTCTTTACAATGTAACTATTCTTCATGTGAAGTATCCCTCTAATCTTGATAAGAAACTATGGTTTCTCGAACATTTATGTTCTAGTACTATTATGTTAGTAAATATTGATGATACAAAGGTTATGGTAATCAAATTAAAAAAAAATCACTTATGTTAATTTCCTAAATGACAAACACAACCGAGAGGAAGTTAATTCATACAAATATTTAATGGTTTACTTTCATCACAAGGTTAACTAAAACTATAAATTGACAAAAGGATTAATATAGGATTGAAAGCCTATTTTGATTTTGAAAACTACTATAAACAATTTTTTTTGGCTTTGGGAAGTAAGAAATTCCTCTTCAAGTCTCTCATTACTCCCATTATATTATATATATGTGAAGTTTAAGGTTGCAACATCACTAGAGAACCTAGGAGGGAAGTCAAGCATCTTCAAAAACATGTTATAATTTATAATATTAAAATCTAAAGAAATACATCCCATCCAAAATTTATTCTTATGAACCAGTTTATAACTTTTTGAGAGTATGGATTTACTATGTACTTCATGTATAAACAAAAGATAACTAACATGAAGGACAAAAGGCTTCCTAGAATTGTTTCAAATTCCAATAAAAGTCACATGTGACTTAAGAAAATATGGAATAAATATGCTAATACCTAACTGAATCATTGGACAATAAAAGAGAAGGTCACAATGCAAAATATTGACGCCATTAGAAATACTACCATTGCTATATTTAAAGAGAAAGTTATGATGCAACAAAGAAATAGAGGATAAGAGTTCAAGGGTGAAAATGTGAAGTTGGGTTATACTTTTTGCCCTTTTTTGAGAAAAAAAACTTTCATTTTTTTCGGTTCTTCAACTTTCTGAAAGCTCTTTTTTTTTTTCTTTTCTTTTCTGTTTAGAATTTCATTTTGCAATAAAAATAAAAGTCGTCAGAAATTTTGTTAGCTTTCTATTACTTATTTTTTGGAATTTTTTTATACACATTTGTTATGTCAACTTAGCGTTTCTTTGAATGTGTGTTTTTAACAATCAACAGATTCATAAGAAGTCATGTTAATACACAATGTTGTATTCTTTGAAAATTTGTGTTTTTGAGAAACAAAATGTGTTACAACAATCTGGACAAAGTCTACTTCGGTTTCGTCATATTTACAAAGCCAATGGATGCATATCATAATTACTAGAATTTTTTGAACTGGTCCAATATGAAAAACTGCATATTTTGAATATGTTTCGCGACGCAAGAAATTTCTTAACATATAAGTTATAAACTAAAAATCTAAAAGCTACCCATTAGAGATGACAAATGTATTGTACCATAATTTTTTCAAATTTTTTTACAATGTATTTTGGAAGATACAAAATTTTGATTTCATTAAATCACAATGACCTTCAGAAATTGTTTGCATCCATTTTATTACAAAATTAATTAAAATTAGTAAATATTTATGAAATTCCATGAAAGTTATATTTCCTGAAAGTAGATTCAATTCTGAAAATGCTTGTCTTGGTTCCGACAGTTAATTCAGAATGTTTCATGGAGTTTAATGAGTCCAAAGTTGCAGAAACATATTCAGGGCTTGGTTCTGCGTAACTGGTGACGTGTTAGTTCGACCGAACTCTTAAACAAAGTTCGGTCGAACTGTTTTTTGCGCCGACGACACGTTAAATCAAACGACAAAGTAGTTCGGCCGAACTATTTATTAGAAGTTCGACCGAACTTTTACTTATCTTTTAGTTGGCCAGAAAGTACCGCCGAACCTCTCCAAAAAAACATTTCGTGATAATATAAATTGTCGTGAAACCATTCATTATTTTCGCATATTTTCCCACGTTTGGTATGATTTTACAAAAGTCTTGATCTGATTTTGCGAATAATTGTTTTGGGTTTAAGGAATTTTCTTGGAGGTAGTTTCTAAGGACTTTTCTTTGAGACACATTATTTTCGTACATTTGATCTGATTTTGCAAGGAGTTTTTTTGGGTTTAAAGAATTTTCTTGGAGGTACATTCAAAAGACATTTCTTGGAGGTATGTGATACAGTTTTTTGGGCTTCATTTTTTTTTAAAGTATCGATTTGGGCTTAATTTCGAAAGGACATTTTTTGGTTTTGGATTGAAGTAAATCTTTTATAATGATTTTTAAAAATGAGTTTTTGTGTAACTTTTTAAATGAAATTTTTTTGTAGGACTTGGAAAGAAATATTTTGAACTTTGTTTCATTTTTATAAGACATTTTTTTCTTGAATTTTTTAAAGTAAGTGTTTTGGATTGGAGTATGCATTTTTTGCAAAATTTTTAAAATGAGTTTTTTTTTTTAAAATTAAATCTTTTGTGATGTTTTTTTTAATTGAGTTTTTGTCTAAATTTTTGAAGGAAATTTTTTGAACTTCATACTCTATTATCATGGGAAATCGAAGAAATTGTACGAGAAAATATGATCGAAAAAGAGACCCTGAGGAACGTAGAGAAGAGACAAGACAATATCGCAAAAGAAAGATAGAAGCACTCTCAAATATTGAAGGGGAAAATCAACCTCAACTAGAAGTTGAAACAGGTATGTAAATGTAAATATTATGATTTTGAAATATTTAAAATTTTCCTAGTGTAAAATGTGAAGCTTACTTTTTATTTGATGAACTAATTTAAAAATATTTTGTAATGTAAACAGAGAGAGATATTCCTCAAAACATTGATGATGAGATACAAAATTTTGAAAGAGAAAGTGAAAGAGATATTGAACCAATGATTGAAGATGGTGAAAATGATGAAAGAAATTCAAGTGAAGAAATTGAATCACAAGGTATATATATATATATATATATATATATATATATATATATATATGTTGAACACATGCACGTATTATTGAAATTATACATATATTTATTAATTTAGTTATTTATTGAATATGTAAACTTATTATGTACTATTCATTCGAATATGTACAGATGAAATCAATGTCGATGACGAGATGTTAGAAAATTTTGACACACACATATGGAGATAAAAAAGCTGACCATTATATACGATATCATGTTAACCGCATTTTTGAGAAGTATTTCAGAAAGGAAAATGTGACAGTTCAAGCCCAAATGTTGAAAGGTCTCCTATCATTAAGGAAATTAAAAGAAGCTACGACTTTATTGGGTATTCGAAAATCAACCAAAGATAAAAAATGAAGGAAAATGTGATACAAAATATAAATAGTGCTATAAATTCAATTAGAAGATCTAGACAGAAAAATGTTTCAGTTGTACGTAGAGCAATACATATGGCAGTGGTTTCATCAAGTACTAAAGAGAATCGCTTGGTAAAATCTATGGCACGAGCATTAGGAACCTCACGAAAAACTTTGCACAAACATCGAAAATTTCGGTTGCAAATAGATGTAAATGATGAACTTGCTTGTTGGAGAGCTATTTGTAGGCAACCATACAAAGATAGACTTGGAGAAAATGTTAAAAAAATAATATATGAATATTGGAAGAACAATTCGCGTGTTTCACCAACTGCAAGACATGTGATGCGAAGAAGAATAGCACGAAATCAGTACGAAGAACATGAAAAACATCTCTTGGAAACCACTTAGATAGAGTTATTCAACAAGTTCAAAAAAGAGAATCGTCAAATTCATGTTTCACTCAGTGCTTTTGTTCAACAAAAACCATGGTATGTAAAACCTATCACCATACGTGACACTTGTTGTTGCCGTTATCATGTGGAATTTGAGTTATATTATGACACATTCCTTGATTTCGGTAGAACATTATGGAAGGATTCACCTCCTCCTTTCACTATCCGTGATTTCATATCTCAAATTCTATGTGAAAGAGAAAGCGATGAACTATTTTACAAAAAGAAATGTGTTGGTGGTAAAAAATGCGATGATTGTGGAAATTTGACTAAATTTGAAAACAAATATCGTACTGATATAAATGATCAATCATTTTCCAACATGAAAGTGAAATGGAAGAGATATGAATATATCGATACATCGATTCAAGGTGAAAATAGTGTTAAAAGAATTGAATTACTAGAAGACGAAATTTTTCTGATAGACTTTTTGAGAAAGTTTGAGGCAGAAATTTACAAATACACCAAACATTCCCATAGAGCTCGATGGCAAGACTTGCAATTCAAAAAATCTCGTGAATTTTTTCCACCAGGGACCATTTTGTCAGTGATTGATTTTGTAGAAAACTACACATTTGTTCCACAAAAAGAAATTCAGAGTGAATACTATCATTCTGACCAAGTCTCCATGCTCATCCATATTCTATATAGACATGCTGAACAAAACGTCGATCATATAGAAAGCACCAGTGAAAATCGACATATTATTAAAGAATATCACTTTTATATTAGTGACAATCGTACACATGATACATATTTTGTACAACATTGTTTTGAAAAAATTTATGATTCCTTGAAAAATCATGGAATAACATTCAATGAACATTGGATATGGTCAAACGGATACGCAGGACAATTCAAATCTGCACGATCATTATTTTGGTTGTGTTGTCTTCAAAAGAAAACCTGCATTAAACATTGTTGGAATTTCTTTGAGACTGGCCATGGAAAATGAGAACATGATGGTGCAGGGGCATGCATAAAACGAGCACTTCGAAGATATCAAATGAACCCCTCTGCAAGCCGACTTGTGGACGCGAAAGAAGTTGTTCAATGGTGCATCGTTGCTCTAAGCCATGAGACTAACCGATCAAGGGAAGTGCGAAGGTACATTCAATTTAATTTTTATTGGATATCTAATTAAATAAACAGTGTACATTTATCACAATGATTATCTTTGATTGCATTTTGATATCATATTTACATTTTTCTTTAAATTTTCCATATAAAGGTTTTTGTGGCATATTGGGATCGAAGACGTAGATAGATCAATTGGAAATGACATTGAAACAAAAAAAGGGACTCCAAAATTGCATTCAATTAAAAAAAATTCGTCCATAAATGTGTTTGCATTGGATAAAAGAAAATATTCTTGTTTTTGTCCTGTTTGCATAGACAACACAAAATACAATGACGTTTGTGAAAACAAAATGTATGTAAAAGATTGGAAACATACAGAGCTAAATACAAAGGGAAAAATGTCCATTGCAATGTTTGAAGAAATGCAATCAGAGGAGACTACAATATCATCCGATGGTGATCGAGTTTCTAATATTGTTAGAGAAGGTAACATTTGAATTGCTTTCTAATGATAAAGATCTAGAAACAAATTTGAATATGTATAATTTTGTCAAGTTTGTTCTATTGTGTAGGAGATGTTTTTGCTGTAAATGCACCTACTGACAACGATGAAAATGTGAAGTATTATTTGATGCGTTGCACTGAACGAAAAATGAAATTATTAGAAGACTATAATTCTCACGGATTTCCATATGAAAGAGGATCTATTATACTGAAAGGTTATTTTTTCAAACAAACTAATCAAAGTGGGAATTTTGTTTAGTTTGAAGACTATGAACCTGATTTCATAAGTTGTCAATATAGTCACTTGGTGTGTGCAGCACGCATAAAATTGATTGAGGTTCAATCAAAGAAAAAAACAAATATTAAGAAATGGAAAATGTCAAAATCCGATCATGAACGGATTATTGAAGATGGCATTCCATTGGAATTTTTTTGATTGAACTGCCCAACAATTTATTCTCTTTGGATTATATGTTCTAGAACTTCCAGTACTCAATTAAAAATTGAGCTGCCTTGTTATGTTATCTGTGCAAGTGTTTGCACATGTACAAATTTTTTTGGTACATGCACACTCTAGTATCAACTGAAAGTAGCTTTTTTATACATGCATTGATGAAAAATGTTGCATACATATTGGATATATATGTATATGTTCTAGAATGCAATTAATTGTTCAAGTAGTTTTACTATGTGCATTGATGAAAAATGTTTCACGTACTCAATATATATGTTCTAGAATGCAATTAACTGAAAGTAGTTTTTCTATGTGCGTTGATGAAAAATGTTGCATGTACTGGATATATACACGAACTCAATGCACGCCCAGTTTTTCTTGTGGGATTTTTTGGTAAAAAGTATCCACAATGTAAATAAATCATCCATAGTATAATTTTGTATGAAGATTCCTTTCAGACAAGAGACTCGTAACACTTCTCTGACTTTTGGTGGGATTTGAACCACATCTCTATTCCTGATTGAAAATCTAGTACAAAATTTGTCTGTCCAATGGTCGAATATGTTCTATGTGCATTGATGAAAAATGTTGTGCACGTGTTGGATATATATATATATATATATGTTCTAGAATGAAATTAATTGTTCAAGTAGTTTTCCCATGTGCATTGATGAAAAATGTTTCACCTATTGAATATATATGTTCTAGAATGCAATTAACTGAATGTCATCAATTTACCAATTTATAAATCAACAAGGCTACCTAGTTGAGTGCATTAATGACATTGACCCCAATTCAACAAACATATATCTACTTCTTATATTTCCAATCAAAATTAAAGAGATTTATATGGGAAAGAGGCAGAACATATAGCCTATGAACTACTTTAGTTCATAGGTCAATGAAGGTATCATCATGTGGGAAAATGTTTCAAGAACACTTGATCGTACTTAAAAGTAATCTTAAGATTGTTTTTGATCTTTACATACTACATACTATTGTTTGAGTGGTTTTTTTTTTTTTAAACTTACCAAATGTACTTCAACCATCCAAAACTTGAATTTTAAAAACTTTTTGATTATATCAAAACAAATTACTTCACATTTCATGCCAATTGTAGCTCAACTATCCAATAAAAACATTAAACATTTAAAATTATATCACATGCCAAATGTAGGTTGAAATGGTATCCAAATTTTAGTTTTAAAAACTTTTTGATTATATCACAACATTACTTCACATGCTTGTTCTATTATATCACAAATATTACTTTTAGACATATCCAATTGCGCTCAACTATCCAATAAAAAAATTTAATATTATATCACATGCCAAATGTAGATTGAAACCATCCAAAACTTAAGTTTAAAAAACTTTATTATATATCGTGCAACATTACTTCACATGCTATGCCAATTATAGTTCAACTATCCAATAAAAAACATTTAACATTATATCACATGCCAAATGTAGAATGAAACTAATTCAAAACTTAACCTTTAATTTAATAAAAAATTATAGATCACAACATTACTTCACATGCACGTACATTATTTCACATGCCATGCCAATTGTAGTTCTTACTAATCAATAAAGACATTAAGTATCACATGCCAAATGTAGATTGAAACCATCCAAAATTTGAGTTTTAAAAACTTTTTGATTATATATCGCATAAATATTGCCTACATTCCATCCCAATTATAGTTCAACTATCTAATAAAAACATTTAACATTATAGTCACATGCCAAAATGTAGATTGAAACCATCCAAAACTTAATCCTTTTAATTTAACAAAATTATAGAGGACAACGTAAGTATTTCATATGCATTATGTAGTTCAAGCAAAATATCAATTTATAGATGACAACATTAATACTAGTTCAATTATCAAGTATCAAGTTATATATATATATATATATATATATATATATATATATATATATATATATATATATATATGACTGTGCATATAGATAATATATAAAAAAGTAAATTTAAGACTATAAATCTTGATATGAAATCTACAAATCATGTCCATCAAATACAGATGGATGTAGTGTCTTTCCCATCAGAGTCTCAATCCGCATGCTATCTTGCGAAGCATGGGAAACCTATACACAATGCACATACAAACATTAAAATTTGATGTTTTAAAAATGAGTGAGGATATATAGAACTTCACGTAAATATATATATATAAAAAAGCATGCAATACCTCATGAGGTTCCTCCATTGGTTCTCTTGCTACAAGTTCTCCTATGGGAACATCTCTCAATAGTAACCTGCATAATATACATGTATTAAATATATATATATATATATATATATATATATATATATATTTCAGATGAAAATGCATGTGTACATATATAAACTTATTTTCAATAATATTAAACAAAAAGTTAAACAACTTGTTCAAATGGTTGAAATAGTGTGGATTTTCCTATCTTCGTCGCTAGAGTCCGTGGATTAAAGAAATATTCTATGAACTAAAATTCAAAATTTTAAAAGTATACCAAGATCAAGATCTCAATTATAATAAAATCTAATAAATTTCAATTTATAAATTATAACTAAATTAAAACACACACACACACACACACACACATATATAAGTGAAAAATTGAATACTTCTCACAGTGAATTTGGGACCCGCTAAGAGAGGCTCCAAAAGAAATATCCAAGAACCTAAAATTCAAAAAATTTAGAATACCAAGATATAGATATATATATTTCAATTCTTGATTTAAATCTTTGAGGTGGAATATATATATATAACTTAAACATAAATTTTAAAGTGAAAAATTGTCCATACTTGTTGTGGATGTGGCACATCTCCTAAGGAAGTAGAAGGTACATCTCCCAAGGAAGAAGAAGGTACCGCCATCCCAAAAACATCGGACGGAATCGAAATCTGTTAAAACATTTTATTATTACATATGTACATGTACATGTGTGCACAATTATTTATTTTAAAAATATCACTTAAAAAACACTAACATTTGTCAACATATCTTGATGGTGAGACCCATCTTCATTGTTTGAACCAAAGGTCCCGAACGTGATATTAACATTTTCGTCATTCATCATGTGTGACAACTGCAAATGGTGTTTTAAGATATAATGATACATTTTTGTTAGATTAATGTACATACAAATAAATATATACATGTACATACACATGTACTTATTACAAATTGTACACATGTATGTGTTAAAATAATTGAACCCTAAGGTCATTAACACATACCGTTCCCGTGCCCTCTTCCTCATGAAGAATTAGATCTTGCCAACCATTGCGACAATTATTTGCATATATTCGGAGATCTTCAACATTCATGTTGTCAATCTCTTCATCTGTACAATACACAAAATTGGCACGTGCATTCTCATGTGCTCTTTGTCGATTTAGACAAACATCGACTCCACCCAATCCGCTGTAAACATTGTCGATCATGACATCCCTTCCTTCTCGACTTATTTGAGAAGTCGCATCCATCTCTGACCGTAGAGTTTCGACTCGAAAAGGTTGACTCACCAATGGTGGCTCAGGGCGAGGCAACTCCACATCTCGCTTAGTGCCCCTACGGTCACACAATCGACCTTTTTCCAGACCAAAAAATTATGACGGAAGGTCATTGTAATTGGGTTTCATTTTCAAAAAAAATTCTGCGTAAAAAATTTGTGCAAAATAAACAGGAACCTCGTCGTTCCATGGGAGCCTTCCATAGGCCGCAAGGTCCCTATCATACAAATAGTGAGCTATATTGGGGTGCTTGAAATATTGCACCTTCAGCATTTTTCTTTTTGGCCCTTTCTTGAAATTAAACATTGACTTCGCCATATCTTTTGTAACTCTTTGTTTTACATCCTCCCATTTATCGGGACCCATTACTGTTTCCTCTCTCTTTCTCATGACTTCTACAAATGTATCAATCGTTGGCCCAAGATTTTTGTACACATTTACTATTTCGCCCAATGAATGTAACTATTTCGAGGCTTTGTCGACTCTCAGCAGGTAGAGTCAAAGCCACGAGATCTCTTCGCAATTTTGCATGAAGTTGTTGACACCTTTCTAAGGTGCATTGCACCATGTTTCTTTCCCATGGTATATCAGAAATATCGGCTGGATAAGTTGTGGTGGGTAGACAACCTTCTTCTTGAATGTAGTGTTCTGCCCTGCGTCTATTTTGACCAATATTTGGAACATTTTCAATCTCTGCATCAATATATATAAAATTTTGTATATTAGAAAAAGCACATGTAAACAAATTTGTACAAATTCAATGAAAAAAATATTGAAATTGATAGCAACCTCGACGTGGTTGGCTAGCATCTTCTCCACTCTGAAACTGTTGAGAACCAGAACGACCCTGCTGAGAACCAGCACCACTAGCCGTTGATTGGCCTTCGGGAGAATAAATATCACCACTTTCACGCAACCTGCTACCACTTATTGATGGCCCTCTAAGGGGATTTGAAACACCACCAACCTTTCAAGAGGAGAGAGAAGCATAAACAAATACAAATTTATAATCAATTAAAAATACATGCATACATATAAATACACGTGTCCATATTCATTGATTAAATTGTATTAAAACCATACCACAACTGGGTGAAACATAGGCATCCATGGCTGGAGTAGAGACCCTTCTCTTCTTATTATCTCCTAAAAAATAAAAAATGAAACTTATTAACAACTAATTTAACTCACAAAGTTGATAAAAAATCAATTCTATATGTACACACATGTATGGAGATTTAAGATTATATTTAAATTTACCATGGACAACTCTCGATCCCGATCCCTGATCCCCCCCTCTCGTAGAGATATGGGATTCTATTGATCTTCGTCATTCATCCTCCATGATATATATATCTACGGTGGACATTTACAATTAATTTTTTAAATAACTAATTTAAACTAAATTCAAAATAAAGTTCAGAAAATTAATGTTTAATTTAGTGTAAACAAATTATGTAAAACACAACTTTCAAAGCACTAATTGATGTGTGAAACTCAATTTAAGCAAAAAAAAGTTATAAAAATGATAAGTTCAACAAATTGTGTTTTACATGGTGGGAGCACACTTGGTATAAAATTGAAAAAAACACATTGTCATTAAAAAAGAAGTGAAACTCCATTTAAACAAAAATTTGTTGAAGTCTCCGCATTTTAATTTCATAAAAATGTGAAGTTCACCACTTGTTGCAAATGTGAAGTTCACCAAGTTGCGCTTTACATGGTGTGGTGGGAGCACACTTGGTATATAATTGAAAAAAACACATGGTCATTAAAAAAGACACATTTATAAGTACAAAACACACACATATCCAAGATATGTTACAATGTCCATCAATAAATTTTGAAGGAGAGTGTCTCAACACTAATTCATCTTTGAGAGATGAATCTTGAATTTTTGAAGAAGAGCGTCTCAAAACTAATTCATCTTTGAGAGATGAATCTTGAATTTTTGAAGAAGAGTGTCTCAAAAATAATTCATATTTGAGAGATGAATCTTGCATTAGCATTGGCATTGCCCCGTATAATTATAATTCATCTATTAATTAATCTTTGATAGATGAATCCTGAATTTGCATTGCCCCACACAATAAATCAGCAGACATCTTATTCACATTTGTATAATGCCTTATATTAAAAAATTGAAATTGGCTAACAATATTGTTTGCTATTCCATGCAATTCTTTTAGCCTCTCCTTCTTAACTTGGTATACGGCATTCATCTAGTTGTACACGAGTTCAGAATTAGTGAAAACTACAATTCCATTTGATCCATACTCCATCGTTGTTCCCAAGCCTTCTTTCAATCCAATATAATATGCCTCATTGTTTGTTGTTCTTCCTGGTATATTCATTTTCCTTTGGATGACTTTGCTTGTCGCAATATTGGAAAGAACATATCATCATCATAATTCTCTTAGAACTGTATAACAGCTCTGTACATAATGCTTTTTTCAATATACATATTCAATGGTTTTCTTATCCCTAAAAAAAAACAAGTTAATATAATAAAATATATATTAAATTGTATTTATTATCCGTCTGTGGGAGAAATGAAAAAGTTATATTTAGATCTATTAGGGTGGTGTAGTTTCTGTTCTGAATATGTCATATAAAAATAAGATCGGAGAACTCTTCTGGCCCTTTCATTCTGCACATAGAACTACTCACATGAATATCGAAAATGAAAACTTCTAATTAGATCGGTTAGAGATTGAATGTCTGGGAATTACTCTTAGGTTAAAACCTATATGTTTTGTATCAAGTACTTTTGGTTTCAATGGCAAAATTTTATCGCTAATTTGTGTTTTACATGTTTAATATAATAGGATTTTTCTCTCATAGTTTGAAACCATGGATATTAAAATGAAAAACTATATACTTAGTTAAAACCTATGTTTTGTATCAAATTAATTTTTGTTTCTAAATACTATATACATGTTGACCGTAGGGGCATTTACTGTAGGGGAATTTAGATCTATCCCAGAGATTCACTATAGGGGAATTTAGTAGATATGACACCTTTCATAAAAGATGAGATCCAGAGGCTACCTGGCCCTTTACGATTTCGCCCCTTAGAACTACCAGCGTTCTGAAACAGCGCTTTAGTCTTCTTCAAAGGATGATAAAGTCCCCTGAATGGAATCACTCTCCTCTTCTGCGCGTATCAAATCACTTTGGTTTCAATGGCTTTATGACTAATTTGTGTTTCATGTTTAAATCCTCAAGGTTTTTTCATATCTTCATTCAATTCGCGTTCTATCACGTTCATAATGTAACTAATATATAAATCAATTCTGTATTCTATCATGTTTCAATATCAAATTACTTTTTGTTTCTAAATATTATATACATGTTGATTGTAGGGGCATTTATATCTATTCCAGATATTGATTGTAGGGGCATTTACTAGATATGTCACTTTTCATAAAAGATGAGAACTAGAGGCTACCTGGCCCTTTACAGACTCTGCCTATATAACTACCATGGATATGAAAATGAAAAACTTCTAATTAGATCTATTCTAGAAATTGAATGTAGGAGCATTTACAAGATTAGGTTAAAACCTATGTTTTGTATCAAATCACTTTTGGTTTCAATGGGAAACTTTTATGGCTAATTTGTGTTTTACATGTTGAATATAAAAGGTTTTTTCTCTTTCATTGTTTGAGACCATGGATATGAAAATGAAAAACTATATAATTGGTTAAAACCTATGTTTTGTATTAAATTACTTTTTGTTTCTAAATAAGTTATATACATGTTGAATATAAAAGGTTTTTTTCTCTCTCATTGTTTGAGACCATGGATATGAAAATGAAAAAATTCTATTTAGATCTATTCTAGAGATATGGCTAATTTGTGTTTTACATACATTGAATATAAAAGGTTTTTTCTCTCATTGTTTCAGTCCATGGATATGAAAATTAAAAACTTCTATATTTAAAACTATTCAAGAGATTTATTGACTTGTAGGGGCATTTACTCTTAGGTTAAAACCTATGTTTTGTATCAAATCACTTATGGTTTCAATGGGAAACTTTTATGGCTAATTCAAGTGTTTTATATGTTGAATATAAAAGGTTTTTTTCTCTCTCATTGTTTGAGACCATGGATATGAAAATGAAAAACTTATATTTAGATCTATTCTAGAGATATGGCTAATTTGTGTTTTACATACATTGAATATAAAAGGTTTTTTCTCTCATTATTTGAGACCATGGATATGAAAATGAAAAACTTCTATATTTAAAACTATTCGAGAGATTGATTGACTTGTAGGGGCATTTACTCTTAGGTTAAAACCTATGTTTTGTATCAAATCACTTATGGTTTCAATGGGAAACTTTTATGGCTAATTTGTGTTTTACATGTTGAATATAAAAGGTGTTTTTCTCTCTCATTGTTTGAGACCATGGATATGAAAATGAAAAACTTCTATTTAGATCTATTCTAGAGATATGGCTAATTTGTGTTTTACATACATTGAATATAAAATGTTTTTTTCTCTCATTGTTTGAGACCATGGATATGAAAATGAAAAACTTATATATTTAAAACTATTTGAGAGATTGATTGACTTGTAGGGGCATTTACTCTTAGGTTAAAACCTATGTTTTGTATCAAATCACTTATGGTTTCAATGGAAAACTTTTATGGCTAATTTGTGTTTTACATGTTGAATATAAAAGGTTTTTTTCTCTCTCATTGTTTGAGACCATGGATATGAAAATGAAAAACTTCTATTTAGATCTATTATAGAGATATGGCTAATTTGTGTTTTACATACATTGAATATAAAAGGTTTTTTCTCTCATTGTTTGAGACCATGGATATGAAAATGAAAAACTTCTAGATATTTAAAACTATTTGAGAGATTGATTGACTTGTAGGGGCATTTACTCTTAGGTTAAAACCTATGTTTTGTATCAAATCACTTGTGGTTTCAATGGGAAACTTTTATGGATAATTTGTGTTTTACATGTTGAATATAAAAGGTTTTTTTCTCTCTCATTGTTTGAGACCATGGATATGAAAATGAAAAACTTCTATTTAGATCTATTCTAGAGATATGGCTAATTTGTGTTTTACATACATTGAATATAAAAGGTTTTTTCTCTAATTGTTTGAGACCATGGATATGAAAATGAAAAACTTCTATATTTAAAACTATTCGAGAGATTGATTGACTTGGGGGCATTTACTCTTAGGTTAAAACCTATGTTTTGTATCAAATCGCTTATGGTTTCAATGGGAAACTTTTATGGCTAATTTGTGTTTTACATGTTGAATATAAAAGGTTTTTTTCTCTCTCATTGTTTGAGACCATGGATATGAAAATGAAAAACTTTTATTTAGATCTATTCTAGAGATATGGCTAATTTGTGTTTTACATACATTGAATATAAAAGGTTTTTTATCTCTCATTGTTTGAGACCATGGATATGAAAATGAAAAACTATATACTTGGTTAAAACCTATGTTTTGTATCAAATTAATTTTTTTTTCTAAATACTATATAGATGTTGAATGTAGGGGCATTTAGATCTATTCCAAAGAGTGACTGTAGGGGCATTTACTAGATATGTCACCTTTCATAAAAGATGAGATCCGGAGACTACCTGGCCCTTTACAGACTCTGCCTATAGAACTACCATGGATATGAAAATGAAAAACTTCTAATTAGATCTATTCTAGAAATTGAATGTAGGGGCATTTACTAGATTAGGTTAAAACCTATGTTTTGTATCAAATCACTTTTGGTTTCAATGGGAAACTTTTATGGCTAATTTGTGTTTTACATGTTGAATATAAAAGGTTTTTTCTCTCTCATTGTTTGAGACCATGGATATGAAAATGAAAAACTATATAATTGGTTAAAACCTATGTTTTGTATCAAATTACTTTTTGTTGAATATCAATTGGATGCACATAACATGCAAGTTATGTGCAAATGATGGATGATTAATGAGGTGATGTTGATCATAACCTTTACATCTATATGATAGGAAGCTTGATATACATAACAAGGTTTGGACTAGATATAATTTTGGAATTCAAGTTATGTGCAGATGATGGATGATGAATGACCTAACTGAATCTCCATATCAATTGGATGCAAGTTATGTGCAGATGATGGATGATGAATGAGGTGATGTTGATCATAACCTTTACACCTATATGATAGGAAGCTTGATATACATAACAAGGTTTAGACTAGATATAATTTTGGAATTCAAGTTATGTGCAGATGATGGACGATGAATGACCTAAGTGAATCTTCATATCAATTGGATGCAAGTTATGTGCAGATGATGGATGATGAATGAGGTGATCTGTTGATCATAACCTTTACATCTATATGATAGGAAGCTTGATATACATAACAAGGTTTAAAGACTAGACATAATTTTGGAATTTATATTAGTTGGAACATTTCAATAAACAACTAAACAGAGTTATCTATTACCAACAAACAGATATTAAGATACTTGAAAGAGACTACAAACAATGGACTATAGTACCCAAAAGGTGAGAAATTTACATTGACAACATAAAGAGATTCAACCAGGCTTGTCTAGATGACATGAAAAGTACAAGTGGACAATGTATAATTCTACTTTAGGAAGAGTCTTTGGTTTAATGGTTAAGAAAGAAAGAGTCATTACTTTCTCTATCTAGAGTAGAAGTGGAATACATAGTAGTTACTTATTTTTGAGTGTTTTGGATGAAATGGGATCTACAAGATATTAAGGTAAATTTTAGTGAACCTATATATCCATTAAGTGTTTCAATACAAACTTGTAATAATAATTTCAAAAACAAAATATTCTACTTCCTTCAATTACTAAACATATAATCATAAAGTACCACTTCCTCACACAACAAGTCTTTGAGAAAATAGTGAAGATGGAATACATACCCACAAAGCCTCTTGTTAGAGAAACATTTGAATATGTGAGAAACAAATTAGGGATAGTTCTTGTAAATTATTGTCACTTATTTGACTTCAAAAGAAGAGCCTATGAAATTGAGTGCAATATCTATGTGGGAGAGTACAAAATATCTAAGGGGGAGAATACAATATAAGGAAGAAATAAAAAGAGTAACAAGAAGCATATGATTGTGTCAATAATTTGAAGTAGTCAAGAAGCATAACAAAGGACCATCATCAAATTCAAATTGAAAGATCAAGTAGTCTTCTTCATGAAGAGGCAACATTAACTAGGTTCATCATTTAAAGGGTTCATTTTTTAATGAAAATATTTATGAAAAAAAAAGTACATATGTATATATAATTTATATAAACATGTTCCAAAATATTCTCAAATGTACACAGTAGTATTATAAATTTTCATATCTAATTAATAGATGTTGAAGATGATTCTAGCTCATTCTTTATTGGCATTATCATAACATTCTCAAAAGCTCCTCCTGAATCTAAAAATGAATATGGAATGAGTCAGTGTACATTATGATAAATCATCTCCTCTTGAATCTAAAAATCAATATGGAATGAGTTATTGTACATTATGATAAATCTTGTATTTAAATGACATTTTATCTATGAATAATATGGAATGAATCATTGTACATAAAGCAGAGACCCAAAAAAAGCAGAGGCAGTTACAAAAAAAATAGAGAGCCAAAAAAAGCAGAGACAGTTTAAAGAGATAGTAGTAATAGACAGTCTTATCCTTATTAAACTCTATTACAAAGTTATAGTAATTGACAGTCTTATCCTTATTAAACTCTATTACAAAGCTGTAGTAATTGACAGTCTTATCAACACATTTCCAAAAAGCAGAGAGCCAAAAAAGTGTATACAATTTAAAGAGATAGTAGTAATAGATAGTCTTATCCTTATTAAACTCTATTACAAAGTTGTAGTAATTGACAGTCTTATCCTTATTAAAATCTATTACAAAGCTGTAGTAATTGATAGTCTTATCAACACATTTAATAGGGAGAATGTTAAACGTACCTGGAAAGTCGCAGCAGAGGAAGTTGAAGACACTGAAGACAACGATACCTGAAGACATCATCAAAGACCTCTGCAACAAAAAAATTAGATTAAAACAAAATTAAAAAAAAAACAACAAGAAAAAAATTACTGAAATTTAAAATTTGGAATATATTACCTCCTCAGTGTGGCAGAAATCAACAAAACTCCCGTGGTGCAACAAAAAATGAGCTTAATTCGTGCGAACAACAACGAATCAGCGGGACAGAAATGAGCGTGCGGGACAACAGCAAAGCAGCGGGACATAAATGAGCGCGCGGGACAACAGCGAATCAGCGGGACAGAAATGAGTGCGTGAGACAACGTCGAATCAACGGGACAGAACTGAGCGCGCGAAACAACAACGAATGAACTGAGCGCGTGAGAATCAGTGGGACAAAACTGAGTGCATGAGAATCAGCGAGACATAAATGAGCGTGCTCTAAATGTGAACAGAAACCCGGAACAATTTGCGGGTGATATATTTATAAAATAATAGTTCAGCCGAACTTTGTTTTCCAGTTTTCCAAACTCAGGCGAAAAATCTGTTTGTCATTGCCGTCAGTACGCCGTCAATGTAAACGGCAAATGAAGTTCAGCTGAACTAAATTCAATATTTCGGCCGAACTCCTGAATTGTTCGGCCGAACTATGGAGGAAAACAATTTTCCGCCCCGAATTCTCACAAAAGTGTTACCCATCTTCGCATTTTCACCGAGAAAGTTAAGCTATCATAAAGAGGTTTTAACCCGAGTTTAAAATAACAAGTGTATCATTTTGTTGTAATTAACTTTAAAAAGGAAAGCTTTTCCAAAATAAGAGTAAATTATAAAAACTCCATAATGAAATTGGGCATTGGAAAAATCTTAAAACATCATTGAATGAAAGAATTTGTCAGCTCAATGATGTACTAAAAAGGTGTAGGATGAAAAACATTGTCTCTTGAAATATCCAACAGATGCCCACATTAAATCTCAATTTCAAAATATTTGTAACACTAGAGATCTTCATAACATATTTTTTTTTCAAAAGAAAGAAAAAATATCTTGTTATTTCATAGAGGAAATCAAAGATACATACATAAAACAAAGTAGAGAATGGAATCCAAAAGATTCACACAAGAAACTTTGAAAGTACACATGCAATTCAACCATGACCTTATGGATCCTACAGGGGATATTATTGTAATACAAACATACTACCCAAAAACACCATTACAAAATATTAACAATTTGTGGAAACCCCATCATAGCATAGAAATTGACCAACAATAATAGTTGAAAGAAAATTATCATATCTCTGAGAGAGAGTACAAAAACAGTGATAACTATGACTAAGTTAACCTAAATATTTAAAAAATTGTATGCATGAAGACTTAGTCAAATTATGTTAGGTGTTCTAAAAGAATGTTCCCTCTTTCAATGAGATTTGAGGATTGTCATTCTTCAAAAAATATGATTCCAGGGGTCGAGGTGAGAGCTCTTTTAGATAAAGGTTTTGCCCTTGAATTCCAATTCTTGTAAATATGTTGGAAAGGGAGAGTATGGAACATTTCCTTTAATACCAATAACCTATCCTGTTAGTAGCACAATTTGAGTACCTATGATTTCTTCCAACATATAAACATCTAATGTATGCCCACATTAAATCTCAATTTCAAAATATGTGTAACACTAGAGATCTTCATCACATATTTTTTTTTCAAAAGGAAAAAAACAATACCTTGTTTTTTCATAGAGGAAATCAAAGATATATATAGAAAACAAAATAGAGAGTGGAAGCCAAAAGCTTCACATAGGAAATATGGAAAGTACATAGGCAATCAAACAAGACCTTATGGATCCTACATGGGATATTCCTGTTATACAAATAGATTTCCCAAAAAATGTCATTTCAAAAATATTAACAATTTGTGGAAACTCTATCATAGTGTAGAAACTGATCAAGAATAGTATCTGAAAGAAAATTATTAGATAATATGGGAAGATCTTCATAACATGTTAAATCATCAAACCATGAAGATTTAGGAAAAGTTCTCTCTAATATTCTTGATCATATAAACAAAATGTGAAAACAAATCAACTAATTTCTTATCATTTTTCTTAAGGTGTAAAATAATTTAAACAAAGTTGGTCTCAATGGATGGTAATAATCACCATCATTATAAACAAACACAGGGTCAATTCTACATTAATAGTATTTTTATTAGTTATAAAATTCTTTCGGTAGTAATCACAAGCAATGGAACATTGTCGACACGTTTCAAACCAACCAGTGTGATTCATCATCAGGACTAGGTGAGAGATCAGATCTCTCACCTAGTCCTAATGATGAATCACACTGGTTGGTTCGAAACGCGTCGACAATGTTCTATTGCATGTGATTACTACCAAAAGAATTCTATAACTTGTAACGATAAATCATGTAAGCAAAAATTCTAAAAATTATTTTTATTATTCTCATTTTAAGTCTTCAAAATTATGTATTATGTTTTATAAATGCAATAAGTCTAATGAATATTGGTTCACCATTTATACTCCAATTCCAAGTATAAAAATAAAAAACAAATAAATTTTATATTAAAAAATAGAAAATAATAATAATAATAATAATAATATTTTATTTACATATTTAAATTATTGTACTTCACATTATTATAAAAAAACTATAGTCAAATATTTATATATATAAGACATCTTATGTTATAAAATAAAGATAAGAATATTTGAAATTTAAATTGTAGGTTTAAAATTAAATTATAAAAATATTTAAACAAATATTAAATATTGAAACACTTACATGTGCATGTTTAAAATCCATCTTATGAATATAATAATACATATTATACTCTATCCCAGTTGAAATGCTTGACATGGAAGGTGTAAGTTGTTGAAACAATTACAGGTGGATGTTTAAAATTCATCCTATGAATGCACTAATATATATATTATTCTTATCTTAGTTAAAATGATTGATATCGAAGGTAAAAAGGAATATATTTGTCTCAGTTGAAATGCTTGGCATAGAAAGGTAAAAAGGAATATATTGTGTCTTTGTTGAAATGCTTGACATGAAAGGTAAAAATGAATATATATGTATCAGGTGAAATGGTTAGCAGAAAGGAATATTAATATGTTGAGCCAAATTTAAATGAGTTAATTGTATCATTTTGTAAATAATGATATAAAATTCAAAAGCAAATTATTGGGATAGGGAAGTCCAATATGTAATCATGAAAATATGTCGGTGAGCTTGAAATATAAAGCCATGTAAAAGATGTTGGTGAGGTTGAAGTATAAAGCTATCTGAAATAAGTTATTGAGATAAATGAGTTAATTGCATCGTTTTGTAAATAATGATATAAAATTCAAAAAGCAAATTATTGGGATAGGGAAATCCAATATGTAATCATAAAAATATGTTAGTGAGCTTGAAATATAAAGCCATGTAAAAGATGTTATTGAGGTTGAAGTATAAAGTTATTTGAAATATGTTATTGAGGTTGAAGTATAGGCAGCAGTAAAAAAGGTTATAATTTTGTATAGAAAATAATGAAATTTTGGTAGGATTTAAAAAATAAATAAAAAAAATTGAAAGTTTTTGATAATGTTAAATTTATTTTCATTATTAAAAATAATTAAAATATTCTTACAATTAAATTTCTTGGAAATTTTTTTAAGCCAATTTTAAGAAAAATTTCACCAATTTTACGAACTCCATAAAAAACAATACCAAAATATAAAATTATCTGAATATAGAATAACATATTTTAGCTTTATACTTATATATATATATATAT
This sequence comes from Pinus albicaulis, assembly GCA_034641835.2. NCBI lineage: Eukaryota > Viridiplantae > Streptophyta > Pinopsida > Pinales > Pinaceae > Pinus > Pinus albicaulis. The sequence goes on along the minus strand of CM076574.1, from coordinate 878,472,596 downwards.
ATGCACAATTATACCATTATAATTCGTATTAGGTATTTGACCTTTACAAATAAGGATAGGGCACATAGACATAAAAAAATATATATAATCATGAAAATATGTATATATGATATTGATGTATAAAGCCATCTAAGTGAAGCATGGAATGCCACGTTTATATATATAAAAACAATTGTACAATTATAATTAAACTAAAGTCCAATGAGGTATCTAACCTTTACTTTACAAACCCTTCCTTTTATTAAATTTTCGACCACTTTAATAGTTAGTGATGTTGTAAAGGCTTTGAAGCAATAACCCCATGCCACTAAGCTTCTGTTTGCAATCATGGCTTTTTATTCCAACCAGCAGCAACATGCAATACATTATTTATTTATTTTTATTTAGGAATGACACATGATTGTGTAGTGGTGTCAAAATTTTGAATTTAGTACGTAAATTCATGTTAGAAAATATTCCAAATTCATGGAGTAAAGTTTTATAAAGGGTAAAATTTTGAATATAATTTATAATAGAGTACAATATATTTTTAAAATAGGAGAAGATAGTTAAATTATGAGTTGTTTACCAATGCAACAGAATAATTTTGACGATAGGTTTTTTCCTGGAATCTAGTCAACAAAAATTCAAAAAATCAAGTAGTTGGAGTGTTTAAATTACATTTTTGATATGGAAATGGATTCAACACTATCAAAAACTTTTAGGGCACCCAAAATTCTGAAGTTTAACAACTATAAACAAGATTCTGATAAATCTTTGCCGGAATTTTTCAAAATCTTACTAGAATTTCTGGGTTATTCTGTGGGATTTTTTAGACTACTACTTTAAATTACTTGAAAAAATAAAAAAATATATTTTTTGGATAGTTTACTTTTTAAAATGATTTCCATTTATTTAACAAAATCCAATGAATATAAATAATGTGTACAACTATCATCAACTTCTTGGATTTTCATAAAAAAGATATTGGTATCAATAAATTTATGAAAATAACACTGATTAATTACATCATTAAGATTTAACATGATATGTTTAATTCTAACTAATTTTACAAAACCAAATAATAATATCATGGTAATTTATGCTATATCCAAACTTAGCTCAACATTTGACTTTTGAACTTGTAGATGATGATATCATGATTGGGTGTTGCTCATGTCTCCGTAATTTGTTTGAAACGGTGAAGAATTGTAGCTCATAACTTAATCGAGAAAGTACTAAAAGGATCACCATTGCTCAAAGTATCGTATCTAAACACTGTTAATAAAATATTTCAAATGCATTAAAAGAAAAACATAAAAAAACCATGTAGATAATTATAATGAACTTAAATAAAGATGGCTTAATAACTTTATAGTTTTTCTTTCACTTAAACTCAAGTTTGATAACTATGATCAAATCTCTTGAGGTGCAAACACTTTTTTATAATACAAAACTTTAAAAAATTGCACCTACAAAGTTCATCCTTCTAGAGATTTGATACATGATAGTTAAGATGAAAATCTCTCTTTCTTCATTTTTTAAATTTCATTTTTGAATGCATAAATGGATTCAACCCCTTCAAAATTCCTTAAATACATTGAATAAAATAGGTTAAATATGCAATTCCAACAAATATTTGCTCCATTCAAAATTAACCCTTACTAAAATGGTCAAAATATAAAATAATGATATTTAAAATGTCATAACAATAACATTTTATTTTTTTAACTACTTTATATAATATATAAACATTTTATTATTATTATAAAGCATATCTAATATGTAAATTATTGACGTTGAAATAATTTTGTTAAGATGAACATTGAGATATTTTATTTATGAATTACATTTTTCACGTCAAAACTTTTTTTTTTAAATTAATATATTTTTAAATTTATACTTTCAATTATTTTTTATTTTTCCTCTTTGCACATTGAAATATGTTATTATGGTTCATATATATACATATGTGTTTTTCAATTACTTCTCTTTGCACATTGAAATATGTTACTAAGATTCATATATATATATATATTCTAAAGTTGACATTAAAACAAATTAGCTAACATGAATATTAAATTTGTTTATTTACATATCCAATTAAAATATGAAAATATAAATAATATCAACTTTATTTGTTTTTTTTGTTATTTGTTTTCATTACTAACAAATTTACTGATCAAACGAGAACTATTACCTCAAAACAAAAACTCTAACCAAAGACATGAAAAAACAACCCCGAAAATGAGAAGTGTCGATTGTGCATCACCACTTTTTTTTGGGGTAAATTTTCAACATATTTTAAAAATGACAATGAAAACCAATAAAAACCAATTTTCTTAATGCAAAAAACACCCTGAAAACAAAAGTGCTAATGTTGGAAATTTTTATTTTTATTTATTTATATTTTTTTTCGGGGTAAAATTTCAACATTTTTTTAGCATTGACGTTAAAGATAAGATATTATGAATATGAAAACCCTTGAAATTCCAACAATTTTCAGGCATGACATTAAAGATAAAATATCATGACTCTGAAAAACCTTAAAATTCCAACAAATTACAAGCATGACATTAAAGATAAAATATCATGTCTCTAAAAAAACCTTAAAATTCCAACATTTTTCAGCCATGATGTTAAAGATAAAATACTTATAATTGTTTTCAACCATTAAAGATAAAATATCGTGATTTAGAAAAACTTTAAAATTTCGACAATTTTTCAACCATGCAATTAAAACCAAATATCATGACTACAAAAAAACTTAAGTTTTCAATATAGTTCAATTATGGAAAAATTATATGTCTAAAAAAAACTTAAAAATTTAACACCTGAATGAAAGATTCATTATATCAAGAATAATTTATTTTTTAAATGCCAAAGTATATCTATTTTAAAATCTTAGCCTAAGACAACTTGACACATTGCAATGAAATTTTAAAAATCAACCATCAAATTAACATGTGGTGTAGGTGAATTCGACTTATTACAATGAAATCTTAAATATCAACTTTGAAATTAATATGTTGTGGGGGTAGACTTGTCCATTATAATAATAACATTAAAATCAACTATCAAATTAACACATAATGACGTAAGGTTGCTAGTTAATGATCAACATAAATAAAAAAAAAAATAATAAATAAAAAATAATAATAAATAAATAGATAAATAAATAAAAATGAAAAATACAAAACAAAAACAAAACACAAAAAGTTAAAAAAATAAAACTAATAAATAAAAAATATATTAAAACAAAAAATAAAAAGACAAAATAAATAAATAAATTCAAACATTAAAAAATAAATACAAAATATATTTCGAAACAGTCACAAAGTAGTTTCAGAGTGCGACACACCTAACAACTTGCTATGATTTATCATGTTGGCAAAAATACTTAAAAACAAAACTTTAAAATCAAATAAATAAATATAATTTAAAAATAAAAATAAAAATTTAATTAAAAAACAAATAAATAAAAGTGCAATGGATGGTTAAAAAACAAACAAATAAAAAAAAATAAAAAATAAAACAAATTAATTTAAAAAATATTTAAATCATAAAGTTAAAAATAAATACATTAAAAATATATATTTAAAAAACAATAAGAAACTTACCATTAAAAAAAAAAAAAAAAAACCATTAAAAAATAATAATAAAAACATTGTAAAAAATTTAAAATTTAAACATAATAAAAAATAAAACAATTAAAAAATACAAATAAATTAAAAAAATATATATTTAAATTTTATAATTAATTAAAAATTAAAATTAAAATAAAAATAATAATTATATATATATATATATATATATATATATATATATATATATATATATATATATATTAAAAATTATAAAAAATAAAATATTTAAATTTTTGAAAATAGCCTCACTTTCACCGATCGAGGGTTGATTCCAGGTGCAGGGACGACTAAGGGGCCTCGAGGCCTAATGCGGCTGTCTCCGTGGCTACTGTGCTCCTCAGCGCGGCCGAGGGTCGATTCTTAGAATACGATTCCTAGAATCGACCCCGCCTAGGTGAAGACCGATTTAATTACTTTTTCAAAAATTTAAATAATATTTTAAATTATTTTATTTTAATAATTTTCAATTATAATTTTTTTAAATTGTTTTTTCATATTTTCAATTTTTAATTTTATTAATTTATCTATATTTTAATTGTTTTGTTTTGTTTTTTAATTGTGTTTAAGTTTTACATTTTTTACCATGTTAAAAAAAAAAAAAAAAAACTCATTTTGTTTTAACTCATTTTTTAAATTTGTATTGGTTTTAATGAATTTTTTTAATATATTTTTTAATATTTAACTTTATGGTTGAAATATATTTTTCAATTTACTTTTTTAAAATTGTTTTTAGTTTGTATTTTTTTTATTTGTTTATTTTTTAAATATCAAGTTCACTTTTATTTATTTGTTTTTTAATATTAAATTTATTTGTTTGAATTATATATATATTTTTTCCTTTTTTTAATATATATATAGCAATTGTTTTATTTGTATTGAAGTATTAACTAACAATTATCCCTAAAGGTGCAAAGATACATTGAAGGAATACAATATTTGGAGATATTATCTTGCCACCCACTCCAATGCAAGCATTCTTAATCATTTTTATGAGTGCAACAAAATTGTTTCTCGATAAGAATATGTAGATGACAAATATCTAAAGCCACTCGGAGACATTAGAAAGGGACATACAAATCCCTGAAAAGGACGCCACCTATTAGATTTTAATGACTGATGAGCAGAATTAGGCTGCTATTAGGATTGAAGAAGGCATTTTTGACATTTAGAAAGACGTCATTGTGAGTTCCTTCGATACCATCTAGTGTCAGAGCAAGGGGAATGGGAATGAAAATAGAGAAGGTGGATTGGAGTAGAGTGACGTTCTTCCAGAGGTGGAAAGAGAGACACTCTTCTAAGAAAAACAATTGAATTTCATTAATCATTTTATCGTTAAGTTCATTTCTATGCTAGTTTGAACTTCTAGGTTCTAAGTTTTATAAATATGGGAACCATGATAATATAAAAGTCCTTTTAGAAGAAAAAAATAAATTTAAGCGAAATGGGTAGCACATCTCACCTGTGGTGACTACAATTACATAAAAAAAAAAAAATGGAATAGGAGTCATCTTCTGAAATAGACAATCTTGAATTCACCAACCAATTTCTAAGTTGTGCCAGTGAAATCCCAAACACACCGTCTGTGATCTCAGGCTTGGGATTGAAAATAAAACTATGAATTCTTGAATGCTTCAGATCATCATCTAAGTCCCCATAATTTTCAATTTTGGGGTAAGCAACACCAATGACATTGATTTTGGCGAAAGCTTTGATAGATTATAGGCACATACAATCCATCAGATTGATTAAAAGAAGGCGACACAAAAACGACATTTCTCTATGATTAATCGACAAGAATTAAATATTTCCTTACACTCTGGCTGAAGCTTCATCACATCTTTGTGTCGTTCTAGCTAAAGTTCCATCATATCTTTGCGTCATTCTTCACTTTTGCTAAATCTTTCTAATTCTCTCTTTTACGATATCATAATATTGTATAATAATAATAAAAGAATAAAAAATACTTATATATTAATAATATATATTAAAATTTTGTATAGTAAATATTAAAAATGTTATTATAATTTGACTTTAAAATATTTAAATATAAAAATAAATAAATTATTATTCTAATATTTTTATAGATATATATTTTAAAACCCAGTAAAACTTAATTTTTATAATAAATTAACTTAGGAACCAATGAAAAATCAAAATATCTCAAGATTTAGAGATTAGAATCTTTCTTTTTTCATCTAGGAAGGGATTTAGAAAACTTTAAATGACATCGCACTTCCCAAGGAATTCCATGTGCAGTGCCACATGTCAAAAATACTTATATATTAAAATTTTGTATAATAAATATTGAAATTTTTATGATAAATTGATTTTAAAACATTTAAATGTAAAAAATCTAAATTATTATTCTAATATTTTTATAAAATTGTTTTTCAAAACCCAATAAAAATTAATTTTATGATAAATTACTTTAAAAACGAATGAAAAATCAAAATATCTCAAAATTTAGAGATTATAATCTTTCTTTTTTCATTTAAAATGAGATTTAAAAATTTTAAAGGACATCAAACTTCCTAGCTAATTTCATGGCAGTTGCAGTGCCACGTGTCAATTTTTATTTGGAGGGAGGATGAAAATACACAGATCTTATTGGTCAAATTTTCTCATCCAAACCCATCATAGGAACATTTTCTGTGTAATTAATGATATATAAATTTATAAAAAATCTTAACCTCAAATATTAATGTTATTACTTTTTTAAAACTTTGCAAAAACAATTACAAATTTCGTTATAAAAAAACATTGAAAGAAAAAACACATTTTTGGAAATCCCTTAAAAAAACTAACATCCTAGGACAAAAAAAAAGAAGAGGAATAAGACAACTTGATTAATTGTTAAATAATCAACATTTTAAAAAAAATTGTGCAAACTTAGGATATCATAAAATTTGAAGTGTCAAAAATATGTCTTAAAAAAATTGATGATTTTCAAAATTCGCATGAAAATCATGAAAATCACCAACATTAAAAAAAAAAATCCACACTTAATACATTAGAAAATTTAAAGTGTCAAAAATAAGCTCTCTAAAAAAAGGGGTTGATGCTACATCAACACTTTTCAAAATCAGTATGAAAATCACTAACATTTAAAAAAATGTTTATATTTGATACATAAGAAAATTTAAAGTGTTAAAAATATGATCCACAAAAAAAGGGTTGATGTTGCATCAACACTTTTCAAAATCAACAAGAAAATCAATAACATAAGAAAATTCAAAGTGTCAAAAATATGCTAAAAAAAAGTGTATTCCGAATCAACACTTTTCAAAATTGGATGACTTTTTTGTTACCTCAAAAAAACAGGTAATCGGTAAAGTTCTCGTTTGATTGGTAACTATGTTTACTTTAAAAGAATTTTAAAAGTTGATATAAAACTGTCTTATTTCATATGGACATGGAAATATTTTATTTATAATTGAGAGTGAGTAAAATATTTTTACCATATATCATTTATATTGGATTGTGTTGTCGTTGCTACAACACCCTCCAATAATTTCACTACATTCTAATTTTGGAGCTTACTATCACCGTCATATCTAGTGTTGCCTTGACCGTCAAGTGTTCTGGAATGTTCTCAAGTTTCGTCACATTGATTTGAACATCTTTAGTGCATTCATGGTTGTAACATCTGTGTTGTTTTAAAATGACACTTTTGGGTCGCAGTCGCACACACTTCACCCGTTGTACTTGGAGAATGCATGCAAAGTGGTGTTTTGATGTATACTTATCATTGCTCAAGGTTGTATAATTTTTCTCAATGAGTTGGTATGTGTTGCACATGGTTTTTATGTTTAAACTCATCATGTTCACCCATCGCCCTATATCGCGCCGAGGTTAGGAGCGCAAAAGCACACTCTCAAGCCTCGAGCATAAATCCTTTGTTGTTTGGAGGTGCACCATGCACCCTCCAAGAGTGTAAAGTGCACTGCTTAAGTCCTTTCCCATTCCTTGTTCTGAACAATTCCCTTCAAGAAAATAAGTCTTTCTTTGATCGCACTCCTTCAGGCACTCCTTTGACTTGAAGGAGTATGCCCTCCTTAACCACATGAGCGCACCCCGAAGGCCTTAAGCTCCATCCTCCAACCTTACACAATGCATCATGTGTCCTCCTAAACCTTTGAGCATATGAGCATACTCTGAATGCACGAATTTTCTCCCTTCAACCTTCAGACCTGCGCCATGTGCCCTTTTAGGCCCCTTGAGCGCATGAGCACACCTCAAAAGCCTAAAGTCACTCATCCTTCAGCCTTCAGGAGTGCACCCTACACCCTCCTTCTGTCCCTTAAGCGTACAACGCACATGGGAAGCTTGAAGCCTCTTCTTCATCCATCGAACTTGCACCATGCGCCCTATGTTGAATGCTTCTTTCTCTTGAGCGCATGCTGAAGCCCTGGAGCCTTTGCCTCTTAGCCCTTCAACCTTTCAAAGTGCACCCAGAAGCTCTCGTTATCCATTTTAGGCACACTTATAAGGCATGAACATAAAATATGCTTAAAGCATGGTAGAATATGAGATTTTCAAGATAATGGTTGATTTTCAGGCTAATGGTTGATTTTCATGAGTGATTTCAGATATAGGTATTTCAAGAACAATGTGCAAGCACACACGAGGAGGATTGGGCAAAGAGAACAAACAAAGGAAGCATTGAAAGAACAAATAACACATTGAATGTTGAAATTTGCAATGAAATTGGCATCCAGAAAGGACAAAAATTGACCACATAACTGGTGTGGGATTCCAGTCACACATGAGTAAGGAATTCAGTTACACACTAGCACTAAATGTGGGTGTCTAATTTATTCATCCCTTAAATAAATTGGAAATTAAATTGTAATTTCATCTCATAACAACTTGTATCAGTTAACTAAGTCAGAAATATTGAGTTAACTTAATAAATTCAAGTTGAGCGTCAAAGGTGAGGCATGTAGAGTGATTCTATTATTTTGGGAGTCCAATTGCAGTTAATGCATTACTTTAGTGCATGTGTAATCAATTAACTCAAATTAATTGAGTTAAAATCAGTTTAACTAGTTCTAACTGAGTGATGAGCTAGTGAGAGGTCAAGTGAATTAAATTAGATCTAATTCACAAGTAGTGATCTATCAGATAATTGATGATTCATTATTAATAGTTGCATGCATATCAATGTTGATGACGATCTAGTTGAGACAAAGGTTAAAGCGAAATTAACTATCAATTGTATTATTAGCGAATTGCCCGAGCACAATTATAAAGTCACAGGAAGGCTCATGAAATATTGTGTAGTCAAGTAAGGTTGATTAGCCTATTTAATAGGGATTAATTTCCTAGGGATTGTGTAAGCAAGGCTAGGCTAAGAAAGGGCTAATAATTGGTTAAGTTTTGGCCAATTTTTCCTAAGAATTGCTGGCCATTTTTGTGCAGGATCAGGGTGAAACGATCGGTAGAGTGCGGAATTTTCTCGGTGTGAGAAAGCATTGTATTGTTTCATGATTCTTTGAAAATGTACAATATATGATAGAGGGCTTTTGAGCAGGTGCTTTTCTCAGACACACCTTGTGTTGTGTGATTGATAATTTATTTCTCTTACTTGCATGTGATTGAGCGATCATGTTTTATATTTCGAAAATATAGTAGAAGGATTCGTATCTTGTTTTAGTACATTACATGATCGGATTGAATCCATTGGTATAGAGATTCTATATAATTTCTACATTGAAATATTGATCATCTAAGCACCCCAAAGACTCCATTAGATTGAAGATCCTTTGGAGGGTGAAGACATCAATGATTGAAGCTGCATGAAGAACGAAGAAACAAGTGGTAGCCATGTCACCACTCAAAAAAGTCCATGTCATCTGTCACTATAGTCCCAGTCATCAAAGATAGATACATGTCATGTTTTTATCACATGATGATGTGGAAGTTATGATGTAATGTTGTAATCATTGTAAATACAAATAAGTAGAATTCCAAGATTCATGTATGGACAAAAGAGCCATGGAAGTCCAAAATACATGTAATAGCAAGAGTCATATGTAATTCCAAAAGTCATTTGGAAGTCCAAAGGTTGTAGAAGTCTAAAGGTCAATAGTAGTTGGAAAGTCAAGAGTCATGGGGATGTGAAAGGTAATGCCTCAAGTTATAAAAGGATCTTAATTTCTCATGTAAAGGAATTTTAACATTGGATTCTCCCACAAGGCATTAGAGAGAGAGTTATTTTGGGGAGAAAGTAGTGGCTCTAACATTCCACTATTGGAGCTAGTGATGTTCATTGTATTTATTTATCTTGAAAATTTTGCATAATATTGAAGCCTTCCAGGCCATCACATTTTCACACATGGATTGTGGATGTTTCTCAGACTATTCATTGAATGTTTATGGTTCATTTTTTATTTCACATGTACTAGAGTAATTGAACTATTTCGGTTACTTCAGTGCTTACTTAATTGGAAATGTGTTGTAATGTTATAACGATCATCGCACCTATGTGAAATATTTCGCTTGATGTTAGACGAGTATTTCTCATTCATGTGTGTCTCTATTAGGTTATTAATATTACTTATCTCTTAGAGGCTCACTTTATTTCCCCCCTTGTAGTAAGCGAACATTGATACATCTGCAAAAACATTCACAAGGCGCACTCGCTTGCTCATTCAAAAGGACATTTTCACTTCTCTCTCATGCTAACAGTTAAAGCCAAGGCATATCTTTAATTAAACTAAAACCGGGTGGTATTCCTAATGGGACTCATACCCAAAACGGTGTGATGTCTAATTGGGACCTCATATCGGGGTGATCCTCTGTATGTTGGCGGTATCCAACACTGTCAACATTCTAGCGCTAGAAGGAGGGCAACCAAACTTTTATGGCTGATAGCTCTGCACACCCTAACCATTCATCTTCCAGAAAAGGTAACAACATTCTAAGCATCATTCCAAATCCTATTCTCGAAGTAGGAGGGTATTCTCCGCCTAGTCCAGAGTTGACATACGAGGTTACCTACGAACAAATCTGGGCACTTTGACTTATAACCCGTTAGTTCACAAAGGATATCGGTTTAATTCTTGGTGCACAAATATCCCGCATTTCCCGAAGAAGAAAGAAACAACTTGTACCAGTGTATTAGTTTCAACAATGGAATATTTGGTTTTTCCCACTCTAGAAGAGTTATTAGAATCTCCAGAAGATACGGTACAACAAGATCCACTTCCACCCCTTAACGAAGGGTACACAGAGGACATTGTTCTTTCTAATGGAGTTTTTGAATTCAACGACAATTCAAATAATCAAGGAGAAGGCTCCTTAGATCATGAGAAGGAGGAGGAACCAAAAGATGAAGAAATGGATGACCATGACTTGGATTGGATGGCCCAAGGGCCTATTTCTCTTCCGTACAATCTCCATAAGATGTCCAAACATTCGAAAAAGTTGTTGTCAAAGTTTGATCCAGACAAGAAGACAAAGGTAGAAGATCACATTGATGATTTCTACATGCATCTACGAATTTTGGAGGTAAGGTATGATGATTGTTGCTTGCAGACTTTTCTCTCATACATTAGGCTGTAGAGAAGTGACATGGTACCACATGTTCTTCCCACGTCTACTCCATAGTTGGAGGGAGTCAAGAATTTACTCTTTTTTTCTTTTTCTTTTTTTATGACAAGACTCCCGCCATGTTATTGAAAGAGCTCGCAAGCAGTAAGATGGGGGAAAAGGAGAAAGTGAAAGAACTTAATAAAAAATTCAATTATATATTGAACAATTTCCCATGGGAATGGAACCACGTGATTCGATTACTATTGATTTTTACACAACTACCTTTCCCACTAACATTTCCTCATTTGTTAAAAGAGTTGCAAAGGAAACATTGGCACAAAAATTTGCACCAACAATTGATGGGCCCCATAATTATGTATTTTATTAGGCCCATTTGATTATTTATAAACACTTAAAACATGAATTTGACCCCCTTACTTGCGCATCATAGATTTAATTCGTAGTATTAATGGGTCCTTAGTAATTTGGTTTACCATTGCTTCTTATGTGCCTAATATTATTTATTTTGTAGGACTTTGTGAAAATATTGGGCAGATTATGAAGATTTGGAGGATGAGATAATATAGGGATTTTCTCCCTAATATAGGAGGATCAACATTGGATAATAAATCAATAGGATATTATCAAATTATTTCACAAATTCTGAAGCTCCAGTGATTGAGAAAATCTAGGAATGTGTTTCTTGTCATTTAATGCAGATTCCTAGTGTTGGGAACCAAATCCACTATTTGAGGGATTTTGGAGGGGAAAGCTTCCTCCTTTCAGGGATAATGCTTCCTCATCACTTTGTATAAGTACCAATTATAATTGGCCTCTAAAGATATGTACTTCTTAGTCTTCTTGTGGAGAAAAATGGTTCTTTAGCAACTCCACTTTCATTTATAGCAAGGATGTACTTGGATCGATTCAAATAATGAAGTTTGGTACCATTTTTAGCTTCTAAAGCTTTGTCTCCTTCATAGGACTCTGAGTATCCTTGAGCTTGGTCATCCCAGAAGCCTTAGAGCCTATTTTTACAATTTTTTTTTGTTTTTGTTTCTTATTTTCATTTCTTATTCACATCATCTCTTATTCTTTTTTTTCCTATTTCTGCATTTAGTATTGATGCTTCTTTTGTTGTAGGATTGGGTAATGATTGAAGTGAGCTTTTTTGTAGGTTATTTATAGGTTCGAAAGCACGATGCATCCTTATAACATCTTTTAAAAGTGATTTTCATCATTGAGCTACTTGGATTGGTTTACTAGTTCACAAATCTAGAATTTCTTGATGTCCCTTGTAGAAAAAAGTAGTAATTTTCTGCTATTTTTTAGAACCTGTTAATGATCTTAAATTGATTTGATTCCACTTGTATTGGATCATACAAATATTGAAGTTAATAAAAATTTTACCCCATTTCATTTTCACCTTATTAGGTTAGGCATTTGATAGGTTAACTAGCTCACTTGTTCTTGAATTTCTAGTTTTTAGAGTAGTAATTTTCTGCAATTTTTTAGCACGTGTTAACAAGGGTATTTTGGAGTGATTTCACTTTTAATGGAGTCCTAATACATCATACTTAATAAAAAAATTGTCCCATCTCATTTGAATTTGATTTACTTTGTCATTCAGTGAGTTATCTCCTCCAGTAGAAAAACATGACCTTCTTTAGCAATTCTGTTTCGCCTGTAGCACTCCTATAGCACGTGTAAACTTGACAAGATTTGCTCCAAAATATTGGTTTTTGTCTCTTATGCTTTAATAATGACCCCTAGGCTCTAAATAAATGATTGAGGGAGAATAAACACCACTTAGTACATCCCTATTTACAAAGTAGATTAGGCTTATTTATTTGAATTCATGCTCTTAGGATTTCAATTACAAATCGTTGTTCTTGCCTAGGATTAATTTCTTTTCAAAGTAACATTTCCATTTATGCAATTAGTTTAGGATTTGATTTCCTGAAATTCACTCCATTACATCAGATCAACGAAAGAAGGACACGTTGTATGATGCACATATAGTGTAGACACCTCTTAAGTTTGTATGAACCCCAAGTTGATAATTTAAGTTGGTAGCCTTGGGAGTTGCATCATTCTTGTTGGAATGTTGGGATTATCATTAGTCATATTCGAGAAGGACTTGTGCTCTATTGGTGTTTTTACTGATGAGGATGGATCAAAAGAGTCCAATGAAACTAGTAAGAAGTCCCATCCTTCTTTAAGTGAGGCTAAAGACAAGGAATTATCATATATTGAAAGTTTAACTGGAAGAGTGAAAGAACTTACTAATGAAATTTCAGAACTAAATAGAAGGTCAAGCGAGACTCTTACTAGCAGCAAGCTTCCCAAGTCTTTCCCATTTCAAAGGAATAATAACAATAACAACAATAATCAACATGCCAAGTCTTCCCAGAATTCGAATGTTTTGTTGAATATAGAGAGTATGGGTATGGAAAACTACTGCTCTTTTCACTAGGAATATCATTCAGAAAATACGTTCCCACAGTCGAATCACAACATGAACGATTTTTCCGCACACATTGTGGATTCCTTATTAGCAGATGAGTATATAGAACAAGCAGAAGAAATAAAAGAACCTGTTGTGGCTAAATAAAGTATTGGTATTAGACATGTAGTGAATGCTTTTGATTATGTTTTTAATGTTGAAAAGAAGAGTGATGAAGCACCACCACAAATTGAGCCCAACCCCCCCCCCCCCCCTTTGAAGAGAAATGGTCAATATAGTATAAGTAGTAAAGGGCCCATTTTTTATCAAGAGGTAACGAGACACAAATTAAAGGAAAATTTATTAAGAAGGATCTCACCAGTGGTCTACCCTACTCATAATGCACACAGTATAAATTCTAGAAATGCAACTAATTCTGAGAGCACTTCCTCCAACAACAAATTTAATCCCATCACTCTGGAATTGTCGAACAAATACACCCATCTGGACACTTCAGAATTTCCTACTCAAAGTGAAACAATTGAGTATAACATAGTTGAAGATTTGAAGAGAGCTCGAGCTAATATTTACATCTTTGAGCTCGCTAGGATAGCAGGCCAACGTGAACTACTTTTCCAAGCCTTTTCGCATCCTTCGTCAAGTGATAAATATTCTTCCTCTCAAAAGGTGTATGGTAAGTCTTTGGTTCCCTTGAATATGTAGTTAATGTTGTAACATTAGAAGCTAACAATCTTTGCCTTCTGTTTTTAATGACTTTTGAAATTTTTAATTATAATGTCCATAATTGTTTAGTTGATTTAGGTGCATCTATAAATGTAATGCCATTGTATGTAGCCAAGAAAATAAATGTTAGATGGGACAAAATTGATGAACATATTATCCAGCTAGATAGATCTATCTTCCATGTTATTGGTGAACTTAGGAATGTTTTTATTTGATTACCATCTGATCAACGTGTTCACCAATGTATAAATATTGTAATTTTGGACATACCTTAAGCATATGGAGTACTCCTCAACAGAGACTAGTCCAGAAAATTACAGGGGTATTTTGCTACAAATTGGTCACATTTATGGCTTCCATACAAGGGCAAGAATAACGAGATTTGAATGGAAAGTGAGTGATACATGAAACACACCATGACACCACTTAAGCGCCACAATGAGCATGTTTCTTTTGTCGATCTGATTTTTGGAAATTGTTTCCTTGAAACTGACCTCGAGTGTTATCAAGCACAATAACTTGTTACACCAGATATATAGTTGGAGCTCCTTCCTTTCTCTCCAATTGATGCAAATTAATCTTTTAATATATATATAAATACTAGTAGTAACAATAGTATAGGAAGCAACCTAGTAATTAATAATTTACAGACTTTATATTTTGATGGTTCTAAGATGCATGATGGATCTGGAGATGGTTGTGTACTTACAAACCCATGCAATAAGAATAATATCCTTTCATGTCATCTAGAGTTCATCTGTACCAATAATACTTATGAATATGAAGCACTCGTACTTGGATAGAAGAAAGCCATCAATTTGAAGGTAGAGATTCTCAAGGTAATTGGTGACTCAGATGTGGTCACCCGTCAAGTACGTGATATTATCCACTGTGTTTCGTTGAACCTTAAAAACTACAAGCAGGAGATATGTCATTTGATTTATAATTTTAAATATTTTAACATTATTTATGTTCCTAGAATTGAAAATGTTGCAATAGATGCATCCTCTAGGATGTCACCATTTAAAAATGATTTTTCTATTGAAATTATATACAAGCCATTTTTGTTTTACAACATCATTAATTTACGTGTTTTCAATGATGACCAACATATACTGCATTTTATGGCTAATGAAAATATATTCAAATATGATGTCATAGATGAGGATGAGCATGATCATGCTTTGTAGGAGGTACCTAGTGTAATGAAAGGAAACACTATGTCCAAAGGTGTGGTGTCTCTAGAGAAGTTATATGACCTGCAAAACTGATTTAAATGACCAACCAACACAAAGACTAAAAGTTCAAAGTTATCATTTGAACAAGTAAATCTAGGGATTCAAGAAGGTTCGAAGTATGTAAACCTTGGTATGTGTTATTCTCCATAGGAACGATAGGATTTTGCCCGCTTATTCAAACAGTATCGTGATGTGTTTGCATGGACATACGATGATTTAAATAAATATAATACTCGTATTATCGAGCACGCAATTCCTATAAAAGAAGGGGTAAAACATTTCCAACAGAAACTATCGAAAGTTCATCCAATGCTGGAACCCCTCATCTAGGAGGAATTGAGAATATTGTTTGACGCTTGGATCATTTTTAAAGTCAGACACTCCACTTGGATTTCAAACTTGGTCCCAATTAGAAATAAGTCCGTTGAAATAAGGTTATGCATATATTTCTTCAATATCTACCAAGCACCTGATAAAGACAATTATCCAGTGCCATCCATGGAACAGATCCTCCAAATAGTATCTGGGTCTAAGATGTTTTTGCTACTAAATGGTTTCTCTGGTTAGCAGAACCAGATCGATTAAGGACTACCTTCAAGACCAAATGGGGAAAATTTTCTTTTAAGAGGATGCCATTTGGACTTATCAATGTCAATGATACTTTCCAAAGAGTTATGAACATCACATTCAGTGGCCTTATTTGTCAGAGTGTAGTTGTTTATTTGGATTATGTTACTATGTTTTCCAAAAGAATATTAAATCACTTATGTCATATGAAAGATACATTTGAGTGATGTCAAAAGTATGGGATTTATCTTAATCCCAAGAAAAGCGTCTTCAATGTGTCTGAAGGAACTCTCTTAGGGAACATCATTGCAAAGAGCGGAATAAAAAATGACCCCAAGATGGTCAAAGTTATCACACATATATTGTTTCTAGTAAATAAGAATACTAAGCGGTATTTCTTAGGAAAGATCAATTTCCTGAGAAAATTCATCTTTGATCACGCTAAGATAGTTAAGCCTCTACAGGAGATGATGAAGAAATATGCAACATACAATTGGGATAAATGGGAAAAGGACACTTTCGCTCAAATCAAGTAGGAAATTGCTGACGCTTCCATGTTATTCAGTCTAGACTATGGCAAAAATTTCCTGCTTTATACCTTTTCTTCAGATTTTTCGATTGTGGTTGTATTGACTCAAAAGGATATTGAAGGAAATGAGTGGCCTATTTATTTTATGAGTGTTAGCCAACAAGGGCTATAATTAAATTACCCTGTTATCAACAAACAAGCATATGTTGTATACAAGGAAATTAAGTATTTCAGACCCTACCTCTTAAAATCTCACACAATCATATTTGTACATCATCCAACGGTAAGAACATTGTTCATGCAACAGGATCTAGGTGAGAAGAGTGCTAATTATATTACTTGCTTACAACAATATGATCTAGAGTTCAAACTTGTTCATACCATAAAGGGTCATGGCCTCTGGAAGATAGAATTTGAAGCAAGATATGCTCCCAAGTAAGATCTGTCAGGTTGGGAGCAGGAGATGGAAATGTATAATATTGAACATGTTCCTCAGTCCACATATAATACAACTCTATGGTATGATAACATATAGAAATTTCTAGAGCATGGCACCTTTCCCACACACCTATTGAATAAACAAAAGAG
The DNA here is from genome assembly GCA_034641835.2 of Pinus albicaulis. NCBI lineage: Eukaryota > Viridiplantae > Streptophyta > Pinopsida > Pinales > Pinaceae > Pinus > Pinus albicaulis. The sequence goes on along the minus strand of CM076574.1, from coordinate 878,455,322 downwards.
GGAAAGTCATTTAAAATTTCTATCTTACCAACTATTTCATGGAGTACTTTTCAGAAAGCATCGCAATGACGTCCTGTTAAGATGCTTTGAGCTACAAGATATAGAGAAAGTACTCACAGACTTTCACGATGGACCGGAAGGTGGTCACTATGCAGGCAACAATATAGTGCATAAATTTTGAGGGTTAGTTATTATTGGCCAACTCTATTAAAAAATGATCACGCTTATGTCCGCAAGTGCCCAACTTGTCAGAGATGTGCCGGTTTGAGAGAACGATCAACCACCCCACTACTACTAGTAGCAGTTGAGGAGCCATTCCAACAATGGGATCTATATTTTATCTGAGAAATTTTTCCTCATTCGTCAAAGCAACATCGATAGACTATTTCACTTGGTGGTCAGAAGCAATTCCCTTGAGACAAGTAAATGACCAGGAATCCATCCACTTTTTGCGACAGAACATTATAACCAGGTTTGGCATTCCAACGTCACTTGTCTTTGATAATGAAAATTACTTTTCATCATTGAAACTTTATGAATTCACATTAGAAAATGGGATTGTATTAAAACATGCATCTAATTATTACCCACAAGGAAACGGTTTGGCTGAATCGACAAAAAAAAACCATATTTGCATAACTAAGAGTACCATATTCTCTTAGCAAAGGAAATGGCATAACACTTTGACCAATGCACTATGGGCTGACTGTGTAACTCCTAAGCCTTCCCTAAATAATTCATCATATTTTCTGGTTTATGGGAAAGAATTTATATTGCCCCCTAAGTGTATCTTCTGGCCTTGCAACTCTCCCAAGAGTCACAAGGTAAACCTTGCATTCTGGTCCAGAGCATGATGAAAACTTCACTCAAACTCGAGGACGAAAGGTTCAAAGCCAAAGAGAGGTTTTTTGTGCACAAAAACCATGTAAAGCATTGGTTTGATAAAACTCCACATGGGGCAAATAGTTTTGATGTGGGTGACCTAGTACTGAAGTGGGATAAAGCCCACGAAGAAAAAGGGAAACACACAAAGTTCCAACGGTGTGGATTGTTCCATTCACCATCGAAGAAAATATTGGTCATAACACATTAAAGCTAAAACATTTAGATGGGATGATTGACCCCCTTGTCGTAAATGGTCGAGATTTGAAGCATTACTTTCTATAGAAGCTACAAGTCGCTTTTCCTGTATAATTTGTTTTGTTTTTTATGCTTTTCGTATGTGTCATTCGTAAGTGTCTTATATTAGTCATGTCTTATACTGTTATGCTTGTTGGTCATTGTACATAAATAAGACCTTGAGTAAATGTCCATGGATTAAAATGGCTTTGTGGTGTAATAAAAGAAAAGTGTGACAACCATAACGCTTGGCTTTTTGTTGTTCTCCTTCTTTGTTTGGGAAATTTCATAGGTTGAGTTAAGTCCACATGGAAAATATGATTTGTCCAAAAGGAGAACCTTAAGAGAACCTATTAGATCCACACCTATGCTATTATCTAAACTATTAAACTTGTTGTACATATACTTGTGTGTTAATGCTTGTACAATCTAGTAGAGAAGGGATAAGGGAAAAATTTAAAGCTAGAAAAACAATATCATAGGTCTAAAATAATTCTATGAAGAGGAAACCTCCCCTGGTCTCAATAATTCGGGATCCCTCTTCTGCCGGTTGAAAATAATAAGTGTCGATGCATAGTCTTATTAAATAAATAAATAAATGGTGAAATAAGAGAAAGGATTCCTTTGCAGAGAGGTGAAGTAAGTGACTTCGTCGAGGTACAATCCAGGATCCCTGGTAACGAAGAAATATTTTTGATCCTAAAGTGACTCCACTGGGGTACCGTCTAGGGCTGCTGGCAGCGAAACAACACCAGATATGAAAAATCATACTCTAAATATCATAAAATCGTCATGCACACTACCCTTTCCTGGATTGAAACAATTGTGATATGGTGTGTTTTTTGTGTGTTCAGCCAAGTAGAAGAAAGTGAGATGCTATGTATATAACCAGGCTAAAAATGGGAAATTGGGGCAATCAATACTTCCTAAAGGTCTGACCCTTAATCGAAATCTATTCCTAGGCATAGAAGTTGAAGCTCACCTAGTGTGTTGCTAAGTGTTGTTGATGCTACAACACCCTCCAAAAATTTCTCTACATTCAAATTTTGGAGCCTACCATCACCGTTGTATCTAGTGTCGTCTCATGTAATTCTATGTGTTTCAAGTGTTCTGGAATGTTCTTAAGTGTCGCCGCATTGATTTGAACATATTTAATTCATTTCATGGTCATAACATCCATGTTGTTGTAAAACGACACTTCTGGGTCACAGTCGCACACACTTCACCTGTTTTACTTGGGGAATACATGCAAAGTGGCGTTTTGATGTATAATTATAATTGTTCAAGGTTTTCTAAGTTTTCTCGATGATTTGGTATGTGTCGCACATGGTTTATGTCTAAAATCATCATGTTTTCTCATCGCCCTATATCCCAGACTTAGACAAATTTAGGTTGAAAAATGAGTCCACTGAGGTTAAGAGTGTAAAAGTGTACTCTCAAGCCTTGAGCGGAAATCATTAATTATTGAGAAATGTGCCATGTTTCGCTCTTCTTAAGCCCTTTCCCCTTCCTTGTCCTGAACTGTGCCCTTCAAGATACTAAGTCTTCCTTTTAGTACACTCCTTCGACTTGAAGGAGTGTGCCTTCCTTTGAAGGCCTTAATCTCCATCCTTTAGCCTTCCACAATGTGCCATGCACCCTCCTGACCCTTTGAGCGCATGAGCGAACTCTGAAGGCACGGATATTCTCTCTTCAACCTTCAGACCTTCACCATGTGCCCTTCTGGGCTTCATGAGTGCATGATCACACCTCAAAGGCTTGAAGCCTTTATCCTTTAGCCTTCACGAATGTGCCCTGTGCCCTCCTTCTCTCCCTTGAGTGCACAACACACTTGGTAAGCCAAAAGCCTTCCCCTTTGTCCTTTGGACTTGCGCCATGCACCTTGCCTTGACTTCCTCTTTCTCTTGAGCACATGAGCGCATGTTGAATCCCTGAAGCCTTAACCTCTCATCCCTTCAACCTTTCAAAGTGTGCCCTTGCACTTAGAAGCTCTCGTCCCTTTTAGGCGCACTGATAAGTAATGAACAATTTTTTTTCATAAAACATGGTAGAATAGGAGATTTTCAGGATGATAGTTTCTTTTCATGACTAATTATAGATACAAGTATTTCAAGAACAACGTGGAAAGCACACATGAGGAAGATCGGGCAAAGATAAAAAAAAAAAATAAAGGAAGCATTGAAAGAACAAAGAATGCATTGAAATATTGATGATTGAAGCACCCTGAAGACTCCATTATATCAAAGATCCTTTGGAGGGTGAATACATGTCACCAATCAATAAATTCCATGTCATAAGTCACTATTAGTCCCAATCATTATAGAGAGTGACATGCTACGTTTTTATCACATGATGATGTGGAAGTTATGATGTAATGTTGTAATAATTTTAAAGATAAATAAGTAGAATTCCAAGAGTCATGTATGGACAAAAGAGCCATGGAAGTCCAAAAGACATGTAATACCAAGAGTCATATGTAATTCCAAAAGTCATTTGGAAGTCCAAATGTCAATAGGAGTTGGAAAGTCAAGAGTCATGGGGATGTGAAAGGTCATGCCTCAAGTTATATAAGGATCCTCATTTCTCATGTAAAGTAATTTTAACCTTGGCTTCTCCCACAAGGAATTAGAGAGACAAAGTTAGTGCTTTTGGGGAGCAAGTAGTGGCTCTAACGCTCCACTCTTAGAGCTAGTGATCATTGTATTTATGTATCTTGGAATGTTTGGTTAATATCGAAGCCTTCCAGGCCAACACATTTTCACACATAGAATGCGGATGTTTCTAATACTATTCTTTGAATGTTTATGGTTCATGTTTGATTTCACATGTATTGGAGTAATTGAACTATTTTTGTGACTTCGATGCTTACTTAATGATAATTTATAAAACCATCTTATGATCAAGAGAGTGCCAAATTATTAAGTGAAAATATTTCACAACCCAATGGTAAACCTCTCCAATGATAGCAAGATTACCACACTCAACCAATGATAACAATTAAATAACCTCAAGAGATTTAAGACAGTAAATGAAAATGATCTTATGCCAATAGATGATGCCAATGCTTAAGATACACAGATCAACGTGTTTAGCAATTATCCAACAATTCCTTTAGAAATGTTCCATAAACAATTAGTTGCTTAACATAATAATGTCAATCATAATTAGTCAAGATATTTGAATGATGATTAATGATATTATGCTAATGTTAATTGATATCAACTAAGAAAGATAAGATGCCCAAAGAAGACTTAAGATATTCAACAAGATTAGAGTTTTTATGAGTGATTTTAGTGCCAAGTTAATGATTCTTAGATATAAATCAAGAAAAATAAATGTTAGACTTCAATAACATAAACCACAATCAACTAATTGGATCATGAAAACCACTTATGTGACATATAGGACAACAACAAGTAAACCACTCTAGATCAAGAAATTGTCAAGCATATAAAAATTGAATATGACCAATGAGATGCCCAATGAATTTCCAACTGATAGAACAACTTTGTCAATATGAAATTATGATTTTTCATCCCTCTTAAGATGTGTTATTCAGAAAATATCATATTTTTTCATACTTTTATACAAATATATCAGTCACTATAGATTGGAAGTTTATGTCAAAATACTGATGCCCAATACTCTTAGATGTTAAGATAGTATGCTAGATATCACATCAATCAATTTTATGCCTCTTAATGTGTTCTTTCCATATTATAGCAGATATAATCTATTTGATTATGCAGAGATATTCCAGCCAACAAAAAATTTGATCTAAGTTTAATATTTAATGCCCAACTATCCAAAACACTAGTAAACTATTGTCATGAATTTATTAGTGTGTTTAGACTACTTAGAGATGATTTCTAGGGAATTTAAACATGAATTTCACCACTATTATGAATTATTCAATGAGTTGTATAAAAAAAATGACAAGACAAGGGTTTAGAGAGCAAACCCTAGGACCAAGGCCTTGTAGATCACTTGCCCAAGTTGATTTTTTTTTCCAAATCACTTATCACCTAAAAACACCAACTTTGGGCCAATTTCTTCCTAAAAAAACCTTCAATCTTCAATCCAGAAATTTCAGAGGCCAACCAAGGATTAATGAGGGAAATCTAGGGCTAGGAAAGGGGCAACAGACAAGGGAAAAGGCCAAGAAAAGGCACCTACTAAGAAAAAAAGGCTAAAGATGCCAACGCAGGGGATGAAGGGAGGAGAGGAAGGCTCATAAAGGAGGCTAAGAGGATGAAGGAGTCTGAGGAGGAAAAAAAAGGTTTTAAAATCCCATGACAAGCCCTAAGGGTTGCCTTCCAAGGCAAGGCTCTATGGGCTCACGGCTAGGCCAAAAATGGCCTTTAAGGCTTGATGAATTCCAAAGGAGGAGGTAGAGACCTCTTAGGGCTTGCGACCAACCTTTGGGAGCCTAAAGGAGCTGGCGTAGGGCCTAAGATGGCTGACGAAGGGAGGAAGAAGTCTGACGATGGTCTTGGAGAAGGAGACTGGGCCAAGAGGGATTGCAAAAAGTGAAACCCTTGCTCAGAAATTAAATATGATTCAAATCTGAAATTTACTGCAGATTTTCTTCAGTAGTTTCCCTGCAAAAAAATTGGAGATTAGATCTTACCCTCAAGGGCCTAAATCTAGCTCTAATCCAACTCTTCTCACTAGATCTCACCCGCAAAAATGAAAGTAAAAATAACCAAATCCCCAATATATACAAAAATTCAAAAACAAAAAAACCCCAAAAACCTCAACTAAAAAACCAAGATTAGAGAAATAAAATAATTTACAAGTGTATTATACAAATTATATTTACAAAATATACATGTAACATGCTTGAAATAATTTTGAAATTTTATAAATCTTCACTAGTGGCTAAATGTATTTCAAAAGATAAATGTAGAAACTACAACCTTAACAAAGTCAGAACACCATAAAAATAATTAGAGTTCAAACATAGTCAATCTATGTCCAAAGTTCGTGAACTTGGATGGGGAACCTACAAACACTATATATTTATGAAAAATAATTCGTTAGAACACCCAGTGAATCAAATCTCCTAAGGAAAACCCACAACTTACTAATAGAATGTTCCTAAAACCTATAATGAAATATCGATTAAAATATTTATAAAGCACAATATAGGAATTCCCGTACCCAACACGTACCACAAATCATCAGATCAGAGACATCATGAACTGCACCCCAAAGTCTTTATTATGATTATTCCAATTTTCTCAGCAAGACAGTAATTTATATCATCTTATCAAAGTTACATAAGCCAAAACCCCATGGCTTGAGGCACAAATGACTCCTAATTTATAGATAAATCCTCCAAATGGAAAAATAACGGCTAGTTGGCTTGATCCCCATCAAAATCATCTCGGTCGTCAAAAAATATTTGATCATCTTTTAATCTCCACCGTCGAAAATATTTATTTTTGAGGAATTTTCGAATTTTTCATTTAACTCATTTTTTATTAGCTCAAAAATAATTATTTTGAGTTAATTTCCTCAAAAAATTGACTTTGACTTAACCACCAAGGCCCAAGGGTCCAATTTTTCTTGAAATTTCCAATATTCCCTTGTTGGGGGACCTCCAAAAATTAATTTCTTTGATACCCACGAAATTTTCCACTTGGAGAAATTAATTTCTCTAAGACTTTATCTTTGACTCTAATTAAGTAATTTTCTAGCTTAGGGTTGATTTAATTTTTGCCAGAAAAATTAATTAATTGACACTTGAGGGGATTAAATATTTTTTCTACCCTCCAATATTTTAGCCATGGTGTTTAAGTATCAGGTTCCATGTACTAAAATATTTTTTACATAAGATAATTACATTTCAACCCTTAAAAGGGGAACACTCGTTCAGTATAGACCCTCAAATTACACACTCAATTATGTGACACAATATGATCTAGTAGACTAAGTGAATTGTAATAAAATAATTTAGTGAATTAGCTTAAATTAATCTCAAATAATTTTTACATAAGACTCGACTAAAACACTAGGACTCACCTAAGACGTTGACAAAAAATTCCACCCTATCTCTGGGGTGAGGTTGGAGGGAAAACTATGTCAATCATCTGTGTTTAAAAACACAAATGAGTTAGTGAGACAAAAAACCTCCTAGAATGAAATTTTCACCAAAATAATAGGCTTACCTAGCTTGTTATATAAATGCATGGTATTACTAGCATCATTCACATTCTAAATTTTCAGAATGAGTTTACAAAGACTCAATAAACTAATGACCGATGATATCGATCCTTTGAAAAAATTGGTACATCTGCTTCCTCGGAAATTTGACAAATTGAGTGCAATGACATCCAAAGCTTAACCCGAAGAACAAAAAGAAATTCAATAAAAAGAATCTCATGGCCATGGATTTGAGCAACCAAGTTTAATGCAACTCGGATGTGGATGAGAAGATCGTTTTTACATCAGTGCAAAAGGAGGTGAATCTAAGTAGCCTTCAACAATGGGAAGAGAAAGAAATGACTAAACTCTTCCATATAAAGATACAGGTCACAAAGACCAAGATTGATGCTATGTTTGACTTGGGATCACAAAAAAATATCATTGCAGGAGAGTTGGTCAAGAAATTGGGATTGGAAGTTTGTGATCATCCAAGCCCATATCCACTGGGATGGATAAATAAGAATGCAAAGATGAAAGTAACAAAATGGTGAAAAATTAGATTTTCCATCAATGTTGATTTTATTGGTGAAATAGAACTAGATGTGCTTCCCATTTAAGTATATGGAGTTGTGTTTGGAAGTCCATAAATGTACGTGTGAGATGAAATATTCATGTGGAGAGCCACCCAATATCAACTTGTCAAGGATGGAAAATTTTTCACCATCAATGCACACAAAGGTGAGTCAAAAGTTTCGTTGGTAAGTGCCAACCAAGCTAAGAAATTGATCAGTTCCAACAATAAGTATGTTTTATTGTTTTTGATAGAAAATCAGTCTGTAGACGAGTCAGTAAGAGGCAAGGCATCCCTAGAGGAGTGTACTAAGAAACAAAAAAAACAACTGGAAGAGTTGTTACATGCATACAAGGATGTGTTCTGAGAGCCTAAAGGGTTACCACCTGTTAGTACTGCAAATTTTCAAAAAAATTCGAAGTATGGTCATCATTGTAAGTTGTGTCTTTGATCCTCTCTTGTCTCCTTACCTATGGTTAAAGGCCATGGAGGGTTAAAATGTATTAGTTTTTATTATTTTTTAACCAAAATCCAAAAGAATTTTGAGTCCAATAGTTTCTTTGTGTCATAGAGTTATTAGGGAAAATTTTCATTTAATAAGTCTTTTAACTAATTTGAGTAGTTAAGGTCATGGGTTTAGCTCGAGAAGTCTTATTTATTCATCATGAAATTCTCTATCCAAAGCTAAAGAAAAAATATCAGAGTCATTAGTTGTGTAAAGAATAACACGGGAATAGCTACATTTCTTAGAAAGGGAGCTATTTTCTTCAGAAGATCTGGTTTTACAAGCAACACATGAATAACCGCCTTTTCCAAAAAAGTAGCTATTTCCTACAAAATTTGTACAAATAGATAAAAGAATCATTACTAAGGTGAAAAGACACTGCTCTTTGAATATTGAAGGTCTACTAAAACAAGAGGTATTACCCTGAAAAGGTGGCTATTTCTAATCGGAGGATTCATCAAAAGGAGGTTGGTTATTTTATTTACTAAGACCAGTCAAATCTATTGCTACTCATTAAAGTGAAATGTATTAAAGTTGAAGTACGAGTAGCTATTAGTTAATAATGTGAAGGAGTGAAAGGTTCAATGGAATGAGATGGAAACATAATTTAAACAATTTTGGTTTTGTGTCATTCCCTCACATCGTGATTTAGGGCATGCAGAGCTCTGTTTCTATTTATCCTCGTGAAAGCTACAACAAATTGTTGCTATCTTCCAGAAAACTAGTTTATTACTATGTGCCAGCAGTTAGGGCTTTGTGGAGGGATGTTGTTCCTTGTCTTACAGGTGTGCATTAGTGTTTAGGTTAACTGTTAACAAGATGCGTCAGGGTGGTAAGGTGAACCGTTCAAAACCAACCAATACCTGTTTTGTCGACCATCGTGCAAAGTCTCAGTTCCAAGTAGCAGGGTGGTATTAGTTTTTAAAGAAGTTTTCAGGTGAAAATGTGGAAGTGGCTCAGGCATTTGCTGAGACATTCGATGGAGAACATGTCAAGCTAGGGTCTCATACATTCAGGATCATAGAGACTATCATTTCAAGGCTACCTAAACATCAACTACAGGTGAGTCCTGGTACAAGAAGAAAAATCTACTTAAAGTTGATTCAAATCCATATATAAAGGTTGAACATGAAAATATTGGTTGGACCCCTACTATTCATATTTCGTATTTTAGGCCTGAGTGACAAGATGTTATTACCACTGTGCAGCATTATATAACCTGTGAGGGTAGGTTTTCTACTATGCATAAATAATAGATGAGGTTTCTAGCTCACATCTCGAGCTCTAAACCTATGAATCTACCATTTTTCCTTCATAAAACTATGTTTTCAATGTCCCGAAAAATACATAGAACCCCAGATTATTCTCTTCACAATCTCTATCATAGGGGTTTGATCAAAATACTGGTGGTTTATCATCTGAGAAAGAAGAGAACCACATGGGAAAAAATTTTAGCAGATGAAGGATTTAGCAGTATTAAATCAAGGAGAAGAGTAGGAAGGCATAAAAGGAAAAAGACCCAAGAAAAGTAGTCAAACCCTACACCTACATTGACCCCTTCACAAACTGGTTAATCTTCTACACCATCTAGCAGACAGACAAGGAACTCAGCTAGGAGAGCTAGAGTTCAAACCACCACTCCTACACCAACCATCACTCCTATATCTACAGTGAAACCAACCAAGGAAGTTTACACTAGAAGACGACCTAATGAGCCACATACCTTGGGGTCTTTCAGGCAGGAGCATGCAAGCAAACTCAAACAAAAAGCTACCATGCATGACAAAAATACTATGTCTAAGAGCAAGGAATAGGTAGCTTCCTCTTCAAAGAGTAGATGCAAGAGAAAACTTAATTTGCAGAGGGAACTTCAATGGAAGTTAGCCCTGAAACCTTGACACCAAGCCCTGTTATAGAGGCTAGACAATATAATCAAGAAAAAATTGTCACTCCAACACCAGAGGAGCCTACACTTGCACAAGTCTTTTCCTCACTCAAAAAGGGGAAAAGCAAAGTTTCAAAGACCACTATAGTAGAAGAACCTACTATAGCTCAGCTTTACTCATCTATCAGTTCTTTAGCCAAAGGGAATAAGAAAGCTATAATCCACTCATATTCATCTTTTGAGGAGGATAGCAGTGAAACAAAGTTTACTGAGTCAGAGTTTGAAGAAGGGAAGTCAAGCAAAGTTATACATGGGAGAAGGAGGCCTTCATACATTCCAAATCCATACATTCAAAGACCTCACACCAAACCAAAGAACAAGCTCAGACTAGCAAGTAAACTCATAACCAACCCTGCTCTCAAGGATGAAATAATAAACATAGATGAAAGCCCAGAAAATGAACCAAGGAAGAAGAAGACTCAGAAGAAAAAGCAAGTACATAAGAGAAAGTCAAACAAGAGGGTCACCAAGGCAGAAGCTATTAGGATTTTTTCCTCTATACTGGATCTTTAATGGTTGAATGTACAAAACCATGAAAATCTGAAGAATCATGAAATTTTTGGCTTATACACAGTATTTTCAGAAATAGCTACTTTTTTAAAGAAAAGTAGCTATTTCTGAAAATACTGTGTAAATATTTATAAGAAGGAGAAAAGGTTGCTTTTTGGTTCTGGTTTCAAAAGAATGACACTAAATGATGATAAAGAGAATGCGGCCTCAATGGTAATGCTATTTTTCCAAGTGTCATCTAATCAAGCTATCTTGCAGATGTCATTTCAATTGGTTACTCCTAAACATTTGCAGATAAGGGTCCAAGTGTCCTTTTCAGTTGGCACTTTCACTTTTTGTGGAGGCATTTTTTCCAGGAAACGAGGAGCACTCAACCACCTCAACTCATCCATTTCGAGCTCCATACTTTCATGTTTTGTCTTCAGTTGTATTTCAGTTTATTTTTTTGTTATGTTTAAGATAAGCTATACTATATGTAGAGGATTGTAATAAAGTCTCTAAAACATAATTGCACTTTTTATGTAGGCTTTAACAGAAATCCCTTTTTATATATACTATGTAAAACAAGGAAGAAAGGGTTCGTTGGTTGTACATTTCATTGCATACTGTGTTGTACATTTTGAACATATAATATATCCAGATGCACTCTTGAGGACTCACAAATTGTATGGTGTGTGTATTGTTTATCTCTTTATGTGTTTCCATAATTTACCATTTCATTCCATATTATGATCTACATAGTTCTATCTCATATTTTTATCAGTATTATGAACCTCCAAGACATATTGATCTGTTTTTGTAAGTCTTGTTTCAAGATTTCCTGATTAAATATGAGTTGAAGATAGTTCATAAGCATTCCTTGAGATTGAATTAAGTCATGTTTCATGTTTTTATAAGTCTTTTGATCTAGCCTGCATGATATTCTACCTTTGTCAGTCTTGATTCATCAATCATTCCTGATTCATGAGGTCATGTTAGTTGGAAGCATTCCTTGTAATGGGATTCCTAAATATAGAGTGAAATTCTTGTAAGTCTCTTTAAAAGCATTCTTTCACTACACATTTTAGACCTAGAATTTGTGTCACCCTTTCCTCTTAGAAATGGGCTTTTGTTTTACATATCCACTGTTTATATTCCATTCTTCTAATCATCAAGCTACAAACTCAACCTTGCTATCACATCATGCACTGGTGCCCTTGTATGTGTGAGAGATTATTATCTGCTCAAAACCTCTCTTAGTGTGTGTGAGTTTCAACCACTTTCCAAAAACCCAATCAAATTATAAGAAAATATTTTGAGCTTAAGATGTGTCTGGTCAGGCGCTTGTCATAATCCAAGTGTCGATTCCAACTCTCACATCTTTTGGTGCGTCTTCTAGGAGATGAAGATTTTGAGCTCAATATTCTCTCGAAGTTTTTTACATGAATGTTTAGTACTAGTTTTTAAAGGTGAATAAAAACTAGTCATTTTTCTGATTGTAATTGGTTCACCCGGCGACTCCACAAAGAGGACAAGGGGTTTCAAGACCGCCTACCACAAGAAGAAATCAGAGATCAACTCCTGTGGTTCCAGGTTCTGACCCATAGAAGATCATAAAGGATGCAAGAGGGAAACATAAATCAGTTGAAGCTACATCACATTCAGTGAAAAAGGTGCATTTAAACTACATTCCAAAAGAAAAGGTACCACCATATATCTCAGAACCTAAAGAAGTTTCAGTTTCAAAAGAATCTGCTGAAATATTTCAAGTTGAAACCGCTTCTATAAAAGGAAAAATAGAGGATGTTAGCCTAGATTCAGCTGAAAGTATCTCTCAGCCATCATTGAGTAAATCAAAAACAAGTATTATTCCAGTGAAAGAAGAAAAATTAGAAGCTTTAGGTGTCAGTGAAGAAAATCAAAAGTCAAAAGCCTTTGTGTTGATAGAATGGGAATTATAACAAGTATTGGAAATCACACCTTTCCCAGATAGGGCTATTTTAACTAAAGAATATATTTAAAAAAAAACTAATCTTTCTTCAAACTCATCCTAAATATCCGTCCTTTTTTAGACCACAACAAGAGTATTTCCCTTTATCTCAAAACCCAGCCATTGGCTCATCCTCTTCTCAGCAAGGAGAAGGTAACTTTCTTGAAAACTTGACTTTTAATCTCTCTGACTTTTTAGCTCAGCAGAGAAAAGTTGAAGCTACACCAATCCTTCAAGAATATACATCTAAATCTGATTCTCCTAGAGAGGTGGAAATAAAGCCTCATGTTGTCCATTTCTTTGAGAATCCACTATTTTCAGCTCGAAAGCCTGAAGAACCAACCCAAGAAATTCAATTTTATGTCATTCAAAACAAAAACAAACTCCACAAATTGTAATTTCTAGCATTCAAACTTCTGCATCAACAAGTTTTCCACTATTTGTACCTCAGAAAGTCATGGCCCAGCCTCCTCCTACAAGGATGCAACATATTGTTGCTGCAAGATATGCACCACTAGCTCTTCCTCAACCTTTGCATCCTCTTCCCCAAGGGGATTATCTAAAATATTTGCCCAAATACAGGGGAGGGAGAAGGAGTATCTATTGAATAACACCTAGTTGCCTTTTACAGTTATGCAGATAACCAAAACATTGAACATGAAGATGTCTGGTCAAGACTGTTTGTTCAAAGCTTGGATGGAGAAGCTCGTAATTGGTTCAGAAATTTTCCACCAAATTCAATAACATGAATAGATACTTTGGAGGAAGCGTTTGTAAAGAAATTGGGTGACCGTAATGATTACTTGTATTACCTTATAGAGTTTGGAGCTTTAAAGAAGAAAATTGATGAATCATTGGCAAAATTTACAAAGAGATTCAATAAATTATATCAAAAGATTCTTGTAGAAATCAAACCTCTTGAAACCAAAGCCATGATAACATTTTCCAATGCCTTAGGCTCCAAGTTTGCACTGTGGTTGAGAGTTGAGAAGCCACAAACATTGGTAGGTATGCAGGAGGCTGCTATTAGAGTGCAGTCTAATCTTATGGCCTCAAACAAGATGAAAATTGAAGAGGGGAAGGGGGCAAAGGATAAAAAGAAAATGAAAGAGGAGAAACCATATTCCTCCTCTAAAACTTTCACAGCTGAAGAAAAAATTGATCAAATGTCTAATTTTATTAAAGATCTTGCTTCCAAAATGACAAAACTGGAGTTAGAAAAAAGGCTTGTTGCTAGGCCCATTCAAAATGAAGGAAATATAAACCAGGCTCCTTTTAGGAGACCCTTTCAGCCTCAACAAATTTTACATCGCCCAAGAAGAAATCATAATGATCAAAATGTTCATCCTCCACTGAATAATTTTGTTGAAGAAAATCAGTAAGAACAAGAAGAGGAGGATGAAGATATAAATATTGTTGGGGAGACATCACATTCAACTTGTTTGACTTTGCAAGAATATGAAGAGAAGTCTAGGATAAATCTCTTTTCAGATGATGAAGAGGCTCATATTCATGTTCAAAATGAGAAAAAGCAGCCTAAAAATCAGACAATAAATAATCCTTTAAGGTCAAAAGGGGTTTTCCAACAACCTCAACAAAAACAAGATTCTAAAAAACATGTTTCCAAACAAAAGGCAATAGTTAATGATGTTCCTCCATCACCTAACCTTGCCCCAATCATAAAAAAATGTTGCAGAAAATAAATATTTGGCTCCCCTTAATTTCAGCTTCAAGTTAGAATTGAATAAAATCAAGATTCTGGTTCCGCTGCTTGAATTATTGAAAAATCGAGCCTATAAAGAGTCTTTTAAAAGTCTGTTACAGCCATATCTTGCTCCCGATTCTGTCAACCTTGAGGATGAACAACCTATCATTTACTTGCAAGATGAAAATGATGATAATTCTCCACCTTTCTATCTTTCACTTAACATTCATAACAAATTGTTGCATAACTACCTATTAGATTCTGGGGCCTCTCACAATCTGATGCCTAAGAAAGTGATGTATGAATTAGGACTGGAAATCACTAAACAATACCATGACCTCTACACTTTTGACTCCAAAAGGGTCAAGTGTTTAGGAGTGATCAAAGACTTAGTGATTTCTCTTACCCAACTCTCCATGAAAAGTCTAGTGATGGACATAGTAGTTGCAGACATACCTTCTAGAATTGGAATGCTTCTTTCCAGATCTTGGTCCAAAAAGCTGGGAGGCACTCTTCAAATGGATATGAAATACACCACTATCTC
Organism: Pinus albicaulis; assembly: GCA_034641835.2. Classification (NCBI taxonomy): domain Eukaryota; kingdom Viridiplantae; phylum Streptophyta; class Pinopsida; order Pinales; family Pinaceae; genus Pinus; species Pinus albicaulis. The sequence goes on along the minus strand of CM076574.1, from coordinate 878,440,304 downwards.
AGTCTTTGGAGGAGGATTTATGAGATTATATAGGGAAACACAAATGGCTTATATCATAAGTGATCAACAAAATCCCTCAAATCATCCTATATATGCTGAGGAGAAGGAGTTAGGGTAATCCATTTTTCACCTTGTTGCTGATGACAACAATTTTCAGCCCAAAATCAGTAAAAAAACATCATTTGCAAGTCACAAAAGATCAGAATTTAGAAGCAAGGCAGATCTGGAAATTGTATTTTGATGGAGCCTCATCAAGAGAGGGATTAGGGGCTGGTGTAGTTCTTATTTCTCCCACTCTGTAGATAGTGACTTTATCATACAAATTACAATTTGTCACTACTAATAACACTGCTGAGTATGAAGCACTAATTATGGGAATGAAGGTAGCAAAAGATTTGGGCTGAACAATTAACATTTTTGGTGACTCGGAGTTGGTGGTACAACAGGCGAGAGATAATTATCAAGTAAAAAATTCAAAATTGAAGAATTACATAAATGAAGTGTGGGATTTGATTGAACATTTTCCATAGAAGAAAATGAAATGGTAGATTCATTGGCCACAACCGCTAGTAATTTTAAAGTTCCTCTTGATGTTAAAGCAACATATGATGTTCAAATTAAAAACAAACCTTCCATTCCTAACAATATCAAATACTGGAATTCAGAAATTTGATAAAGAAATTCAGAAATTCTTTGAATGCATGGAGGAGTTTTCAGATATTAAGATTGATAATGAACAAGACACAGTTGAAAGTCAGAACAACGGGCCATTCAAAAAAACTATAGCTGAAAATATATTATTGTTCTAAAAACAAACTTCATTCCTAAAGAATTGGTTCCTTTGGAGAGATTGTTTGACAATAATGATGTCTTTTTAAATACTGATATTAAAATAGATGGAGAGAGTAAAATTGACTACAATATTGGTACTGAAAATCAACATAGATTTGTTTAAGTTTCTAAATTTATTCCTCAAGAAACTAGAACTAAATATGTCAAGTTGTTGAAGAAGTATGCAGACATTTTTGCTTGGTCCTACATTGATTTGAAGACATGACAGAAGTGTAATGGAGCATAAAATCCCTCTTAAATCAGAATCAAATCCTGTAGCATAGAATATAAGACATATTAATCCTATGCTGCTCCCTATCATTGAAAAATAAATCAGAAAAATATGGGAAGCCAAAATAATTATGCCTTTAAGATTTCCCAAATGGGTAGCTAATATAGTCTCGGTTTGAAAGAAGAATGGCGAAATTAGAATTTGTGTTGATTTTCACAATTTGAATCGGTGTTCGTTGAAGGATAACTATCCTTTACCCAAAATGGATCATATTTTGCAGAAGGTTGTAGGCTCAAGGAGGTTGTCAATCATAGATGGTTTTTCAGGATACAATCAAATTTCAATTTACAAACAAGACAGGGAGAAAATAGTTTTCACTACACCCTGGGGGAATTTTATGTACAATAAGATGCCTTTTTGTTTAATGAATGCAGGTGCAACATTTCAGTGGGCAATGGACATTGCCTTTGCAGGGGAAAAGGACAAATTTGTAGTCATTTATTTGGATGACATAACAGTGTTTTAAAAATCTGATCAAGATCATTTAAAACATTTGCAGCAAGTGTTTGATAGGTGCATAAAATTTGGTTTGTCTTTAAACCCAAAGAAATAATCCTTTGATGTTCAAGAAGGAAAACTATTAGGGCATATAGTGACAGAAATAGTATTTTCATTGACCCAGGGAGAGTTGAAGCTATACAGAAAATTGGTTTACCCAGAAATAATTGGTTCCAAACTTTGCAGAATTAATTAAACATATAATTTTTTTGTTGAATAAATATGCAGAGTTCAGGTGGTAAGATGAAGAAAAAAACTATTTCTAAGCAATCAAATATTCCTTCACTGAAGCCCCAGTGTTAATCAACCCCGATTTTGAGAAGGATTTTCTAACTTTTTCATATGCTTCTGAGGAAACTATTGCAGTTGTTTTACTTCAAAAGAATAAGGAGGGCTTGGAGCAGCCAATTTATTTTTTCAGCTATGCATTAAGATATGTTGAGCTAAAGTACAACCTAGTTGAAAAATAAGCATATGCATTGGTAAATGCTTTAAAGTCTTTTCAAATTTATGCTCTGCATTCTAAATTCATTACTTTTGTGCCAAGTTTTCAAGGATGTATTGTTGCATCCAAACACAGATGGTAGGGGGGGAAGATGGTTAACAAAGATTCTGGAATTTGACCTTGAAATCAGACCTACTAAGTTGATAAAGGGACAGGGCTTAGCCTGCTTGATGGCAGAATAAAATTGCAAAGCTCTAAATCTGAACATGGAGAGAGCTGAAGAAATAGGTAAATAAGGTATATAAGATTATCCTGTGATCTTTAATTCCAATTGGTACAAGGATATAGTGTACTTTTTATTAAATCTCAATTGTCCTCCAGAAATGGAAATATCAAAGAGAAGGGCTTTTAAATTGAAGGCTATCAAGTATTGCATAATGGAAAATTATCTTTATTGAAAAGACCCTGTAAGAGTTTTGTTGAGATGTGTAAATGAAGTTGAAGCTCAGAAAGTTATGTTAGAGATACATGCATGGGTGTGTGGTGGACATTTATATTGGAAATCTACCGCAAATAAAATTCTAAGAGCTAGATATTATTGACCAACTCTTTTCTTTGATGTTTTTTCTAAAGTAGGAGCTTGCAATGAGTGCCTAAATTTTTCCGGTAAGCAGAAGCTGCTCCCACTACCTCTCATTCCCATTTGAGCAGATGTTCCTTTCCAGCAGTGGGGGTTGGACTTCATTGGTGAGATTCATCCACCATCATCAGGGCAGCACAGGTGGATTCTTACAGCCACAGACTATTTCACCAAGTGGATTAAGGCCATTCCAACCAGAAATGCCATTGACACAGTAATAATTAAATTTATGTTGGAAAATATTATGTCTATATTAGGTTTCCCTCAAAATTTGGTGACTGACAATGCAATGGATTTTAAATATGCCAAGCTGAACAATTTATGTCACAAGTATAACATTGATTTCACTCATTCTACGCCTTATTACCCCCAAGGTAATGGGTTAGCTGAGTCATCAAACAAAATCCTGGTAAGAATAATAAAGAAGATGGTGACAGAAAACAAAAGAAATCGGGATACTCAACTAGTTCATGCTCTTTGGGAAGATAGGGTGAGTAGCAAAAGATCAATTGGAGTTTCTCCCTTTCAACTTTTTTATGGTGTTGATGTTGTGATACCATTACAGTTGGCCCTTCCTGTAATGAAGTTTTTATGAGATGAAACCGATAATTCAAATCACATTCAGAGAAGGACGCTGCAATTTATAGAAGCTCATCAAATTCGGGAATCCTTGATGGACAAAGCACAAAAATACAAAGCCAAAGTAAAAATTGTCTTTGAAAAAAGAGAAAAACAACAGGTATTCTAAGAAAATGATTTAGTATTGCGTTGGGATGCAAGAAGAGAAGACCATGGAAATCATGGTAAGTTTGACAACTTGTGGTTTGGGCCATTCAAAATTGCTCAAGTTCTGGAAAATAACACATTTATGTTGAAGCATTTAGATGATGATCAATTGGCTGGAGGTCCAGTTAATGGTCATTTTCTCAAAAAAAAATTGTTTGATAAGTCAGTCAGTGTTTCCATTGTAAATATCTGGGGTGTTTGTCTCAATAAAACTCCACGCCCAATGGTATTTGTGTTTGTAAATAGAGTCAGTTTTCAGTTCAGTCAATAAAAGTCAGTTCTTGTCATTAGCTTCTAAAATTTAGAAGTCCTAAGAGTTTAAGGCACTAAATCTATAGTCCTTGAAGCCTCACAGGGAGGACTTCATCCCCAATAGGAGCCACTGTTAGCACTGCATTTTTTTAAAAAATTTCAAAGTCTAATCATCATTGTAAGTTGTGTCTTTGATCCTCTCTTGTCTCCTAACCTACAGTTAAAGGCCTTGGAGGGTAAAAATGTATTTTTTTTTTATCATTTTTAACCAAAATCCAAAATAATTTTGAGTCCACTATTTTGTTTGTGTCATAGAGTTATTAGGGTAAATTTTCTTTTAATAAGTATTTTAAATGCTTTGAGTAGTTAAGGCCATGGGTTTAGCTCGAGAAGTCTTATTTATCCATCATGATATTTTATTCCAAAGGTAAAGAAAAAATGGCAGAGTCATCAGTTGTGTTAGGAGTAACACATGAATAGCTACCTTTCCTAGAAAGGCAACTATTTTCTTCAGAAGGTTTGGTTTTACAAGCAACACAGAAATAGCTGCCTTTCAAAAAAAAAGTAGTTATTTCCTGCAAATTTTGTACAAGGAGATAAAAGAAGCATTACTCAGGTGAAAAGAAATGGCTCTTCGAATATTGAAGGTCTATTAAAACAAGAGGTATTACTCTAAAAAGGTGGCTATTTCTAATAGGAGGATTCATCAAAAGGAGGTTGGTTATTTTATTTGCTAAGACTAGTCAAATCTATTGCTACTCATTAAAGTGAAATGTATTAAAGTTGAAGTACGAGTAGCTATTAGTTAATAATGTGATGGAGTGAAAAGTTCAATGGAATGAGTTGGAAACATAATTTAAATAATTTTGGATTCGTGTCATTCCCTCACACCGTGATTTAGGGCATGAAGATATTTGTTCCAGTTTACCCTCGTGAAAGCTACAAAAAATTGTTGTTATCTTCCAGCAAAATAATTTATTACTTTGTGCCAGTAGTTATGGCTTCGTGGAAGGTTGTTGTTCCTTGTCTTACAGGTGTGCACTAGTGGTTAGGTTAACTGTAACAAGATGGGTAAGGGTGGTAAGGTGAACCATTCATAACCAATACCCATTTTTTTTACCATCATGCTAAGCCTCAGTTCCAAGCAACAGGGTGGTATCATTTTTTAAAGAAGTTTTTAGGTGAAAATGTGGCAGTGGCTCAGGCATTTGCTGAGACATTTGATGGAGAACAGGTCAAGCTAGGGTCTCAAACCTTCAGGATTACAAAGATTATCATTGCAAGGGAAACCCAAACATTAGCTACAAGTGAGTCCGGGTACAAGAAGAAAACTCTGCTTAAAGCTGATTCGAATCCATATATAAAGGTTGAACATGAAAATATTGGTTGGACCCCTACTATTCATATTTCGTATTTTAGGCCTGAGTGGCAAGATGTTATTACCACTATGCAACATTATAAAACCTGTGAGGGTAGGTTTTCTACTATGAATAATTACCATATGAGGTTTCTAGCTCACATCTCGGGCTCTAAACCTATTAATCTACCATTTTTCCTTCATAAATATCAGTTGTCACCAAAAAATACAGAGAACCCCAGACTATTCTCTTCACAATATCCATCACAGGGGTTTGATCAAAATATTGGTGGTTTATCATCTGAGAAAGAAGAGAACCACATGGGAAATTTTTTTAGCAGATGAATGATTTAGCAATATTAACTCAAGGAGAAGGGTAGGAAGGCCTAAAAGGAAAAAGACCCAAGAACAACAGTAAAATTCTACACCTACATTGACGCCTTCACAAACTGGTCAATTTTCTACACCATCTAGTAGGCAGACAAGGAACTCAGCTACGAGAGCTAGAGTTCAAACCACCACTCCTACACCAACCATCACTCATATACCTACAGTGCAACCTGCCAAGGAAGCTTACACTAGAAGACCACCTAAGGAGCCACAGACCTTGGGGTATTTCAGGCAGGGGCATGCAACCAAACTCAAAGAAAAAGCTACCCTGCCTGACAAAAATACTATGTCTAAGAGCAAGGAGGGACAGGAGAAAACTTGCTTTGACAGAGGGAACTTCAGTGGAAGTCAAACCTGAAACCTTGACACTAGGCCCTGCTATAGAGGCTAGACAGGAGAATCAAGAAAACAATGCCACTCTAGCACAAGAGGAGCCTACACTTGCACAAGTATTTTACTCACTCAAAAAGGGGAAAAACAAAGTTTCAGAGACCACCACGGTAGAAGAACCTACTATAGCTCAACTTTACTCATCTATCAGTTATTGAACCAAAGGGAATAAGAAAGCTATAATCCACTCATATTCATGTCTTGAGGAGGATAGGAGTGAAACAAAGTTTAGCGAGTCAGAGTTTGAAAAAGGGAAGTCAAGCAGAGTTATACATGGGAGAAGGAGGCCTTCATACATTCAAAGGCCTCACACCAGACCAAAGAACAAGCTCAGACTAGCAAGTAAACTCATAGTCAACCATGCTCTCAGGGATGAAATAATAAACATAGATGAAAGCCCAGAAAATGAACCAAGGAAGAAGAAGACTCAAAAGAAAAAACAAGTACATAAGAGAAATCCAAAGAAGAGGGTCACCAAGGCAGAAGCTATTAGGATTTTTTCCTCTATACTGAATCTTTGATGATTGAATGTACAAAACCATGAAAATTTGAAGAATCATGTCATTTTTGGCTTATACACAATATTTTTATAAATAACTACTTTTTTCAAAAAAGTAGCTATTATTTTCGAAATATCTATAAGAAGGAGAAAATGTTGCTTTTTGGTTCTGGTTTCAAAATAATGACACTAAATGATGATAAAGTGAATGAAGCATCAATGGTAATGGTATTTTTCCAAGTGTCATCCAATCAAGCTATCTTCCAGATGTCATTTCAATTGGTCACTCCTACATTTTTGCAGATAAGGGTCTAGGTGTCCTTTTTAGTTGGCAATTGCACTTTTTGTGGAGGAAGTTTTTCCAGGAAACGAGGAGCACTCAACCACCTCAACTCATCCATTTTGAGCTCCATACTATCATGTTCTGTCTTCAGTTGTATTTCAGTTTACTTTTTTGTTATTTTTAAGATAAGCTCTACTATATGTAGAGAATTGTATTAAAGTCTCTATAACAGAATTGCACTTTTTATGGAGGCTTTAACATAACTCTTTTTTTATATATACTATGTAAAGCAAGGAAGAAAGGGTTCGTTGGTTGTACATTTCATTGCATACTGTGTTGTACATTTTTAACATATAATATATCTAGAGGCACTCTTGAGGACTCACAAATTGTATGGTGTGTGTATTTTTTATCTCTTTATGTGTTTCCATAATTTACTATTTCATTCCAAATTGTGATCTACATAGTCTATCTCATGTTTTTATCAGTATTATGAACCTCCAAGACATATTGATCTATTTTTGTAAGTCTCGTTTCAAGCTTTCTTGATTCAGTATGAGTTGAAGATAGTTCATAAGCATTCCTTGAGATTGAATTAAGTCATGTTTCATGTTTTTATAAGTCTTTTGATCTAGCATACATGATAATTTTCCTTTGTCAGTCTTGATTCATCAAGCATTCTCGATTCATGAGGTCATGTTAGTTGGAAGCATTCCTTGTAATGAGATTCTTAAATGTAGAGTGATATTCTTGTAAGTCTCTTTAAAATCATTCTTTCACCACACATTTCAGATCTAGAATTTGTGTCACCCTTTCCTCTTAGCAGTGGGATTCTGTTTTACATATCCAATGTTTATCTTCCATTTTTCTAACCATCAAGCTACAAACTCAACCTTTCTACCACATTATGCACCAGTGCACTCATATGTGTGAGAGATTCTTATCTTCTCAAAGCCCCTTTCAGTGTGTGTGAGTTTCAACCACTTTCCAAAACCTGAATCAAATTATAAGAAAATCCTTCGAGCTTAAGATGTTTCTAGTCAGGCGCTTGTCACAATCCAAGTGTTGATTCCAGCGCTAACACCACCTAAGAGGGAAGTGGAGCACGAAATACAACTATTTCCAAACTCTTCATTGCTAAACGTTGGGTTGTATAGGAAATTTGTTATAAAATCAAGTGACGTGAATAAACAATTGTAGTAACTACCAGAACATGGTGTCATTTGAGTGAGTACATCACCATGTGGGTCACCCATCATTATTGTTCCAAATAAGGATGGGACTTGGTGGATGTGTATATATTACAAGGCATTGAACAAAATTATGCTCAAGAACATATACCCCATACCCACGATAGATGATATGCTAGATCAGTTGCAGCAAACAAAATACTTCACCAAGATGGAATTAAAGTCTGGATATCACCATGTTCAAGTCAGAGAAGAAGATACTTGAAATACCACCTTCAAAACCAGACAAGGTTTGTATGAGTGGTTAGTCATGCCATTTGGCCTATGCAATACACTAGCTACATTTATGAGGCTGACGAAATATGTAATGTGGCATTTTATAGATTCATTTGGTATTGATTATTGATATGATATACTGGTATATATTGCTACATGGGAGGAGCGAATCTCACATCTAACGCATGTGTTGGAGACATTAAAGAAGCATCGACTGCTAGCAAATATTAAGAAGTGTGAGTTTGCACAATAATGTTTGGTGTATGTGGGGTATGTGATAGGTGGAGGAGAGTAGATAGATACTGCCAAGATGGAGGCTAGCATGAAATGGTCGGTGCTTACTAATATTTTTGAGGTTAGGATTTTCATTGGGGTAACATAGTACTTGAGGAAATTCATAGCCTCATTTTCAGCAATAGCAGCACTGCTCCATGCCGTTACAAGTGGCAATTGTTTCCAGTAGGGAAAGGGTTAGCTGAGGTATTTTGAGGAGCTAAAGAAGAAGATTAGACATGCACTAGTTTTTGCATTACCATCACTACAGTACCTGCAGACCTAGAGTATGCTACAATAGACCATGAAATTTTGTCACATCCGATCAATGAGCCTACTAATGGGATCAATCAAGATCCTATTCCCCCTTATCATTCCCAAGAGTGTTTGCCTGAAGCTGCATCATCTAAACCAATTTTGGGACCAGCACACCCTACATAAATGAGCAATTGTGTTGCAGTGAAGTCTCTCCTTCTCTCAGAGTGATATGCAGTGCACCCTGCATAACTGTGGGGGTGGGTTGATTCCAGAAATTCGGGAAAAATAAAAAAAAATATTTCCAAAGCTTCCAAAGGTTGTTTCAACCATTTACCTTGGATAAACATTCAGATCATATCCTACCCTACTTTGGATTTTTCACCACTTATCCTTTGATCTTATCCCTCCATCAAAGGTGGATCTAAAACCTTAGAATGGTAATTGGATAAGAACTCCAAACTTACCCGACTCTCCTATATATTTACCATCTTGCATATGCAAAGGTTATAATGAAAGGATGAAAGGATGAAAAGACTATAGAATGAAGAATGAATGAATAGTTGGATTTGGAGAAACTCTGCCGTTATGCTGCTATAGTGAGTGGCTATTATCTCATGCATTAGGATGCTTAGAGGTGCATACTGTGGCAAGGAAAGGACAAGTCAACAAATTTGAGGAGCTCTTCTACATGATCAACTGCTACTTATGGTTGTAATATAATTTTATTTATATTAATGCAAATAATTATCTATTTTCCTATATGTGATGTTGATTCATATATTTCAATACCACATTGATCTATTGAATACAGTATTTATATGATACTGCATAGATCTCGTAGTTTATTGGCTTGTGTTATCTCATTGTGCGGGTTCTAATTTTGGCAATCAAATTTGGAATTGGAGCTTCCAAGCTAAAGGAGGATCGAAGTGAGTGACAGGTTCCAAGTAGGCCTCACTCCGTCATATATTTACTTCAAGGAAAATAATTGGGTTTCGTTTTTCACTGTTGCTCTAGGTTGACCACCAAACCTTGGGGAGATACTTTTGTCCACAGTTGTAAATCTTGTATAACACCATGCATTACAAGTGGATGGGGTTTCTATAAAAGTTTCATTCGGTGATCAAGTATACGAATGGAAGCACAAACAAGTTGGACAACATGCTCTCCAGGCCACCCACATCAAAGATCACAAATTTTGGGACCCTTATACACATGGAGCCATTCACCCATGATGCATACAGAGAGGCATATCACAAGATGAGGACTTTAAGAATGTGTTTCAATAGTTGCAGAATCGAGTCATGTGCACGATGGTGACAACATTGTTGACTACCATCTCCAAGATGGGTTACTCTACAAGCTAGATAAGCTATGTGTTCCTAAAGGTGAGTGATTGCAGTTGATTAGAGAGTTTCACACCTCGAAGGTTGCAAGGCACTTTGGTGTAGGGAAAACCCTATCCAACTTGCAGAGGTATGTGTATTGGTCCAAGGTGGAAGAGCAGGTAGCTAGGTTCATAAGAGGATGCATACTTCGTTGTACAAGCAAGCCTAGCAATAGGAAACAGGGTCTATGTGAAAATTTCAAGCCTGAAATCCTATTACAGAAACTGGAATTAATTCTTCTAATTTTTAATTAATTTAACAATTTATTTGTTACAGAAAATACCAAAAAAATCACATTACAACCTTCACAAATGAAACTACGGAAAATAATAGTGTTGGAAACTGAGAAATATTCTAGCACACACAAAATTTGACACAATTATTTTTGGACAAATGTCCCCGGAAAAACCCAACTTGGGAAAATCGATGCGACATATGAGCGTTTTTATTATTATACAACAGTGAAATAATAAGAGTACAATCTGGATGCCGAAAATTGGCAATCCTACAGAGAAAATACTGTAAAAAAATATTTAGGGAAATTATCCTCACTCTGAGCAATCTCGAAACTTGACTGCCACTAAAAGGCTAGTCGTCCAACTAGGCCTGTGTAGGCTTTGTGTCACACTAGAGTTGCTTGTCACACATGTTTCCTTAATCGACTGCCAATATAGTTGTCCTAACTACCGAACTGCCCTTTGTGGCTCTCTGCGGCCTTCTGGAGAAAATCTCTGTCTCTCTGCAAAGTACTCACTGAAACTGGAAAAAAACTTCTTTTGGTTTCACTCTCCATTCTCCTCTCTGTCTCTACTTCCTTCTGAAGCTCGAACTCTTCCAACAACTACCTCTGGAAAATCGAACTCTCCAATGAAATCGATCTCTTATGTGTATTCTACATCTACCCATCGAATTCTTCTTATAATCTTTTTTTGGGACTCCAACGACCAATATTAAATCATAATTGATGGATAAGATTATTTCCCATTCGATCCATGTGAGTTTCTAGATGATTCACACCTTATCTCGATTAATTATGATTAATTAACCAGATTTCCTAAAATTAGACTTAGGAAATATTAAAAAAAGGCTAATAATCTAATTGAGACACTTCTAGGTGGAATTTACAGAAATGATTTTTGAGTTATGGAGAACTCCAGTGTTTTAGCCTCTCCACAAAGTTTCAAGACTAGAACACCTTCGGTGCTACAAAAACTAACACTTCCTCTTAGCGAGGGAGGTTTTCTAGTGTTGCACCACTGCCACAACACCCTATCTCTATACCGATCTCTGTCACATTGCTGATGTCTGACCACTGTGACTTCTTGACACTGCCTACCAACCATTGTGCAACTATGATGTTGCATATGTGTTGTTGCTAACACTGCTATGTTGTTTCTAACCCTAAATCTGCACTGCAACTCCCTCTCATTTGTTGTTGCTTCAACTACTACTGAGAAGCATCCAAAATATTGAATCATCTATGTCTACTACTTCTGATCTTGATTCTTGACTGCTACTAGCCACTACATTGTCCATTGAAGAATCATAGTTGTTGTGGACTTTTCACTACTGCCAAAACTGCACTGCACTCCTCAGAACTTGACTGCCACTAGTATGCAACTGTCACTCTGGAATCTAACTACAACACTAACATGGATCCATCCTTTTAATGAATATTGTGGGATCTTGTAGCTAGGTAATGATCCATGAGGACACCTCAATGGACCCTGCCTAATCTTTGCAACTCTGGGACTACAACTCCATATCGCCACACCTCTCTCTTGGAGGCATAGCTGCAAACATAGAAAATTATTCCTCCAACCTGGAGGAAAACTTTTTTATCTCAGTAGACGTTGTCGCTTGATCCTGCTTCTCCAACCTGTCCTTATTCTTGATAGGATGTTGTGTGTTGTAGTGGCCAAACTTGCCACACCCGAAGCACTTGACCTTAGACAAGCCCTTCTTCTTATTATTTTCCCCTTTTTCCTGACTGGCACCCTTTGATGCTAGAGATACATTCTCTTCCTCACTCTTCGGTCCCTTTCTACTGCTACCATTGATGGTGCTCTTTAACAGAGCCTGCCTCAACTCCTCTAGCTGAATATCAAAACACATCCTGTCCCATTTAGGTAATGTGTCTCTGCCAAAGATACTTTAGAAAAAAACTTTCCACTCTTCTCAGACATTGTTCAGTGCCAAACATACAAGCTTTGTGGGTTGGGGTGATTCTCCAATGACTACAAGTTGGTCTCAAACCTCCTAAATTCTAGTGACAAAGGCATCTATGCCCTCGCCCTTCTGCATCCTGATGCTCCTTGAATTTTCTTGTAGAAACATCTTCCGCTGCTTGGAAGAAATCTGAAATAGCTCAGAGAGAACATCCCACATCTCTTTTGTCATACCTTTGTCTACCACATATGGGACTAAATTCTCTTGAATTCCATCTACGATCATCTGCTTCGCCTTTTCCATTTCTTTCCTGTACTCCTTTAGCTGATCTTGATCTTAGGGTATTGCTACCAAATTCTCTGAATCTCTGCATAGGCTTTCAGGCCAAATTCATCCAGAAGGAAGGACATTCGAGCCTTCCAAATGACATAGTTCGAGGCTCCCTCCAACCTATCCTAATATTTAAGCCCAGTTGTGGCCATCTCTGAATTTGGTCGAAAATATCCCTAGTATCCTCTACTCAGTTTTTGGATGTGTTACTTGCACTCCATCCTGGAGTGAGAAAATTTGCTCACAGTTATTTCCAATATGAAACTGGAAAAAAAATATCTCTAAACCTCGAGATTCCCTAAGAGAAATTTTCCCTATGTGTGTGTTATTTCTCTTCCACCCAACGTTGATTTTGTTTCTACAAACAGCTACAAAACCCTTTGTGCCGAAACAAGGAATCTTCTTAGTGAAAATCTGAGTTGATATTGCTCCCTCTTCTTACTAGAATCACTCAATTGGAAAGCCTAAATTTTCTTCCAACCTGCGTTGAAAAATTGTACTTCCCCAAGCAACTCAACCTGCCTAGCTCAGGCTCTACGTAGCCTCAACAAATTTGTCTTGCTGGTCCCTCTGAGTAGCGAATTTTTTCCTTTGCTTCAGAGATTCCCCTTCTGATCAATCACACTCTTATACTATGTGAAAGTTTCAAGTCTGAAATCCTATTGCAACAACTAGAATTAATTCTTCTAATTGTTAATTAATTTAACAATTTATTTTCTACAACAAATACCAAATAAATCACACTGCAACCTTCAAAAATGAAACTGCGGAAAATAATAGTGCTGGAAACTGAGAAATATTCTAGGACACACAAAATTTGACACAATTATTTTTGGACAAATGTCCCTGGAAAAACCCAACTTGGGAAAATCAGTGCAATAGCTGAGGGTTTTTCTTATTATGCAACAGTAAAATAATTTGAGTACAATCTGGATGTTGAAAACTGGTTATCCTGCAGAGAAAATACTGGAAAATTTTTCTTGAGGGAAATTACCTACACTTAGAGAAATCTAGGCACTTGACTTCCACTGAAAGGCTAGTCATCCAACTGGGCCTGCGCAGACTCTGCGTCACACTGGAGTTTCCTGTCACACATGTTGCCTCGATCGACTGCAAATCTAGTTGTCATGCCTGCTGCTGACTAAGAAAATGCTTCTTTGGCACTCTAGGACCCCTTCCTGGCCTATGGAATTGAATACATCTTCTCCTCAGCGAAAATCGAATTGCCCTTTGAGGCTCTGCACTTCCTCTATGCAACCTCCTGGGGAAAATATTTGCCTCTCTACAAAGTACTCGCCAAATTTGGAAAAAACTTCCACCGGTTTCATTGTCCCTGCCCCTCTCTATCTCCGCTTCCTTCTGAAGGTCAAACTCTTTTGGCAACTACCTTTGGAAAATATAACTCTCTAAGGAAATCAATCTCTTGTGTGTATTCTCAACCTACCCATCGACTTCTTCTTATAATATAATGTTGGGAATCAAACGACCAAGATTAAATCTTAATTGATTTCTAAGATTATTTCCCAGTCGATTTGTGTGAGTTTCTAGATGATACACACTTATCTCAACTGATTCTGATTAATTAACTAGATTTCCTAAGTTTAGACCAGGGTTGCGGGGGAGCACCCCATGCCCCCCCGCCCCCCTCTCGAACCCGCTCCCAGAGCGCACTTCGGGTAGGAGCGCATCGGGAGCGTGCTCACTAAAAACAATTTGCTCCTTGCCTATTCAAGGGTGACAGAGGGAGCTATTTAATGTTGGAAACAATTTTTTTTGAGCAGGGCATCCTAATGTTCAAGCCTATGGCCCTAGTGTCGATATGAAGTTCATGGTAATGTTAAATTCTTGAAGTAAAATTGGCATTCTCCTTTATCTTTCATTTTCATCCATTTAATTAGTTTGTTTAACATTACCATGAAAGGACTCGAGATGTTTGAGAGTGGTTCCGACCTCATTGGATTTCATATGGAGAGAGTAGAATTTTAGATCTCACTCAAAATCCAGCAGAATTAACAGTTTTTCAGGAATTCAGGATTGGGGGGATTGCAATGTTTCCATTGCATTTTTTCATGTACGAGGGTATGGAATTAATATTTAATCAAGATCACCAAGCCCTTTGTGTACTTTAGACTAACTCTTTGACTTGTCACTCTACTATTTTTGAGTTTTAGTTATATTAATTTACTAATCGAGTCTTCAGATTTCAATATCTATTATAGTCTATTTTTCCTAGTACTAATTACATTCTATAATCATAAATGATGAATTTTAATTTTAAATCAATTTTAAATCTAGAATGAGAAATGATGAATTTAATTTTTAAATCAATGAAGATTCTAGAATGGTGAATAATGAATGATGAATATGGATCAATGTATTTCATTATTGAATCTTGTGGTCTATGAATGAATGATGTATGCATTAGTAAGAATGATGAGTATGAAAAAATGTATTTCATTATTTATTTCAATTATGTATGGATCAATGTATTTATGCTTTCATTATTGAATATGAATTATATATATATATATATAGAGAGAGAGAGAGAGAGAGAAAAATAATAATAATAATAATAATTACATACCCACACATCCCCCCATCCCCCCTAAATTTCCCAAAAAATTGAGGGCACTCCCACACATCCCCTTTGTGCGTCTCCCCGCACCCGTGCCTCCCCATCCCTGAGTCTTGGTGGAACATTGAAAAAAACTAACAGTCTATATCATCCCTTACATGTACCCACTCATCCTGGGAAATAATTTCCATGGACATTGTGGGAGGTTTACCAACAACCAAGAAAGGACATGACTACATGTTCGTGGTAGTTAACGAGTTCAACAAGATGTGTGTTTTGATGCTCTATAAGAATACCATTAATGGACAAGAAGCAATAAAATTGTTCTTTGGACATGTTTGGGTACACTTTGGGATACCAAGGAGCATTTCTTCTGACAAGGAAAATATTTTTCAGTGCATTCTAGACTACATTGTGGGAGAAAACAGACACAAAGTTGAAAAGATCTACAAGATTCCATCCATAGACAGATGGGAAGACATAAGTAGTCAATAGGACTTTGGTGTAGCTTTTGAGGGGATACAACCAGAAGCACTCGAAGACCTCGGATGAAAATCAGGTATATATACAACATTATTATAATAGAGTGGTCCACACTTCGACAATAAAGTCCCCATTTGAAACATATTTTGGATATTTGTCGTCCTCACCTTTCGACATTCCATATGTGCAGCAAGGAGTTTGGGAGGATCTTACAGGCTATGTCTTAAGGGCTGAAAATTTTATAGAGAAGATCAGGTATATCCATATACAGGAATAAGAGATGTTGTATAATTCACAGGACAAATATAAGGCGACGCATGATCAACATAGAACAAATAAATCGTTCAAGGTGGGAGACAAAGTATGGCTACAATTGAACAAGCAGAGGCTACAAGGGCAGGCTAGTAATAAAATCAAGGCCCTCAGGTATGGTCCCTTTGAGATACTGGAAAAGGTGAGGGATAATTCCTATCGACTCAATTTACCACCATATATCCGCATTTACTCAATTATGAATGTAGAGAATCTCAAACTTCACATTAAATGTGGGTTATCTTAGCGGAGAATTTGGTAGACCCGCCAAATTTGGTGGAAGCTCCACTTTTAGTGGAGTTAACTAGCGGACTTCAAGTTTTAGTGGAGGAAAACTAGGAAAATTTGGTTTTTCCATAACTTAGGAAATTTTCGAGCAATTTTTGGCTCAAAAAGAGTCATCTTGGTACATTTTGATGTTTTGGAGCCATTGGAGCAGGTTGCAGAGGCAACAGGAGACTGTAAACAACACTTTTTCACAATTGAATCTAATACAAAGGCTCAAGCTATGAAACTGGACCAAGGATATGTAGCCCAAGAGGGGTGAACCCCTTCATAAAAACCATGTGTATTTGACTCAGTTGTTTGTGCTTGCTGTGTTTTTATATGTTTTTGTTCAACATTTAGTTTCCATTCTTTTATGTTCATGAAATACACTTAATCTCATCAAGTTTATTGAATTTTCAGTCATAAGCACATGATTAAACCCTTGTATAAGAAGCAAGCCAAAGCACTTTCATTTTAAATCTGAAACTGATATTAGCACAACAATAACTAGCAATCAATTTCATATCAATTTGGTATCAGAGCACAAGGTTGCTAAAGGTTATTTGCTTTCTTTGCTTGAGATTGTGCAAGAAGGGTTTTAATAGTTGCAATTTTGTGATGCTTACAAGGTTGAAGTTGCAGAGAGGAGAAGGGAAGATTTTAGTTTTTAGTCTTGAGATTAGGGCAAGAAGAAAGAGAGTTGAGAGAGCATCATCTTCACCCAAATTTCCACTCAAATTTTCACTTGAAGCACCTCAATTTCTATCTCCAGCAGTTGAGATTGAAGAGGTACAAATTGAACAAGAAGCTGAAGTGATTGAAGAGGTACAAGCATCAAGAGTTGAGCTTGAATCCTTATCCATTATGTCAGGAGTTGGAGAGACTCATGGACATTTAGAAGAAGAGGATTTCAATAGATAATTCAAGGACATTCAGTGAATGGTTAAAATCATGTTTGATGCATTCACTGCAAAAAGAGCAGGAGAAGTTTCTAAGCCTCCACATGGAGAAGGATCTTCAGATGGTAAGAAGGATGAAGAGAAGAGTTCAAAAAGCAGTGGAGGAAAGCCACCTCCATCTCCACCATCCTCATCCTCATCATCTTCATCAACATGTTCCTCTTCCACTTCCACCACAAAAACTACCCACACTCATTCAAAAATCCCAAAAGGAAAAACTCCATTACTCAAGTTGGACATCAATTTTAAACTTCCCATGTATAATGGTGAAGTAAATGCAGAGAAGTTAGACAACTCGATCTGTCAATTAGAAGTATACTGCAGAATTAAGAATACACAAGAGGATGACATAAAGATCTAGTTGGCTTCATTAAGGCTAGAAGGACCAACTCTAGTTTGGTGGGAGGCAAAGACTCAAGAGGAAATGCGAATTCATGGTAAGATATCCATTTCTTGGGTTGAATTAATTTCTTACATTAAAATAATGTTTTATCCATTATCCTATATGCAAAATACAATTATGAGTTGGCAAAAATTTAGGCAACTCAAAGGCCAAATTGTTCAAGAGTACACCCAAGAGTTTAGAATGAGGGATTTGTTGTTAGGAGTAAACTTGAATAGACAAGACACACTCTTGAAATACATTGGGGGTTTACATTCCTAATTGAAACATATTATCCTTATGTTTAACCCAAACAACTTTGATGAAGTATGTGTGCAATCCATGCATCTTGAAGCAAGGGGAAAGAACATTCAGGAAGAGGGTAGTAAGAAGAAGCCATTCAAGGTTAAGGGAAAAGAAAAGGGAGGAAAATGGAAGGGAAAGAAGAATGAAAGCATCAAAAAAGAAGGGGAGAAAACTACATGCAAACATTGTTCCAAAAAGGGGCATGATGAAGCCCATTGTTGGAAACTACAACCCGAAATAAGGCCAAAGAAACCAAATAACAAGGGGAAACAAAAGATGACTTCCACCACACAACAAGATATTAGATCTGATTTAGGAGATGAGACCTGTTGGCAATATGATGCAATGAGTTGTCCTTGATGGAAACCTACTTGATGAAGTTGTCCTTGATGGAAACTGACTTGCTGAGTTGTCTTTGGATAGCAACCTATGTATTACAGATGTATCTACAGTTCAGTTCAGATGTGACAGAGAAAAGAATTCAAGTAAATGCCGGAGAAATTATAAATATAATATGTCACAATGTATACGCGAGTTTTTAAAGGCCAAGTCGCGTATGCACGTGGATAAGTACGTCCCAAGTCGCGTATGCCCTTTTGCGCTCCAAAATTATAATACCAAGGGGCATTACCATGGTTTTGGAACATAGTATTGAGCGTTGTATGGTTTATTTGATTCCGTCCAAGAATACCATCGAAAGTTGTGTGGTTTTGGCTCATGGTATTGGTAAAGGCTAAAACTATATAAGGAGAAGAGGATCATAGTGCAAGGTGTGCATGTGTAAGGGTTGTTGATGAATAAATTCATCTAAGGAATATCTGCATGGTTGAACTCTGTTCTTAATTGATAGATCTGAATCTATAATGCACCCATGGATATGATGAAGGTTCAAGATCTCTAGATCTAGAAATGGTGAATCTCTAGGATGATCTGCAAAAGAAATGATGAAGACCTAGCGCAAGTCTAATGAAGAAATTGAAAAATCTAGGTAATTTTATAGATCTGGTCTATTCTGCAAAATTTATCTTTTACAAATCTATACGCTAGTTTGTCTCGATAAAAGCGCGTATATATGCGGCTTCGCTTCATTAAAAGCGCGTATGGAAGTTAGGGTTTTTGAAGCTTATTTACATATATTACTTCTGTGATTTCTGTTTTCTCTCTCCTGTCGGTCAATGAAGTCTACTTGAAGTTTTGAGTTGATTGAATATGGAGTATGATGCTGATTTGATACTGAACAAATCTAATCAATGAGTGAGAAAACATGGTTAAATCTGACTGACTGTCTAAAGGTTTTGCATTGCTAAGAAGGTGTCTGACTGAAAGCCTCAGATCTGAATCTGAGATTGATCACATTCTGAAAATCAGTATTCTCAGAAGTATACGCAGGTTGATACGAAGAAAAGCGCGTATACACGCAGCTCCGGTGAATAGAAGTGGTGTATGCATTTCATGTTATGAAAAACAATATGCACAGAGGCATACACAGGTTGGTGAGAAGGAAAGCGCGTATACACGCGGCTTCAGTGAATAAAAGTAGCGTATGATATTTGAATTAATGAATGTTCAGGGTTGAGTTTGTATCTGCATATCTATTCTGAAGTATGGGTTATTTATGATATTTTGGTTACAGTGGTCTCACTGTTCTGTTTGAAGTATTGGGCAAAATATGTTTTTTGATGTTAAGTGAAGGGTTGTGTTGAAGCTGTTTGATCCAGTATGAAAATTGATGAAACGTGGCATGCAGTGGGTCTGAAGGTTGAAGCCTTCAGTATGGTAGTAGAAGCTTTCAGCCAGTAGAAGCTGGTGTTGAAATCAGGGGGTTGAAGCTCCCTTCCAGGAGAGGCTGGTAAACGAAATTAGGGGGTTGGAGCTCCCTTCCAGTTGTAGCTGGAAAACGAGAGAAGGTTGCAGCCTTCTGCAGGTAGAAGCTTGCGTACTGGTATAAGTCTGCATCAGTACAATGTTGTAAAAGGTTTTCTATATAATAAAGATTGAAGACAGAGACGACATCAGCAGTGGTTTTCTCCCGATTTGGGTTTCCACCTTAAATCTTGGTGTCCATGTGTGTGATGCTTTATACTGTTGCTTACTTCTCATAACTTCTGATTATCTAGCCTTATTCATAACTGATAAATCTGTTTAAAAGACTGATTCTCTAAATCTGAAAGATAAATCAGTATACGCTAGTTTCCTTCTATATTTCTGCATGCATACGCTAGTTCAGTTCATAAAAACCGCGTATGCAAATCTTCTCAAAGAAAAATTAAAAAAATTTCAGTCAGCTCTAAATACTGATTCACCCCCCCTCTCAATATTTTTCCCAACAACTGGTATCAGAGAAGGTCCTTCTGAAAAATCTTAGCCGCTAGAAGGAAGATCAAACAAGATGAGAAATCAAGATGGAACAACATCTATCAGGCCTCCGCTCTTCAACGGAAACAATTTAATCTTCTGGAAAACAAGGATGAGATCCTATCTTCAGTCTCTGGGAGAAGATGTATGGGCTATTGTTAAAGGAGGATATCAATATCCAGCCGCAACACCAACAGATCCGACAGAAAGAAAGAATTATGAAACAAATGCAAAGGCGGTCAATGCTCTATTGGGAAGTCTAACTGAATCAGAATTTGTCAAAGTCATGCAGCTGGATACAGCAAAGGAAATATGGGACAAAATCATTCTAAGTTATGAAGGTGATGCAAAGGTAAAAGGTGCTAAACTCCAAACTCTCAGAATTCAATATGAGAATCTAAAAATGCATAATGAGGAGAGCATTGCCAATTTCTTTTTACGTCTTGATGATATTGTAAATCGTATGAGAAATCTGGGAGAAACAACAACCGAATCTACTTTGGTTGAGAAAGTTTTAAGATCACTAACGGTAAAATTTGAGTCAAAAGTTTCTGCTCTTGAAGAAAAGCAGGATCTTCAAAATCTTACTGTGGCACAACTTCATGGCATACTAACTGCATGTGAAATGAGAAGAGGAGGACCATCTGAAGTCAAAGAAGCCGTCTTTCGAGCTTCTACAAAAGGAAAAGAAGTACAAGAGACAGAAGGATCAGGGTACATCTCAGAAGAAGATGAGGTAAATTTTGTAAATAAACTCCAACTTGGCACAGGACGGTTCAGAGGTAAGCTTCCTTTCAAATGTTTTACTTGTGGAAGAGTTGGTCATTATGCTGCTAAGTGTCCTCATAAAGAAACACATGAAAAAGGGAAGGAATTAGCAAGAAGAAATAAGAATCGGTTTAGCACTAGAAAAATTTACTATACTCATGAAGACAGTCATGGGTTATCTAACAATGAGGAAGAATGTGAACAAGATCTTAGACTTCTCATGGCATTTGAAAAAGAATCCAGAGAAGAAAAAGATACTTTTATGGATGCTTTAGAGGACAATGATTTTCTTGATGAATTCAATCAACTCAAAAAATGCTTAGAAGAAAGTAAAATATGCATAGAAGAAAGTAAAATATCCATAGAAACTCTGAAAAATCAGCTTGAAGAAAAGGAGAAACACAATGAGAAATTAGAATGTGAAATAGTAAGTCTAAGAAAATAAATTGAGAAAGTGAAGACTTTGAATCTTAGATTTGCTAAAGGATCTGAAACCTTAGATGAGATTATCAAGGTACAACGGTCTCCTCTTATAAAGACAGGTCTTGGATATATCAGAGAATCTTCTCAGGCTTCAACACCAAATTATCTAAAAGCATCTACAGCTAGTATACAACATTCTGCCACTCAGCAAGGGAATAAAGAATCTTTACAGGTAAAGCATGACCATCTCAATTCAAAGAAAACTAACAGGAATACCTTTCAAAGAAACACCAATCAACAGGTAAATTCAAGTAGAAGATTTCATGATCACAGAAATTTCTTCTTCAATGGACAATGTTTCTCATGTCACAATTTTGGTCATAAAGTTGTTCAATGTGTTGCATATAAAACCATCATGACAAGAGAAGCAAGAAAGAAAAGTATTGATATTGGAACAAAGAAGAATACCTATAACAACTTTTCTCCTCTTCAAAATGAAGTTGAATGTGCTTATTGCAATAACTTTGGCCATGAAGAATCTGAATGCAGGAGCAAAGTCCAGCCAAAAGAGCAAATCCTTCAAGCTCCAAAGTGTGGAAAAATAAGGAATTACAGGTTGAAAATTGTAGCATGGCTTTATTTGCAGAAGGTGAAGAAAATCAATGGTACATTGATAGTGTATGCTCAAAACATATGACAGGTGACAAAAACAAACTTCTTGCATATAGTGCTCTAGAAATGGAAAAGAATGTTACATTTGGAAATGATACTCCTGCTGTCATTAAGGGAAAAGGGTATGTTTTTCTAAAAGAAAAGGTGAAAGCTAATAATGTCATGTATGTGGATGGATTAAGGCATAACCTGTTAAGTGTAAGTCAAATGTGTGATCAAGGAACTGAAGTTGTCTTTAGTTCAAAAGAATGTGTGGTACGTGATCTTGATACAGGTAAAACAATTGTAAAAGGAAAAAGAACTCCAAGAAACCTGTATGTATTGAAGAACTGCAAAGAACAATGTTACTTGAGTAAATCTTCAGAAAACTAGCTATGGCATAAAAGGTTGGGGCATCTGAGCTTCTCTCAAATCAACAAATCAAGCAGACTTAAAGTTGTTCGTGATCTTCCCAATATTACTCTCCCTGAAAGTATCATATGCAAATCTTGCCAATTCGGTAAGCAAACCATAGTGAAATTTAATGCCAAGGAAGGATCATCAAGTAAGCCTCTTGAACTCATTCATACTGACATATGTGGACCTGTGAGGAAAAAGTCACCACGTGGTGAACAATACTATATCTTATTTATTGATGATTTCTCTAGAATGTGTTGGATTGGGTTGATTAAACACAAAGATGAATCATTTGAGAAATTTCAGATCTTCAAAGCACTGGTTGAAAATGAATTAGATCTAAAAATAAAATGTCTTAGATCTGATCGAGGAGGAGAATATACATCAGATGAATTTCTTGAATTTTGTGAACAACATGGCATAAAAGACAGTTTTTTGTAGCTGGCACTCCACAACAAAATGGAGTAGCAGAAAGAATGAATAGAACATTTCAACAAATGGCTAGAGCTATGCTTGATGATTCCGAAACACCTGACACATTTTGGGGAGAAGCAGCATATACAGCGGTAAATATTCTTAACAAGGCACATGTTCGTGTAAATAGTGATAAAACTCCATATGAACTCTGGTATGGTAATCCTCCCACTGTGAATCATTTTAGATTTTTTGGAAGCAAATGCTTTATCAAAAATAATGATGAAAAACTTGGCAAGTTTGAACCCAGTGCATATGAAGGAATACTTCTTGGTTACTCCTCTAGGAGTAGAGAATATAAATGTTACAATAAAAGACTTTGGAAGATTGTTGAATGTATTGATGTTGTTATTGATGAATCTCCTGCAGCTCCAAAAGAAGAAAAAAAGACAACAGATGAAGACGAAGATGACACATATCCTTCTACATCAAATAGAAATGATATAGACAGTGAACCCAATGAAGAACCCGGAGATGATTTATCTGAAAAAGCTCCATCCAGATATGTTCAAAAGAATCACCCAAAATCTCAAATTTTGGGAGAAAAGGAATCAGGTGTACAAACAAGAAGGACTCTTGTGGGATCTTCTAGCTATCTGGCATTTCTATCCACTATTGAACCACACAATGTCAATCAATCTAGAAAAGATGAATGTTGGATTCAAGCCATGAATGAAGAGCTTGATCAAATTGAAAAGAATCACACTTGGGAATTAGTACCAAGACCTCATGAAAAAAATGTCATTGGAACTAAATGGATATTCAAAAACAAGTTAAATGAGAATGGGGATGTTATAAGAAATAAAGCTAGACTTGTTTGCAAGGGGTATGCTCAACAAGAAGGTATAGACTTTGAAGAAACTTTTGCTCCCATAGCTAGACTTGAAGCCATAAGAATGTTTCTTGCTTTTTCAAGCTTCCAACAAATCAAAGTTTATCAAATGGATGTTAAATCTGCGTTTCTCAATGGTGATCTAGAAGAAGAAGTTTATATAGAACAACTAGAAGGATTCATTTTGGGAAATGATGAAAAACTTGTTTGTAGACTTAAAAAGGCTCTATATGGTCTCAAACAAGCTCCAAGGGCATGGTATTATCGTCTTGACAAATATCTTCATCAACAAGGATTTTCAAAAGGGTCTGCTGATAGAAACTTATACACAAAAACTGAAAATGATAAACTATTGATTGTGGTTGTATATGTTGATGATATCATTTTTGGAAGTAATGAAGAATCTATGAGTTATAAATTTGCTTATGTTATGCAGCAAGAATTTGAAATGTCTTTACTTGGGGAACTAACATTCTTTCTTGGCTTGCAAGTGCAACAAGCAACAGATGGCATATTCTTATCACAAGCAAAATATCTTAAGAAAATTCTGAAGAAGTATGGCATGGAAGAGTGCAAACATGTAAGTACACCAATGATAACCGGATGTAATCTCAGTTCTCATGATGATTCTCCCGCAGTGAATCAACCAGAATACAGATCTATGATAGGAAGTCTACTTTATCTCACTGGGACTAGACCAGACATTATGCATGCAGTTGGGATTGTTGGATGATTCCAAGCTAATCCAAAAGAGTCTCACCTTCAAGCTGTCAAAAGAATATTCAAATATCTACAAGGAACTCAAGACTTTGGACTATGGTATCCAAAGAATGATGATCTCACTCTTCATGCTTACACTGATGCAGATTGGGCTGGAAATGTTGATGATCAGAAAAGCACTAGTGGTGGTGCATTCTACATGGGGCCCCAGTTAGTATCTTGGTTCAGCAAGAAGCAAAGCTCTATTGCCTTATCTACAGCAGAAGCAAAATATGTGGTTGCCGCATCATGTTGCACTCAACTTCTTTGGATGATGCAAACCTTACAAGACATTCAAATCAAATGTTCACCTCCTATCTTCATTATGTGTGATAATACAAGTGTCATCAGTGTCTCAAAGAATCATGTTATGCATTCCAACACCAAGCACATTCCCATCAAGTATCACTTCTTACGTGAACAAGTGCTTGAACAAAAGGTGAAGTTGGAGTATGTTCCCTCCAAAGAACAAGTTGCTGATATATTTACCAAACCTTTACCCAGGGAAGCGTTCGAATATCTCAGACAGAAGTTGGGAGTTGTCTCTACCTCTCAGAAGATCAGATCTACTTAAATTCAGAAGATTAAATTGGATACGCGGATTTCCTGAAGGACAGTCGCGTATATGCACGAGTTTATACACAGAAAACCGCGTATGGGTGTTTGCTGACAAATTTTTTTGGGGTCAGCATTCTTCAACATAGCTGTGGTGTTGTTGGGTATCTTTGGTGATGTTCCAGCTCTCATACCTCTGTTTCATTCTCTAATGCTTCTGATGAAGATGCCTTGATGATTTGTTGTTCAGGATGCACAGGCTAAGGGGGAGCATTGGTCATGTGGAAAGGATGCATTGTTGGCATTCTATTTATTTGTTGTAGTCTGATCTCATGCTTGAGAATATTTGATCTTGATTGTATAAGTCATTTCTGTAATTTGATGAAAAAGGTCATGTTGAGACCTATGATGTAAAATTGTAATATTCAGTCATGTAAGGACTTGTTCAAATTTGTAAACCCACTTGGTTGGGTAGTTGAGTCAAATGTGTAAACCCACTTGGTTGGGTACTTGAGTCACATATGTAAATCCACTTGGTTGGATCATTGATGTAAGTATGAGTCCTTGGTGATAGGAAAGGGCATAGAGTCATGTACTTCATTGAAAAATTATGTTTGAAGATGCAGCATGATCTCAGGGGGAGCATGGTATTGTCGGTACAAAGGATCTTGATTTACCCTTTGCCCTTGATGTCAAAGGGGGAGAATGTTGTTGCTGAATGTATTTCTAGTCATGGTTGCCATCAAGTCCAAAGGGGGATATTGTTGGCAATATGATGCAATGAGTTGTCCTTGATGGCAACCTACTTAATGAAGTTGTCCTTGATGGAAAATAACTTGCTGAGTTGTCTTTGGATAGAAACCTATGTATTACAGATGTAAGAATGATGTATATATAGTTTAGTTTAGATGTGACAGAGAAAATAATTCCAGTAAATGCCAGAGAAATGATAAATATAATGTCACAATGTATACGCGAGTTTTTAAAGGCCAAGTCGCGTATGCATGGAGATAAGTACGTCCCAAGTCGTGTATGCCCTTTGCACTCCAAAATTATAATACCAAGGGGCATTACCATGGTTTTGGCACATAGTATTGAGTGCTGTATGGTTTATTTGATTCCGTCCAAGAATACCATCGGAAGTTGTGTGGTTTTGGCTCATGGTATTGGTAAAGGCTAAAACTATATAAGGAGAAGAGGATCATAGTGCAAGGTGTGCATGTGTAAGGGTTGTTGATGAATAAATTCCTCTAAGGAATATCTGGCTGGTTGAACTTTGTTCTTAATTGATAGATCTGAATCTATGATGCACCTATGGATATGATGAAGGTTCAAGATATCTATATCTAGAAATGATGAATCTCTAGTATGATCTGCAAAAGAAATGATGAAGACCTGGCGCAAGTCTAATGAAGAAATTGAAGAAATCTGGGTAAGTTTATAGATTTGGTTTGTTCTGCAAAATTTATCTTTTACAGATCTATACGCTAGTTTGTCTCGGTAAAAGCGCGTATATACGCGGGTTCGCTTCATTAAAAGCGCGTATGGAAGTTAGGGTTTCTGAAGCTTATTTACAGATATTACTTCTGTGATTTTTGTTTTCTCTCTACTGTCGGTCAATGAAGTCTACTTGAAGTTCTGAGTTGATTGAATATGGAGTATGCTGCTGATTTGATATTGAAAAAATCTAATCAATGAGTGAGAAAACATGGTTAAATCTGACTGACTGTCTAAATGTTCTGCATTGCTGAGAAGGTGTTTGACCGAAAGCCTCAGATCTGAATTTGAGATTGATCACATTCTGAAAATCAGTTTTCTCAGAAGTATACGCAGGTTGATACGAAGAAAAGCACGTATACACGCAGCTTCGGTGAATAGAAGTGGTGTATACATTTCATGTTATGAAAAAAAATATGCACAGAGGCATACGCAGGTTGGTGAGCAGGAAAGCGCGTATACACGCGGCTTCAGTGAATAAAAGTAGCGTATGCTATTTGAATTAATTAATTTTCAGGGTTGATTTTGTATCTGCATATCTATTCTGAAGTCTGGGTTATTTCTGATATTCTGGTTACAGTGGTCTCACTGTTCTGTTTGAAGTATTGGGAAAAATATTTTTTTTGATGTTAAGTGAAGGGTTGTGTTGAATCTGTTTGATCCAGTATGAAAATTGATGAAACGTGGTCTGCAGTGGGTCTGAAGGTTGAAGCCTTCAGTATGGCAGTAGAAGCTTTCAGCTAGTAGAAGCTGGTGTTGAAATCAAGGGGTTGAAGCTCCCTTCCAGGAGAGGCTGGTAAACGAGATCAGGGGGTTGGAGCTCCCTTCCAGTTATGTGTTGAAACGAGAAGAGTTGCGGCCTTGCGGGTAGAAGCACAATCTTTGGTATAAGTCTGCATCAGTACAATGTTGTAAAAGGTTTTCTATATAATAAATATTGAAGACAGAGACGACAGTAGTGGTGGTTTTCTCCCGATTTGGGTTTCCACCTTAAATCTTGGTGTTCATGTGTGTGATGCTTTATACTGTTTCTTACTACTCATAACTTCTGATTATCTAGCCTTATTCATAACTGATAAATCTATTTAAAAGACTGATTCTCTAAATCTGAAAGATAAATCAGTATACGCTAGTTTCCTTCTATATTTCCGTGTGCATACGCTAGTTCAGTTCATAAAAACCGCGTATGGAAATCTACTTAAAGAAAAAGTAAAAAGTTTTCAGTCAGCTCTAAATACTGATTCACCCCTCCTCTCAGTATTTTTCCCAACAAGACCAAGGTTGTAGGCATGGTTAACAAAGAAAAGGAAGCCATAACAAGTACCAGTTCCTCAAATAGTCACAAAAATACTCCAAATGAAGACACAAGGATAGAATTGTTCCATGTTAGAGTCATTTCAAATCATACAAAGATTGACGCATTGTTTGATAGTGGGTCACAAGAAAACTTGATTTCAGAAGAATTGGTCAAAAATCTTAACCTTGAAACCGTACCACATCATAAACCATACCCTTCGGGTTGGATAGTTAAGAACGCCAATTTACAGGTTACAAGGAAATGCATATTTTGATTTTCTATTACTGCAAACTTTGTTGATGAAGTCGAGTTAGATGTGATTCCACTTGACATTTCCAAGATTATCTTGGGAAGTCCATATTTGTATGATAGGTTAGCGGTGTTTTATCGCCATGAGAACAAATATCATTTTCTTAAGGATGGGGTGGAGTATATTGTGAGATCTCATCGCAAAAGATGAATATTTCTTTAGTTAATGCAGGGCAAATGAAGAGGCTAGTTAATGCAAGTAAAAATTTTGTGCTTCTCATGATCAAGAAAAAGGATGATGTTGACTATGAATCTTTTGAAGCATGTGATGAAAAATTAAAATCTGATTTGTTTGATGTGGCAAGTCAACATGGAGAGATGTTTCAAGAACCAAGTGGGTTACCACCCAAGAGGGGAATTCAGCATGAGATTCAGCTGTAGCAGGATCTTCCACTTCCAAACATTGGTATGTATCGCATGTCAATTATGGAGAGTTTGGAAATCAAGAAGAAAATTCAAGAATTTTTCAAAAAAGGTATCATACGCCCATCTACTTCCCCATGTGGTCTAAAAAAAATTTTGGTACCAAAGAAGGACGAGACTTGGCGCATGTGCATAGATTTTTGTCCACTGAATAAAATCACGGTAAAGAATCGTTACTCACTCCCACGCATTGATGATTTGCTAGATCAGTTAAAGTATGCAAGATATTTCACTATGTTAGACTTACGAAGTGGTTATCATCAAGTTAGAATAACTGAGGAGGATATTTTGAAAACTGCATTTAAAACTAGACAAGGATTGTTTGAGTGGCTAGTTATACCATTCGGTCTGACAAATGCTCCAACTACTTTCATGAGAATCATGAATGATGCACTAAGACCATTTCTAGATGAATTCATCATTGTTTACATAGATGACATACTTATATTCATCAAATCAAGAGATGAACATGTCATGCATGTGAACAAGGTACTTGATGTCTTGAAAAAAGAGAAATTATTTTTAAAGATGTCGAAGTGTGAATTTGGCAAGACTTCTTTAGTGTATTTGGGACACATTGTTGGAGGAGGTGAGTTGAAGATAGACCCTTCCAAAGTAGAGGTCATTCTGAATTGGACCAAGCCCAATACAGTTACAGAGGTAAGTAGCTTTCTTGGGGCATCAAAGTATTGGAGGAAATTCATTGCTAATTTTATTCCATTGCAACTCTGTTACATGCATTGACAAGTGTCAAGAAACCATTCCATTGGGGAGATATGCAGCAAAAATAATTTGATGATTTAAAGAAAAAGATAATTTCAACACCGTTATTGGCTCTTTCGAATCTTAGACAACCATTTGAGATCCAAACAATTGCAAGTGATTATGCTATGGGAGCAGTTCTCATGCAGCATGGTAAGCCTATTTCATTTCATTATAAAAATTTTAATGGAGTTGTGACTAACTATCTCACCTATGACAAAGAGTTATATGCAACAAAGTGTAAATAAATGGAAGCATTATTTGATGGGGAAAGAGACCATTATCCATATTGACCATCAACCATTGTAGTACTTACAATCACAGTCAAAGTTGCAGCAATCAAGACATTTCATATGGATGGGATTTCTACAACAATTTCATTTGGTTATCAGGTATAAAAAGGGAATCTACAATAAGGTAGCCGATATGCTCTCTAGGCCTATTGTAAATCCATCTATTATACTCAAGCACAATTTAGTTATTCATGAAATTTACATTGAACAATATGCATATGATAGTGATTTTCAAGATGTGTATGAAAGCTTGAATCAAGGAAACAAAAATGAAGAGTTAGATTATCATGTGCATAACAGTTTTTTGTATCATTTGGGAAAGTTATTTATACTACAAGGAGAAAGAAACATTATCATAAGGGAGGCACAAAATTCATTGATTTTTGGACATTTCGGTGTAGGCAAGACATTAGTGAATCTCCAAAGGTATTGTTATTGGCCACACATGATTAATAGTGTATATCGTTTTATTAGAGGATGTTATTTATGTGCAATCAGTAAGCCTAGTAATAGGAAACTTGGATTGTACACTCCACTTCTGGTTCCTTCACATCCTTGGGAGAGTATCTCAATGGATTTTGTAGGTGGTCTTCCAATGTCAAGGAAAGGTCATGATTACTTGTATGTTGTGGTAGATAGGTTTAGCAAAATGTGTCTTTTGGTGCCATGTAAGAAAACAATTACAATTGAACAAAGCGCTCATATTTTCTTTCAAAATGTTTGGGTTCATTTTGGTCTTCCTACTTCTATTGTAAGTGATCGATATTCCCAGTTTGTTGGAAATTTTTGGTCAAAATTATGGGACATGATGGACACGAAGTTGAAGAGGATTACAATATTTCATCCACAAACAAATGGTCAGACCAAGGTGGTAAATAGGACAGTCATTCATCTTCTTAGAGGCTATTGCTGCAAACATCCCAAGTTGTGGGATGAACAGTTGAATTACATTCATCATGCATACAACAGGGCAAAGCATTCTTCCACAAACACATCACCATTTGAGGCATGTCTTGGGTACTTTCCAAGATCACCTTTGGACTTCATCTTTGAGAAATATGTCGCTATATATGGTCATAGTGACATAGGTAAGGCAAGGAAGTTCATTGAGAAAATTCAGTTGGTACATCACACAGTGTAAGAACAACTTGAAAAGAGTCAAAGAATCTACAAGGCAAGGCATGTTAAACACTGTATTGATCACAAATCCCAAGTTGGAGAGTAAGTTTGGTTATATATCAGCAAAGAAAGATTGCAAGGGGAAGTTAAAAAGCTCAAGAAAATCAATTATGGTCCATTTAAAATTCTGGAAAAGTGGTATTAATGCATTTAAGCTAGATTTTCCTCCTTATATGCAAATATATTCTATCATTAATGTTTAGAATTTAAGATTGTTTGAGCCTCATTTGATTGATGAGCAAAGAGAGAATGTTCAGCTGCCATCAATAGATGATTTCTCGACAGTGTTAGTTCCCAAATCCACCTCAGGCTGAAATAAGGCAGAAGAAGGACAACACCAAACCACGCTCAGCCTCGTAGCTAGCCCTACGAGGACAGGAGAGGGCTCTCTCCGGGTCAATATCAATGAAAATATTCGAAGGGGCTTGAGATGAATAAAAAAACAACTGATCTTAGGCTAGATAAACAAATAGGAGGGTTTGATTTTTATTTTTAGGGGTTTTTGTTGGAAAAAGGGAAAAACAATTTTGGGCTTGGGGATGAGGCCAAATTCTTGAAGAGTTCAAGTTGGGGCAGGGTAGGCAATGACTTTGATGTCTTAGATTCAATGAATCGATAGAAAATACTGTTGAGGAGCTGAAGAGGGAAAGAAGGTGCAAGGATCCTCTTCAAACTGACGAAAACATATAAAACTAAACAAAAGTTTAAGGCAGAGCACCAGCAAACTAATGAATTCTACCTCAATTACTCATTTGTTTAATTCAGAAGCAAAGAGAAGGGAAATGGCATACATATAACATTAATGAAACTTACAATAACATGAGAAGAACATCATCAAAACTCAAAAGCCACAAGGATCCCAACAAGTGCTGCAAAACTCTGGTCTTTCCTTTGCCAAAAACTAAAAATGGATATACAATGGAGTGCCAAACTTTTCCCAAGAGTCCAACCCTGAAAAGGTCTCAGAAAATACAATATATATACCATCCTAACCCCATCCCATGCCTCTAGGGGTCGAGCTCATCCTTCTAGGAGCTGTTTCAACCAATTCTAAACATGGAGCTAAAATCTAGGCAGCCAAACAACTTGCCTCTATATGCTAGGAAACTGATCCATTCACTTAATTTTCACTTTTTGGTGAATGAATCCTCTAGAACAAGTAAAAACATGCCAAATTTACATCATAGTCATCAAATTACATCATGGTAGGTCAATCATCACATGGAAAGTAAAAATAGTCAAAACTGGGCGAATTTCTGAGCTGAAGAGTGAAAATGAGGCAAAATTTCTCTATGCGCTGCGCTAAAAAACTCAATGCGTCGCGCCACTTTGAGCCTGATTTTGAGGCACTTCCTGAAGTCCAAATTGAGCTCATAATATATCCTTGGAAAGCCCTGGATGTTTTCTATCCAACCCAAGTGCAATTTTTCAATTTGGATGTCATTTGCCCCTCCAAAACTGCAATCTCCCAAGACTGGTTCCTGCTGGTGCAAAAAGTGGCAGAAAGGCCATTTTTGGAGTGTTTTTGGCCCTTTAGGCTGCCCAGAATTTGATGAAATACTTCGGCCATTCCTGAACATACATAATAGATCATAAAAAACCCAAAAATACAAATTTTTCCTCCAGAAGATGTCCCAATCATAAGCGCGCGTCGAGTGGCGCGACACGTCAGGCAGAAAAACCTGTTTTGCAACCAACATTTTCAAAATGACAAAATCTTCTCCAAATTTTCTGAAATTTGGAGTGAAGGTCTCCCATCATGTCTCATGCTCAGCCAAGGAAGCATCGGCCAAGATTCAGAGCGGATCTGGCATTTTCCGACGTTTCAGTGCTTTTATCAACCTCGTCTTCAGGATCTTCATTTTTTCTCTGCAAACGTGTGTGCGGGCCCAATAGTGGTTTTTCATATGTCTGAGCATGTATTTTTCCCTGTTGGCCTTTGCCAACAACTTCTCTAGATGAATTTTGACGTGCGTAAGGCAAGTCTCTCGCTCAAATGGTGTCATGTCACCTGGTCTCTTTCGGGCCAATTCACGATCTTCACGGATTTGCCGCAACTCTATGAGTGTCTGCTAATCCTCCAGTTGTTTATTCCACTGCTCCAAGTAATATATAACCCACTGAGCTCTCTACAACTTCACGGTCAAAGTGTCAATCTCAGCCTTTTGTTCCTGAATTATTTCTTTCAGCTTTGAGCTAGGAGAGCTCGAATCAACATCGATCAATATAAAATCAGTATCTTGGCCTCCCGAGGGGCCCTCATCGTGCATAGGCTTCTTGCCTCTGTCCTGTACCTGTGCTGATGTAGAAGGTGAGACCCCTTCCACGCCATGTGGAGATAGTACTCGCGTTGCTGATGAAGGTAACGAGACCCCTTCCACCCTGGGCGGAGATAGTACTCGTCATGCTGCTGCAAATAAGGCTCTGTGGCCTCTCTGATATGTCACACACACTGGAGCACTGATATGCTCTGTCTCAGGAACCTCAAACTGATGCGAAGGCTCACCTGCATCGTGTACAGTCTCTGGAGGAGGCTGGGGGGCTGCAAAGAAGTCACGGGAAATGAACTCATCCCATGTGATGCCTTGCAATCCAAGCTGATGTACTACGATGATTTTGATGAGCGCATAATGATAGATGTTGTTATGTTGTTGCTCTGGAGTCTTCTTCTGCACTAGGGTAGTCATCCGCTCTATGTTTCAGCACAATGGAATATTCATCATTCGCACTCTCGTTAAATGCATCAAAAGTTTGATATGATATGCATAAAGGCGCGAGAATCTACCCTCACAGCTGAAATATCTAATGATGAGCTTCATTAATGGCGCATAGGACTCCTTCAGAAACCGGAACGGGAATACTCTGCTCAACTGCCTCAAATATCCAGGCCTGATGTAAGGTTCATAATATGCTCTATCCAGCTGCTGTCTCTTATTCCACTCCTCACCAATGTTCGGTATCTCGGTCGCCTCAGAAATGGTCTCTGGTGTCAAGGTGAAGTTTACTCCAGCAAGGTTTACATGACCATCACGCAAATGTAGGACAAATAAGCGAACTAACTCTGGATGGTGCTGAATCTGAGATATCATTTCACAATACTGAAAACATGAATGTTGTTGAAAGCATGTCATTGAAAGCGGGCAGGCCTGTAATTGAGCCAAAGAAGTGGGCTCTTCCCTGACGTGCCTGCCACTCTTATGAGACCTCCTCGGTACATTTAGCTCTGCGGTTGAATCACTGTCCTGCTCATATCCCTGCTCATATGATGAATTTGTTTCTGACATGATGCTGAAAACAAGGTGTTTGACAAATAGGTGGTGATAAATATATGGTCAAAACAAGAGTTTGTTTTTCAATACCAAGTGTGCCACATATGAGATGAGAGGCTGCAAGGAAGTATCACCATGAATGCAATAGATTGTCAAGTGATTCAGAGTGGAAGGACAGTCACTCACTGTTTGGGGAATTTCGGGATTTGGACAATTTACAAGTGATATAGGAAAAAGTGATAGTGATGGGGGGTAGTTTTAGGAATAAGAGTCAATGAAATGGCAACATATAAGTGAAATCAAGGATATGGAGGCAGTCCTTGAATGTGGAAATTAGGATTTTGTCAATGGAGGGAAGTGATGGTAAGTGACAGGGTTAGAGGGTTAACACATGGGCATAAAAGGATATAAGGGATATGGGACAGTGGGAATAGAAGAGGGATTGTGTTATAATAATGTGACAGTACTAGCAGTGATAACAATGATAACAAATGACAAGAGCACAAATGAAAATGGAATGAGAATTTAAGCACCAAACACCTCTTTGCAAACCCTTGGGAGCAGATTTCAATATGGGTATAGGGTTTATTCTTGCACCAATTAAACTCTTTGAATACCTCCTTCAAATGACACCCAACAGGAATTAAACTCAGATAGCAAGCACACACAACTTACTTGGAGGCAAATGAACTGAATTGATTTGAGTTTTGATGGATCGATGACGAGTTTCGGCCTTTGGGCTCTGTGCGCCGCGCACAAACCCAATGCGCCGCGTTCAATGGGTGCGTCGCGCCCTTAGAAATTTGCACGGAGTTTTTAGGCTCAATGCTCTGCGTCATGTGGGTGCGCCGCGACCTATCCCAATGCGCCGCGCCGCCTTCAACACACATAGTCGACCCTTCTAAAACGCAGTTTCGCTCTTCAATTTCAAACTTGACTTTCTCTTGGAGATTTTCTCAATCACTCTTGTTGCAAATGAATTAATAATCTTGGGAAATATCTCATATAGACATGGTTTTAATTTTTGCTTCTTCAAAACCCATTTTGTAATGTTTTTTACTTTAGCACTATTTCATTAATACAACTTTGTCCTTTGTTTCCTTACTGACTTTCTGGAGCTTGAATGATGAAATTGGTTGATTTTACAGGGATGGTGGCATCGAAATTTGGCAAAGGAAAACCAGAGTTTGCATGGTGAAGTACAACATGGTGGAAAGATACATTTTATTACAAAAACAAATTTTGACAATTTCTTCTTCAAAATAGAGTTTTGAAGAAGAAACGTCCTCGAGCATATTCGATGATAAAAATTTTGAACTGAAAACTTGTTGAAAACATCCTCATGGCCTGCGGGCATTATTCAACATTTCTAAAGACCAAACCCTAGACCTAGAAACTAAAATGACTCTTTTTGACCAAAACAACATCTATGACTGTAGATGACATGAACTGAACTTTGATGAATTTTGAGAAATTTTTAACCAACCCAACAGGTACAAGCATGAGGGAACATGAGAGAACAAAACCCTTCCGTCAGACAATGGCATGCCCCTAATGGAATGCAGATGAATGAGTGGAATGAGACACCTAAACAATGAAGTGCAATAAGAGAAATGATCTCTGACGGAGGGATGTAAAGACCGACTCTAACAGGCAGAATATCTTGAAGAACTTCAACAAGACCTCATACTTGACAGAAGAATCAAAACTTCAAGGAGAGGGAATGTCGAATACCTTAGAGTGGGACTCAAGGGACAAAATCCCTCCAAGGCCAAATGGATGGAGAGTGAAAGGGTGAGGGAACTATACCATCACCTGTTGAACAATTGATGGTATTTTTTGGGGTCCAAAAGGCTTCTAATGGGGAGGAATGATCAAAGGCTCAATATTTATCTCAAATATTTAAGTGCTCATAAATGCTCCAAACTAGAAATATTGGATAGAGCTCGTCAGCGGGATTCCAACGCAACTCGTTTCATCAAAATCTGAGTTAGTATGAGTAAGTTATGGTCTACTATTTTTTTTTTCAAACAGGTGAAAATTGTGCAGAACAGTGACAGACTGATGACTGGGAAATCTAGTCAACACCTCAGGAATATTTAGAGAATATTCTCCAGATTTAATCCAATGACACTGTGACAAGTGTCACAATCAGATTCGCCAATGTTGCTTGGGGAAATTGAAATTGTCCTCCTAATCCTAAGGTTGCAATTTTTATACAAGGTGTATTATTATTTTTAATGGTGAATTTTTTGGCAAATGAAAAAGGGCCACGTGGCGCAGCCAGAGGCTACCACGTGCCCTCCCCCATGGAAATGGTATGGTGCAACATTTATATTCACAAACCATAGTCATGGCCGCATATCATTTAACTAAGGTCTGAATCAAGGTGGTTGGCGCAATATATAACACATATATTTTATTTCAAAGTTTTTATGCCAAGGTTGAACTCAAAGGTCCATTCAAAAAAATGTATGAATGCAGAGGGGCGGAGGTCGGGGTCAACCCCGCGACCTCCCTAGGCTAGCGCCAAGGACCACCGCTACACCATCACCGAGTTCCTTAACCATATCGGACTCGTATTTAAAGTTTGTGTCGCGCCATGTTTGGGGTCCAGAGGGGACCAGCCCACTCCCATGTGATAGACAACGAAGACCAACGGCTAACCACAGTTCTGGCAGAGATTATTAACGGAGTTAAGCCATGATTTATTACCCATAATCCGAAGGTTAGCCATGTTAATCCGCAACCAACGATAAACTCTCTTTGTGCTAATCCAGTTGTTAACTACACTTTAATCCTCACTTATCTTAACATTAAGTGCAGGTTATCTTAGCGAAGAATTTGGTGGACCCGCAAAGAAAGACTAGGAAAAATTAGTTTTTCCATAACTGATGCAATTTTTGACCAATTGTGGCTCAGGAAGAGTCATTCTTGGTAGTTTTTGATATTTTGGAGCCATTGGAGAAGGTTGCAGAGGCAACAGGAGACTATAAACAAAAATTTTGC
The DNA here is from genome assembly GCA_034641835.2 of Pinus albicaulis. Lineage (NCBI taxonomy): Eukaryota > Viridiplantae > Streptophyta > Pinopsida > Pinales > Pinaceae > Pinus > Pinus albicaulis. Next base: position 878,403,201 of record CM076574.1, on the reverse strand, counting down.
ACAATTAAAGCTAATACAAAAGCCCAAGCTATGAAGCTAGACCAAGGAGATGTAGCCCAGGAAGGGTGAAATCCTTCATCAAAACCATGTGTATTTGACTCAGTTGTTTGTGCTTGCTGTGTTTTTATATGTTATTGTCCAACATTTAGTTTTCATGCTTTATGTTCATGAAATACGCTTAATCTCATCAAGTTTATTGAATTGTCAATCATAAGCACATGAATAAACCCTTGTATAAGAAGCAAGCCAAAGCACTTTCATGTTAAATCTGAAACTGATATTAGCTAAACATTAATTAACAATCAATTTCAGATCAAGTTGGTATCAAAGCACAAGGTTGCTAAAGGTTATTTTCTTTCTTTGCTTGAGATTGTGCAAGAAGGGTTTTAATAGTTGTAATTTTGTGATGCTTACAAGGTTGGAGTTGAAGAGAGGAGAAGGGAAGCTATTGGTGTTAGTCCTGATATTAGGACTAGAAGAGAGAGAGATGTGAGAGCATCATCTTCACCCAAATTTTCACTCAAAGCTACACTTGAAGCACCTCAAGTCCTATCTCCAGCAGTTAAGATTCAAGACGTACAACTTGCACAAGAAGCTGGAGCGATTGAAGAGGTACAAGCATCAGCAGTTGAGCTTGAATCCATAGCCATTATGTCAGGTGTTGGAGAGACTCATGTACATTCAGAAGAAGAGGATGTCAAGAGAGACTTCAAGGACATTTAGAGAATGGTTAAAATCATGTTTGATGCATTCACTATAGACAAATCAGGAGAAGGTTCTAAGCCTCCACATGGAGAAGGATCTTCATATGGTAAGAAGGATGAAGAGAAGAGTTCGAAAGGTAGTGGAGGAAAGCCACATCCATCTCCACCATCCTCATCCTCATCATCTTCATCAGCATCTTCATCTTCCACTTCCACCACAAAAACCACCCACACTCATTCAAAAATCCCAAAAGGAAAAACTCCATTACTCAAGTTGGACATCAATTTTGAACTTCCCATGTACAATGGTCAAGTAAATACAGAGAAGTTAGATAATTGGATCCGTCAATTGGAATTATACTGCAAAATTCAGAATCTATAAGAGGGTGACATAAAGATCCAATTGGATTCATTAAAGCTAGAAGGAGCAGCACTAGTTTTGTGGGAGGCAAAGAGTCAAGAGGAAACGCGAATTCATGGTAAGATATCCATCTCTTGTTTTGAATTCATTTCTTCCATTAAAAGACAATTTTATCCATTAGCCTATATGTAAAAATCAATTATGAGTTGGTAAAACTTTATGCAACTCAAAGGCCAAACTGTTCAAGAGTACACCCAGGAGTTTAGAAAGAGGGCTTTGTTGTTAGGAGTAAACATGGATTCACACGACACACAATTGAAATACATTGGGGGTTTACATTCCTACTTGAAACATACTATCCTTATGTTTAACCCAAAAAACTTAGAAGAAGTATGTGCGCAAGCCACACATATTGAAGAAAAAGTAAAGAACATTCAGGAAGATGGTAGTAAGAAGAAGCCATTCAAGGGTAAGGGAAAAGAGAAGGGAGGAAAATGGAAGGGAAAGAAGAATGAAAGCATCAAGAAAGAAGGGGAGAAAACTACATGCAAACACTGTTCCAAAGAGGGGTATGATGAAGCCCACTGTTGGAAACTACATCCCGAACTAAGGCCAAATAAACCAAATAACAAGGGGAAACAAAATATGACTGCCACCACACAACAAGATCTTGGATCTGATTCAGGAGATGAGACCAAGATTGTAGCCATGGTTTACAAAGGAAAGGAAGCCATAGCAAGTACTACTTCCTCAAATAGTCATCACAACACTCCAAATGAAGACACAAGGATAGAATTGTTCCATGTTAGAGAGATTTCAAATCATACAAAGATTTATGCATTGTTTAATAGTAGGTCACAAGCAAACTTTATTTTAGAAGATTTGGTCAAAAATCTTAACCTTGAAACCATACCACATCATAAACCATACCCTTTGGGTTGGATAGTTAAGAATGCCAATTTACAGGTTACAAGGAAATGCATATTTCGATTTTCTATTACTGCAAACTTTGTTGATGAAGTCGAGTTAGATGTGGTTCCTCTTGACATTTATGGGATTATCTTGGGAAGTCCATATTTGTATGACAGGAACGCAGTGTTTTATTTCCATGAGAACAAATATCATTTGCTTAAGGATGGGGTGGAGTATATTGTGAGATATCATCGCAAAAAATTGAATATTTCTTTAGTTAATGCAGGGCAAATGAAGAGGCTAGTTAAACCAAGAAAAAAAATTGTGCTTCTCATGATCAAGAAAAAGGATGATGTTGACTATGAATATTTTGAAGGATATGATGACAAATTAAAATCTGATTTGTTTGATGTTGTAAGTCAACATGGCGAGATGTTTCAAGAACCAAGTGGGTTACCTCCCAAGAGGGGAATTCAGCTGCAGCAGGATGTTCCACTTCCAAACATTGGTATGAATCGCATGTCAATTATGGAGAGTTTGGAAATCAAGAAGCACTTGGCCAACTTAATTGGTACCAAGATTCCAGAGAAATATATTGATACCCATAGGTGAGGCATTGATAGCCATGGGAACCTTCAACACACCCTTGGGAACCTTCAACACCCTCAATGTTTTGGCACACTTCACTACATTTTATGACTTTTGGGTTGATGCACCTAGACCCAACATGCCCCCAAATGGCCTTAGCACTTTGTGAGGGATCACAACTGATCCAAGGCCCAGATGAGGATGGTATCACACCATGTGACATGGGAGGACTAGCACCACCTTGAAAGCCCTCAATGTTGGAGCAAATTCAAGAACTTGGGCCATTTGGAGACCAATGAGACCACTTTTATGGCCCAAAATGAAATTTGGGGTCCAGTAAGGGAAATTGATAGAAACCTAAAGGCCAACCCTTACGAGGTGATTTTAAATGCCTCTGCCACCAAGAGACCTCAAAACATGCCCTAAAAGGACCTACGCATGGATGACGTATGCATATTATGCCATATAGCTCAAGCGTGGGAAATATTTTATGTTTTGTCTAGGCTAGTAGGTCGTTTTGTGATCCAACTAGTTGATGTGACATTATTTTATTGTTTTAGGGGAGCTTAAGCGAAAATGAACTTTAGCACTCCTCATATAAATAGAGGAGAGATAAGTCATTTGTAAATCGTCACAACTTGGAGATTCCAACCTTTGTAAAGAGAATTCCAGCCTTATTTTATTGTGGAGAAATTTGGATCTATGAATGCATTTTGACATTTGGAGAAAATTGCTTGTCTTTGGAGCTATTGTTTTGGATCAATGGATGAAAATTATGCATGTTATCTTGTAAGTGAACTTTTGTTGGATAAATATATTCTCTGTCTAATGTATGGAATATAATAAATCTTTGATTATTTATTATGTGAAAATTTCAAATCTGAAATCCTATTACAGCAACTGGAATTTTTTTTTCTAATTTTTAATTATTTTAACAATTTATCTACTATGAAAAATATCAAATAAAGCACGCTGCAATATTCACAAATAAAAGTGCAGAAATAATAGCGCTGGAAAGTGAGAAAATACTAACACACACATAAAAATTTGGACACCATTATTTTGGACAATTGTCCCCGGAAAAATGCAATGTGGGAAAATCGGTGCAGTAGTTAGGGTTTTTATTATTAAGCAACAATAGAATTTCTAAATACAACAAGATATCGCTAAACTAGCATTTTGTTTTTAACAATAAAGAGTAGATTATATATATATATATATATATAACACATGATCGGGTGAAAAAATCTAGATATTACATCAAAAGTTTGGGTATGTTCGTGGTTGTTGATTCTACAATGAGTCCATCTCTTTTCAAAGAGAATTTCCCATCCATTCTAAAAACTACTCCCTTAACTACAACACTATAGCTAAATACTTTGCAAAATTGTAGTATCAAATATTTACATATATGGTTTTCCATAAAACAAAATTAGGACTAACAGAAGGGACAAACTATTCTTCCATCAGGGTCGGGTTGTTGAGGTCCACATCCTTGTGCTCCTACTCCACCTTCAAGCTACTGTCTTCTAGCTTGATCTTTAACAACTCGGTCTCCTGCCTCAGAGCATCCACTTCATCCTCAAGCCTCTAGATGTGTTCTTTATTCTCTAGTTGTCACTCCTGCATGTTAATAGCATCTTTTTGGTGCTGATGAATACACATCTGCAATATTGAAATTCCATCTATGACCTATCTATGTTCCTAAGCACAAATTTCACAAGTGTTTTTGGTGTTACCTCCATCCCTCACCCAAATTACCTCTCGCACCTCCATACATGGGTCTGTAGAGACCCTAGGAACCCGACCCAAAACTTTTCACCAACGAATTACACAACCCTCTCATGACGACAGTCTCCAAGAAACTAAAGCCACACTCCTCCAAGGGGCCAAAAATCACTCACACAGTGAAGGTCCACACTAATAGGCCACTTCCAAAACTCCCAGAATCACTGCCACTTTTCCCAACCTACGACAAAAGCCCACCGTAAAACTCACAGCATAAGAGCATAAACCACCCTGACAAGAAAAACCCAAATTGCGCCTGAACCTCGGCCATGACCTCTGGAGAAAAGCAAAGGATACCTTAGCAGAGATAGATCGAAACTTATTACAACAAATCTTACTGTTAGTCGCTAAATAACCAAACTAGGTACAAAATATGATGCATTCCTTCGTCACTATACCAACCATGCTAAATTCCCAATGCAATACCTTAATTTCCCTCATTTTCTCTTCATCGCTCAATCTAACCCACGAATTATTCCCATGCTCAACCTGCAAAATTAGAAGCATAAGGATTAAATTCCACCACCATAATCCCATAATTCCCATGGAGCAAAATTTGAAATGTTGGCGACTGTAATTGCAACAAGGACAAGGGCTCATATATCGCACGTCGAAGGACATCCAAGTACTAACTAAAGGATGACTAGATTGAAGGCTTCCACGCTGCATCATGAAACTAGGCTTCTCCATGCCACGAGTCCGAAGGGCAGGTCGAGGGGAATAATGGTCGATGGGACGAAGGTTAAATACATTGGCCTTGGGATGTATTTGATGTGGCATATCGCCTGGCATGACGGGGAGGGGTGACGAGTGGGAACCAGGGGATGAGGAATGGGGGAGGGGGGAGGGGGTAGGGGAGAAGGGAAGGGAAGAAGGGCAAGTGGGGCGGGGATAGGGGGAGAGAGCGGCGATCCAACTGAACGAGGGGAGGGAGGGCGAGCAGAGGGAGGAGGGCGGGCTAATGGGAGGGGATGGATAGATAGGGAGGGGGTAAAATAAGTTCTAACACCCCACCCCTCAAGGGTTGTATAAAAAAAAATTATATTCAGGCTGGAAGGGTCGAAAAAAATCTCTCTTTTGGAGAAAATTTGTAATATTCCAAATCTGGAATAGCACAGCAAGCCTGCTGAAATAACGCACTCTTGGAAGATTGATGCACAGAAATGAGTTTACAACCCTTGGATCCCTTAGATTAGCAGATCTGGAGTCTAGATCCAAAAGGGGAGCAAAAACAAATCAAACTAGGTGTGGTAAACAGATCTCCCACCACCTAGTCTAGTTGAAAAACACCCTACAAGAGGGGCTGCAGCTATGCACAACAAACTGCTTCAGAAATAACGCAGTCTTGGACAGTATGAGCAGGAGGCCATCAAATATTATTAACTTATAAATATACAGCAGCAAATTATAATTACAATGAAGCTCTTTCAATATACAGTAGAATACATGAGACAATAGAGCAAGAAATCTTCAGAAAAGAAGGCTGCAACACATATATAAATGCAGAAATGGCTCAACAGCGTTATTTTGAGGAGCTGCAGCAGTTGAATATTACAACTCAGATCTAGGATAGATCTGTGAACAAAACATCAGATCCATTTCAGATCTGGAAACTAGATAGTCTTATTTACAAGTTCCCCTTGGGGTTTTGACCAAATCATGCATAAACAAGAGTAGATCTGAGTTTTAAGTTGCAGATCTGTAAAATGATGCAGTAATTTTTTAATATAACTTTTCATTACAATAGATCAGATCTAAATAGAACATAGATCAGCAAGCTAATCCATGGATCACCAAAGTGAAAGGCAAAGCCCAGCACCAGAGATCTCTCATCAAAACTGGGATCAAAACACCCTGAAGAATCTCATATGAAAATAATGCAGTTCCTCAACGAAAACTGCACTGTAGCTTGAATAACATATATGGCCAACTGCCAAGATACATATCTGAAGCACAAACATGAGAGGCACTCTTCCAGGAGGTTAACAGACACACTCCACAAGCTAGATCTATGCAGATCTAGAATCCCACTTGCTGCAGCTTGCAAAAGCATACAAACCCTCACTGGATCTGCGTTGTAATTAGAAATAGAGCTTGGCCTCAAGCCTGATAGTGGATCAAATCAGAAAATACTCCTCCAATAATCCTCAAAGGAAGAGGTGAAATCCCTGCATAGGAACTCCAAGTGCTAAGCAGCACAATTCTCTACTAAACAACAGAGAATAGTATTTGTCTAAGCAGACAAGATACTCAGAAATATAATCAATCAACAACGTTCTCTTGCTGCCTTCCCCTTCGTTTTATAATATGAAATCCTTTGCAAACCCTAAACCACCTTGATGAGTTAGCTCCTTTCACATGAGGGGCCTCCTTCTAGAACTGCGCTATCCCTTCATGAGATACATTGAACCTAGACGGCACTGTAGATTTGGTCAAGGTTGACCCAGTCTCACAGCTCAAACCCCTTTCACACCTACAAGTGATTTATTTACATGGCCCTGATTTATCTGTGTTCACATGGGCATTGATTTATTCAGTCTTTTCAGAAGTTTTACATGTCCTCCTTTATTCATTTAATCATGCAACAGAAAGTAAAACAAAAATTAATATTCCTCTTAGCTTAGGCTAAGTAGGAATATTACAGTCCTCCCCTCCAAAATGTTGCTTGTCCTCAAGCAACTGATAGGGTAAGAGCTGTAGTACTTTTCCTCCTCCATTGATGGCATCATCAAGGATCAAGTCCTCATCATAAGCCAAGTGCTCAACAAGCCAATACATCATGAATTGTTCCTTCAAGGTCAACATAATATGTGCATAGTCCATCCCACTAGGAGTGAAAAACTCAACAGAAATAAACATGGTTGAAGCAATGCTACATCTAAAACATGTATCATGAAGTACAGGTAGAAGTTCCAAACCATGTGGTACATACAAGATGCCCATCTTCTGTCCATACAATACCATAAACAATACAACTATATCATCCAAGTATGGAAGCAAGACTACATATATGCAAACTGAAATCTGAACTTGAGGAGGTGGGTCAAAATCCCACATGTGATGCCAGTGCAGTGCACCTCTTGTCTTCATTGGATCTAGGTGTGGCAATTGGCATTCCCACCACACATTTGCTGCATGAGTCACCTTAACATGGTTGAATATGTTACATAAGTTTGGTGCCTTTGGGAAGCACCCATCATGAAAAGGAATCTCCCTTTGCACAACAAGGGAGTGGCCAAGTTCAGAATTTCTATTGGCCCCCAACAAGCTATGAGATCCACATGATCTCTCACTCCCTTTAGGAGTCATATCCTGCAAAAATATGGCAAAGGAATGTAATAGATCATAAAAAACAAATTGTTTGGCATGATCAGATACTTTACCATCATAATCCTTCATATACATGGAGTTGTGCATGAGCATTTCCCTCTTCTCAAGCAAGGGAAGAGCTAGCTGAAATGACTCTTGCAAAGAGTCCATTGGCTGCCCCAATCCTCCATAGCTAATGCACTCTTGAAAGTGTTGATGTAATTCCTCTCTCATGCTTTCCCAATCAAAACTCCTCATGATCAGGGTATAGATCTTCATTGAATACATATGGCTGAGGAATAATTCTTCATATGCTCCTTGTAGGATCTTCTGCTTGAGCTTGGAAGCTCTAGCCAAGAAGACCTTACCATGATAATAGATGACTCCCCCTTGGACTAAGTAGCCCTCTTCTTGCTGCATGCCATCTAGTATCATACATGTGTGGATATCTTTGGAATACTCTACAAGCAGTTGAGATTTCCAATAAAAATCCACACTGCTCAATAATGACAGCGCTGCTGATACATGCCAAAATTTGTTGATACATGTCATGTTGTTGATTTCATTTTTGACATTACACATGCCAAAATTGTTTGTTGGAAAGCTGATCCTCCCATTCTTCTCCTCCCACAGTGCAGATTCGGAAAAGAGAGAGATAGATAGTGATGCAGGAAGAAGATCTCCCTCATACTTGGGCTGTCCCAAGCTCTCTAACGTTGTGACTTGGTCTCTCATTGCTCCAATCCTTCCTTGATCTATATTTGGAGCAGCACTTTGTGGAGCCTTCCCCACAAGATCTGAATCTGATGGCATTCCAGGTGGCTTTCCATTAGATAAGAATGTCCCTTGCAGCATCCTCATGAACATGAGAGAAGGAACTGTGAGATCCCTGCTTCCACTGTGCAAATCCATCTCTGTTGTTTGTGTGGAAGTACTATGTGAAGGATAAGTTTGCATGCCTTGAATCATTTCTGGTTTCCCACTCTTCAAGTCCACCCACTCCATTGCAAATCTTTCCAATCAGTGGTAACCTTCCCCAAGGTAATCAACCATTGGACACCCAAAATGATGTTGGTGTCTGGTATGTCAACTACAAAGAAGTGATCCACTAGAGTGTAGGATCCCATAGTGACAAAGAGTGATGGAACATATTGCATGCATTGCATGGTCCTATCTCCTGGGACTAAGACAGAAAATCCCTCAAAAGTATCAGTGGGGATTGCTCTCTTTTGCACAAGATGAGCATCAATAAAGTTGTGGGTTGCCCCACTGTCAATCAGGACAGATACTCTCTGATTCATGACTGAACCTTGTACTCTTAGGGTCAAGTACTTAGGCACTCCTCTCAAAGATGCAAGAGTCCCACTTGTTGGAGCAAAGGCTCATTTCCCATCTCTGGATGGTGTTTGATCTTCCTCATCATCATCAACGATGTGACCCCTCCTAGGTTCATTATCTTCATCTTCCTCCTCAAAATCTGAGAAGACTTCTATGTAGTGTGCTTTTCCAGCAGCACATCTATGTCCCGGTGCCCATGACTCTTGGCAAGTGAAGCACAGTTTCTTCTTCCTCAATTCCCTCCTGAGATCAATATCAAGAGGTTTCTTCAAAGAGTTGTTCTTGGGAGGAGCAACTTTTCCTTCCTTCCCCTTAGAAAAGTGAGGGGGCTTGCTCTAGAAAGTTGCCTTTGCTTTTGGCAAGGAATCTTGGAGGTCTATAGCCCTCTGAATGGCATCATGCAAAGTGATGGGCTTGGTAGATTTAACCAACCCATGTAGAGGTTCCTCCAGGCCATCAATGAACATGTAGACCCTCCTAGCTATAGATAGATCAGGGAACATGACTGATAATCTCAGAAACTTAGAGATATAAGTCTCTACATCTCCTGATTGCTTCAGCTTTGCAAGGCTTATAAAGGGTGCTTCATGATCCTTCCATTCAAACCCCTCCACCAGTCTTCTAGTAAACTCAGAATAGGTAGTCACATTGATATGTCCCAATGTAGACAACCCATGGAACCACCAATTGTGTGCTTCACCTTCAAAGTGTAGCACTGCAATCTTGATGGCTTCAGCCTCAGGGACTTAGTTCAAATGGAAGTAAATATCCAGCTTTTCTACCCATGCCTTGGAAAAACTGGAGGATGATCCATCAAACTTGGGAAAAAATAATTTTCCCATAGAGTGGTGTTTATCTTGATTATGAAAGAACCCACCATCTCTATAATGCTGCCTCGGTCTTCTTCTGTCCTTGAGGTGACAAAAATCTTGGAAACTCAAGTGGTCCTTGAATCTCTGACTCTGAGAATCATACTCCACAAATTAATCTTCAAGGGAAGCTTGCTCTTGTGGTCCTTCATTCTCCACAGCCAAGAAAGTAGGCATAGTGGAGCGTTGTGAAGCTTGTGGGGCTTGTGGCAGATTCACTGGTTGACTAGTCCCATGATGAGACATGTCAGAGCTTTCTCCCGGATGAAATCTCCCAGGATATTCCCTCATTCTTTCCACCCTCATCTCTTTGATCTCTCTGGCAAGATCTTGCATGGCCACCAAAAGAGTTCTTGCAAACTCTTCCCCTTCTTTGTCACTTGCAGTCTCAGGGGCTTTACGCTTGTCTTGATCTTCAGTAGTATAATCATACTTCTTGTGACTTCTGTTCTGATACATCTTCTCCCTCTCAGTAATAGGTTCATCTTCTTCTGAATGCAACATGGTTGTGATGCTCCAAGGAAGCACAGGTTGTGCCAAGAAAGGAGCTCTGATACCACTGTAATATTCCAAATCTGGAATAGCACAGAAAGCCTGCTGAAATAACGCACTCCTGGGAGATTGATGCACAGAAATGAGTTTACAGCCCTTGGATCCCTTAGATCGGAAAATCTAGAGTCTAGATCCAAAAGGGGAGCAAAAAAAAATCAAACTAGGTGTGGTAAACAGATCTCCCACCACCTAGTCTAGCTGAAAAACACCCTACAAGAGGGGCTGCAACTATGCACAACAAACTGCTTCAAAAATAACGCAGTATTGGACAGTATGAGAAGGAGGCCATCAAATATCATTAACTTATGAATATACAACAGCAAATCAGAATTACAATGAAGTTCTTTCAATATACAGTAGAATACATGAAACAATAGAGCAAGAAATCTTCAGAAAAGAAGGCTGCAACACATATCAATGAAGAAATGGCTCAAGAGCGTTATTTTGAGGAGCTGTAGCAGCTGAATATTAAAACTCAGATCTAGGACAGATCTGTGGACAAAACGTCAGATCCATTTCAGATCTGGAAACTAGATAGTCTTATTTACAAGTTCCCCTTGGGGTTTTGACCAAATCATGCATAAACAAGAGTAGATCTGAGTTTTAAGTTGCAGATCTGTAAAATGATGCAGTAATTTCTGAATATAACTTTTCATTACAATAGATCATATCTAAACAGAACATGGATTAGCAAGCTAATCCATGGATCGCCAAAGTGAAAGGCAAAGCCCAACACCAGAGATCTCTCATTAAAACTGAGATCAAAACACCTTGAAGAATCTCATATGAAAATAACGCAGTTCCTCAATGAAAACTGCATTGTAGCTTGAATAACATAGATGGCCAACTGCCAAGATACAGATCCAAAGCACAAACAAGAGAGGCACTCTTCCAGGAGGTTAAAAGACACACTCCATGAGAAGAGGCTCCCAAAACAAGCTAGATCTATGCAGATCTAGAATCCCACTTGCTGCAGCTTGCAAAATCAGACAAACCCTCACTAGATCTGCACTGCAATTGGAAGTAGAGCTTGGCCTCAAGCCTGATAGTGGATCAAATCAGCAAATACTCCTCCAATAATCCTCAAAGGAGTGGAAATCCACCTTGAGAACTCCAAGTGCTAAGCGACTACAATTCTCTACTAAACAACGAGAGAATAGTATATGTCTTAAACGGAGACAAGATACTGAAATATAATCAATCAACAATGTTCTCTTGTTGCCTTCCCCTTCCTTTTATAAGATGAAATCCTTTGCAAACCCTAAACCACCTTGATAGAGTTAGCTTCTTTCACATGAGGGCCTCCTTCTAGAAGCCTAACATTGTCCCTTCATGAGATACATTAAGACCTAGGCAATGACCAAGATTTGGTCAAAGTTGGCGGAGTCTCACTGACTCAAACCCCCTTTCACGCAAGTGATTTAATAACATGGGCCTGCTTTATCTTTTTTCACATGGAAATTGATTTATTCAGTCTTTTCAAGAGTTTTACATGTCCTCCTTTATTCATTTATTCATGCAACAGAAAGTAAAACAAAAATGAATATTCCTCTTAGCTTAGGCTAAGTAGGAATATTACAAACTTGGCATGATTAATGGATATATAAGGTTCCTTCAATCTCATTCACCACCTTGGTTTCTTCCTTCATCGTGCAAGATAGGTTGGCTTGCTTATCCACCTCCTAGTTATTTCCTCTTAGAATGCGATAGAATGTTTCCCTGTCAAAGAGAGGAATCATATCTTGGGAGCGCTTTATGACTTGATTTAGACTCATATTTTGGGCAGGTGTGTTGTTCCTCGTGTGTTTTATTATCAAAATAGAGTCCCCTAGGACTTGTAGCTCCTTCATCTCCTTTTTATTTTCCAGAGACATCCCAAGGAGTGACCCATAGGCCTCTGCTTGATTTTTTGTTTTCCTTCCTAGATTCCATGCATATATGAATTCAATGTTTCCATCAGGATTAGCGAGAATCCCTCGCCCTCTTGCCACCCCTTCCAAACTGGTGATTTTACCCAAGAGAAATACTAGCAAAAATATACTGAGGGATTTTTCCCTCTCTCCAAGTAATTATGTCAACTAACTCCCTTTGAAAGGCTATCCCTCCAACTTCATTGTAGACCCTTATGCTCTGCCTCTGCGTAAGTCCCACACGTGTGACTAACAAACCCTTTCACAACAATTCATCTTGCCTACCTCTGCTAGTGAAAGTGACTCTCTGGCTCTTTGGAAACATTTCTTGGCTTCTGGATGTTGAATCGAGTTTTCCCTCAACTAAATCGAACTTCTCAAATTGAGGCTTTGTGCTATCCCTGCACAGCCTCCTGGAGAAAAATTTTGGCCTTCTCTTTTGTTTCCTCCAGAACTAGAAACTCCTCCAGAAATCTATTATGTTTCCCCGCTGCCACCTGATACTTGATCACTAGCTCAATCTCACTACTGAATTACCTAGCACTAGGAAATTCAACAACCTTGATCATTGTGTATTTTCACTAGTGTATCTTCTCCAATTTCTCTTTGAATTCTTCTTATAATCCTCTGTTCGGAATCCAATGGCCAAGATTAAATCTTAATCAAGGGTTGGGATCATCTTGAATTCTATCGGTATGAGTTTCAAGACAATTCTCACTTAGGAAATATTTAAAAAATCGGTTAATAATCTAATTAAGCCATCTGTAGGTGGGATTTCCATAAATGGTTTTGGAGATCTCATGTATTTTAGCCTCTCCACCAAATTTCATGGCTGAAACACATCTGATGCTACAAAAAAATAACACTCCCTCTTAGCTAGGATTGTGTTCTAGTGTTTCACACCCTGCTACAACACTTTATATCAATGTCATCATCTGTCACGTTGTTGATGTTTGGGCACTATGACTGCCTGCCACTTCCCACCAACCACTAAGAAACTTTGATGATTCATTTGTGTTGTTGTAGACACTGCATATTGCTTCCAACTCTACATATGCACTACAACTTCCTCTCATTTGTTGCTTCTGAACCTGCAACTACTGTAACTAAAAAGGATCCAAAACACTTTTTCCCTACTACTGAAATGGGTTCTCCACCATACCCGTATGTTCTCTGAAATATATGAACTTAGCTCTCCCTAGATCTTTCATGAGTATGTCTACAAACTACTCATGTGTGGAAACATATTGTAGCCGGACTGCTCCACGTTGCACACAATCTCTGATAACATGACATCGAATATCTTTGTGTTTCGACTTGTCATGAAACACTATATTCTCAGATATCTTAGATATTCTCAGATTATCACAATAAACATTGGTCGCCTCCATTCTTTGCCTAAAAAATATTACTAGAAGCTTCTGAAGCCATATAGTTTCACACATAGTTGTGGTTGATGGCATATATTTTTCTTCTGCAGAGCTCAATGCTACTGACTTATGCTTCCTACTCCACCAATAGAAGTGTTGAAGTAGTACCCATAGGTACTTTTTACGTCCACTGAACTGCCTACGCAATCTGCAACTGTGAACCCACATAGTTCGACATAATCTCCTCGAGTATATCTCAACCCATACTCGATTATGCCAAACAGATACCTCAAAGTGTGCCTTGCTTCTATCCAATGTACCCTCTTCAGCTCCACCATAAATTTACTGAAGGTATTGACTGTGAATCAAATATTTGGCTTAGTGTTGACCATATACATGAGAGAACCGATGAGTTGTCTATAAAAGGTGGGGTCAACATCCTTGTCGTCTGATGCATCTATCTTCTTCCAATTAATAATTATAGGCGTAGACATGGGTCTATAATCCTGCATTCTGAACCTCTTCAAAATATTTGTAGCATATCTCCCTTGACCAAGGAATATTTCACCGTCCTTCTGCCATACTTCCAATCCTAGGAAATAGTGAATCAACCCCAAATCCTTCATGTCAAATTTTACTGCCAGGTTTCTCTTGCAGTCCTGTATTAGCCCTGATGATCTTGTCAAAAAGAGATCATCCACATACAATACTAGGATGAGTGGTTCACCCTCTGCCATGATCTATGTCACTATTTATGAATCCCATTTGTTGAAAGCAGTTGTCAATCCAACCATACCATGCCCTAGGAGCCTGCTTGAGCTTGTATAGATCTTTCTTCAATATACACACATGAGTGTGCCTCTCAGTGAGTCTCAAAGCCCTATAGTTGTTTTATGTACACTTATTCCTCTATCACCGCGTTCAAGAATATTGTCTTTATGTCCATTTGGTGAATTTTCCAACCCATCTGAGATGTTAGGGATATAACTGACCGAATATAAGTGAATCTGGAAACTGGGGTGAAGGTCTTCTCATAATCTATTCCTTTTTTTTGTGCATACCCCTTTTCCATGAACCTAACCTTTTACTTTTCCACACTGCTATCTGCAACATACTTGATCTTGTAGATCCATCGAGAACCTACAATGGTCATGTCTTCAGGCCTCAGCACAACCTACCAAACATAATTCATCATGATAGAGTTATACTCTTCTACCATGGCATTTACCCACACTTCATGTTGTGCAGCCTCCTAAAAGTTGGAAGGTTCTGCAACCTGAGCCACCAATGATTGGTACATGTCAGGTTGTTTTCGTTTTCTCTTGTTCGCCCTAGTAGTTCCAATAAATTCCTTCGCATATCTCAATGTCTGATGAACCTTTATTTCTGGTTCGACCACTAGTGGTGGGAAGTTCAACCAACTCCTTCTCATCCCTACCTTTGTTGCTCCGTTTGTTTTCAATTCACTGTATCTCCTCGACCGGAGGAAATGTTGGTATTTTTCATTGTTCAGTGTACTTGATCCCTATGGCTATTATGTTGGCAGTCCCACTAGCTGCCCCTGCTACTGGACTAATGGAGCTTTTACTGGATTATTATGATCACCAACTGGCATCTCACGAGATCTCTTGAAAGTTCGGTCCTTCGTGAACTGTACGCCTCATCTCACTATATTCCTATTGCTAGGAATGTAGATCCTGTATGCCTTTTAGGTTTCGCTATACCCAACGAGAAATCCCTTCTCTGCAGTCTAATCCAATTTGGTGCGCTTCTCATCTTGTACATGGAAATAAGAAATGTTGCCAAAGATCCTAAAGTGACTAACTTTTGGCTTCTTCTCCGAGAAGACTGCTTCTAGTGTTTTCTTCCCCAACGCTCTAATGAGGAATTTTGTTTCGAATATGCACTTGTGTTACATGCTTTTTCCATAGAAATATAGTAAAATCTTGGTCATATAGCATCACTTTTGCAACCCCGACTATAGTTATGTTCTTTCACTCCGCTACTCCATTATTTTGTGGATTGTATGGAGTTTTCCACTCCCTCCTGATACCTTCCTTTGCACACAAATATATGAAGTCTTTATCAATATATTCTCCACCATTATCTGAGTGAAGCACCTTGATGTTTTTCCCTATCGCATTCTCCACGAGAGCCTTAAATTCCCTGAAACTATCGAATATCTCATCCTTGGTCTTCAAGAAATAGATCTAGGTTTTTCTAGAATGATCAACAATAAAGGTGACAAAATATTTTTCCCCACTGAGCGCTCTAGTGGAAATTGGGCCAAAAATATCTATGTATAAATCCTAACAAGCCATCTGCTTTGCTGCCACTTCTTGGGAATGTTTTCTTAACACATTTCCCAAGCATACGCCCTATGCATGCATCAACATGTTATGTGCCCATTTCTGGAAACCCTGTTATTGTTTCCTTGAGAATCTTGAGTGCTCCATGATGTAAATGTCCCATTATTCTATGTCACATCTCATTCACATCCTTCCCAATGTTATTGTCACTTCCTAATAGTTCCATTGGTGAATCGAGTTGCAACCTTTACAACCTGTTTCTTCGAACTCCAATATATCTCACCCTCTTCCAGCTTGGGTGTTTAACAAACACTTTCCATACAAAGTGGACATAATATCCCCTATCTTGTAGCTGGGATACTAAAATCAAGTTTATACCCAATACTGGCACATGAAATACCTCTGTAGTGTTGGTACTTTCTCCTGATTCCCTCTGAAAATCGATGGTACCTCTCCCTACTAGAGTGCATTTTTTTATGTTTCCCATCGTAATTTGGAAATCCATCTTCTCATTGTACCTAGATAAATATTATTTAAGCCCTATCATATGAGTTGACGCTCCACTATATATGTACCAAACACCGTGTGAAGTTGAGCCTGATAAGAAAGCAAATTCTTCTTCCAATCTGGCAGACAACTCTGAAGTTCCATGAATATCAAATTGATCCATGGTCATACTGAATAATTATTCTGTGTGTTATTCCTCTTCCCCCTAACATTGATTTTGTTATTACTGCAAAACCCTTTGTGCCACAGATCAGTAATTTTCTCTCGAAAATAACTGTGTTGTTGCTCCCTCTACCTTCTGGAATCACTAATCTTAGGAAATCAATCTTTTTTCTGCCACTTTCAACTGAAAATCGAATTTCCCAAGAAATTTGTACTTCTTGACCAGGAAACTACGCAACCTCAATGAATTTTCTATTGTTTCTCCCTCTGAACAATGAAATTACTACTTCTTCGATATGAGCTACCAATCTACTAAACCAACTCTGATACCATGTGAAATTTTCAAATCTAAAATCCTATTGCAGCAACTGGAGTTTATATTTCTAATTGTTAATTATTTTAACAATTAATCTGCTACGACAAATATCAAATAAATCACACTGCAATATTCACAAATAAAATTGTGGAAATAATAGCGCTAGAAACTGAGAAAATACTAGCACACATAAAAAATTGGACACCGTTATTTTGGACAATTGTCCCCAGAAAAACCCAATGTAGGAAAACCAGTGCAACTATGATGGTTTTTATTATTATGTAGTAATATAATTTCTGAATACAATGAAATGTCACCAAACTAGCGATTTTACCTAAGAGAAATACTGGTAAAAATATAATAAGAGAATTTTCCCTCTCTCTAAGCAAATTTGACAACAAACTCCCTCTAAAAGGCTAGTCATCCAACTTCAACATAGACCTTTCTGCGCTGCCTCTGTGCACATCCCACACATGCGACTAACAAACCCTTTCACAACAAGTCAACTTACGCTCCTCTGCTGGTGAAAGTGACTCTCCGGCTATCTGGAAACTTTTCCTGGCTTTTGTATGCTAAATCGAGCTTTCCCTAAACTAAATTGAATTGCTCAAATTGAGGCTATGTGTTTTCCCTACACAAACTCCTGGAGAATAATTTTGGCCCTCTCTTAAGATTCCTCCATAACTAGAAACTCCTCCAGAAATCTATTGTGTTTCCCCTTTGCCACCTACTACTCGATCATTGGCTCGATCTCACTATTGAATTACCTGTGACTAGGAAATCGAACTGCCTTGACCACTGAGTATCTGCACTGGTGTATCTTCTTCAAGTGCCCATCGAATTCTTATAACCTCTATTGGGACTCCAACAACCAATATTAAATCTTAATCAAGGGCTAGGACCATCTTGAATTTTATCAATGTGAGTTATAGACAATTCTCACCTTGACTTAATTAATTTTGATTAATTAACCATATTTCCTAAGTTTAGAGTTAGGAAACATTTAAAAAATCGGTTAATAATCTAACTAATCCATCTCTAGGTGGAATTTCCAAAAACAATTTTTGGGTTTTGGAGATCTCATGTATTCTATCCTCTCCACCAAATTTCATGGCTATAACACATCCGATGCTACAAAAAAATAACATATTGTGCCCTAATTGGTTGAAGATATATTGGATAGAGTCTAGATATCATTATTGCATGCATTCATCATTAATAACATGTGAATGATAATCCTAGTGGTCAACTTTGACTCAGCTCTCCCATGAAAACTCCTTGATCCATTTCATAGATAATTACAAGGTTTTTCGGTACTAGGAAATCAACTATCATTCCTCCTTAGCGACCTTTTTCTATTTAAAAAACTCTCAAACTCTATCCTCCCAAGGAGCAAGGCACTAGTCCTCCTTTTGGGGATCACTTTAACTTTAAATCCATAAAATTTTCTCTTTCTTCTCTTTGCCCTAATTCATCCCCTTTAAGACCAGGCTCTCAAATTAGGGCTTAGTGCAAATTCCTTGGCAAGGATAATTTTTGGTGTTGGAGAGTTTAAATGCCAAAAGGATAGTGGTTGTCACAAAATCACTTATTTTGGTAGGAATTCACTTCAATTTCATCCCTGAATTTATTTTCACTAGTTTTTTTCCCTAGGTTAAATCCTAGCTTGGTGTTGCTTCAAGTTGGGGGCTTGTTTGAGGCTTTCATGTGCCTTTGTCTTGCTGAAAATCATTGTTGGAAACCCTTTCTCCTTTCCTTGACCTTCAACCATCCCAACACTCATCCCATTAAAGAAGCCATAGGACTTGTGATTCATTTAATAGGTCTCTCTAAAGAAATCATATTGCCTCCTATTGGAGATTTGAGCCTAAGTTGTGTCTTTCTTGTATAATAACTTGCACCCTAACCTTAGAATATGTTGAAAATACTGAGAGGGGGGTGAATTAGTATTTCTTAGCAATTAGTAAATTATTGATATTTTTCAGAGCCTTAATTAATCTTCAACATCAATAAAAAATCATAAATGAGCATTAGGAAATAGACACAAGAATGTTTAAGTGGAAAACCCCCTCCAGATAAGACCAACAAACACTTTTGAAATATTTTTGTGAGTACAACAAAAATTCTTCAAATCCCATGGAAAGGGAAGAATCAACTCCCTAGTACTCTATAAAAAACATTCAATTTTCCAGCTCCAATTGGAAGGACGCTTCAACAACCTGGTTTTATCAGCAGGCAGCTGAAAGGATACCCCAATACCCTTGCAAGCTCCAACTCGACCTAGCACCACCTTGAAGTGTTTTTGGGCTCCACCCTGAAGATGACTTCAATCACCTACCTAGCACCACACAACCACACTGAAAAAAATAATAATGAATTTGATATACAACTTGTGGACTCCTTTACCATGGATAATGGTCCACTTACAATAAATCAACTTCTGCAATTTTATGTGGGCTCTCGTACCAGGGATAATGAACCACTTACAATGATAACCAACATAATTATTCTTGTAAATTTTTCTTCACATGTATATTAATATGAAATCCTTTTGCCAACAACATGATTATGACCTGAATTGAAAACCAAGTGACTTCTTCAATGAAGTGCTGAACAAAATTACTTCTAATGGAGATATCAATGATGGAGGTCTGAGTGTTGATGATGATAACCTTACTGCAAAATATTTCTACAAATATTCAACTTCTGTCATCTGAAGAACATGTCACTGTATGCTTCAAATAAGACAAATCAAACAAAACTCTTACTGTTTTAGAATGATATAACCCTGCCTATTATACTGTTGCATAGGAGATAGCTGATGTTTTCTTATCTGTAGATGCCACTTGACTTCTGCAATAAAAACCCTGAATGCAAATGGATAGAATGCATCTTCCAACAAATTTGATGATACAATATATGCCTCAGTCCAATACCACAGTCCTTATCAATTTAGAAACCCTCATTGCAGTAGACTTACTCAAGAATATTGATGACTGTAAAAATTATGGCAAGTATGTATATTGTACCTTTCACTTTGCTCAAGGCCTTGCTTGTTTATGCATCATAGACTAGTCACCAGATAAAGAGTACACAACTGTTGCCTTCATAACACAAGCACTAAGCAACAATGGCAAGAGAAACCATACCTTTGAGTATGTAGGAGCTGTCACTAGTTGGCGGGCTTATGAACACGTCAAACTTCTTTAAGTCTTGAGCCCAAAAATTACTTCGTATCCTTTTGGAATAGGACTGTTTATTAGTTTCAAAAAGGTTTTGTTGATACTACAAGGCTTGTAGACTAAATTTGAATCAACACACAACTGTAATCCTTCCAGAACTGGATGCTTGTATGTTTGTCTTAATGTCTTTAGTCAAGTCGGATTCTAGAAGCAATCATTGTATATATGTGTGTCTGTGTGCAGAACGGACATCACATAAGCATGACATTGTTTGGTCGAAAGTGATGGTCATCATCTCCTTCTTTGTTGGTTCCACTGCAATGTTTCAGAATAGGCGTGTGTCAACCTTGAAGGGCTTGATTAGATTTACCAGAGAGTTTCCAAATGAGACCGCATGGAAAACACACAAGTAAACTGACACTTATGCTCAAAATTTAGTCATTAAGGGACCACACAAAATCCCTCATGTTCAGAACTAGATGCACCAGTTAATGTTATTTACTGATCTAGAAGAGCCAAACTACTAAAATGGATGAGAGCCCTTGCAAAACTTGTCAATTTTATATGAAATTCACTTTAGACAAGTCCTTTAACAATTCTGCACATCTAATTAGGAAATAGAATACTCGTTTTTTTTTCCTTTAGGAAGGTCGAATGACTTCTTCAAGGTTGCAACTAGTTTTGGTATTTCATTCCTTTAATTTGACCATTCTTCCATATGACGAGTAAACTTGGAGCACCATACTTCTTAAAAAAAGGAGACCAAGTCCTGTAGTAGGTGTGTAACAATATTTGTTGGCCTTGGAGTCTTCTTCAAGCCGCAGAGACAAACCTCTCAGTTCAAAATTTGATGTCGTAAGAGGGCCGAATAGTTGTTCTTTTAATCCAGCAAAGACGTCTGGGAATGAAGACTCGATGAAGGTAGAAAAAGATGTACTACTCCTACAAACAGAATCTCGGTCATTCACTTGCAAGAAAACTTACCCAAACCAATCAAAACCAAACCAAAAAACCTTGTCACCAAACCCTCTCATTTGATATTTCGTTGTCTCCATAAGGGCCAAATTAGATTTCAAAGAAATGTGACAATATTAGTTCATTCAAGATAATTTTTGGGAGGATAGATCGAATGTCGTATTATAGACTTTGGAGAGGCTCCATAAGAGGCAAAAAGCTCCAATTTTGGAGGGAGACTTATCATTTTAAATTTGTATGTATTGGAGGGAGAAACCCCTTAAAGGGTTTTTAAATTTGAATTTAATTTCTTTTAAAAACAAAATCCTCACATGCATTTGTAATTAATCTTTTTACCACAAGGAATATTATTTTATTTTTTGGAGAGGAACATTAATGTTTAATCATTTGACTTGATCAAAAAGGAGTTGCCACAACATCATCCTTTTGGGGCTTTTTCCCACAAGATGGGGTCTTCATCTTCAAACGGGCGTAACTCCCAAACCATGAAGTGTCTCATGGCGTGCCACATACCACCGGAAACAACTCGATGAGGAGAATCCAATAAGGATGATCTGGACCGGAAGAACCATGAATTTCCATGTCATTATGGTAAAAAAATGTGGTCCATCTCCTGGTGCTGCTTGGGTTGACCTCAATGACAACCACAAATTAGCATAATACCCGTCAAGTTACCTTATTGCATACTGGGACTCTTCCCATCGGTGAGAATCCAAAAAGAGAAGGGGGTTTTGGCTATGGTGACTGTGGACCACTATCCCATTGTTGTAACTTGGTATAATATTATCGTTGTAGGGCACCCATTTCCAAGGCCTGATAGATTTTGTTGGCAACAAGTCCCATCTCTCTGCAATGTCTCTTATAAATTGATCTAAAAAATTATAGCTCCCTAAATTAAGTCTTTTCTCCCCAAGCTAAATCTGAAAACCAAGGGGGATTTGTGAGTGACAAGCACATTGCGGGAAATATTATTTTGGTCCAAGAAAAAAATCATTCTAGAAAAACTCACAGTGAAAAGGGGATGGTTATTAAGTTGGACATAGGAAATGCCTTTGATCAAGTTGATCTTCATGGCCTTTCTAAGGCCCTCCAAAAGTTTGGGTTTGACGGTCAAGTACTCAAATGGATTTTTGCATGTATTTCAAGCCCTTCTATCTCCAATTTGGTTAATGGGAAACTTGCTAGCTTCTTCAAAGCTTCAAGAGGATTAGGGCAAGGTTGCCCTCTTTCTCCTATTTTATATAATCTCATGGACTATTCTTTGAGTAGGATACCAAATTAAGAAAGAAGAATTGAAATGCTTCCTAGAATAAGATATCTAAAAAACACTTAAAAACATAAATCATTGAAAATATATTAATGACACTTTGTTATTAGGAGGAGCCTCGGTCATAATAACTAATTAATTCAAGAACGTTATGGAAAAAATTGTTTCAACTTTTGGATGTCTCATTAACTCAAAGAAGAGTCAATTCTCAACTTGGAATGTTTGTAAGAGAATACAAGGTTAGATTTACAAAAATTTAGGCTCAATGTTGTAGATAAATGGATGGAATTCAAATATTTGGGTATTCCCCTATGGCTAAAGCCCTTTCCTCATTCGTCTTGATTTCCCATTCTATCTAAATCAGCTAAAAAATATGATAAATGGGGAGCCCTTTGGATGAAGCCATCTAGTGAGGTGATATTGATTAAACATGTCTTATCATCCCTCCCTCTGTTTAAATTTTCTACCTTGCTGACTCCTAGAATTATATAAAAAATCTCTCAAGCTATTAAGAATTTTTTCTGGCAAAGTGGAAAATCTAATTCTAAGAAATTCCATCTTGTTAAATGGGCAATTGTTCGTACCCCTAAGTGTCACGGAAAATTAGGAATAAGGGACCCCTCCCTTATGAATATAACTATTGAATTGAAGTTAGTCTAGCAGTTAATTTCCTCAAGTGAAGAATGGTGGAAATCAATGATATATCACAATTTACAAATACTTCGTAGGGAATAGGATGACTTTTCTTTATTCACCTTTATCAGTTAGAGGAGGATCATCAATTTGGAAACTCATATCCGTTGTGATCCCTCTAATCAAATATCACCTAAATTGGATACCAAGCAATGGAAAGCTTATTAATATCTAGAGTTGCAACATCATGGGGTGTCCCCCACTTAGGGAAATTGCATCTCTCCTTCCCCTATGTGAATGGTTGGCTCAACACATGTGGTTTTCCTTGGTTGATATTTTCTTGATAGGTATTTGGTTGAGATGGTACTTCTAGGGAACTCCTAATCATTAAGGAGTATAATTTTATTCTTAAGGGTTTTCTCTCGAGATATGCTTCCAATCATCGAGACAAATAAGATTATTTGAGTTGGAAATTGTCAGAATATTTGGTCAAAGAAACTTATCTCACCATATTTTTCCCTCAAGGTGAACCTCCAAAAACATGAGTTTGGGGTAGCCTCTGGCATCCCAATGGCGCTCCCAAAATCTATTTCTTTTTTTGGTCTCTTTTCCATTGGAAAATTCTCACTGCCAACATTCTTAAAAAACAAGGCATATAAGGCACCTCTAGGTGCCCTTTATGTTTCTTTTCCGACCTAAGAAACATGACACATCCCCCCTCGTGCCAAATATTTCAAGTATTTGACACCACATGTGTGACATGCATTTGACATGAGTTTAATTGGTGTTAGTGTCTTGAAATTTGGACATGTGTCCAGTGAAAAAACATCTTAAAATCGATTTATTGCCTCATTCTCATGCAATTCAGTCACAATTTTGGAGCTCTCAAAGGTTTTGGAGTGAAAATAAGGGTGATTAAGCAATGTTAGAATGAATGTTAGTGTTGGGAAATGGATTTGTCTAGGGCCTACGAATGTTATGCAGTTAATAAAAAAATTTAAATTCTTAAAGTAAAAGTGATACTTTCACTTGATTTTTTTAACATTACCATTAATTGACTCAAGATGTTTGTGAGTGGTTTCGACCTCATTGGATTTGATATGGGGAAAGCAAAATTTTAGATCCCATCCGAAATCCAATAGACATAACCACTTTCAAGATTTTAAGACTAAGGGGGTTGAAACATTTCCATTGGAGTGTATCATAGATGAGGGTATGGAATCAACGTTTAATTAAGAGGACCAAGCCTTCTATGTACCTCAATGTTGGTGGCATTGAATGTTGAACTCTATCATGACCCTAGTAAAAACATATCCATCACTCTAACATAATCTCAATTTGACATGTTAAGATTTGGTCTATCTTATTTTAATGCTTAGTGGATAATATTGGTCTGACCACTAAAAACTTGTTGCTCTGTCCACTGTCCCTGTCCTATGTGTTGCTCTCTCCATTGTCCGCTACTGTCCTATGTGTTGCTTTTATGGCGCTCTGAAGAACCTCTCTCTCAAATTGTATCTATACTACGGATGGGGAAGAACCCACGCGTTTTTTCTTAGTATAACCGCCATTTATGAGCTAATGTGAAAGCTTGCAGCGACTGAAACTTTACAAAAATGCCAAAATTTCTCTGTGTACCATCGAATTTGTTGTAAGTTGATCAAAATTTCCCTTGCAGATGCATCGAACTTATGGATTTATCTATCTCCAGTTTTGTTACTTCTCCTCGAAATTGCATTAATGTCTTGTTGTGGTTGCAATATTGGTCGGTCGTGTTGTGGTTTAAGCATAGGTTACGCCATAGGTATCTGCATCTTGAACTGGGTCATCTCTGTGTTGATGAACTAGGTCATCTCTGCGCGTCATGGTTCCAAGCAAAGATAAAATTTAAAGCACTACTTCCCCGTACTCTTGAAGCAAGTAGCAGGTAAGACCTATTAGCTTAAAGTAATTGCTACATTTAAGGGTCTATTAGGAAAGTTCTGCATGCCTTTTCACTTAGGCTTGTGCAAAAATACTTGCCCGAGCTACAAACATTAACACTCTCTCTTAGCGAAATAAGTACTTTTTGAAGAGCCACCTAGAAAAAGTTGTCCCTACGATCCCTAGCACAATGCCCAGTGCATCATTCTCTACCATGGCCTTCCTCCAAATATTCTCCTTTCTACCTCTTTAAGGACTCTAATCATCAATGCCATATAGTTCAAAAAATTCTTCAGAGCCCTACTCCTCCTAAATGTGCTGCTGAGCATCCCTCAATGTCTGCTCAAACCACCTTGGTCTCCTGAAAAAATTGGAAAGAGATACTAACGCCTCCCCACCTAAAGGTTGACTCCTTGAACTATCTTTGAAGCATCTTGCACCTCACCCTCTATCACTATTGGTGGAAACTCATGAGAGTTCCTAAGTGATCTATATTTATCAAGGGAACGAAATGGAATTTAGATTTATAACAAAAACAAAAAGATCAATAAAACTTGACTTCTATTAATAAATTAAATGTGTTGAAACTGTAAAAGTTGTGGAATGAAGCAAAATTGCTTGAGTTTCTTATCTCTGAGAAGAGATGTGACAACTACGGGCATTCACCAGAGTGCATTACAATGAGGTTGAAAGGTTCTTTTTAATATAAAGGAGTAATGAGGATAACCTTAAACATCCAAAAATGTAACCCTAGGAGATGAAATGCCAAATGGTTTGTGGTCCCAATGGAGTAAGTTGGTACATCAACTTCTCGAGGTCATAACTTTTGCATATGATCTATGTTTGGCTAGTTGAGTAGCCCATTGGAAAGGTCTAGCCAAGAAGTAAACCTTTTGATCGGGTCCTGGCCAAAGCCTCCAGATATTGCATGGGCCCCTCCCACGTCAGAAAAATTTGTTTAGAGCCTCAAAATGGCCCTGAAATTTTAGGACATGAAAAACTGTAAAAAAGTTTCTTAGCTAGAGAATTGTGTTTTGAGCCAATGGAATAAATGGGTGGAAACCAATATCCACCTGGATTAGTTCTCCCCCCTTAGGAAGCAATGGTCTGTATGGCATTGAGGGCTAATTTCTTGCAGAGAAAGTATCTTATATCAATGGATATATCTCTTAAATATCACAAATGGGTCTTCGACGAAATTTTATTTCATCACATGTGGTAAAAGTTGTAGAAAAGGGTCCATTGCCAGAAAAAATTTAAAAAAAAACCATGGTTATGGGTCATCCACAAAGCCACAGTTATGGGTAAACCACACAAAACCCTTGTCTAAGCTTGCCATTACCAAATCGTTTATGGGCCATTGACAAACCCGCGATTATGGGCTAACCACACACCCCTTCTCTTCATTGGCACTTGGCACATTGTAATCATGATGGTTATGGGTCATCATCCACAAACCCACAAATATGGATTCACCACACAAAATCCTTTTCCTCATTGTCTCATGGCATATTGTAATCATGATGGTACTTTAAACATAATGGGGTCCCTTTTGTTTAACATGGATGAATGATGAGGACCATCATTTTCTAAAGGGGGAGGACTGATCTGAATCTTAGGGGGGCTTATAACCTAAGTTCAAATGTATATGTCATAAATTCATATTATTATGTAAAAGAGAACTTGATCGATATATAACTGATAGGTGAAAATATAACCAAAGTTTAATCCTCAACAAGTCACCTTATAAGAAGGCAATAGAAAGGGAGTGAAGGCGTAGGAGAGCTCCCGAAATTGGCCTCACTGCATGTAATGGTTCTTCTTAATGGAATTCTTCTTCTCCAATTTTTAATCTCTTTTTCTAATCATATTTATGCGATGTATTCAGTTCTTGCATATTTATCAATGTTCTTGTGACTAGTTTTATGGCATATATGTATGTTTTCTCTCCTCTCCCGACATTCAAGCTTCCTAGATCTTAGCCCCCAAGATATGAATCATTGGTATTAGATCAGCTTACCACTCAATGGAAATTGGGGTTTGAAGCATATTTTAGTTTCAAAGTTTTGCAGTAATCGTCAACCTCCTTTTGGGACCCCTCAAGTCCATTTGTTGGGCCATACATTGTAAGTATAACAATTGGTCCACAAGGATTATAGGGATTTCTACTCTTGGATCTCCATTCACCATTGCGGGAGCATTATTAAATGGATTCACTACATTCATTGGTTTGCAACACAAAAATTTGATGACCTCTATAGAAACCCATGTTGCACCTATGTTTCTCTACAAACCCTTAGCATCCTTTGTGGCTCTCTGCACTTTGTATTCTTGCATTCATTGTTATTGCAGATTTATACAACCACGCCATATCCTAAAAAAATTGTATGCAACACATAGAATATTAGATGACCTCATTTCATCCATTTCTCAACTTTCCACAATGGTTTGGCCGCCATAGAAACACAATAATGGATGGTATGAAAGGCATCAATATTTAAAAATATTTGTCCTCAAAACTTGTTGATGAACGGGTTTGATCTCTTTTTCTACTACGAATGTCTTCTCGTCTCGGGGTATTCGTCCTTGTCAATACAAGTTGATATGATCCTCTAAGTGACAAACAAAATTGTCGCACTGAAAAGGGATCAGACCATCCTAGATTAATCTTCTGTCGATTTTTTTTATTAATGGAAACTTGCAATGAATTGTTATCACACGAGCAAATTGCACTGACATTAGTATTCTTTCGAACATCAATTTGTTGTTTCTGTTCTAAATACGTAACTTGATCGAATTGTCTACTCTTGTGATTCGGATGTTGATAAGTAATTATAATGATTTTATTTTCCCTTATTTTGTTTGTGTCATTTTCTGGATTTATTTGATGATCTGAAAATGTGAGAACTTCTTAGTTCTATTACAGAGATTGACTGTAGGGGCATTTACTGGATATGTCACCTTTAAAGAAATAATGAGATCCAGAGGCTACCTGGCCCTTTACAGACTTTGTCAATAGAAATAATAGAAGTAAACACTAATGATCTGAAAATGAAACTACTTGTTTGTTGTTCAAGGTATTTATTTTCCATAAACTTATGTGTGCAAACTGTTTTATATGTTTTGCAATTGGAACAAAGTGCTTTTGGTAAATTTCTGAGTCTTTTTGTGTGTAGGAGGCTTATTTATTTTTACTGTTTAGCATATTTAACTCTGGAAAAATAAAGCAATATAAATCACATAATATAACACAGCATATGATAAGGCAATTCACCCCTCCTGGGCTACATCTGTCGGGTCCAAGGCCCCCAAATGGGCATGTCCTTGCTCTTATTATGCTTAAAAATGGTTATACAGTGTGAAGAAAGCCTAAATAGGAAAAACAAGCTGTGGAAATGAGTTCAGAACACTGAAAACAGTAAAGATAGGCTTTTGTTTCACCTCCAATGGTTAACCATAGCCCAATACAGCTCCAACACTCCCTAGGCCCTAATGGCTCTTCAAGATTCTCTGCTGAAAAAGTATCTGAAGATGAGCTCCAATGGCTCTGAAACATATCTCAATGGCTTCAGAATGTTGAGAAGATACGAAATCAAAAAAAAAATTCGCTCAGAAAGGATCTCCCTATCCAAAGTTATGATCCAAACAGTATTTTCCCAATGTTAGGTAAAAATCCCACTAAAAGTGGGCTAACTGTAGTAAACTGGAGTTAAATTTGGTAATGCCGCCCAATCTAGTGGGCGCGCTCCAAAATTGGTGGAACCACTAGCCGTTAAGTTTAATGTAATTAGACATGGTCACATTTAAACTCCGCATAAACTGCCACTTAAATCGCATGCTAAACCGTTTGATAAACGTGGCATTGAATTTTTGTAGTGGCCACATGCCACACGATTATTTGAACCGTTACTCTTCGCCATGACTGTCGGTCTTTGTTAACCATCGAATTTTATGACACATGGTCACGGGCCTGTGGTCTTGTGTAGAGGGTGCTAGCCCTTAGGGGCTGGCCCCCTTTCCTCCGCCAACCATTTTTAAATGAAAATTTAAATATGCAATTTGATCCATATAAAATAAGAACTAAACGGTGGTTCAATGGTAATGCGTCCGGTTAGTCCGTGGGAGGTCGGAGGTTCGAAACTTGCAAACCATACAAAATTTTACATAACCACTATTTCACCAACCAAGGGGCCACGTGGTGCCCTCTGGGCCTGCCACGTGGCAGCCCATAACTGGTCCAAATTTGGAAAAGTCAAACCCTTGAAGAATGCATGTATGCCACATGTCGAAATCAAATTGCTCTGATTGGAATATTCCTTGGAATATTATTTTTTAAATTTTTCCAATTTGAAGTCAAACCTGGTCAAACTCAGTTTTTGAAGGATATTGTAAACTTCAAACCTTCATAACTTTCACATGCGAAGTCGGATTTGAGTGTCGTTCACAGCGTTAAGATCGTATCACCAAGGCCTATCTGGTCGCTTAGGTTCCAAGTGATTTTGAGCACTTTCAATTTTGATATTTTTCCATAGCTCTGACTTGAGCTCCTGATCACACCTCCCAAATGAGATGCTTTTGGACCCCAAAAGCTCACTGAAATGATGAATTGAACTGTAGTACATAAAATGAGAGAATAAACATCCTCTTCTCTTCAGCCCTTTAAAAATTTTCTTTGCATAGCAAATGAAATTGAACCCAAACTTGAAAGAAATTCACTCTTCCCTTCACTAATGTTGATCCTCCTATCAAGATCTGCTTTTCTTTCACTCACTCGGAAAATTACTGGCGAGAAAATTGCAGAATTAATCCGAACATCACATCCTAAATGGACTACAAGCTTCTTGGAAAATTTTTCCTAACTTGTCAACTGTTCACATGGCGAATTTTTGTTGAAAGAGCCATGTACTTGTGTCGAATCCTGACCAAGTTTTTCTTGCCATACCAAATTGCCATTTTGAAACTGTTAGGTCTCTGTACAAAGATGGATATTTTCTTTGAAGTTTTAGGGTGATGATATTAGGCTAGTTATGAAGGCCAAGGGTTTCGTTTGGTTTTCTCAGATGTTTGAACATAGTTGCTGTCTGAGACGGAAAGATCTATATGCAAATAGGTTCAAAGGTGAGAAGTTGCAAGTTAACGAAATAAGCTTTGATTCTAAAGAAAGATGATGGCTAGTTTTCAATCCATTGGGCTATGGAGTCATAAGAGAATTTAATTGAAACGTCCAGGTTCAAGAGTAATCTATGGGGCAAGTCATATAGGCCTAAGGATCTCTTTGAAGTTTGATTTATGGAATGGGGTGATACAAAAAGAAAGGGAATTAACAGATGCAGAACAAAGAGCAGCCCAGGATCTGGTAAGTACTTTGAAACTAGCCAGCCTTTGACCAGGCACTTAAGAAAAACATAGAAGCAAACTAGGATCTGGTAAGTACTTTAAAACTATCCAGCCTTTGATATACTTCTAATATAACACAGATAAAAAACAAAGGGAAACTCGAAGGCAACCTTTGGAGCAGAGACTAGCGGGCAGGGCTCACCTTTCTCCTCATCTTAGTTCTTCCTTACTTAGTTGCTTCCAAGACAATCACCAAGATAACACAGAATGGCCCGAGATCTGATAAGTACTTTGAAACTAGTCAGCTTTTGACACATCCTAAGGGAAATAGACAAATAGTTGAGCAAACAAGAAAGGGACTCAGGGCTAACCTTTGATTTCCTCAATTCATTCCTTACACAACATATATGAAAGTAACATTTAAAAATAACATTCAGCAGTGACGAAAAGATGAGGGAACGCCAGCATCTCTGTGCTTAGACCGAATTAAATCATTTCTAAATAACACAATAAGAAGAAAACATTGGGATAAAGATTTTTCAGCCAGAGAAGATCACTGGTATACAGCAAATTCTAACACTGTTTAAACTGTTCTTTATAGTGGAAAATGAAACAAATTGAAAACTGAAATAAAATGACAAGTTACAGTGAGAATAACATCACCATCAACATAGACCAGGATCCCATAAATCAGCTTGTATTGATTGCTTCAAACCGGTTACAATCTTCAAGTCCAATGTTTTAATTCACCTCTCTTCACAACCTAACCTATTTGTTACAAGCAGAGCTCCAAGAGCCCATGAAACCACTATTTACAGTCAAGAGTTTTCCACTCAGAAATAGCTACAGCGCTTCAGCAATTACATTGACAACCAACTAACAAAAAACCAACCCCTCACTCATCTTCTTCTGGAGTATTTATAGAAGGATGAGGAGGTGAGATCTGATGAAAAGATCTCAAATACAATCAATGCAGAATTAATGTCTTCCCGACCCCGTGAGGCCCGATGAAGAAATTCTACAGGTGTTACATTGCATTAATGTGTTTATACTTAAGAAGTAAGCTCGAAGAGAGCTTATGTTGACCTTTGAGGCTCTGCGTACTGTTAGGGTTACTCTGCAAACATTCTGTCATTGAAATCCGGTGCAGTAATAACTTCTTTGGTTGTTCGAGGCATAATATCTGATCTTGTTCAATAAATTCATCCTCTGATTGAGCATTCTGAGGCAATAGGTGGCACTGTGGTGGTTGAGGAATCAATTCGCCTCAAAGTATGGCGGTGGAGGCGATCTGTCTGATGAACACTTTTAGGTTTTTCTTTAATCCGTGTTCTGAGCCGGGGATTAGGCTTTTGATAACCGTCTTAGCCGTAATCCCCGCCAATTTATTCACAAAACTGCTGCTCTGGTTCATTCTGTCTTCAAAACCTGATACTCTTTCTCTGCTCTGACATCGATGGCATTCTTCGAGCTTTACAGGGATATGCGGCAACCAAAGCTCATGAAACTTTGTTGATATCATTGTTCTTCTCTGTATGATCGATTCCCTGGATAAATCGGAAGGATTGGAGTCGTCACCCTCATCCTTTAGATTTCATAGAATACGAAGAAAAAACCTTAAAAACCTACAAAATACAAGAAAAATGAGGAAATCCTGCGTTATATGGATAGACTGCATCGGAAGTCGTGCGGGAAAATGGAGAGATCGGAACCGTTGATCGTATCGCGATCAACGGTTGGCAGCAAATTGAACAGTCAATGGGGAAAAAGGTGGACTGTACAACAGAATCGGGAGAACAAATGAGATCCGTCGATCCGCGGAGATCGACGGTGGGGATCGGCTCTTGAATGCGTCGGGGAAGATTTAACGGGCGGGCGAGTTCGTTAAAGGGTGAGCGGGAAAGGCAATCATGGACCGTCGGATGGGAGGGCCCAGATCCGACGGTGGGGATGAATCCCGCTGCGGGGCCATAGGACGAGGTTTAACGTGCGGAGAATAGACACGGCACCGCGGTTTTTGGGGTGAGGTGGAGAACACGTGTCGGCCAGCAGGTGGGATCGCTGGCCGACGGTATAAAACCGCTCCCGGACGAAAGGTGGTGCGGGCACAAAACCAGTGGAAATGGAAAACAGCGCGGCGAAAGGGGGGTCCACCAGGTGAGGGGTACACTCCGCACCGTTGATCTGTGGGACAGATCGACGGCGGAGTTTTAATATGATTTTCTTTGGTGGAAAAATAAAATAAACCCGACTTTGCATTTTACAAAGGGTTTTCAATGTTTTCGGGTAATAAATTATTTCTGAGGGTTAAGCACCTGGCGGTTTTAGCACGCGGTTCCGGCGTTGGGGCATATGGAGGAAAAAACGAAAAGGGGCTTAGCCTGAGGGGCTAAAACCTAACGCATAGAAACGCATGTTTTTCTATGGTTTTTAACTGTTTTTTGCAAAAGGAGAAAGGTTCCGATAGGGTCAAAAGTGGGTTTTTAACCTTTAGGAAATGAGATTAATGGAGGAATAAGGGGTAATACATGATTTAGTGGGATTTTTATGAAGAAAAGGAAATTGGAGGATGAAGGTAAAAATGGAGGAAAGGGAGGGGAAAAAAGGAGGAGGATGCAGCAATACTTGACTTGGATTTTCTCGGGGAATCAGAGGCTGGGGAGAAGGAAAAGTATGAAGAACCAACCAGTAGTTTAGGATCTTACCGACAGACTTCAAGTACCAACAACTTTAGGCCTGAATTTGTTTCTTGAAGGCTGCAAAGAAAATTTAGCCACCAGATGATATAACTGAAAAATATAGGTGGCTAACAAGTGGCTCCACTCGGGGATGGTGCCTTGTTGAAGGCATCAAGAATTCAGACTTGATTTCTCTGGGATGTTGACTGGTGTCTGACCCATCACTTGCTCTTGCTTTATCTTGGACAAAATAATGTCAGTCATGAAAGAGAGATGAATTTCATCAATACAACTTCTACCTACCCCAATCCTACTGATCTAACATTTTTTCTTCATCAGAGTGCACTTGGATTGGCAAACTCTTTACACAACATTTTATTCTTTTGAAAACAGGAAATCTAATCTACTTCTACTCCTTATTTCTCCCTGAACCCAGATTAAACAGTTGAGCTCAGATATTCCTCTACCT
Organism: Pinus albicaulis; assembly: GCA_034641835.2. Lineage (NCBI taxonomy): Eukaryota > Viridiplantae > Streptophyta > Pinopsida > Pinales > Pinaceae > Pinus > Pinus albicaulis. Next base: position 878,369,742 of record CM076574.1, on the reverse strand, counting down.
AATCTACTGTTTGTTGGGATTAAACAGTCCAACAAACTTTTATTCTCTAATTTCTACAACAGAAATTTAAAAATAGCCAAGTCAAGATTGAGCTGTTTGACTTGCTATGATCTATGGCATAAGAACAAGTTGCACACAGATTATTATTTGCAGAAAATTTTAAATCAAAACAGAAGGCTTAAGATCTGAAAATTTCTCATTATGGCCTTCTCTTATATTCACAGCTCTGTTTTTCCTTTTCAGTGAGCTACCTTTGCTTCTCTTCTGGTTCAAGTTTGGAGCGAATTAGAACCAGGTCTTTTCTCTCTGACTCAGAAATTGGAGTAGTTTTGAGTCATTTCTTTGGAAAATTTGGTTCAGATTTTGAGTGAGTTTGAACCTTCATTTCTACCCTACTCTATCTACTGATAAGCCAAGATTAAACAGTTTGGCAAATCAAATTTGCTACCCTATCAGCAGAAAATTGAAAGCTAATTAGTCAAGATTAAACAGTTTGACCAATTAGAAGTGTGTTTCAAGGAGTGGCATTTAAGCTTGCACACTTTCAGATTTATTTCTCTTTTGTCTTTTTGGCATGGGGCCTTGCCTTTCTTGTTTTCATTCCTGCCCTCTTTTCATTTTTTCTTTGTTTTTGTATTTTCTAATTTTTCATAACTTTGAATACAAATGATGAATGGAGTATTTACAGCGAAAAAAGAAGGTAAAAGGGCTTCAAATATGAAAATAACTTAAGAAAGATAATGCTTAAGCATCCTGCCATTGACAGGACCCCCAAACAATTCTGCTCCATTCAGCTCTTGTAAGAAGAATGCATTGTTCCCAGCAACTGAATGAATGGAGTAAGGGCCAAGCCATAGATTGTCAAATTTACCATGCTTTCCCTTATCTTCCCTTTTGGAGTCCCACTTCAATACTTTGTCCCCAATCTTGAAATTGCTGGCCTTTGTTCTTCTGTCAAATATCTTCTTGATATTGTCTTGTTTTTGTAATGCTTTGTTGTACACTTCCTCTCTGGTTTGCTGAAGATGGATGGTCTGATTTATTCTTCTGATTATGTCATTGTCTTCAGTCTGCAACTCTTGAATTAACTTCATAACTGGTACACCAAGGCTGTTAGGAAAAATTGCATCTGTACCATATACAAGCTGGAAGGGTGACATACCAATGGATTTCTTCAATGTTAATCTGTCAGCCCATAGTGCATGGACCAGCTTTATGTGCCAAGACTTCTTGTTGTCCTCCAACATTTTCTTTATTATGTTCACTAAGCTTTTGTTGGAAGATTCTGCAAGTCCATTACCTTGAGGGTAATAGGTTGTGGAGTGTCCCAATGTTATCTGGTATTTGTGACAGAACTCTACCATTCTCTTTGATCCGAATGTTGCTGCATTATCTGTGATGATTTTAGTAGGACAGCCAAATCTGGAGAGGATGTTGGTTTCTATGAATTTAATGATAACTGAATCAGTGGCCTGTCTACATGGAATGGCTTCTATCCACTTAGTGAAGTAGTCTGTGGCAGTAAGGATCCACCTATGTTGGGCAGAGGATGGTGGGTGGATTTCTCCTATGAAGTCAAGTCCCCACTGTTGAAAAGGGGCTTCAACAGTAATTGGATGCAGAGGAAGGGGTAGTAATTTTCTCTTGCCCTCGAACAATTGGCATTTATGGCAAGTGGTTGTCAGTTTGTGTACATCAGGAAAAAGAGTAGGCCAAAAGAAACCAGCCCTCAAAATTTTGTTGGCTGTTGACTTCCAGTACAGATGGCCTCCACACTCTCCTTCATGGAATTCCTGCTTAATCTTTTCTGCATCCAACTCAGGCAAACATTTAAGCAATATACCACTAGAATTTTTCCAATAAAGACATTTTTCAATAATGCAATAGTTTACAGCTTTTAACTTTAGGAATCTTGCCTTTGTTTTGGATAAAGCAGGAGGTGTGTTTAAATTAAGCAAAACATAAACAATATCAGTATACCAAGGAGAATTCGCAAAATGATCTTCAACAATGGGAGTTGAGAATTCTTCTTGGTCATACAAAGCATTAATCATATTAATATCAAGAACTTCACAATTTGATTCAGCCATTAGCCTAGCTAGACCCTGACCTTTGATGAGCTTAGTGGGTTTAATCTCTAAATCATATTCAAGAATAACCGCAATCCACTTACCTCTCTTACCATCTGGATCCTGGGTTAGAATGTCTTTTACAACTGAATTTGGGACAAAGGCAATGATGTGTGAGTGAAGGATGTATACCCTGAAGTCTTTTAAAGCTTTTACCAAAGAAAAAGCCTGTTTTTCCATAATGTTATACCTCAAAGGGGCATCCCTCAAAGCCTTGCTAAAGAATGCAATGGGCTGCTCTTGCCCTTGTGGATTTTTCTGTAAGAGGACAGCAGCTATAGTATGTTCTGATGCAAATGAGAAGATATAAAAATCTTTTGAGAAATCAGGACTTATTAGAACTGGTGTTTTGGTTAAAGCTTGTTTTACCAGTTCAAAGGATGTCTTTGCTTCTGAGGTCCATTTTACCCCTTGCTCCTTTTTTAACATGTTTGTGATATTCCTAAGGAGCTCGGCCAGGTTGGGGATGAACCTTCTTAAAAATTTTATCTTTCCAATGAAAGACTGCAACTCTTTAATATTTCGAGGATGGGAGATTTGCAATATGGCCTCAATCCTCATGGGATCTATCTTTATGCCCTGTTCTGAAATGATATGCCCAAGAAGCTTGCCTTCTTGGAGACCAAATAATGTCTTCTTGGGGTTCAAAGATATCCCAAACCTTCTGCATTTCTCGAAAACTTTCCTCAAGTGTTCTAAGTGTTCTTCATCTGTTTTCGAAAACACAGTTACATCATCGAGATAGATAATGATGAAGAAGCCTAATTCTTCCGAGAATGCTATGTCCATGGCTCTCTGAAAGGTTGCTCCAGCATTCATTAAACCAAAAGGCATTTTCACATACATGAAAGTGCCCCATGGTGTAGTAAAAGTTGTCTTTAACTGATCATCGGGGTGGACTAGGACTTGATTATACCCTGAATAGCCATCCAGCAAAGAAATTCTTTTAGACCCCACCACCCTTTGCAGAATATGATCCATCTTGGGCAAAGGGTAGTTGTCTTTCAATGAAGCTTTGTTTAAATTCCTGAAGTCTATACAAAGTCTGATTTCTCCAGTCTTTTTCCTAACAGACACCAGATTAGATACCCACTCGGAATATCTAATAGGGACAATAATACCAGCATCGTGCATCTTCATGATTTCCCTCTTAACCAATGGCAACTGGACAGGGTTGATTCTGCGCAGTTTTTGTTTGAATGGTTTCTGGTTTTCTTTAAGAGGGATTTTGTGTTGTATTATTTCAGTGTCATAGGATTTAAGATCTTCGTAACTCCATGCAAAAACATCAGAAAATTCTTTAAACAGCTCTAAGTATTTGAGTTTAATGTGAGCTGGTAAATTTTTAGACAGTTTGATCAATCTCGGTTTTTCCTTACTGCCTATATTACATTCCTCCACTTCGGTTTCTACAGGTTCCAGTTTCGGTTTGTTGGCCACATCATCAAAATCAAATAGTTCTTCTAGAGGGGCCAAACCCTTGGGCAGACTATCATCTTTAGAATGCAGAGTTTCCATTTCTTCTATTTCAGGTTTTGGACTTAATTCTGTTTGGTGTGTAGATGTGATAGTCTGAAGGTTTATATCTACCAGCTGTGGAGATGGTTCTTCTTCGCCAAGAAAATTTTCTTCACTGCAGTCTGTATCATAGTCTGAATCTGAATTATGGGGTTCAAACTCATTCTTGAATTGCATGAAGTCTTCTATTTGTTTATCTCCATCAAATACCTGCCAATATTTCTTGTTATCTGGGATAGCTGGTCTGAATTTTATTTGAGAGGTGTCATCATACAGCATTGGGCAGGTTCTAGCAGCAAAGGCTAAATTGTGGGCTGCAATGTTTCTTTTTCTTGGGACAAAAGATAAGGTGTACTCCTTAAATGTTTTCAAAAGATCAATGACATCATCCCTGTAGGCCCTAAGTCTGGGGTGATTTGCATTATACTCCCCATTGACTTGCCTAATGATTAATTCAGAATCCCCATAAACATCGATTCTCTTGGCACCTAATCTTTTCAAAAGATGCAAGCCTAAGAGAAGGGATTCATATTCTGCTATGTTGTTGGAACACGGAAAGTTTAATTTGCATGAGATGCATTCTGTATGATTGTTTTCTGTGTTAGTGATCCAGACACCTGCACCAGCATTTGTTTTGGTGCATGACCCATCAAAATACATAGTCCAGAGAGGCAGATTTTCCGTTTGATGAATGGACTTTGTATCATTTGATTCCTCAGGTGCTTCATTGGGTTGAGGACTGTCATTCTGACTGTCAAGTTTTAAGTTCAACGGGTTGATGACTTGCAGTTCAAGATCTGTGTTTAGCTTGCTAGGATCTTCAGGCATAATAGACCGTTTTGGCACTTCAGCACTGTTTTCCTCCTCTTTTACTTCAGCCATGGATTCTATTGAAATAATTTGTTCTGTGAGTGTTTCGTTATTAAACATGATAAAAGAATCAAGGCTCGTGTTTATAGCATAAAGAGGGGAGTTTTGAGGCCTATCCTGACTTGTCACTGTGTACTGCATGTGGGATTCCCTGTAAAGTCTTCTAGTCTGATTAAAAACAGGGATAGTCGCATAAGTCATATCCATCTGCATGGTTCCCTGCAGTTTAGCACCCCAAGATCTTGATAAAAGCATTCCATACTTTGGGGGGACATCAGCCACAACAACATCCATGACTAAACATTTGGCTGGGATCTGGGCTAAGTTAACACAGAGATCCTTTATCAAACCTAGACATTTAACTCTGCTTGAGTCAAAAGAGTACAAATCTTTGTAAGGTCTGGTAATTTCAAGACCCAGGCTTTCCATTACAGCTTTTGGCATTAAATTATGGGAAGCGCCTGAGTCATGCATAGCATTGTGCAGAATTTTGTCATGAACGTTCAAGCTTACATAAAAGGGAGGGATAGGACCCTCTTGGAACTTTCCTTCAATCTCAGGACCAAAAATAAGCTCTGGTTGGTCATCATTAAGATTGAGGGTGTCTTCATTATTTTCTAAGTTCAAAGCCTTCAAAATTTTGGACCTATATACATGTTGGGCAGCTAACTCAGTCAAAGGAACAGAGATTTTGATCTTTGAGATTTCCTGTTCCAGGCTGAAAAGGTTTTGATTCTTTAAAGCATTGACTTCAGCCCTGTTTACTGCCACTTTATCAGCAATAACAACTTGCTGATTTGGTTTATCTGCAACTGGAACAGTTGTTCTACCAGGAGTACTAACTGAGGTGCTAGTACTACTAATGTTTGCACTCTGTTTTTCAATATTTTGAGTGTCTTTCTCTTTACCACTACCAGAATCAACAGCCACCGCTTTGTCCTTTTGTTTGATTGTTTTGGACTTGGTTGCAGAGCTGTTTTGAGAAGGTTTGTCAGAGGTTTTATTGTTGGGGGTTTGTTGATTAGATCTACTTCTGAGTTCATATTCCCTTAGAGGCTCTATGACAGTGTTTTCCATATTTTGATAGCTATTCTGATTACCATCTCTTCTGTCATCATAAGGCGTATACAGACCTTGTTTCTCATCATAATGAACCTCAAAGTCATCATCATCCACCCCAAATAAGTTTATATCATCTTCCTCTGTTATTTGATCTGTTTGTTCAACCTCACTTAAAAAGTTCTGATGAAAGGGAGGAATGACCTGCTGATCATCTTCCCTGGGTCTGTTTGGAGGCTGATTTCTTCTAAGATTCTGATTCTGGTTTTGGTTTCTGTTTTGAGGAGCGTTTTGATTTAGACTTGCTTGTGCTCTCTCTAGAATGCTCATTTTCTCCATCATTTCTTCCATCATTCTTTCCATCTTTGAGCTTGAAGTAGAAGGGGTGGATTCCTCTCTAAAAGATACTCTCTTTTCAGCTTTCATCCTTGCTCTCTTCTCCATAAGGTTTACCTCCACAGAAAGAGCACCTCTTTGCATATCTTCAAGGGTTGCAAAGACTCTTTCTCTGAGCGAATAAGTCATATCTGGATCAAACCCTTCAGGAAATTTGTTTAAGGCTGATCCCTGAGGAGGTTTCAGTTCAGGGGAAAGTGCATTATACACACTGTTGAATCTGGTACAATAAGCTTGTACACTTTCCCCAGGGTTCCTATGGAGATTGTTATAGTCAGCAAGGACTTGGAGAGGGTTTTTCCTTACTTCCCATTTGTTTAAAAATGTTTGATGGAAGGCTTGAAGGTCGTTAATACTATGGGGGGTTAAACCTTTAAACCATTTTCTCACATCTCCCCCCAAACTTTGAGCAAACAATCTGATTTTGACAGATTCATTATCGATTTCATTTCTATCAAAGTAGTCATTCATCTTGTCCACATGCTGAGATGTTGTTATGGTATTATTAGCATCATACAATGGAATTTTGGACTGATAATCTTGTGGAAGATTGACTAATGGTACAGGAAGGACTAAGGGAGCATACCATGCTGCCATGATATGTGGTGGGGGTGGATTTACAAGCGGAGGTGTGGGTTGAAGTGGAGTGGTTTGAACAGTGGATGAAAGATGAACAGAAGTGGATGGAAGAGCAGTAGACCTCTGAGCTGATCTCGGATGAGAGACACCTAGATTATGTAAGAAATGTAAATCAGGAGGTGTTGATTCTCTATTCTCAAGAGTTTTAGTGGTTTCGGGAGATGAAAGTGTAGGCTCAGAATCTAACTGATCTAAATCACCTAATGACCTAGTTCTGAATGGGTTTAATAAGTCAATCTGTGATTCATGAAGAGCTGAAAGGTTTTTAGGGACTGAATTAGCTCTTAGGGGTGGTCTGAAAATAGTCGAAGATTGTATCCTAGGAGACTTCCTAAGAATCCTTTCTGGGTTATCAACTATTTCAGGAGGATCTGGGTCAGGATGGGCTCTAGTGTGAATCTTTTTAGGAGCCACAATGTTTATATATTTAGACCCAACTAAACAGGAGAAGTTCAACCAGATATGACAATATTTAGACGGTTAACTAATCTCGTTCTCTCAATTCGAATCCTGCAGTCCTTTAACTGAGTTTGAATGTCGTTATAATGATAAGGGTTCTTCCCAGTGGAGTCTTAAGGTCTTTTCGGGATGGTGGAGTCGCCAGGTGGATGGTTCAGAATGTTTTCAACGGAGTACACTGTCCACCGCAGTGTTTGTGAAACATTCCTTTTCAAGGGTATCTCAAAACACAACAAACTCTAACCAGAGATTGACTGGGAGGGCATTCACCAGATATGTCTCCCTCAAAAGAGGATGAGATCCAGAGGCTACCTGGCCCTTTCCAGACTCTGTCTAAGAGTATAAGGTAAAACACATCAAAGACGTAGACAAGATATCAAAACTAGTGTTTTACTACCAATCTGAAATGTTTTTGGTATTTTCTGAGTTGTCTATATTGTGGTTTAAAAGAATGTCCTAACTTTGCCTCAAAACTTAGCTACGGTTATGAAACAAAGACAGTCTATCCTTATGGCTAAGCTAGCTGATTTTCCAAGGTTAGATAAAAACTTAAAAGAATCCTAGGATTGACCTAGTTTGTCACTGATTCAATTGATCTTCATCCTAATTACCATTTTCTTGATAGTGCTTGAAAAGGCTTCTTTTTACTCTCAAGATGTTATATGAAGATTCTGGGTGAGGAATTCCCCAGCGGAGTCGCCAGAAATGTTAGGTTCTGGTGGCTCAAGCTGGCTAATAAAGCAAGTGCTTCTATGAACCCCAATGCAAACTTTTCTTATGAATAGGTTTGAAATAGATTTAAATGTGAAAGACTCTAAGTTTTTCCCCAGCGGAGTCGCCAGAAATGTTAGGTCTCTGTAACAAGCAAGATTGGTAAAGTCCGATCACAGAGTTAACATCATTTCAACCAACTTTGGGATTCTAGGATCTAGCCCTCCTGAATTTGGAGAGGGATCTCTCCAATATGTACAAAGATGGATATTGTCTTTGAAGTTTTAGGGTGATGATATTAGGCTAGTTATGAAGGCCCAAGGGTTTGGTTTGGTTTTCTCAGATGTTTGAACATAGTTGTTGTCTGAGACGGAAAGATCTATATGCAAATAGGTTCAAAGGTGAGAAGTTGCAAGTTAACGAAATAAGCTTTGATTCTAAAGAAAGATGATGGCTAGTTTTCAATCCATTGGGCTATGGAGTCATAAGAGAATTTAATTGAAACGTCCAGGTTCAAGAGTAATCTATGGGGCAAGTCATATAGGCCTAAGGATCTCTTTGAAGTTTGATTTATGGAATGGGGTGATACAAAAAGAAAGGGAATTAACAGATGCAGAACAAAGAGCAGCCCAGGATCTGGTAAGTTCTTTGAAACTAGCCAGCCTTTGACCAGGCACTTAAGAAAAACATAGAAGCAAACTAGGATCTGGTAAGTACTTTGAAACTAGCCAGCCTTTGATACACTTCTAATAGAACACAGATAAAAAACAAAGGGAAACTTGAAGGCAACCTTTGGAGCAGAGACTAGCGGGCAGGGCTCACCTTTCTCCTCATCTTAGTTCTTCCTTACTTAGTTGCTTCCAAGACAATCACCAAGATAACACAGAATGGCCCAAGATCTGATAAGTACTTTGAAACTAGTCAGCTTTTGACACATCCTAAGGGAAACAGACAAATAGTTGAGCAAACAAGAAAGGGAATCAGGGCTAACCTTTGATTTCCTCAATTCATTCCTCACACAACATATATGAAAGTAACATTTAAAAATAACATTCAGCGGTGACGAAAAGATGAGGGAACGCCAGCATCTCTGTGCTTAGACCGAATTAAATCATTTCTAAATAACACAATAAGAAGAAAACATTGGGATAAATATTTTTCAGCCAGAGAAGGTCACTGGTATACAGCAAACTCTAACACTGTTTAAACTGTTCTTTATAGTGGAAAATGAAACAAATTGAAAACAGAAATAAAATGACAAGTTACAGTGAGAATAACATCACCATCGGCATAGACCAGGATCCCATAAATCAGCTTGTATTGATTGCTTCAAACCGGTTACAATCTTCAAATCCAATGTTTTAATTCACCTCTCTTCACAACCTAATCTATCTGTTACAAGCAGAGCTCCAAGGGCCCATGAAACCACTATTTACAGTCAAGAATTTTCTACTCAGAAACAGCTACAGCGCTTCAGCAATTACATTGACAACCAACTAATCCAACCCCTCGCTCATCTTCTTCTGGAGTATTTATAGAAGGATGAGGAGGTGAGATCTGATAAAAAGATCTCAAATACAATCAATGCAGAATTAATGTCTTCCTGACCCCGTGAGGTTCGATGAAGAAATTCTACAGGTGTTACATTGCATTAATGTGTTTATACAGATGAAGTAAGCTCGAAGGGAGCTTGTTTTGACCTTTGAGGCTCTGCGTACTGTTAGGGTTACTCTGCAAACATTCCGTCGTTGAAATCTGGTGCAGTAATAACTTCTTTGGTTTTTCGAGGCATAATATCTGATCTTGTTCAATAAATTCATCCTCTGATTGAGCATTCTGAGGCAATAGGTGGCACTGTGGTGGTTGAGGAATCAATTCGCCTCAAAGTATGGCGGTGGAGGCGATCTGTCTGATGAACACTTTTAGGTTTTACTTTAATCCGTGTTCTGAGCCGGGTATTAGGCTTTTGATAACTGTCTTAGCCGTAATCCCCGCCAATATACCCATAAAACTACAGCTCTGGTTCACTCTTGTCTTCAAAATTTGATACTCTTTCTCTGCTCTGATACTGACGGCATTCTTCAAGCTTTACAGGGATGTGCGGCAACCAAAGCTCATGAAACTTTGTAGATATCATTGTTCTTCTCCGTATGATCGATTCCCTGGATAAATCGGAAGGACTGGAGTCGTCACCCTCATCATTTATATTTTCATAGAATACGAAGAAAAAACCTTAAAAACCTGCAAAATACAAGAAAAACGAGGAAATCCTGCGTTATATGAATAGACTGCATCGGAAGTCGTGCGGGAAAATGTAGAGATCGGGACCATTGATCGTATCGCGATCAACGGTTGGGAGCAAATTGAACAGTCAACGGGGAAAAGGTGGACTGTACAACGGAATCGGGAGAATAAATGAGAGCCGTCGATCTGCGGAGATCGACGGTGGGGATCGGCTCTTGAATGCGCCGGGGAAGATTTAACGGGCGGGCGAGTTCGTTAAAGGGTGAACGGAAAAGGCGATCAGGGACCGTCGGATGGGAGGGCCCAGATCCGACGGTGGGAATGAATCCCGCTGCGGGGCCATAGGACGAGGTTTAACGCGCGGGCAATAGACATGGCACGGCGGTTTTGGGGTGAGGTGGAGAACACGTGTCGGCCAGCGTGTGGGATCGCTGGTCGACAGCATAAAACCGCTCCCGGACGAAAGGTGGTGCGGGCACAAAACCGGTGGAAATGGAAAACAGCGCGGCGAAGGGGGGGGTCCACCAGGTGAGGGGTACACTCCGCACCGTTGATCCGTGGGACAGATCGACGGCGGAGTTTTAATATGATTTTCTTTGGTGGAAAAAATAAAATAAACCCGACTTTTCATTTTACAAAGGTTTTCAATGTTTTCGGGTGATAAATTATTTCTGAGGGTTAAGCGCCTGGCGGTCTTAGCACACGGTTCTGGCGGGGGGACGTATGGATGGAGAGAAAGCAGGGACTTAGCCTGAGGGGCTAAAGCCTAACGCATAGAAAACACATGTTTTCCTATGGTTTTTAACTGTTTTTTGCAAAAGGAGAAAGGTTCTGATAGGGTCAAAAGTGGGTTTTTAACCTTTAGGAAATGAGATTTAATGGAGGAATAAGGGGTAATACATGATTTAGTGGGGTTTTTTGCGAAGAAAAGGCAATTGGAGGATGAGGGTAAAAATGGGGGGAAAGGGAAGGGAAAAAGGAGGAGGATGCAGCAATACTTTGACTTGGATTTTCTTGGGGAATCAGAGGCTGGGGAGAAGGAAAAATATGAAGAACCACCAGTAGTTTAGGATCTTACCAACAGACTTCAAGTACCAACAATTTTAGGCCTGAATTTGTTTCTTGAAGGCTGCAAAGAAAATTTAGCCACCAGCTGATATAATTTGAAAAACATGGGTGGCTAACAGAAACCATATGACACATGATGTACTTTGTGCCCTCTTTGCTTACATGCCTTTCCAACTCATGGAATCTTGCACTGCTTTGCACTAACACTTCGTTCTCTGCACCAAAGGAACCTTGTGCAACATACGACAACAACAACAAGTTGACAATGAAATGTGCTATACAATTGACACACAAAATCTTTAACAAGTATGCACACAATCGACACAAGTCGATAAACATGTATGACACAATTGACACAAGTCGATAAACAACAAGATACATCTTGAAAAACACGTGTATGTATCATGTACAATGAACTATATACAGTTTGCTAATTACACATACAACCTCTTATGTACATGTGCAACTTCAACTCTTCTTTTCAAATACCAACAGGTACATCATCCCAAAAACATGTGGGTGACTAAGAGCTGAACCAAAAGACATTTATGCAACATAAGTGAGTATCATACTCATCCTTTACACCTCCATGGCAAAAATTTGCAACAACAAAGAAATTTCTTCAACTGAAACTGCTTTACATGCAATCTTGCATCAAACTTTTCAACTAAAATACATGCATACCAAGCTGAAATTTGCATGTACAAATTGAAGATGACTTACTACATTAAGAAGTTAATCCACTTCTTACCAAGCCAAATCCATGGTGTCTTTTGCTGCAACCGCAATTCTTCATGTGAATCTTCCATTTCCACATCGATAATGGACTCCATAGATCCACTTGCGCCAAATTGTTTGTCCCTTAGCTGCATATGCTTTCGACGATGAGTTGGATGCAAGGTCAAACAATGAGAGACATCATGTCCCTTCCTTTGACAAAATGTGCAACTTTTAAGCACTTTCTGAGAAAGTTCTCGTTGCCTCTTCTGCTTCCTGTGTGCTTTCTTTTTCAACCAACGACTTGAAGCAACATGGTTAACTTCACCACAAAATGTGCAACAAAATTTTATTTCATTTGAACAAGAAAAATGATCATTCTTTGTTGAAACATAATCAAATTGATCATGTGAATGATTATACTTCTTTTGCTACATGGAATGTCCATCATTTTTGTCTTCGAAAAACGATGAACTAGTAGAGGAAACAACTTTCCTTTTCAGACTTTCATCAATGTTCTTGTCTTGAAAACTGTTTACATTTGCATGCTCGCCATAAGCGACATGTTTACCTACTACTTATTGCAATGATGCCTTCAAACAATGGCAATCATCCTTAAAACAATTTTGACATATATGTATTTGAGAACTTGGGATAAAGGTTCTCTTAAAATTTGCATTACATGCATTCAAGGATTTGAATTCTTTGCCATAAAACTACTCATATCCAAGACCAACATTCTTGGGACGCTGCACCACCGAAATAGGGTCAACCATGCCTTCTGCATGCTTGCCCAAACCTTTGCCTTCATGATAGCCCATCTTAAACATTAATTTGGACCCTACACCCCTTGTATGTTTTTCAAAAGAACCGACACACTTTTCGATAGAGGAAATTGAAGACAAGTTTGAATGGTTTACCTCTTCCTCACGCTTGTTCTTGTACAAAGCTTCTTGAGCTTGAAGGAGTTGTTTATCCATGTCATGCAACCTTTGGAGAATTGTTTCCTTCTCTCCCTGCATGGCTAACAATTGTGCATGAAGCTTAACACTTTTTCTTTGATCCTCAATGAGAATCTGCACCATGTCCTTCACCTTAATGAACTCATTCTTCATGTCATCATTGAAGAATATCGTGAAGGAGGAAACTTCACTTGTAGAAGAAGTTGACATTATGTAAATGGTCAAATTAACAAAAGGAACTTCCAGAGAAAAGTTCTCAAAGCTTTCCAACAAATGACAAGCTCTTAACCAAATGTTAGTAAAGACCCCTTCTTATTCAAGCAGCCATAAAACACAAACTATTGGAGTTTGTTTTCCAAAGACAATCTTGAGGTACTTTGGGATAAGGAAATAGCCTACAACTCTTTTTTCCTTTCCAAGACTTAGCTATCAACAACTATCTTTTGAACTCAAGAAAACTCATACAAGCAACCATTTTTAAACCAATAAAACAGTAAGATTGATTGTTTTAACACCTTTTGCTCAACAAAAAATGCTCATTCAATGCTCAAACTGGCTCTGATACCAATCTGATCTGAAAATGTGAGAACTTCTTAGTTCTATTACAGAGATTGACTGTAGGGGCATTTACTGGATATGTCACCTTTAAGGAAAGAATGAGATCCAGAGGCTACCTGGCCCTTTATAGACTATGTCTATAGAAATAATAGAAGCAAACACTAATGAACTGAAAATGAAACTACTTGTTTGTTGTTCAAGGTATTCATTTTCCATAAACTTATGTGTGCAAACTATTTTATATGTTTTGCAATTGGAACAAAGTTCTTTTGGTAAATTTGTGTGTAGGAGGCTTATTTATTTTTACTGTTTAGCATATTTAACTCTGGAAAAACACAGCAATATAAATCACATAATATAACACAGCATATGATAAGGCAGTTCAACCCTCCTGGGCTACATCTGTCGGGTCCAAGGCCCCAAAATGGGCATGTCCTTGCTCTTATTATGCTTAAAAATGGTTATACAGTGTGACAAAAGCCTAAACAGGGAAAACAAGCTGTGGAAATGAGTTCAGAACACTGAAAACAGTAAAGATAGGCTTTTGTTTCACCTCCAATGGTTAACCATAGCCCAATACAGCTCCAACACTCCCTAGGCCCTGATGGCTCTTCAAGCTTCTCTGCTGAAAAAGTACCTGAAGATGATCTCCAATGGCTCTGAAACCTATCTCAATGGCTTCAAAATGCTGAGAAGATACGAAATCAAAAAAAAATCACTCAGAAAGGATCCCCCTATCCAAAGTTATGATCCAAACAATATTTGCCCAATGTTAGGTAAAAATCCCACTAAAAGTGGGCTAACTGTAGTAAACTGGAGTTAAATTTGGTAATGCCGCCTAATCTGGTGGGCGCACTCCAAAATTGGCGGAACCACTAGTCGTTAATTTTAATGTAATTGGATGTGGTCACATTTAAACTCCGCATAAACTGCCACTTAAACCGCATGCTAAACCGTTTGATAAACGTGGCATTGAATTTTTGTAGTGGCCACATGCCACACGATTATTTGAACTATTACTCTCTTCCGTGACCACCAGTCTTTGTTAACCGTCGGATGTTATGGCCCATGGTCACGGGCCTGTGGTCTTGTGTAGAGGGTGCTGGCCCTTAGGGGCTGGCCCCCTTTCCTCCGCCAACCATTTTTAAATGAAAATTTAAATATGAAATTTGATCCATATAAAATAAGAACTAAATGATGGTTCAATGGTAACGCGTCTGGTTAGTCTGCGGGAGGTCGGAGGTTCTAAACTTGCAGACCATACAAAATTTTACATAACCACTATTTCACCGACCAGGGGGCCATGTGGTGCCCTCTAGGCTTGCCACGTGGCAGCCCATAATTGGTCCAAATTTGGAAAAGTCAAACCCTTGATGAATGCCTGTATGCCACGTGTCGAAATCATATTGCTCTGATTGGAATATTCCTTGGAATATTATTTTTAAAATTTTTCCAATTTGAAGTCAAACCTGGTCAAACTCGGTTTTTGAAGGATATTGTAAACTTCAAACCTTCATAACTTTCACATGCGAAGTTGGATTTGAGTGTCGTTCACGGTGCTAGGATCGTATCACCGAGGCCTATCCGATTGCTTAGGTTCCAAGTGATTTTGAGCACTTTCAATTTTGAGCTTTTTCCATAGCTCTGACTTGAGCTCCTGATCACACCTCCCAAATGAGAGGCTTTTGGACCCCAAAAGCTCCCTGAAATGATGAACTGAACTATAGTACATAAAATGAGAGAATAAACATCCTCTTCTCTTCAGCCCTTCAACAATTTTCTTTGCATAGCAAATGAAATTGAACCCAAACTTGAAAGAAATTCACTCTTCCCTTCACTGATGTTGATCCTCCTGTCAAGAGCTGCTTTTCTTGCATTCACTCAGCAAATTACTGGCGAGAAAATTGCAGAAGTAATCTGAACATCACGTCCTAAATGGACTACAAGCTTCTTGGAAAAAATTTCCTAACTTGTCAACTGTTCACGTGGCGAATTTTTGCTGAAAGAGCCATGTACTTGTGCCGAATCTCGACCAAGTTTTTCTTGCCATACCAAACTGCCATTCTGAAACTAGATGACACTTGATGTACTTTGTGCCCTCTTTGCTTGCATGCCTTTCCAACTCATGGAATCTTGCACTGTTTTGCACTAACAAATCGTTCTCTGCACCAAACGACACCAAAGGCACCTTGTGCAACATACGACAAGAACAACAAGTTGACAATGAAATGTGCTATACAATTGACACACAAAATCTGTAACAAGTGTGCACACAATCGACACAAGTCGATAAACATGTATGACACAATCGACACAAGTTGATAAACAACAAGATACATCTTGACAAACACATGTGTATGTATCATGTACAATGAACTACATACAGTTTGCTAATTACACATACAACCTCTTATGTACATGTGCAACTTCAACTCTTCTTTTCAAATCCAATAGGTACATCATCCCAAAAACATGTGGGTGACTAAGAGCTGAACCAAAAGACATTTCTGCAACATAAGTGAGTATCATACTCATCCTTTACACCTCCATGGCGAAAATTTGCAACAACAAAGAAATTTCTTCAACTGAAACTGTTTTACATGCAATCTTGCATCAAACTTTTCAACTGAAATACATGCATACCAAGCTGAAATTTGCATGTACAAATTGAAGATGACTTACAGCATTAAGAAGTTAATCCGCTTCTTACCAAGCCAACTCCATGGCGTCTTTTGCTGCAACCGCAATTCTTCATGTGAATCGTCCATTTCCACATCGATAATGGACTCCATAGATCCACTTGCGCCAAATTGTTTGTCCCTTAGCTGCATATGCTTTCGACGATGAGTTGGATGCAAGGTCCAATAATGAGAGACATCATGTCCCTTCCTTCGACAAAATGTGCAACTTTTAAGCACTTTCTGAGAAAGTTCTCTTTGCCTCTTCTTCTTCCTGTGTGCTTTCTTTTTCAACCAGCAACTTGAAGCAACATGGTTAACTCCACCACAAAATGTGCAACAAAATTTTCTTTCATTTGAACAAGAAAAATGATCATTCTTTGCTGAAACATAATCAAATTGATCATGTGAATGATTATACCTCTTTTGCTGCATGGAATGTCCATCCTTTTTGTCTTCGAAAGACGATGAACTAGTAGAGGAAATAGCTTTCCTTTTCAGACTTTCATCAATGTTCTTGTCTTGAAAACTGCTTACATTTGCATTCTTTCCATAAGCGACATGTTTACCTACTACTTGCTGCAATGATGCCTTCAAACAATGGAAATCATCCTTAAAACAATTTTGACATATATGTATTTGAGAACTTGGGATAAAGGTTCTCTTAAAATTTGCATTACATGCATTCAAGGATTTTAATTCTTTGCCATAAAACTACTCATATCTAAGACCAACATTCTTGGGACGCTCCACAACCGAAATAGGGTCAACCATTCCTTCTGCATGCTTGCCCAAACCTTTGCCTTCATGATAGCCCATCTTAAACATTAATTTGGACCCTACACCCCTTGTATGTTTTTCAAAATAACCGACACACTTTTCAATAGAGGAAATTGAAGACAAGTTTGAATGGTTTACCTCTTCCTCACACTTGTTCTTGGACAAAGCTTCTTGAGCTTGAAGGAGTTGTTTCTCCATGTCATGCAACCTTTGGAGAATTGTTTCCTTCTCTTCCTGCATGGCTAACAATTGTGCATGAAGCTTAACACTTTTTCTTTGATCCTCAATGAGAATCTGCATCATGTCCTTCACCTTAATGAACTCATTCTTCATGTCATCATTGAAGAATATCGTGGAGGAAACTTCACTTGTAGAAGAAGTTGACATTATGTAAATGGTCAAATTAACAAAAGAAACTTCCAAAGAAAAGTTCTCAAAGCTTTCCAACAAATGACAAGCTCTTAACCAAATGTCAGTAAAGACCCCTTCTTATTCAAGCAGCCATAAAACACAAACTATTGGAGTTTGTTTTCCAAAGACAATCTTGAGGTACTTTGGGATAAGGAAATAGCCTACAACTCTTTTTTCCTTTCCAAGACTTACTATCAACAGCTATATTTTCAACTCAAGAAAACTCATACAAGCAACCATTTTTAAACCAATAAAACAGTAAGATTGACTCTTTTAACACCTTTTTCTCAACAAAAAATGCTCATTCAATGCTCAACCTAGCTCTGATACCAATCTGATCTGAAAATGTGAGAACTTCTTAGTTCTATTACAGAGATTGACTATAGGGGCATTTACTGGATATGTCACCTTTAAGGAAAGAATGAGATCCAGAGGCTACCTGGCCCTTTACAGAGTCTGTCTATAGAAATAATAGAAGTAAACACTAATGATCTGAAAATGAAACTACTTGTTTGTTGTTCAAGGTATTCATTTTCCATAAACTTTTGTGTGCAAACTATTTTATATGTTTTGCAATTGGAACAAAGTTCTTTTGGTAAATTTGTGTGTAGGAGGCTTATTTCTTTTTACTGTTTAGCATATTTAACTCTGGAAAAACACAGCAATATAAATCACATAATATAACACAACATATGATAAGGCAGTTCACCCCTCTTGGGCTACATCTGTCGGGTCCAAGGCCCCCAAATGGGCATGTCCTTGCTCTTATTATGCTTAAAAATTGTTATACAATGTGAATAAATCCTAAAAATGGAAAACAAGCTGTGGAAATGAGTTCAGAACACTGAAAACAGTAAAGATAGGCTTTTGTTTCACCTCCAATGGTTAACCATAGCCCAATACATCTCCAACACTCCCTAGGCCCTGATGGCTCTTCAAGCTTCTCCACTGAAAAAGTACCTGAATATGAGCTCCAATGGCTTTGAAACCTGTCTTAATGGCTTCAGAATGCTAAGAAGATACGAAATCAAAAAAAAAATCGCTCAGAAAGGATCTCCCTATCCAAAGTTATGATCCAAACAGTGTGTGCCCAATGTTAGGTAAAAATCCCACTAAAAGTGGGCTAACTGTAGTAAATTGGAGTTAAATTTGGTAATGCCGCCTAATCTGGTGGGCGCGCTCCAAAATTGGCGGAACCACTAGCCGTTAAGTTTAATGTAATTGGACGTGGTCACAATTAAACTCCGCATAAACTTCCACTTAAACTGCATGCGAAACCGTTTGATAAACGTGGCATTGAATTTTTGTAGTGGCCACATGCCACGCGGTTATTTGAACCGTTACTCTCCGCCATGATCGCCAGTCTTTGTTAACCTCCGGATGTTATGGCCCATGGTCACGGGCCTATGGTCTTGTGTAGAGGGTGTTGGCCCCCTTTCCTTCGCCAACCATTTTTAAATGAAAATTTAAATATGTGATTTGATCCATATAAAATAAGAACTAAACGGTGGTTCAATGGTAACGCGTCCGGTTAGTCCACGGGTGGTCGGAGATTCGAAACTTGCAAACCATACAAAATTTTACATAACCACTATTTCACTGACCAGGGAGCCACGTGGTTCCCTCCGGGCCTGCCACGTGGCAGCCCATAATTGGTCCAAATTTGGAAAATTCAAACCCTTGACGAATGCCTGTATGCCACGTGTCGAAATCAGATTGCTCTGATTGGAATATTCCTTGGATTATTCTTTTTTAAATTTTTCCAATTTGAAGTCAAACCTAGTCAAACTCAGTTTTTGAAGGATATTGTAAACTTCAAACCTTCATAACTTTCACATGCGAAGTCGGATTTGAGTGTCATTCATGACGTTAGGATCGTATCATCGAGGCCTATCCGGTCGCTTAGGTTCCAAGTGATTTTGAGCACTTTCAATTTTAAGCTTTTTCCATAGCTCTGATTTGAGCTCCTGATCACACCTCCCAAATGAGAGGCTTTTGGACCCCAAAAGCTCACTGAAATGATGAAATGAACTATATTACATAAAATGAGAGAATAAACATCCTCTTCTCTTCAGCCCTTCAAAAATTATTTTTGCATAGCAAATGAAATTGAACCCAAACTTGAAAAAATTTCACTCTTCCCTTCACTGATGTTGATCCTCCTGTCAAGAGCTTCTTTTCTTGCACTCACTCGGCAAATTACTGGCGAGAAAATTGCAGAAGTAATCTGAACATCACGTCCTAAATGGACTACAAGCTTCTTGGAAAAATTTTCCTAACTTGTCAACTGTTCACATGGCGAATTTTTGCTGAAAAAGCCATGTACTTGTGCCGAATCCCGACCAAGTTTTTCTTGCCATACCAAAATGCCATTCTGAAACCAGATGACACTTGATGTACTTTGTGCCCTCTTTGCTTGCATGCCTTTCCAACTCATGGAATCTTGCACTGCTTTTCACTGACACTTCGTTCTCTGCACCAAATGACACCAAAGGCACCTTATGCAACATACGAGATCAACAACAAGTTGACAATGAAATGTGCTATACAATTGACACACAAAATCTATAACAAGTGTGCACACAATCGACACAAGTCGATAAACATGTATGACACAATCGACACAAGTCGATAAACAACAAGATACATCTTGACAAACACATGTGTATGTATCATGTACAATGAACTATATACAGTTTGCTAATTAAACATACAACCTCTTATGTACATGTGCAACTTCAACTCTTCTTTTCAAATACCAACAGGTACATCATCCCAAAAACATGTGGGTGACTAAGAGCTGAACCAAAAGCAATTTCTGCAACATAAGTGAGTATCATACTCATCATTTACACCTCCATGGCGAAAATTTGCAACAACAAAGAAATTTCTTCAACTTAAACTGCTTTACATGCAATCTTGCATCAAACTTTTCAACTGAAAAACATGCATATCAAGCTGAAATTTGCATGTACAAATTGAAGATGACTTACTGCATTAAGAAGTTAATCCACTTCTTACCAAGCCAACTCTATGGCGTCTTTTGCTGCAACCGCAATTCTTCATGTGAATCTTCCATTTCCACATCGATAATGGACTCCATAGATCCACTTGCGCCAAATTGTTTGTCCCTTAGCTGCATATGCTTTGGACGATGAGTTAGATGCAAGGTCCAACAATGAGAGACATCATGTCCCTTCCTTTGACAAAATGTGCAAATTTTAAGCACTTTCTGAGAAAGTTCTCTTTGCCTCTTCTGCTTCCTGTGTGCTTTCTTTTTCATCCAGCAACTTGAAGCAACATGGTTAGCTCCACCACAAAATGTGCAACAAATTTTTCTTTCATTTGAACAAGAAAAATGATCATTCTTTGTTGAAACATAATCAAATTGATCATTTGAATGATTATACCTCTTTTTCTGCATGGAATGTCCATCCTTTTTGTCTTCAAAAGACGATGAACTAGTAGAGGAACAGCTTTCCTTTTCAAACTTTCATCAATGTTCTTGTCTTGAAAACTGCTTACATTTGCATTCTCGCCATAAGCGACATGTTTACCTACTACTTGCTGCAATGATGCCTTCAAACAATGGCAATCATCCTTAAAACAATTTTGACATATATGTATTTGAGAACTTGGGATAAAGGTTCTCTTAAAATTTGCATTACATGCATTCAAGGATTTGAATTCTTTGCCATAAAACTGCTCATATCCAAGACCAACATTCTTGGGACGCTCCACCACCGAAATAGGGTCAACCATGCCTTCTGCATGCTTTCCCAAACCTTTTCCTTCATGATAGCCCATCTTAAACATTAATTTGGACCCTACACCCCTTGTATGTTTTTCAAAAGAACCGACACACTTTTCAATAGAGGAAATTGAAGACAAGTTTGAATGGTTTACCTCTTCCTCACGCTTGTTC
Source organism: Pinus albicaulis (assembly GCA_034641835.2). Taxonomy (NCBI): domain Eukaryota; kingdom Viridiplantae; phylum Streptophyta; class Pinopsida; order Pinales; family Pinaceae; genus Pinus; species Pinus albicaulis. The sequence continues at coordinate 878,348,618 of CM076574.1, read as the reverse complement.
TTGGACAAAGCTTCTGGAGCTTGAAGGAGTTGTTTCTCCATGTCATGCAACCTTTGGAGAATTGTTTCCTTCTCTTCCTGCATGGCTAACAATTGTGCATGAAGCTTAAACTTTTTCTTTGATCCTCAAAGAGAATCTGCACCATGTCCTTCACCTTAATGAATTCATTCTTCATGTCATCATTGAAGAATCTCGTGAAGGAGGAAACTTCACTTGTAGAAGAAGTTGACATTATGTAAATGGTCAAATTAACAAAAGGAACTTCCAAAGAAAAGTTCTCAAAGCTTTCCAACAAATGACAAGCTCTTAACCAAATGTCAGTAAAGACCTCTTCTTATTCAAGCAGCCATAAAACACAAACTATTGGAGTTTGTTTTCCAAAGACAATCTTGAGGTACTTTGGGATAAGGAAATAGCCTACAACTCTTTTTTCCTTTCCAAGACTTAGCTATCAAGAGCTATCTTTTCAACTCAAGAAAACTCATAAAAGCAACCATTTTTAAACCAATAAAACAGTAGGATTGATTGTTTTAACACCTTTTGCTCAACAACAAATGCTCATTCAATGCTCAACCTGGCTCTGATACTAATCTGATCTGAAAATGTGAGAACTTCTTAGTTCTATTACAGAGATTGACTGTAGGGGCATTTACTGGATACGTCACCTTTAATGAAAGAATGAGATCCAGAGGCTACCTGACCCTTTACAGACTCTGTCTATAGAAATAATAGAAGTAAACACTAATGATCTGAAAATGAAACTACTTGTTTGCTGTTCAAGGTATTCATTTTCCATAAACTTATGTGTGCAAACTGTTTTATATGTTTTGCAATTGGAACAAAGTTCTTTTGGTAAATTTGTGTGTAGGAAGCTTATTTCTTTTTACTGTTTAGCATATTTAACTCTAGAAAAACACAGCAATATAAATCACATAATATAACAAAGCATATGATAAGGCAGTTCACCCCTCCTGGGCTACATTTGTCGGGTCCAAGGCCCCAAAATGGGCATGTCCTTGCTCTTATTATGCTTAAAAATGGTTATACTGTAGAAATTTGTTGAATAATGATTAATTATCCACCGAGACTATCCTGATCACATACAATTCGAATTTATATGCAACACATAATCTCTTCCACTCAACCAACTCAGATCATCACACATGCGGAAATAAAATCAAGCGATAACACATCAAATAATCATACACATTAACACAGTATGTATGGGGAAAGCTTATAGCTGAAAACCCCGCAGCTATTGTGTATATTATAATGGAGAAATCAAGTAACAAACTCAGTACAATACTCCTCACAAGTGCTCAGTACTTTCTGTGATTGATCAGCTCGATTTTGAGCCAGTTCTTTAGTTCCAAACTCTGCTTTCCTCCTTGCCCTCTGTTACTTTGAAGCAATGTATGGGATGACTCTTTATGAATATTGTGCACAAATAACAATCCTCATGGGCTTCTCCCACTATCGTGTGTTTACGAATAGCAGTATAGTCTAAGCGATAGCTAACTCCACACTTTCATCCTCTCTTAGTCTCTTGACCCAGTCCTTGTTGTGGTATTTGATGTGTTCTTGAGTTGAATAATGAGTTACTAATTAATGAATTAAATAATATTTAATTCACTCCACTCATAACTAATTTATTAGCTAGTTAAACTAATCTCAATCAGTTCAACTAAAATAAACAGAACACAACTCCACTATCTGTCTCATTAACTCCTCCAAACTTCTGTCACTGAAGTCTAACTGAAGTCAACCATGCATGATGCCATCAAACCCTTGGGAACCACGTGATTCCTCTGTCGGATGCATGAGCCACTTCTGTAGCTCGAACTGAAGTGCTCCAAGAGAGTAAACTGTTGTTTATAGTCTAAATATTATTAAGGGTAAATAATATTTGACTTCCCTGTTTTAAGGAGAGGCGGTCTAAAAATAGACTTCGACCTCTTTGACCTCAAAAATAGAGTCTCATCTATTTTTACCAACATGACACATACTTCAAGAATCTCAAATTGGAATCCCCGAACCATGCTCCATATGTCTAAAAATAGACATAGTCTAAAAATAGATTTTGCGCCAGAATTTGCCTGCGGGCCCACTTAGTGAAGGCGACTTCATTTCACTAAGCTCCATCATCTTGCTGCATTTTCAACATATACAGTGTGAAGAAAGCCTAAACAGGGAAAACAAGCTGTGGAAATGAGTTCAGAACACTGAAAACAGTAAATATAGGCTTTTGTTTCACCTCCAATGGTTAACCATAGCCCAATACAACTCCAACACTCCCTAGGCCCTAATGGCTCTTCAAGCTTCTCTGCTGAAAAATTACTTGAAGATGAGCTCCAATGGCTCTGAAACCTATCTCAATGGCTTCAGAATGCTGAGAAGATATGAAATCAAAAAAAAAAATTCTCAGAAAGGATCTCCCTATCCAAATTTATGATCCAAACAGTATTTGCCCAATGTTAGGTAAACATCCCACTAAAAGTGGGCTAACTGTAGTAAACTGGATTTAAATTTGGTAATGCCGCCTAATCTGGTGGGCGCGCTCCAAAATTGGCAGAACCACTAGCCGTTAAGTTTAATGTAATTGGACGTGGTCACATTTAAACTCTGCATAAACTGCCGCTTAAACTGCATGCTAAACCGTTTGATAAACGTGGCATTGAATTTTTGCAGTGGCCACATGCCACACGGTTATTTGAACCGTTACTCTCCGCCGTGACCGCCAGTCTTTGTTAACTGCCGGATTTTATGGCCCATGGTCACGGGCCTGTGGTCTTGTGTAGAGGGTGTTGGCCCCCTTTCCTTCGCCAGCCATTTTTAAATGAAAATTTAAATATGCGATTTGATCCATATAAAATAAGAACTAAACGGTGGTTCAATGGTAACGCATCTAGTTAGTCCGCGGGAGGTCAGAGGTTTGAAACTTGCAGACCATACAAAATTTTACATAACCACTATTTCACTGACCAGGGGGCCACATGGTGCCCTCCGGGCATGCCACGTGGCAACCCATAATTGGTCTAAATTTGGAAAAGTCAAACCCTTGACGAATGCTTGTACGCCACGTGTTGAAATCAAATTGGTCCGATTGGAATATTCCAGGAATATTCCTTGGAATATTATTTTTTAAATTTTTCCAATTTGAAGTCAAACCTGGTCAAACTTAGTTTTTGAAGGATATTGTAAACTTCAAACCTTCATAACGTTCACATGCGAAGTCGGATTTGAGTGCCGTTCACGGCGTTAGGATCGTATCGTCGAGGCCTATCTAGTTGCTCAGGTTTCAAGTGATTTTGAGCACTTTCAATTTTAAGCTTTTTCCATATCTCTGACTTGAGCTCCTAATCATTTGAAGTACCGGATTTCCTTTAGCTATGGACGTTGAATAGTTAATTTCATGATCTTCACTCGAATCTTTTGTTGTTGGAAATGCAACTTCTGAGTACATCTTTAGTTCAACTAGTTTGTTTTCTTTTTGAGTCGTGATATTTACTGGATTGATGGTCGTTTTTTCTTCAACTTGAATTTCTACATTTGAAGATTTTGACACTTCCTTTCGACAAGTTGTTGCACATTTTTTCCAACAACTTATTATCCTTCTTAAGCTTCTTAATTTGTGTTAGTTGTTTTTCACTGTGGTCTTTAAGTCGAGAAACTTCTTCATTTTTTTCAATGGTGATCTTGTCAACTTCTCTTTGCATATTTTGTATCGTCTTTTTGTTTTCTTGAAGAATTACTTTTGAGATTTCTTATATGTCTTCAGGTGCCACTGAATTTGGCTTCAAGGTAACATCCTGTAGCGTTATTCTTTTCTTTCTATGGGAGAATGTCAAAAACTTATTTTTTGTATTTCGGATAAAATCCCTTAGAGTTTCCATCCATGGTGAGCCCAACACAATGTCACTATCGTCAAAAAGTAAGGCTTTCACGGTAAATTCGGAGATAAAGGTATAATCCCCAATTATTTAGTTGTAGGGTTTTTATGTCATATTGTTTTTTATTAAAAATGTCTAATTTTTCGATTATATTTAACCCAGGAATCACCAACTGATTTGCAATTTTAGGATTTATATAATTTTTTATCTTCAGCGAGTGATAAAGCAATAATGACATATTTTCCTGTGAGAGTTCCTTTAAATTTAAATAGCACTTTAGCATCGGTGGGTAAGGTTTCTAAAAATCTTTCCTCTTTTATTTTCGAGTTAGACTCCATTTTTGGTCTTGAATATCTAAATGTTTCCAAAAAAATAATCCTTTTAATATAATTTGATCCCCTTTTTTTATTTTATACTTTAATATATTCCTTCAAACTTCAAACCTAGTATAAAATTGTTTGCTAATGTTCCCTTTTAAAAAATAAAATCTTTCTACCTTATAACTTCACACTTAAAAAATCACCTTTTGTTTTCCTCTATAATAATACCTTCTTCCTTTCTTTTATTTTTTCAAATAATAATTTTCTTTTGTGTGATATTCAAAGACCAATTATGACGTTTGATTAAACATAAAATCTTACTATAACCCTTTTTATGATTTATATAACTTCTTTTCAATTTTTTGTTTAATAAATTAAGAGTTTTAACTTATACTCTCCCCTTATGTTATCTCTCCGCCATATTTCTAAGGCTGAAGAAGAAATCCCAACAGAGGTAACCACAGACCAATCTTTTGGCTTTGTATCTAGCCCTACCAAACCGGAGAGAGCTCTCTCCACAAGGTCATAGCCAAGAGGGCTGGATAGATTAGGGTTTTAAGCTAGATATGAGTTCAGGGTTTTGATTAGATTTGATTGGGTTGCTGGATGAGGATATTAGGTCAAAGAGGCTAGGTCAGGGAAAATAAGATTAGGGTTACAGTTCATTCAACGGGGCAAGGTAGGTAATAACACTAGCACATTAGGGTTCTTGGGATGGAATGATTCAGACAGGTGAGGAGCTATGGAGAACATGAAAAATGAATTCTTCCTAAACTGGAAGAAAGATGAACAGACTATGAAAACTTTCCCAAAACAGAGCATGTGAGATTAATCATGTTTATATAGCTTGAAAGTGATCATACAATAGACATGAAATGGAAAATGGACCAACAATACGTTCATACAAATGAAACAAGAGAAGAAACAATGCTAGACAACCATACCATGGGTATCCCAAAGAAATAGCTGCAACACTTTTATTAAGCTCATGCCAAAATGATTACAATAGAGTCTCTGATAAATATGCCAACATCCAACTGATTCCAACATGTGAAATGAATAAAAAAATACATGATATAGACCTCAAACAAACTCCTCCCAGCCTCGGGGGTCGAATCCATGAGAGGAGGAGCAGTTCCACCAAAAACTGAGTTGAAAGCTGAAGTGTAGGGAGGTCCAAGTGACTCATCCATAACTTTTGTGAACTTATTCATTACACCTCGTTGAGTTCATTTACCTAATGTATTTACCCTAGGTAACAGTAAAAACACCATAATTACATTTACATCATTGATTTACAAAGGTAAAAACATGATTCCCCAGAAATAAAAGTCAATTTGCAGAAAAACTCAAGAAAAATTCAGAAAATTGTAAAACGCACCATCCATGTTGCAGCCTTATTTTGAGTGCCTTCCCAGTGTCCAAATTGGGCTCAAAATCGCTTGTTGGAAATTATGTCCAGTCTACTTTCCAAATGTGCCTTTGTTTTGTAGAATGGAGTTGATTTACCCTCTCAAAAATTGATTCTCCCAAGACTACTTAGCGCGCAGCGCATAGGAAAAAAAGTGGGCAGAACATTGATTTTTTGAGTATTTTTTCACTTTTTCAACTGCCAGTTGTCCAGAACAAGGCTAGAAAATTGGTTTTCCTACATGTCTTCATCATTATGCATATTTCGGTGGTCTTATTTTGGCCAAAAGTACCTCAAAAAATAGCGAAGCGCCTAGGGTGTTACACGTTTGACAGTCTAGTTGTCACAAGATTTTTCAAGATTTCTCAAAACTTAGAATTTTTCTAAATTACCCCAACATTTGTCAAAATTGGTGAGATGGCTGTTGATGATGTGCTTAGGCATGAAGTGAGGCTTCAGTCAATATGTAAAGTGTCCTTTCCTCTTCTTGCAAGGTCAAAGCCTCAATTTTTGCATTGGCTCTTTTGAGCTTGGCCCTTGCAATTTTGTCTCTTTGGGCATAGTGTTTGACATTCTTCCTCAATACATAATTATCTATGTTTTCCTTCTCCATAAGATTCTGCAAGTTCTAGTTAGCTCTGTCAAGCCATGGCTCCCTATTTTCATTGATTACCATTGCAAGTGGTTCATTCAGATTGAGCTGATTAGTAAGCTCAGCCTCTTTTTTCCTTTCTAGTGCTAGAGCTCTTTTCAGCCCTCTAGTCTTAGGCTTTCTCCTTGGCACTTGTTCTACTGCCTCATTTGTCACACCACATGTTTCAAGTGTCTCTTCAAGCAAGACTTTGGATTTTTCTGCCTCTCTTTGAGCTTTGATGAATTTGACCTCATCAATGACATGTTTTGTTTTCAATTTTTGGTTCTCCTACTCAAGAAAGTCAATGACAAATTTAGACCTGTCAAGATTAGTTTGGAGCTCTCTAATCTTGGCTTCTTTCTCCTTGATGATTATGTTAATGACCTCATCATCATCATGCTCATCTAGGTCAAGAAGGTCAAAATCATGTTCTGTCTCATGGAGGTCCTCCTCCTCATGTGTGATCTCTGCCTAAATCTTTACCCCTGTCAACTTTTGCTTCCCTTTGTCTACCAGCTTTGTCGATGTATAGGGCAAGGCCCCTCCCACAATCTGTGGGGAAAACACTTGCATGTGACCTCTCTGGTATGTTTTTTCCAATAGTTCTATCTCAGCCTGCTTAGTCTTTTGAGGCTCACTGATTTCAGCTCTGCTAGGTGGTTTAGTCTCAATGTGGGATGGAGATGATGGTGGTGAAATAGATGAAGGAGACTGATCTGGTGATGATGCATGAACTATGGGCTAAGATGAAGGAATGGTTGTGGAAGGATGAGATGATGAAGGCACATTTTGGGCATGTTGAATTGGTGGAACAGTGAATATGTCATTAGCTATGAAAGTACTCCATGAAATGTTTAATTATTTAAGGTGATGGAGGACTATGATTTTGATGAGGGAGTGGTGAAAAATATTTTGCATTTGGCGGTCATAATCTCTCTTTTGGGCAATAAATACCATCTTGTCAATGCTCTGGAAGAGAAAATAAGGTATGTTGAGCATCTTGACCCTTGTGAAGTGCATAAGTAGCCAGATGTGATAGGTATAAAGTCTAGAGAACCTACCTTCACAAGAAAAGTATTTCATGATGATTTTCATCATGGGAGCATATCTCTCCAGGAGGTAAGAGAAAGGAAAAATCCTCTTTCTTTCATTCTTGTATCTAGGTTTAATGTATGTTTCATAGTATCACTCCTCCAAGTCTGTTTGCTTGAACCATTTTTCCCCAACATTCAGGATTCCAGTGGCAGTTGATATGATGGCAGTGGACAAAGTGAAAGTGACACCAGCAAGGGTTACCTGGTTGTCATGGAGATTAGATATGAATAGTCTGGTCAACATAGGATGATGTTGGGCCCTTTGTACTTTCTCACATAATTCAAAACAGCCTACATGCTTAAAACATGTCATAGTTATGGGAGATGCCATGAGTTCCATGGTATTTGTTGGCTCAAGTCTAAGGATTCTCCCTCCTCTGCTTAACTTCTTCTCCTTTCTTTCTTCTCTCACACTGTAGTTTATGTTATGTCCTTCTTCCATAGGTGTCTTAGCATGAAACCCTAGGGAGATCTGATGATAGTGGAATGTAGGTAAAGGGAATGAGGAATAGTGTGAGGAAATTTAGGGAGATGGGGGAATGGATTTTTGATTTGAGGGAGGTGACAAGGAGTAGGAATAATGAGGGAATTAGACTGGGGAATTTAATTATAGTTTAGGGAATTTGGAAGCCTAGGCAAGTAAGTAGCCTAGGGTTTAGGGATGAAAAGTTTAGGGAAAGGGGATTATGTGATATAGGGGTTGAAATAGTAATAACAGTGATAAGGGAAAGGAATGTGGGGTTTTGGGGAATGAAATTAGAAGTGAAATTGGGAATCGAGAGTGAACTAGGGTTTCAAAAGCAAGTAAGACACCAAATCTTTCACAACAAAGACAAACACCACAAAATCAATTTCAAGAGAGGAATGATGGAATTAGACCTTACTTGCTTGTTGGAGGTCGAATGCATTGTTGTTGAAGATTGAAGGTCGTGTGATGATATTTGGATGGAATTCTGGAGTTTGCTGCAGAAATTGGGGAAACGCGCGGCGCACAGAGCAAACACGCGGCGCAAAGAGTAAACGCGCAGCACTTCTTCTGTTTTGTAAAATTTCGCCCTCAAAACTTGAAAATCATGATTTTTCTGAGGTTTCTCAAGGATGGAGAAGACAAATGAAGCTTGTTTTGATGTCATGAGGGTTTATATACTTGAGTGAATTTGATTTTAATCCTTTGAAACCCACTTTGCTAATCTTTCAAATTTCACTTTTAAACTTTGTAGAATACCCTTACACTTCTGAAAAATTTTCTTTGACATTTGATCAGTGGATGAATTGAGAACTCTTGCACTTTGACATGTGCTTGTTTGGCATGTGGAACTGAGTTGGCAACTTGGGAAGTAGGTACTTATTACATATAGTGAACATAAAATTACATAAATGAAAAATAAAACTACATATCTGTTTTTGGAATAAAATTACATTTTAGAATGAAACTCACACTTGAAAGCATAATTACAACTTTGAAAACTATCTTTACATGCTTGCAAATCCTCTTTAAATGGTAAAGGGATATTATTTGGATCACTCTCATACTTTTACTGGCCTTATGCAATGAAATGGTGTTTTATTTAGACCTTGGAAAATGAAAACCTAGAGACTTAATGAAGACCTAGAGTGACCTGACTGACATAATGACATGATGAAAAGGACTTTCATGACTGAAGTATGCTCAGCAATACATGAAGGTGGGCCAACAAGTATGAACTTTTGAGGAGGAGTGATGTTTTTGGACTAGGACTACCATCAGTGAGTAAATTTTTGAATGAAGACCTAGGTGGAATGACAAAAATTTTTAAGTGAGATTCCTAAAATGATATGGAAAGAGTATTTTTTATCACTGAAGGCAGTGTGAAAATACTGACACTAACACCTTATATATTGAATACTTTTGTTTCTCGTAAGGTATTATTCTGATAGGTTGATTTATATCCTCCATTAAATTCCTTTAATCTTCTTTAAATGTTTTTCTAGGTATTCTTTTATATATATTAAATATTTTAATTACCTTTGTTATATAAAAGGTCAGGAAGGTTCACGACTTTTCTTAGAACCTTAGTTTTTTATTATATGAATCTTTAATAAACCTATTAGCAGTATACAGTGATATGTGGTTTGGCGGTAAAGTCTTATTGGTGAAACCAATGAAACTGAGGTTCAAATCCCATGGAGTATATGGCTTGCTATGATCTCGGCTCAAGGAGTAGACTCCTTTTATATGGACAAGTGACGTCCTTTTTTCGAGGGTTTTAATTCAAAAATATGTAACTACAATGATTATACGGGCGATATGATTCGGCTATAAGAGAACACAGATTCAGGCACAACACAAATAATTTTGGCTGCCACAAAATAGTTTACTGCGTCCAAATTTTCTGGAATTTCAGTTGATGTAACTCTACAGACAGTGATGGCTAGTATATAACAGTATGGTTGTGGGTACCAATGGCGGTTTAAGTGGACATTGCAGTCAATTAATTTTATAATGATCATACTAATTTCACAACCAATTTAATTATATATCTTATGACCCTATAATCATATGACTCTGCAATCACAACAACCCTGTAATTGTGGATGTATGACTGTATGGATTGGAACTCGTACAAATTGCAAAATTTAAAAATTCTGAAATGGCCGCTGAACAGTTCGGAAAGGCGTGGCTATGACAGTGGTTTGTACAGACTACCATGTTGCTTCAAGAATTGAATAAATTTCAAACAAATGGTTGGACTGGTATATCAAATCGTTTGACTTGTTGGGCCAGCGTGGCACTATTGGTCTTTGGATTTTTGTTTTTTTAAATATCTTGATTTTTATCTTTTTACAAAATACCTTCTTTTTAATTCTTTTTTTAATTTCTTTTTAATATATATTCATTTTTTTTAATGTATATATTGATTCCTTTAAAACTTTTATTCTAACTATTTTTCTTCTCTATATATTTTTTTAATATATTTTATTCCTAATATAGAACTTTTTTTTTTGTCCTTCAATTATGCTAATGCTCTATTTTTTTTTATATATATTTCTTTTTTTTTAATAATTTATTTTAAGTGGCCAAAGGCCTAAATGGAAAGCTAGAGAACCTCCAAAATTGATAGCGAACGCTTCAACGGCAACAAGGTTGAAGACTTTCGATGGCCAAAGACCAGGGTCAAGTTGGCTCTATGCAGTGGTTGAGTGGCTAGAGAATCGAACTGCTTTGATACCAAATGAAGTGAACAAAGTTCCATCTCAAATTAAACACTCCAGAAGACTTGGAATATAAAAATATCCATTGAGGATACAAGTATATATTAAAATGTATGATTAATAAGAACGATTAATTTTACAAATGAGATATGCTTATATACCTAGGCAGGTGCCTCTTCACGGAAGGTCGTGTCTCATTTAGACATTCCCCTTCAACCTAATTACTAATTAACTAATTAATCGTGATTTATATTATTTTATTCATTACAAGCCTCTTTGATCTTAGCCCCCAAAATCCATATCACTAGATGCCATATTCTCCTCAAACCTAACATCCCTACTCGCAATTGTCTTCCTTTGTGTTGGTATGAAGCTCCTTTAAGCCTTTGACTCTTTTAGGTTTAGCTATACCCAAAAAAAATCCCCTTCTATCTCAAAGGTTCCAACTTCGTCCTATTCTCCACAAAAAAGGATGTAAATTGAACAACCAACAATGTGCAAGTGCCCTGTAACTAGCGTCACCCCTATGAATACCTCCTCAGGAGTCGTGTCCCCAAATATCCCGTGAGGACTCTTGTTTTGTGCATACCTTATTATGCTACATGCACCCACCCGAAGAAGTAGAGGGAGCTCTTGGTCATGTAGCATAGCCTTGACAGAACCTATGATGGATTAATTATTTATCTCTGAAACTTCATTCTATTGAGGGTTGTATGAGACTATCATCTCCCTCTTGATTCTTGCCTCATACATAAATCCTTAAGTGTACTCTCCTCCATCGTTTGACCTCAATACATTGATCCTCTTGCCTACCTGATTCTCCACCTGGATCTTAAACTCTTGAAATTGTCTGAAGCTCACATCCTTCGTCTTCATGAAGATCCAGATTTTCTTAGAATAGTCTTCAATGCACATGAGAAGTACCATGCTCCCTGTATCGATTCCACTAACATTGACCCACATACATCTGAGTGAATAAGATCCAAGATACCCTTGGACATACTCTCACTACTCAGAAAAGTAGCCTTGGAATTCTTGTCTGTGCATATGCCTTGTTGCTCAATGTTGGAATTTAGGATACTAGTGACAATTTCCCATATAATCAACAATGCCTTGTGCAATTGTCCTATACTTTTCTGCCATAGCTCACACAAATTCTCATTGTCATGTACCAATGCTTAAACAGGGTTTCCAATCATCATACACAAGTTTCTCTCTCTAATCCTCATGGCCACTGTTGTGTTTGGGCTAGACTCCTTTGGATGAAAGAGCCCTTGCACATTCCTAAACGTAACAACATATCATCTAGACTCAATCACCAAGACCGAGAGCAAGTTCTTCTTCAGTCTTGGTATAAATAAAACATCGTTAGCTTCCAACATCCCTCTTAAGCCTACTTAAAAAAATTCCAACCCCCTTCACTGCATACTTGGCACCATATCCAAGCTCCACAAACAAATGGAAGTCACTCTCCATCAAACTGGTAAATAGCTCCTATGCCTCTATCATATGACGTGATGCACCACTACCCAAGTATCAAGCACTCCTTATGATGGTGCTCGTAGATATACAAGAGACAAATGTGAAGTCCTCAAACTTCACAACAAACTCATCACATTGAACTTCTTTTGATTTTGTTGTATACTCTGACTTCCTCTTCCCCTTATTTTCTGGAGACTATGATGCATAGTGCCCACTCTTGTGACAGATGAAACACTTGAGCTTGCTCAAGTCGTTCTTCTTCCCTGACTGAGAGGTTCCCCCTCACTGTTACCTTTGAAGCCCTTCCCTTTGCCCCTTCTTGGCCACATTAACCAATTCCAAGCTCTCCTCTACATATCCCTACTTGTTGGATTTAGATTCCTCCCAAATCTCTTCCCAAATGAAATCATCCCAAAGTCTCAATGGGAAGTTTTTCCCAGGCGCATATTACTTTGACAAATGGTTCCCATGACTTGCGAAAACCATTTAATGCCACATTCACAAGCTCTACATATTCCATTTTCTCCCAGTGTTTGTAAGTTGATCTTGTGTCTTCGTGATCCTCATGAGGTAACTAATAACATTATCAAACCATGACATCTAGATAGATTTTGGCTTCCAAACCATCTTCATGTTCATCTTGTCACTCTAGAACAGTTCAACTAGAGCTTTAAACATCTCCCTAGTTGCCTTCTTTTATATTGAATGAGGAATCAAGTGATCCATCACGACATTCATTATGACACATTGAGATCTATTTTCCTTTTAGTTCTCTGCCAATTCTGTTGGATCTATTGGAAATTGGATCTCCTTATCCATAATCTCCCAAATGTCATTCTCCTTCAATGGTAAGGATTGTTGTTAATCATTTCCTTTTAGGACAAAAAGTTGGATGCTCCATCCAACCCGTTCTCGAATCTCAAACTTGTTGCTATCATATCTCCAATCTAATCATTTTTCCTTGTGCTAAGTCCTTCTAACAACCACAAGAATAAATTTGTTGGTTTATAGATCTTCTAGGATCTCCTCACAAATCAATGCCTCAGTCCTTTGAAACATCAAAAAAATTAGTTTAATGCCACACCTTCGACTAGTACAACTCCCTTTGAAAAGTGAGCTCTACCAATCACTTCAGAAAATATATTAACATTTCAAGCCTACTAACTTTGCCAATTGTATGACCCCTAATCAATTATGTTGGTTATATGGTCTATTTATAACATGAAGTACATAAATCTTGCACTCAACTCAATGGTTGTGTTTTCATATGGCCTTGAACTTAGTTGTTGGTTGTTGGTTTGTGAACCCATCTCCTGTGCAACTAACTCACTCCTTTTCTATTTTATGTTTGTTGTCTCGACTGCAAACCTTGTGATAGCAACTCCTTTCCCATCCCCCACTGCACCCTTTGGGGTTGCTTACTGTGAAAATTTCTGAATCTACTATCCAGAAATCCTACATCAATAATTTGATTTACTTCTCCTACTTGTTTTATTAATTTAACAAGTCATTTTCTGAATCATATATGAAAAACATCGAAGTAAATACATTGTTGCCTACACAAATATACAAATCAAGTACTAAAGAATTAAGCACATTCAACAAAGGACACAAGATTTTTCGAACAAATGTCCCCAGAAAAACCCAATGCGGGAAAACTGGTGAAGTAACTCTTGGGGGTTTTATTATTATGCATAATTTTGAATACAATCTAGGGTACCAGTAGTGGTTTACCCAACATAGGAAATCTCGGCAAAAGTACCTCTATCTCTGGAGACAGATAATATGGTTGATTCAGTTGAGGATGAAGAACCCCATAGGTGCCTACGCAATCATTGTGTCACCCTTCAGTGTGGCTGCGTCATCCATTCTGGATCTGCTGAATACGAGCCCTATCTGTCCCACTGAAACCCCAGCACAATTCTCTAGGTGATTGTGCGAGCCTTTTCTAGCTCTGCGTCCCTCTGTGTGATCCCTTTTGGCTCTGTGTCACACCTGTTGGGCTTACGTTGCCTCTACGTCACCCCTCCTTGGCCTACGTTGCTCCTCTGGTACGGATCTGCCTCTTTGCCAATGTATTCTCGGCCTCAGATCTAAAATCCCTCTTCCGATCTACACCTCGCTGCACTGCAAGCTCACTCGAAAATTCTCAGCAAATTGCACCCCAGAATTTCGACTTAGCTCAAGTGCTACAACTATGTGTGTGTTCTCCCACTGACCTCAAACCTTCCTTTAATACCTTTCCTGTTGCACACTCAACGGTCGTGATCTAATCTCTAATCGACGGCTAAGATTAGAAAATACTTGATCCTCGTCACTTATAACATTCTCACCCACATGTCTAAATTAATTCACTTTAATTATTTAATCTCCCTAAGTTAGACTTAGGGTCTCCATTAAAATAATTAATTATTTGAATAACTTAAGCTCTGAGTGGAATTTCTCCAAACGATTTCTAGGTCTTGGAGATCTCATGTGTTCTAGCCCCTCCAAAAAGTTTAGGAGCTAGATCACATACGATGCTACCCAAAAATTAACACTTACTCCTCGACCAACACAAATCCACACAACAACGCTTAATGGCTCTCAACCCCATGGTTGTCTCCCTTTTTTCAACCAGTGATTGGCGAATCTCCCTGCACCAACGTCTAATCCTAAAGTCGACAACACCCTACTTTGTCGATTGGTTGTTCTCACATCTTCTTGCATACCCGACAATTGCCAATTCTACGACTAAGTCCTTGAACTCAGCAGTTGCTCTGTCCATTTCCCCCTCATCGCATCCCATTGGCCCTACTCACATATATTAGTTTGCATCGTTGGCTATCTACCTTCATACAATGGCTCAACTTTTCTCCTCATCCCAATTGTTCATTTCATCCTCACGAGCCAATTTCTACTTGGATTTGAACATTATTTAAAGGGATTGGAGGATCATGGTTGATGATCAATTGTGAAAACTCTCTTATGTAAAAATATTTTTTTTTCAATAATTAAATTTCCTCAAGTGGTTGCATTCGTTGAGGCCATGGACTATTTCCCTCCCAGAGGATTTTAACCACATAAATATGTTGGCGTTGTGATCTTTTATTTGGTTGTGTGAGTGGTTACTAAAGGTATTCATCCTATATGGAATACCATGTTTACCTAGTTGGTGACTGGTGATAGTGGCGACAAGCAATTGGTGGCCACTAATTTCTTTATTATTTTATTTTTTTCTTTTCTCTCTACCTAATTTGCAGTGATTCCCCCTCAATATCTTCACTTGGCCATTGTACGTCATACAACTTGTGCACTTACCCCCTGTACACAATTTTTTTATTTTTCTTGGTGCCTCATACAATCGTTGGTCAAACCCAACCCCTATGAATCTTGTATGAATTTGGATTCTATGTGAAAATACTTTGAAGATTGGTCATTAATGCTTTGATACAATGTTAATTTTCTAACCCCAACACCTCCTTAATTACTCCCTAGCAAATTAAATCTACTAAAAAAAAACAAGGTTGATATTTTAACACAAATAAAATAAACAACATAAGAAAAATTGAAGTACCAATTTCACAACCACATGCACATAGATTTCTAACTTTCAAATAAATCCTTCATTCATTAAATTCAAAACATACAAGGGCTCCCTTCTTGGGAAAATGGCTCATTGAGGAAAATACATACAACAAGAACCTCGAGTTTGATGCAACTAATCAATCCCTAGATCTATCCTTCAATCATCTTGGATGCTCTAGATCTCCCTTTTTGCCTCGAAACCTACACACTTGAATGAAAGTATTTCTTCACCCAAGCATTATATCTCACTCTCATTGTGTTTATTGCTCAAGTTGTCTTGTGCGTCTTCTCCTTACCCTAGCCTTCCTTTTATAAATTTAAGTTAATGACCAAATCCACAACCCTAATCTCCAAATTGATTGATGGTTGAGATTTGATCTTGCCTCACTTGAGATCAACAATTAAGATTCATTTAATTCACAAATTCAAAAGCCTTTATGTTTCATTACATTTACTTACTCTATATTATAAAATTTCCGGTGTAAGAGTTTTCTAGAAGTCTCATTAATTCATTACTTAACCTTAGATTAAGTAATAAAACCAAAAATGTGGGTCCCAACAATTAAATCAATACCAAATCAGACAAATTTCATTTGGAAATGCATTTTATAGACGTTGAAACACACTTTAGTTTGTATGACACACATTTCCAACATCTAAAATGTGTTTCATACAAACTAAAACGTGTTTCAATTGAGTTTAAGAGTTTTGATACAGAAACATAGCTAATATGCAAGGGGGCCAAGTTTCCTATAGCATAAGTTCAAAGCCTCTACCTTCCCTTGACTTTATACTTTTGGAGGAAAATCTATTTTTAAGATTCCTCCTATAAGTCATGCATGAGATACAATTTTAGACTCAACTGCTAATTATAAGACTTTCACTTTTTTACTAAAATAAATTACAAAGTAGCATCAATTTTCTAAAAATAGAATTACTTTTTGTAAATAGCTCAAACCACTTCTTACATGTTCACACTAAACCTAGTGAAAAGTTCTTATCCGAGATATAATTATCAACAACTAATAGGAGCAAACAAATGATGGTGGTCGAAACACAAATTTTTCTTGTAATGCACATATGGATGGAACACAAAAGGAGTGTGGAGGAACATATGTTGATGTTAACAATCTGTCTTTTGTAGACCCACATTTGGTTTTGTTGACCACAAATAACAATGACCATGGAGAAGAACCATTGATTACCTCGAATTGTCAAATAACAGTTAGGATTGCTTCTATGATCATGGACAACGCAGGAAGATACAAGATTTTGGTTTCCCAACAATTATTAATATATCTCAATCTTCCAACCATGCCTCATCCCAAACCATGATTGCTTGGATGGGTCAAGGATCCAAAATCCTGTCCTCATCACTCAAAAATACTTGATTAATTCCTCCACTAAGACACAACTTAAGAATGACTTAGCTCCTCTTTCTTGTTTTACCCTGATTTTACTAAAAGGGCACAATATGATGGATACTTTAACACCCTGCAAATTTCACAAGGATGGAACGAAGTTCAGTCACATGGAGACCCTTCTTGAGATTCGCTTTGAGATTGGCCTTTGAAAATTCACAGGACCCAAATTAATTTCAAATTTGTTTTTTGATATTTAGTAATTTAAAAACTTACCAATAAAATTTGCCAAACTGTCACTGAATAATGAAGTACAAGCTAACTCCATTTTTTCCCCAATTCTCGAGAAAGTCACCCTCAACAAGTTGCATGGCATTGCGTGTTGTTCGAACAATCTTTTAGGACAATAAAGGTTTGTTACCCTCCTCTGATATATGACTAATTCATTGACCCATACACAAATGTATTTGAAGATTCAAAGGGGTTATCTCCCCTTCATAACATCCAACATTCCATCGACCATGTTCCCAATTCTTCTCTACCCAATTGTCTTGCATGTCAGATCTCACCTAAGGAGAGTCTAAATATTGAACGGTGGGTGATACAAGTTTCGAATGATGGTAAAAATAGGCCTAATTTATCCCCTCGTGCATCTCATGCCTTCATGCTACATAGGAAAGACCAACAAGAGTGGTGACTTTGAAAATATTAGTGTCTTTAACAAGATCAATGTTAAGAATCACTACCTTCCACCTCAAATTGATAACTAGCTTGACAAAGTTCAAGGGAACCAAAGTACTTAAAAAATTTCCCATCACCCTTGCTTCAAGTTATCTAGATGTTTGGATGGAACCTACATATGTTTGGAATACAAGATTCAAAGACCAAGTTCAGTGTGTATGAATTGTTTGTTGTGTCATTTAGCCTCGCCAATGCTCTTACTACCAACATGCAAAGGACTATCCATTTTCTCATTCATCTTGATAAGTTCATGGTGGTTTACTTAGATGATATTTTAGTTTTCGACAGAGCTTGGTCAAATCATTCCAACATGTAAACAATTATGTACCTTCGACAACAAAATTTGCAAGTAAAAATTAAAATATCACTCTCGAGATAAACTTTTGTTTAATATCTAGGTTGTATGATTAGAGGGATTGTAATTCACACAAAGTTAAATTTCTAATAGAGTAATCTACTCCCATCAACACCATAGATCTCAAGAGCTTCTAGGGATGAATGAAGCACCATTCTTCCAATATTGTTAGCCCACTCTGGCAATATAGCAATAAAAAATACCCTCAATGGATTCCTAAGGAAGAACAAACATTTCAAAAATGCAAATATGCTTTGTACTTTTTTAGTATGTAACATGACATGAGTAGTGAGGATATTCTGTGGCATACCATAAAGAGACCTTATCCAAGGATGAGACCAATTATAATACTCATAAGAAGGAGACTCATTTATAATAATTATAAGAAAGAGTTATGTATACTAATCCATATTTACAACAATTTTTGAAATTGAGAAAAAAAAAATAAAAATAAAAAATAAAAATAAAAAATTGTATGTGACATGCATTTTTCTTAATTAGTGAGGATATTCAATAACAGACTATAGAGAGGCCTTGTGCAAAGATGAGATCAAATATAACACTTATAACAAAGAGGTTTATATACTATTCTAACCACTCAAGCAACAGCGGAACTACTAATTCTCTACACTCAATATAACTTCAAAGTCAAACTAGCCGTTAAGATTTTATTAGATAATTAAATTAATAGAACTAACCCTTATTAAATTTCAAAGTCAAACTAGTTGTTATTCTAACGGCGAATTTTGCCATTTCTACATATATTTAAACTCAACGACCGGATTTGATCTCTCACCTAGTCCTGATGATGAACCACATTGGTTGGTTCGAAACGCGTCGACATTGTTCATTTTAATGTGATTATTACTAAAAGATTTCTTCATAATTTAACGATGGATCACATAAGCCAAAAATCTATAAATCTAAAATTCATCAGGTTTCTTATCATTGTATCAAAATTGTTTGGATCATTTTAGATTATACGTATTGTTTGTTTATGTTCTTCATTTGGTTGCTTTTATGAGACAATTTTGTGGGAGATCCACCTTTACCGCTAATTATTTATCGAGAAAAATTAAAAGAAATGAAAAGGCCAACATGATCAACAAAAGGGTGAGGAATCAGAATTTTATTGAGATATTAACACAAGGGAAGCATTAAAAGGCCAATATGATTAACAAAAGGGTGAGGATTATCTTGACTATTTGAGGTACCCAAAAATGTCGTGCTAGTTGCTATGCCTTCCCTCTAGTGGAATTTTTCTCAAACCTTTTTATAAGAAAACATTCCCCTTTAAGATCTTCATTGGATGACCCATAACAACATGAAAATATTATAAATCCATTTGGAAATCGATGTCAAAGGCATGGCTTCTAGTATCTTCACAAATCCTATTAAATTTGATAACTACTCTTTCTACTCGTGAAAAATCCTATGGATTCTAGTATCTTAAAATATTATGTTGAATTTGATCACTACTCTTTCTACTCATAAAAATTCTAACTGTTCAAGCTTTGTAACTGACCTCTCATTGGTTCACTCATCTGCCATTCCAGTCACCCAATGGTTTCATGGTCTTCAACGTTGTGTTGGAGTATCAATCAAAGGGTTTGACTTGGAAAGAGAGTTCTCCTCACTTTCTTTCCATCTCGACTATTATGGCTTCGCATTCTATGCATTTTCTGAGGTTAGTATGCTCTTACACTGTCTCGAATTTATCATTTGGATTAAAACAAGGAGATCCTGCAATGTGGCGATATGTGTGCAGGTTCCTACTTGGCCATAGGTCTGTGGGTTAAAACGAATTCTGATCAAATTTTACACACCGAAATGTCCACAAAAATTACAGACCCGAGCGTCCATGGAAATAAATTACAAAGTAAGAAGGGTTGGCAGAAAACTACGGGTATTATTGTCAATAAATAAAATGTTGTGAATATGTTCGAATATTATGTAAATATAAGTATATAATAATTTTAAATTTTAAATTAAATTAATTTATTAAAAAACTATATAATTGTTATGATATACATAAACTTCTGAGTTCTAGGGGGAAGTGTTGGAGTTGGAGTTCATGGTTCAACACCAAGGTTTGCACCTGTCACAACCTATGGCTATTGACAAACAAGTTATGAATCCCTTTGTGTCCTGCAACAATTTAATTCTATGATGGGTCACTATGGAAGAGGAGCTAATCGATTTTACGGAGGTCCCCTCAGAGGGGATGATTTGGTCCTCCCCAAAATATGCATCTCCATCGGATCACGTAAATACTGACCAAATTGACCCTTGACTTTCACATCAAAAGGAGCACGTATCGACGACGGAACATCATTTGACTCGTATGGTGTTGCAGCTACAGATCGAGAATCACATGGTTCATTGTCTTGCCAATTGTTTCAAGGATGGGCCCGCTACTTTTCCCTCGATTTTTGGTTTCCTCCAAAACTACTCCCACCCATCATCCTCAGTCGACTTTCCCTCTCCTCATTCTCCTTTGGACGTAACGATTCCCTGCAATGCACATTTTGTGGTCCCCCATTTCTCGTCGATTTACTTCTCGAACTTCACCAATCCCTCCATCCAAGCCAATTTTCTAACAACGTCCTAACCCTAGACATGCATAGTGAAGGCGGTACCTGGGGCAGCACTCATTTTCTCCCTTACTCCTTAACAAAGAACCCTCCAGGCTTAACAAGAAGTGCATTAAAAGAAAGGTAGAGGAACCTAGCCTTATTTCCGACAAGGACTTTAAGCTTAATGACATCTCCAAAATGGAAGAAGCAGTGATCATGGGATCATTTGTGAGCAAGATAATGCCCACGGCCGTGTTGAGATCCTGGACAGAGGAAAACTTCACTCCACTTTTTGGGTACTCCCCACGTTGCATGATCTTGGCAAAGGGATGGTTGGGGTGGATTGTATCCTCTTGAGATGCACAAAAAAATTCTCATGTAGTGTTGGCACTCGAGCTCTTCGCACAAAATTGACTCCCACCTAGAAATATAACCTAGCATGGGATGCTTGAATTGCAAAGCGACTCGTTTGCATCTATCGGTATTGACTAATGGTGAGTTTGACCACCATCCTGTTGGTTGAGGTTCTCATTGATGTCAACATGTCATTGTTGGAGATGGAAAATATTCTTGTGATGCGTGATGTTTCCCTAGATGCCCATGAAACCCTAGCTCTGGATAGCTCTTGATTATTGATCATAATGCCCTAGTCCTAAATTCTTGATGCAATCCCTAGAACTAATGCTTGCTATATGATGTTCTAGCCTAGGTGAAAATGCCATAGCCCTCACAAATAAAGAACCCATGTAAAAGAGTCTTTACTTTGTATGCCATAGCATTAACCATATTCATTAATGAAACCCTAGCTATATGATACCCTGTCCTTGATGAAGATAATAATGGCATGGATAATTGTTGAAGGTCACATTTGAAGAAGCCTTAGCCTTGTTTGAAGATTCCCTAATCCTAATGAAGAACACATGTGAAGGACCCCAAATAAATGACCTAAGTCTATGAAGAAAGAGCCCTATCACTGTCCAAAGCATAAAATCCTAAAATAATGATGACAGTTCACAAAAAAACAATTCTCCTGATGGAAATACCTCACTTAAGGATGAAATTGACACCATCTTGTAGAGGACAATTTCCCCTTTCCAACGAGCTATTATGTTGATTTGATAGCATTGGGAAGAGTTCCAAGTCTCATATTTGGTGGAGAGGCTTGGACAACAGCTATCGAGAGAACCCAGAAATCGTTTGTGGAAATTCCACTTGGATATCGCTTTATTAAAATAATTAATTATTTTAATGCAAACCCTAAGTCTAAACTTATGGAAATTAAATAATTAAAGGGTATTAATAAAGCACAGTGTGAATATTCTAGAAAATGAAGATCAAGTCATCTTTTAATCTGAGCCATTAATTAACAATTTAATCTTGGTCGTTGATTCATCAACAAGAAGACTATAAGAAGGGGATTGAGGGTCAATTGGAAATTAAGTCGAGGACATTCTTAGTACCCGAAGGAAATCGATTATGAAGCAAGAGAATTCGATTTCAGTGGGTGAGTTTTTAGAGGCGGGTTTGCAGAAGCAGAAGGAGGGGGGATTTAGTTAACGGAGAAGCAAAAGTCTGGAGAATGAAGGGTAGGGTGAGCTGATCGGCAGCAAGAACCCCTCCATGCAAAGTTACGTTGTCCAGGAAGAGACTGCACAAATTTCTCACGCTGGATAACGCAGAGGGTGTAGGAGGTCACCCCGAGGGTCTGAAATTCTTCTGAAGGTTCCAGAAAATTCAGCTAGGTGTATGTTAATTTTACTTTGCTCATCAGGACTCTTGTAAATGAACTTTCCATTACTGAAGATAAATACAAAACCCTCATCTACTGCACCAGTTTTCCCGCATTGGGTTTTTTGGGGGACAATTGTCCAAAAATTACTGTGTTCGTATGGTTGTTTCTATTGTGCTACTTGTGTAATTTTCTATTCTTATGTTTTTTATTAGAGTGAAGTACTGCAAATGTGTTTATTTCAACTGAAGCATCTGTAAATAACTTATCTCATAAGTAGGAGTAATAAACCAATCATTGCATTAAAAATTTTCAGACTTGAATATTTCTCATATTACACGCCATCTAACTCTTCTTAGAATGGGGGAAAATGATTTTTCAATGATGAAATATTATATCTTATGCTAGCCAACCTAAGCTGACTTGTGTAGGCTTGACATGTCGTCCAAGAGATGTGTCTCTTCGTCAAAAAGCAAAATGTGTATAAATATGACGTTAAAACTCCTCATTTCAAGCATCCAATTTGGTGATCATTTCAAAGACAAGATATAGAACAGCAAGGAGGCCGAGGAGAATAATGTTTTGGGCTAACATCATTTTTTGACTTTTTTTATTGGTCTTTGGCTAAACAGAACTGTGACAGGTAGAAAGTCAGCCTCGAATTGGGGTCAAAAACATTTCCAAAGAGGTCGAGGACATTAAGTTACCTGTGGAGGAGATTACGAACAGTTTCCTATAATAATTATTGTGGAAAAATTATACTTCGGACTGTGAGAAGTTTCAATCACATTGGATTGGAGACTCGGAATTCCGAAGGAGCTCGAATAGTTGACAATAAAAGGTCAATTTTGTTTTAAGGGCTAAAAGACCACATAATAGTCCTATATCTCGAGCCTGTGATAGGAGAGACAAATTCTAGTCTTAGACAGCAAATGTGGAGACTCAAGATTGAAGACCTTGTTGGGAATCATGATTGTCATTAGACCAAAACCCGCAGGTGTTAGTCCACAATCGCATCACCAAAGATAAGGATCCACGAGAGGCAGTTAGTCCATGTCACGAAACACACGGGGAGCTTTGGTCCATCCAATGTCCAACAATCTCCCCCCCAATGCAAGTTGGGTGTGTATCAAACTCGTGACCTACCCTCTGATACCACTTGTTGGGAATCATGATTTCCATTAGACCAAAACCCACAGGTGTTAATCAAAGATCACATCGCCAGAGATAAAGATCCACAACATGTAGTTAGTCCATGTCACGAAACACACGGGGAGCTTTGGTTTATCCAATGTCCACCAGATGTCAACTCAATCTTCAGCTCGGACTTGGTTACAGCATGAACAATCTCTTCAGCTCGGATTTGTGCGTGTTTTGGAGCTGTTGTAGGGTGGTGCAATTGTAGGAAGAAGGCCACGCCGCTACAACATGTTGGGAATAAAAGATAAAATAATATTTTCATGGTCTCCCGTACCAAGGATAATGGCCCAATAACAACAACACTCAAATGACTTTAGTTCAGCGCTTGTCATATCAGTGGTTCAACTTAAGAATTGCATACCTTAGATCATCAAACCCACAAGTGATCTTATCCCAGCTTGCATCAAAGTCTGCTTCCAAAAGAGGTATTCAACAAATTCAAGCCCTGCTCTCAAGGTATGCTCAAGAAAGGCTTGGTCCAAAACTGCTCCAAAATCTGCTACAAATCTTCAAGGTTTGCTCATCAAAGCTTCATTCAGAGCTTCTCCAACATCTGTTACAAAGCTTCAAGGCCCACTTGCTAAGACAACTTCAAGTACTCCTCAAGGATTGCTTTAGAACTTTCAAAACCTTCTATGGGTCTAAAATTAACAAGTACAAAGGTTATACTACAAAAGTTTGCTCCAGAGAATTCAAGCACCTTCTTGCATTAACTTGCATTTGACACTCAGATAAAGAAACTTGTCACGGAAATCTTTGCCTTTGCAAATTTCATACTATTCTTTGAACTAGGGTTGCTACAGATGAGGTCTACAATAGCTCTACTCTGTGCACAAAACACATTTATTCTGCATTAAAAAGATGCCACGGAAAACCTTAAAAAATGGACCCACGAACAACCTTGCTATACCTTAAGTATACCTCATATATGCCTTGTAAAATGCCTCTCAAGAGAGTCAAACTAACACTCAGACTAGGCCGCAGTAAGCCTCAGACTAGGCCGCAGAGAGCCACAGAAAGCCATCTACCCTGTTCCATTTGCTCAATTTTTTTCAAATACCTTATGACTCGCACCATAGAAATTGCTTCAATAGGGGGAGCCCCTCTTTCACTTAACAAGATAGCATAAGGAACTGCACTTTTAATTTTGAATTTGTTTGTAATCATACGCTTCTGAATTTTCTCAATTTGTTTCCACTGCATCTCGATTGTGTTGTTGGCCCACAGTGCACAACCGTAGAGAATCACCGAAATTACTAGAAGCCCAAAAAGAGTTAGAGTGGTTTTCCAGTCCCATAGCTCTGCCTCTCTACACTTGTTTTGAAGAGCATAAAATGTTTTCCATCCCCCTAACATTCTTTTCTTTCTACAACCATCCCAACTTAAATTTCTGTTGAAGTCAATTCTGAGGTATTTGTAGTCTGCAACTTCCTCCAGAATGTTGCCTTCAAAGTAGAACTTACGTTGTTTATGTTTTCTTTTGTTAGAGAAAACCACTACTTTCTTTTTGCTAATATTGACTTACATCCCCACATTTCTACAAAAATGCTCAAGGGAGCGTGAGTGCTCTTGCAAACCAAGAGCTAATTTAGCAATCAATATAAGGTCATATGCGTACAAAAGAAGCCTTATAACGAACTTGCCCAAATGGACACTGTCACCCCCTTGTAAATTTAGCCACTCTTCAAGCTTGTCAATATATAACCCAAAAAGGGTAGGAGACAGTGGGCAGCTTTTCTTGACCTCGATATCGCTTCTAAAACTTTCAGAAATGCCTGCTGAAGTTCTAATATTGACTTTCACCTCTTCATACAGCGTATGCATAGTTGCTCTCAAATGCCTGGGAACCCCGAGTTCCTCCATTCTGCCCCAAAGCCTATCCCTAGGAACTGTGTGAAAGGCTTTTCTGAAATCAACAAAGCAACAAAAAACTTCTTCCTTTTTTTCCCAAACTTTTTCAATGATGTGCCTTAAAGTTATACAATGATCAATTGTGAAATGTTTAAGTCTAAAACTTGCTTGCCCTTTAGCACGTTTATCTCTTTCTTCTGCTCACTTTCTAATTTCCTTTTCTGACATGCTTCCAAATAACTTTGCAAACAAGGGGTTTATCATTATGGTTCTATAATTGGAGAGATGCTAGTTTTCCAATCTGTGGGGAACCCCTATTGTATGACGCTGTTGAAAATTGTTGTGATGTGAGGTGAAAGAATTTTTAAGCCCCTCTTTAACTCTGCTTGGAGTTCATCTAAGTCTTTTGTTTTTTCAGTGCCCAACTTCTTGATACCCACCTCTACCTCTTGCACCGTGAAGAGTTTTGTGTCTATGTTGACCAAGGGAGGAAGGTCAACCTTGGGATCCTGCTCATAAAGTTATCTTTCATAGTCGAACCATTTAGAAGTTGTAATGTTGTTTTCAGTTTGCACCTTTTCGGTTGGAGCTCCTTCCAGAATAATTTGGGGTTATTTTTCCCAAGGAAGGTTAGTTCTTCTCTCCTCAAAACCATGAAATCAACCTTTTTCTTTTTTAATATCTGCTTGTAAGCTTTGAGCTTTTTGTTATCCTTGTCTGATTCCTTCCACATTCTCCTTGCCTTTTTGCATTCCTTGTCAAACCAAGCATTAACCAGAAAGAAATTTGTTTCAGACTTCTTAATTTTTGCTCTTTTGCACTCAGATTCCGTGTGGAAAAACACAGCTACTATATTCTAAAACTCTTTTTCACTTTTCTGTTTGGATAGATTCAAAAATAAAATTTGCCACGAGCGCTTGGTCCAACCGCAACCACGTATGGGTTATTTCCCACCAATCCCTCGGTCCATTTTTGGGGGCTCTATGTAAACCTGTGAAAATATTCCATGTGTGATTTCTCTACCGGGGCTTCTGGCTCTGAAAAAAAAAAATACTCAGCGCATTGAACCTTAAGTTAAGTGAGCTCGTCAGTGATCAGCTCGATCTAAAAATCCAAAATAATTTTTTAAATGAATGAATGATATTTTAAAGTTAACCAGTAAAAAAATAACAATAGTTTATAGGATTACTGGCCTTTTTGTGTTTTATCTTATGTAATTCAATTATTTTCTTATTCAAATTGATGATGAGTTGATCCAACTTTCTAACAGTCCCCTCACTAAAAAAAATTAATGCCCCAAAATTGATACACATTCCAAAATAAAATACTTTTCAAATTCCACTGCTAAACAAAATTTATGAAATGATTTCTGAAACCACCCAAATTTTTTATTTTGATATTAAAATTTTAACATAAATAATTAAAAAAGTTCATATATATGATATTTGCTTTATATATTATATATTTTTAAAATTATAGTTTGTGATAGAAAATTTAAAAAAATAAAAATAAAAAATTTAGCTCTAAAATTTTATCAAATAATAAAATTATATATATTTATTATAATAGTCTTATAACAATTTATTTAACTTTTTAAGGATTTATTTTAAATTTTGTAAGTTTAATGGCTCTCTTTGTTGCAATGTTCAGTTTTAGAAGATAACTAGCATAACATAATGTTCAGTTTTAGAAGATAACTAGCATAACATTTATGTTAGTTCCAAATTTACCAAGTGCAAACATGTATTAAATTTACGAGGATGCAAACTTTATTTTGAATACAACATTTGAGGAACTTTGAGAGATTTGATTTCTTCTAGTTGTTTGTTGATAAATATAGAATTAAAATGGATTTATGTTGGTTCTTAATAATATTATTTCTCTAGCCCTATATGGTAGAGATGTTGTAATGTGATGTAATGTAATATAATGATGTTGTAATGTGATGTGATGTAATATTGTCCTGCAAACATTTTGGCTTATGGTATTCATGTGGAATATAGCCTATTTAGCTCTCCATCTGCCAAGCACCAAGAAGGTAGATCTAGAGTTAAGATGGATCTAGACTAGTATTTATATAGGAGTTGAAAATCTATATTAATTCTTAATAATATTACTATATTTATATAAATTTAGCATTTTTATACATAGAAATATTTTTATTTTTAATTTTATTATAATAGTAATGATACATAAAATTAGATGTTTTATAGCCCATGAGGTGTAGAGCAGTGGGTGATGGGGTGCATTGTTAAAGCAATCTGACTGTGGTTGGAAACCGTGAGTGGGATGGGAGGAGAAAAAATGAAAAGATTAAGATTAGTCTAAACTACCAAAAAAAAAATAGATGTTTTATAATTTTTATATATTACTTTTTATTTAAAAAGTTTGCAAATATTGAATCTTTATATTCTTATTAATTAAATTTAAATTGTGAAATATAATAACAATAAATTTGAATTATAAAATTGTTTGTAATTTTATTAATAAAAATAAAATTACAATACAATAAATTGAATTGAATTGATTTATTGTTTTTACTTCTTCTTTTTTTTAATTAAGTTGACAATATGTTTTATTGTTGTTTTTTAATTTGATGCTCTATTTTATAAACAATTCAACATCTCTCCCATATTAAGTCGGTGTTTAAATGTTTATACTCATTTACAATCACTACAATATCTTTTCCATAGAGTCAACATCTTTAAACTCATTTATCGGCACTACAACATCTCCCCATACTGCGTGAATATCTCATCTCTCTTAATACAATTGTAATCTTATATAAAAGAATTATTCATTATATAAAAAAATATACATTTATCCCACAATTAAGATATAATTTGTGTATATCACTTAAAAGAAAAAAGAAAAAGAACAAAAAAAAAAAAATATATATATATATATATATATATATATATATATATATATATATATATAATAATAAAAAATTAGTTAAGTTACACTCGATTGTAAAATTACAATCTCTAAAACCATTCTAAATGCTTCTCCCCATTAATATGTTACTTGGCCTAAAAATGAAGGAAGTAGACACATCCCACTAAACCCTTTAAAACTTTAAACACTCTCTAAACCTTTCTCACCCAAACTCTTAATAAAGAAAGAAATAACTAATATGTAAACTAGGGTATCCAATCATGAAAAAGCATTATGATTAATAAGATACCTCAAAGTTCTTCAAGTAAAAGATACAAGAAAGAAAGGAATAATATGTATGATAGGATATTCAATTATGATCAATAGATACCTCAAACATCTTTGAAAGGGCATATCCTTCTTCTATCTAGGAATCAAATCAAACAAGATTTTCATGTTTTTCTAGCTTCTAGCCACATAGACAATATTAACATGGGAGCTTCTGCGAAAAAGGAACCCTCCTTTCCTATGTTCTTTGAATATTCTTTCACCTTCAAAGTATTTCTTGTGTTCTTTGAATATTCTTTTGCCTTAAAACTCTGCAACTCTCTATTTACTGAAATGGGTCTCCCCTCTTCTATTTAAACGTCTTCTAAGTTAGAAATGTTTAGTAAGATGATTCTCTCATGCCTGGAAGGATTTAAAAACAAGTTGATTATTAAGTAAATTTGCAATATTACTCTCTTGGAGTACATCGCTAGCCAAAACAAGAAGATATTCAATTGACAAAAATTATACCCTGAGCACGTCTACAGAGCCAATGCCAACTTAGTTAGGGGAATGATTATTGCAAAATTTAAAGTGAAACTGTGCAAAGTTAATCAAACTTAAATGAAATAGATTGGAAGAATACTTATGGTTTGCTAAATTGGGAAGAGAAAAGATGGAAACCAACATCAAGAGCGAATTAGGCTAAAATGAAATAGGTTGGAAGAATAGTTATGATTTGGGAAGTTGTGAAGAGAAAGGTATGGAAAGTAGCATCAAAGGCGGTACATAAATGTAGTACCCTTTAAATCATGGCCTCCAAATTATTATATTGAAAAATGGATGCAAGTCCCAAAAAAAAAGGCTACTCGATGGAGCATTAGAGGGGAATCTCAACACTTTGAATTATTCATTGATAATCTTAACACCACACTAGATCCATCTAACTCTGGGTATATCATGCGCTTAGAGGGATCAAATCTCTCGAAGTGCAAACCTTCTTTTCGGAGTGTAAGATTCGCATCTCAAGGGATTTGATCTCTCTCGATGCATGATAGATCCAGAGTTAGATGGATCTAGGTTGGTTCCAGTTGAGAGCAACAATGTCACATTTTTAGATTATCATTATTATGTATATGTTTGAGATAAACTTCATACTTTGAAATTTACATTATATTTTATTTGCTTGACATGACCATACCATTCTCTTCTTTAATTTAGTCTATGTTGCTTGCCTTGAATGGTTTGTTCATTTGTTTTCGGATGCTTTGAGTGGTTTGTGTGTTTATGTGTTTGGATTTGAATAGTAATGTTTGTGAATATTATATTTCTATGTGTATGTAATTGATTTTTAGTAACTAGTTGGTGAAGAAGAAGGGAGACAATATTGTCGATAGTTTGCAGGAGGATTGATATTGCACATCTATTTCATTTAATTTTAGGTATCACAACTTTTGACAACTAATTAATTCTTGATAGTGTCTCTCCAAGTATTACTAAATATATCTTGAAAAGTACTTTTAATAATTTGTTGTGTCAAGATTACTCGAGAAATAATATATATATCTTAAAGAGTAGTGCAAGAAGAAGTGTCGCAACTTTTGACATATTAGTAGTCACACTATTAGTTTTGTCATATTTTAATAGGTTGAATTACTATAACACAAAAATCAATGCACATTGTCAATAATTTTTTTGTGTTTACAGTGAAATCAATGCACACTATTAATCCAACCATTTTAAAATTAATGTACCATCATACATCTAGTTACATCAAATCAAAATCAACATATGAACTAAAATCAAAGCATACAATGCAAACAATCAAATAAGATTAGAAATAACCATCTACACTAAAATCAATACATCGAATGCAAGCAATCAAATAGAATGAGAAAACATTTACACTAATATCAATACATCTAGTGCAAGCAATCAAATGGGATTAAAGAAATCAACATCTACAATGAAATCAATGCATCTAGTGCAAGCGATCAAATATAGTTAGAAATCAACCTCTACGCTCAAATCAAGGCATCTAGTGCAAGCAATCAAATAGGATTAGAAATCACCATCGACATTGAAATCAATGCATCTAGTGCAAGAAATTCTCTTCCCTCTCCCTCCTCCATCTATATCTATATCTCTCTCCATCTCTCCTCCTTTGTCTCTCTATCTCAACCCCCAAAATTCTCTCTCTCTCTCTCTCTCTCTCTCTCTCTCGTTGTCCCTCCCTCCCTCTATCTCTCTCTTACCTCTCTTCACCTTCCATCCATATCTCTATCTCCCTCATCTCCCCAAAATATACACACTCTTTCTCCAAATCTATCTTCCTCTCCCTCTCCCTCTCTCTTCCCCTTCTCTCCCTCTTTCCTGCCTTCTATCTCTCTTCTCTCTATCTCCCTTATCACTCTCTCTCTCTCTCTCCACCTTTCTCTCTCTATGTATTTCTTTTTACCTCCCTCTATCTCCCCCTCCAATTCCATCTCTCTCTCGCCCTCTCTCCTTCTCTCTCTTATTTCCTCTCTCCCTTTCTCTCTAACCTCCCTATCTCAGCCCCCCAAACTCTCTCTCCCTCCTCTATCTCATTGTGCCTTCCTCCCTCCCTCCCTCTCTCTATCTCTCTCTTACCTTTCTTCACCTTCCATCTATATTTATATCTCCCTCTGTCTCCCCAAAATATACACTCTTTTTCCAAATCTATCTCTCCCTCCTCTTCCTCTACCCCCCTCTCTCTCTTCCACTTCTCTCCCTTTTTCCCACCTTCTTCTCTCTTCCATCTTGCTCTCCTCTCCCTATCTCCCTTATCACTCTATCTCTCTCTCTCCACCTTTCTCTCTCTATGTATTTATTCTTACCTCCCTACCTCCCCCTCCAATTCCATCTCTCTCCCACTCTCTCTCCTCTCTCTTCTTTCCTCTTTCTCCCTTTCTCTCTGACCTCCCTTTGTCTGTCCCTCTCTCTTTGCCCTCCAACTCTATCACTATCTCCCTCACTCTCATCTCCATTTTTATTTCTTTGTCTCTCTATCTCACCCCCCAAACAAATGCATTCTCTCCATCTCTCCCTTGTCACTCCCCCTCTCTCTCTCTCCCTACTCTTTTCTCTATGACTTCCTTCCTCCCTTTCATATATATCTAGAGTTAATATATGTCATGAAATATTAATATAAATTATAATATAAAAAATTTAATATTATTAAATCTAACAACTTTGGATTAATAATATTTAGGTACTTAGAAAGTATTGAAAGAATTGTGGAAAATGAGAGAATCGAAAACGGCTGTTTATATTATGTAAATGACCCCAAGATTATCATGATATATTAACATATATTATAATATAACAAATTTAATATTATTTTAATCCAAAGTTATTAAATTTAATAATATTAATATTATAATATATTAATATTCATATGAAATTTAATAATATTATTAATATGATGTTTAAATTTACTATTAATATTAATATTAAATTTAATGATGTTTTTTATATGGCATGGTCTGATAACAAAATATATAACAAGGCTACATCAAATTAATATTTTCAAATATTACAATTTTGACATAAAAATATTTATATCTTTTAAGATTTTAATATATCTCTAGGATATGGTTTTTCTTTTTAAAGATTCATTTTACAACTATTTAATTAAAAGAAATATTAAAAGACTTTAGAAAAAGATTCTTTTATTCTGGCTTGAATTAACTTTTTTTTTAATTAACTTTTTCCTTTTGATTTAAGAAACGGTATTGGTTTTAGTAAAGAATAAAGATTTTTAAAATTTTACCTAATTTGAAATTTTAATGTGGTAAAAAATTTTGTTGATAATAAATTTATGATCAATTTAAATTCAAAACAAATGATAAAAGAACTATTAAAAACATAAAATAATTGTAGTTTTTATTTATATAGTTATTTTCATTTTTATTTTTAACATTATTCTTTTTTAATTATTATTTTATTTGACATGACATATTTGCACATATCCTCCTTATTTTATTTCACATGACATACTTGCACATCCCTCATCCCTCGCTCCTCACACTCAACCAAAAAAAATAAAAGTTAAAAAATTAGCTTAGAAATTAAAGTAGCAACCAACAACCCAGAATCATTGGCAAATTACTCACCAATACTTCTATTAAAATTTCAAACATAAAATAGAACACCTAAGGAGATCGAATAGTACTTGAAGACTCCCAAGCAGTAGTAGCTCCATTGCTGGGAATCAAGCCCTTCCAATGCCGAGATAGAGAGACATAAAAGATCAAAAGAGCCTCTTAATGAGTTTTCACAGTTGAGAGGGGCAGCACATTATCTGGGAATACAATTCTGAAGCAGACAACATGGTAAACTTATCCCTCCAAATAAAATACAAACATGTCCTAATTTTCCACGAAAATGGCAGAGCAACAATGAAGGAAATCTCAATGTAATGAGGACACAGATCATATGAAAACAAGGAGCTGTAATATCTTAGTTTCAAGATATAACAATATCACTCGACTCGCAAGCTATATTGAGAATGCCTTCTAGTTTAGTTCGGTCCCTGTGTGAAGGGTTGGCTTCCAGCATTAATTCTTGGCAAGTGTGACCAATGACTATTGAATCTCCCACTCCCTACAAAGAAAACTTCAACAGACCAAATCCCTGCTTCAAGGGGCTAGCAATTCAAGAGGCCAAATCCCAGATTCAAAAGGTTTCTACAGAACTGAGGCAACAGATAAGTTCCATCGAACAAAATTTGCTATTTGCTTTCTTATCCCATTATGCTGGAGCCTATGTATCTAGGTGCTTTCTATCTCTGTTCCAGTCCAATATGCGTACTATTGTTTTGAGAAAAAAATAAGCACCACAGTCGATCATGGGGCAGTTGTATAAAAAATTGCACAAGCTGAAATCCTGGATGGATCTCAATAAGTATATCGTGTTGCCTATACGCACCAGAGTCAGTCGGGGCAATTAGGTATAAAAGATAGCACAAGCTGAAAGCCTGAATGGATCACAATGAGTATATAATTTTGCCTCTAAACCACAGATTGCACAGTATGTAGACTAGCTTTGGCAATATAATATAAATTGTTCTTTGATCACAATAAGTACATAGTTTTGCCTCTAAACCAGATTGCAGAGTATGTAAACTAGCTTTCGTAATATAATGTAATATAATATAAATGGTTCTCGTTTAAAAAGAGAGAATGAATTAGTGATCCCCTTTATATCCCAGACCACAATGGATCTTAAATCTAGATTTGCTCGAATAAATTTGGCTGTACCTTTTGTGTCTTTCCCCAAATCTGAATCAGTCAACCTATGGTATTGTTCAAACTAAACATCAAAGCCGTGTAATAGTATCAAACACCAATAAGTTACAGACCATGCAGGGTTAAGATGGGCTGAGAGGGACCGCCCCCTACTGTAAAACGTATACAACGAGAAATCCCAAATTTTGTTTGCCATACTTTTATTTTATTGGTGTGAATTCATGCTTTTATTGTACTTGCGTAGATTCTAGATATTGGGATTCTATATACTAGAAATAGAATGGATTGTTTAAATTCCAAAGGTTTATTTTATTGGAATGCCAAAATACATATAAATATGCAAAATAAATAGACAGAAAAAAAGTGTAATGTATACCTGATGTGTGGCTAAGGAGCTTCTCCAGATTTTAATAAAGTGTGTATGATGTGTGGGGTTGAGAAGCTTCTCCAATTTAATTATTTTTAAAGAATGGCTTGATTAATTTTTAGCAATTAATATCTTTTAAACTTCAACTTAACCTTATGTATTATTGAATTAAACATCACTTTTTTTTAATATCATTCTTCTCCTTTCTTCTCAACTTAATCTTATTGAATTATTTTTATTTTTTTTTCTAATATCATTCTTCTACTTTGTTCTCATATCTGTGAACATTGCCCAACAGCATCTGTGCATGCATTCTTTTAGGTAAAATAAGATCTGCATTTGTCGACACCTCTCAAACATAAGCTGCACCACTACAACATGGTCCCCTGCAGGAGACTGTAAACGATCCAGTTGTTTACAAATCAACTTCTATGAACTTATGGATATATTCCTGATTGGAAAAATCAAATCAACTTTTAGGACCTTACAGAAGTATTCCCTGAAGTATGTTGATAATCGAATTATAATCTCCTGAATTAACGTAGATTTGACATGCTATTTATTTACGATAAATAAGTTGTAAATTGAAATGCAATACAAATATTGGAACATTAATATACAAAGTAAACATCAAATTTCAGCAACATTGCTGAAAATCTCCAGAAACCCCCACTCCAACCAATTAAAACAAAAACAACAATAAATTGACCACTGCAATTTGCCTGGCTCCATGTAAGAAGCCCTAAAACGAAATGTCGCAGGACCCCACTCCGGCCTAAATACCCATCGGAGAGTTTCTGTTAACGAAGAAGACGATCTTGGAAATGTTTGTGACGCAAAATAAAATGATATCATACCTCGAGAGCCTTTCGAATTGGGTGAAGAAAACAAGGGCCGGCAGATCGCAATGGGTTAAGCAAGAATACTCCCACTCACCAGAAGGTTTGTTTTTTTTTTTTTAAATGAATGAGGTGTTCATCAATATTTTGTTTGGTGTTTAGCTTTTCTTCAATCAAATCAAATTGGGCCACAATGTATAAAAAAAATTCTAAATCTGATTGCGATAGTGTTTGAATAATTTTTTATTTTGGATTCAGTTTTATTAAAATTTTTGGTTATATTATTTTTTTCGACCAAAAACATTGCCTCGTTTAACTTAAACTAAACAATTTTATTATATTGATTTAAATCAAATGACACCATTCTTATCCAATCACAAATTCTATTATATTATTAATTTAAATCAAACCTCCAAATTCATATCCAATCTCCAGAGAAAGGTAAATCAAATCTCATAAGAGCGATTAAAGGTGTAGTGTTGGAAAATAAAATTGTTGAAAACTAAAACTGCCCCACAGGACATCTAGGCTAGCAGCCCAGGCTCGAGCAAGCTCACAGGCTCAAAGTACAGGATGACATCTAGGCTCGGAGCCCAGGATCGAGCAAGGTCACAGGCTCAAAGTACAGGTCAATGCTAGTGACGAGCGAGACTCAGATTCCAGGCTCAAGTGAGCTCCCAGGCTTAAGTACAGGACAATCCTAAATCCTAGTGACAGGTTCTTGCAGGTAAATAAATAATTCTTCTATCCACCCCAGCCTAAGCTTAGCCTCCCTCAACCTAAGATCGACCTCCCTTCCAGCAAAAAAAAAAAAAAAACCAAAACAAAAGAAAGATCTAAAATATCACTATGATTTTGAATATTTTTTCCAAAGTGTATTTTATTTTATTTCTATTGAAGAACTCTTCACGGGCTCACCTGAAAGGGCCTTACACAGGCTAGCCTATATTGCGAAGCCAAACCCTGATAGAATCAAGGAAAATTGAATCCACTGCTCATAATCAAAGGCCCGGGCCCAAAACTTAACAAGAGACTTCAATCAACTGAACTACTCATCAAAACTTTAAAATATCCCTACAATACTTGCAAACCCTAGATAATCGTTACTCTATATCAGCCTCCCTCGGCCTCCTTTCGAAAAGAAAAGAAGAAAACAGAGCTAAAAGGCTTCTAGAATATTTTTCCTTCTAAAACATTTTTCAAATTTTAAATCAAACTAAAGGATTTAAGCATTTGAAATACTTTGGCAACAAAAATAATATACCCGAGTCTATTGCGAAACAGGAAACTTTTGAGCCCCGTCGCATATTTTTTCTTTGCCGCTCCAAATTGCCGTCAAAGAAATTGATGCGGACAAACTAGTACAGTTGTGGATAGGAGAAGGGCTGGTGAATAGCAAACAGGTAACCCATTTAATGAGCAGACCATCAAAATGCAGGCAGTTGGATAGGAGAAGGGCTGGTGAAGAGCAAAACGGGCAACCCATTCAATGAGTGTGGCCATCAAAATACAGTTGCTTGATCTCTAATAACTGGGTTTTGTACTGTTTACTAACCCTTCCATATCCACATCCATACACTCTGAACGCATCAATTTCTTCAGATCGCAAAAGAACAACTCCGGAGCACTGCAAAACCTATCATCGTGCCATCGCTTGATGTTCAGAACAGTAAGGTAAGGCGCAGAGGAAAAGGGCAGCGTAGGGTAACGAAGATAATGAATATATAGTCATCACCAATAATGCATCCACAAATCCTCCATTCATGCTTTGACACCTGACGGACACTGAAAAACCCCGCCATTCATGTTTCTACGGATTCCGCCGCTCCTCGTAGGTAATAAATTCTTCGGATTCCCGCGTGGAAAAACACAGCTCTTTTATTTTATTTTAAGTGTCTTTTTCATTCCTTTTTATTTTTTAATATATTTGAAGTAAGTGTACAAATAAATTCAACGCCTTTAAAAGATTTCCGTAATATTTGATTTTGAAAATTATATTTGCAACTTAAATTTTCAAAAACTACTTAGAATATAAAACCAATTATAACATCTAACAACAAATTAAGTCAAAAATAAATACTTTATAAATTTAACATGAAAATAAATATTAATACTAATTTTTGACTTAAATAATTTATAATCAACTATATCTGAATCTAAAACAAATTTTTTAAGTTGATTACATGAAAATAAATAGTAATACTAATTTTTGACTTAAATAATTTATAATCAACTATATCTGAATCTAAAACAAATTTTTTAAGTTGATTGAACAAATTTAAGTATTATTGATCCAAATATTACCACAATTGTAATAAGATTTCTAAATCTACTTGAACTGAATTAAATTAATTTTGAACAAATATAGGCATTATTGGTCCAAATATTACAACTTAATTTTGAACAAATATAGGCATTATTGGTCCAAATATTACAACATTTGTAGTATGATTTATAAATCCATTTGAACTAAATTAATTTTGATTTTGTGTAAAATTTTAATATAATTTATTAAATAAACTTTTGAATTACATTAATTTTGATTTTGTGTAAAATTTTAACATAATTTATTAAACAAATTTCTATATAATATTCCAGTTACTTATTTTATATTTTAAAATTATGATGGGTTATATATACAAAAGTCTAATAAAAAAATTATTTGATAGGTTATATATACAAAAGTCTAATAAAAAAATTACTTAGTTTTGTGTAAATTTTTAATATACTTTATTAAACAAATTTCTACATATTTTTTAATTTTGAAATTTATAATGAATCATTTATATAATATAATAATAATAATAATAATAATAATTATTATTATTATTATTATTATTATTATTATGATGCTAAAACAAAATCAGTTTTTAAAAGATTTAAATATAGTTGCAATGTCTCTTTCTTTAAAGATTTATTATATAAAAAAGTGAAATTACATTTATATAATATATATTACTAGTATTTGCACGGCGCGTGGCGGTGCAAAGGGAACATCGAAGGCGTGCCAAAACCGCAGACTCTTGGCGTCGATTGGACAGCAGCACAGAGAGAGCTGAGAGCAGCAGGGTGGGAGCAGCGGAGTGGAATGGAAGGCTGCCAAGTGTCAAATTTTGACAGGGCAGAAGGGTGATAGGTGGAGCTATGAGATTGGCTGGGAGCACTGTTCATCCCAGCAAAGCTCAACCTTCGGCGTAATTAGAATATGCAAAATAAATTTATGAGATACAAAACAAATATAAAAATATTATTCTTTGTAAAAGATAAAGCATTTGTTACCCATATATGCAAAATAGACTCATGAGATACACAACAAATATAAAAGTATTATTCTCTGTAAAGGGTGAAGCATTTGTGACCGCTCTTATTGCAGATTTTTGAAACAAAAAGTCCAATGAAAACATTAACTTCCGAGGATGTTTTCTCAAATTGAAATTTTACCATGTATATCTATAGTGTACTCTTACACTTCACACTTTGTCTCCGTTTTTTTTTTTTACATTAATTAAATGTCGATATATGGATAGAAGAACAATGTATAAAGTTTTGTTTCATATTGTTATATGTTATTTTATAGATTTCAATATTCTAACATAATATTAGAGCATATTAATTAACTCTGATATCAAAGATGGTTAGTATGTTCTATCTTCTTTCGTGTGTTTTTTTTATATAATAATATTTTTTCATATTGTTTTGAATACTTCTTATTTTGTAGTTTTGATATCATTAACTAAGTTCTCTTTAGATAGACACATTTTTATTACAAGATTGATTTTACTTATTTTGGTGCACCTATATTTGAATTAATTTGTTTATTCCGGCCTAAAATGTTTAATCTTATAATATAAATTTTATGAGGCACTTTTTAGATTTGGATTTGGTGGCTTCTAGGGATTTTTTTTATTATCAAACTTATTGTTATTACCAATTTTTTTTCTTCTTGTGTAGAAAGATCAGCAATATGAATTCATATTGTGGAAATCTATATACTCAAATTCAAGTCTACTTTTTTTACTAAACTTAGGTTTTTTACGAAGCTAATATCTTTTGATCCAGTAGTTTGTTTTCTATGATTTTTTTTTAGTTCGTTTTCCAAGATCTATTCGCTCGGCCCTTCCCAATTCATCTTAGTGCATTGTGCGTCCTTGAACAGAATTTGTACGAAAGGGATTGATGTAGATGCACTTTTTAGCAAACAAGGTATCAAATTTCAAGTAGTTCCTAAAAGTTAGCTAAGGATCTAAATTTCAATGCATACTTCCTACAATTTGTCGTCCAAGGAAGAGGCGGGGATTTTTGCTACCCATGCCAACGATACTCCCGCTTGACCAAGCATAAACATGTTGATCCAAGTGGATATCGGTGGCCACCCACCTATTCCATTTGGACCCGCAGCATCAATTCTTTCAGTTTTTCAGCTTCAGCACAACTTACTATTTTTAGCAGGTTTTCGGGTCTTGCACTCCCGGAGCCGTTTTGGGGACTTAATGATCAATATGGATATTGGTGGCCACCCACCGAGTCCATTTGAACCCCCACCATCAGTGATTCCAACTTGTAAGTTTCAGCACAACTTACTATTTATAGCAGTTTTTCGGGTCCTGAACTTTCGGCGCCGTTTTGAGGCCCTAAACAACGCTTTTTGGGAAAACGGGGAGCAAGATGGGTCGTAGACCAATGTTTCTCACTCAAAAGTTTTAGTCCTCGGATAGATCTTTCTAACGAGCTATTGAGTGCATCAAACGGAGATCAGATGACAAAGTTACGTCCCCGGGAAGTTGAAACACCAACTTACCCAAACGGGGCCCACAGTTTTGGCACTTCATCTCCTAGGGTTAAGTTTTGGGATGTTTTGGATTTTACATTGTTTATCAACAATAAATAGGCCTTCGAGCCTCATTGTAACATAGTTCAGGGGGCTGGGAGCCGACACATCTCTTCTCAGAGATAAGCGTTACCAGTGCCCTAGCTCGCCACATCTCCATCATGTTTGCATTGTAACACAGTTCAGGGGATAGTAATCGACACATCTCTTCTTAGAGATAATCGTTGCCAGTACCCTAGCTCATCTATTTCCATTATGTCTGTAATAGACCTGCGAGCCTTAATGTAACACAGTTCAGGGGCTGGTAGCCGACACATCTCTTCTCAGATATAAGCATTGCCAGCGCCCTAGCTTGCTTCCATTATGTTTGTAAGCTTATTTCAATCATTTGTTTTATTAATAAAATGAAGCAAAATTTCCGTTGCATCTCTGTATCTATGGCTATATGTGTATTCTCTTGCGTACCTGCATAAATCTGGATCAGTGGTATCAAAGCGGGTCTGCTCTCTCTGTTTTTCTTTTCATGTCCCCAATGCGGCCAGGGTATAAGGAGTTCAACCTCACAACCCCGATGACCCCCCATGACAGAAGGAAAGAAAGACAAGGGAGCAGGAGATCTTATCAAAATCTTGCTCGAGGAGGCCCTCGAGAAACAGAGGAACGCGATGACGGATAACTTTTCCCAAATCCTTCAAGAGCTGCCCACCGGCGGCACATCTACATCCAGCACGTCCGCCAATAGGTCCGCGACATCCTGGACAAATCCAATACCAAGTTCAGCAAAACTCCCCCCCGCCCCCCCCCCCCCCCATGGAGGAACTTAACGCAATGGAGACCATTGCTTCCTAAGGAGGGAGGAATGATCCAAGTGGATATCGGTGGCCACCCACCTATTCCATTTGGACCTGCAGCATCAATTCTTTCAGTTTTTCAGCTTCGACACAACTTACTATTTTTAGTAGGTTTTCGGGTCTTGCACTCCCGGAGTCGTTTTGGGGACTTAATGATCAAGGTGGATATTGGTGGCCACCCACCGAGTCCATTTGAACCCCCACCATCAGTTATTTCAGTTTGTAAGTTTCAACACAACTTAATATTTATAGCATTTTTTCGGGTCCTGAACTTTCGGCGCCATTTTGAGGCCCTGAACGACGCTTTTTGGGGAAACGAGGAGCAACATGGGTCTTTCTCACTCAAAAGTTGTAGTCCTCGGATAGATCTTTCTAACGAGCTATTGAGCGCGTCAAACAGAGATCGAATGACAAAGTTACGTCCCCGGGAAGTTGAAACACCAACTTATCCAAACGAGGCCCACAGTTTTGGCGCTTCATCTCCTAGGGTTAGGTTTTGGGACGTTTCGAATTTTACATTGTTTTTCAACAATAAATAGGCCTTCAAGCCTCATTGTAACACAGTTCAGGGGGCTAAGAGCCGACACATATCTTCTCATAGATAAGCGCTACTAGTGTCCTAGCTCGCCACATCTCCATCATCTCTGCA
The DNA here is from genome assembly GCA_034641835.2 of Pinus albicaulis. Lineage (NCBI taxonomy): Eukaryota > Viridiplantae > Streptophyta > Pinopsida > Pinales > Pinaceae > Pinus > Pinus albicaulis. Next base: position 878,307,267 of record CM076574.1, on the reverse strand, counting down.
TTGTAACACAGTTCAGGGGCTGGTAGCCGACACATCTCTTCTCAGAGATAAGCGTTGCCAGTACCCTAGCTCATCTATTTCCATTATGTCTGTAATAGGCCTGCGAGCCTCAATGTAACACAGTTCAGGGGCTGGTAGCCGACACATCTCTTCTCAGAGATAAGCGTTGCCAGTGCCCTAGCTTGCTTCCATTATGTTTGTAAGCTTATTTCAGTCATTTGTTTTATTAATAAAATGAAGAAATATTTCCGTTGCACCTTTGTATCTATGGCTATATGTGTATTCTCTTGCATACCTGCATAAATCTAGATCACATGTCGACTAAATGAAATGGGAATCTCTGTTAAGCACCAAAGTTCTTTCAATACCGAAGTGAAATTGCTTCTTTTCATATTCGCCATTACCAAATATTGTAATGTTTTTGAGCAAAATAATCGACTAAATTGAAGCATGGGTTGCTAATGACCAGATTTTGAATGAGCTCCAATTAGGATGTGCAAGTGATTCAACTACTTGCGAGAGCACTCCAGATTCATATTGGTTTTTAGAAAATAAAGGTTTTATCATTTCTAAGAAGCGATCACTCATTCTAAAAACCTTCATCTTTATGAGTTTGGATGAAGTTGTTCATTTGTGTGGAAAAGAAAACACGTTACTCTCAATTGGATGGAGAGTGTTGAAAGCTTTGCAAAAGGGATTATCATGTTTTCTTTTGTTTAAGGTTTTTTCTAGGGCAGTTTTTGTGCAATGTTTTGGACGAAAGAAAGTTGCATGCAGAACCACAAAGGCACATGCATTTGAAGAAGTCTGAAAAGGTAATTTTTAGTGTGATCTTTCCACAATAAATTACTTCCATATTTCTCACAGGTAAGAAAAAATTTAGTTTATTCATTCTTCTAATCATAAGCTTTGGGATGGTATTTGCTTTTAGGTTTAGTTTCTTGTTTTATTCATTATAATGAAATTAGAAGTAGTTTTTGTTCTTGTATCAGTGGGTTCTAAATATCTTCCATGGAGGGGAAAGATGATTAATATTCTCAAGAGTAAGAATCTATGATTATCAATTAATGGTGAACATTATGAGCATGTTGATGTTATAGTCTTGGACATATGAGAAGTGTAATAGCCCAGGTCAAAATTCCATGTAATAAAAGTTAATAAATGCAAAATAATAACCAAGGTCATAGGACACGTATTCCAAGTTGAATGTTGGGAAAAACATCCTAGTGTGGGTGTTCGTTTGGTTTATTATGGCTAAGGTAAATTGGCAAAGGCAATGGAAAAGGATTTGGAAATGAAAGAGTCATTAATTGGCATTTTATTTATGAAAAGAAATGAAATTTGGCAAAAATGATGGTGAAAGGTCACAGGGTGCATGTGAGGAGGAAAATGAAGGAAAATAATGGAAAATTGAAGAAATTAAAGGCCTAATTAATAAAAAGGTTTCTGAGGTTCAGTTGGTAACCTTTTGTCAATTCAGTTTTAGAGCTCTCTCTCTCCCTACTCTCTCTCTCTTACACTCTTCGACACTTTAGCATTCTTGGAGCATTCTAGCATTGGATCAAGAAAAACAAAGGGAGAGAAAAGAAGGAAAAGGGAAGAAAAAATCAAGAAAGGATGAGAAGAATCAAGTGACTACATCGAGATTACTTGTAGGTATCAATTTGCATGTGTGATTTCCTTGGTAAATTTGGCATGCACGGTACATGCATGTGTGTATCTAGTTCTTTCGTTGTCATTGGCATGAGTTTTGCCAGGTGTGACAGTGGATTTCAGCCTTGCCTTGCCATTTCCAGATAGCCATGGTGAGGTGGGTTCTCTTGTATTTAGTTGAGCTTGATTGTTAGATAGTATCGAAATTGAGTGGGGTGGTCTCAGAAAAAAAACACAAGTTCTAGGAATCCCTTGAACGGTAATGGTAGGATATACGGTAAACCATGATTGTGAACCTCCTCGTTAGCCCTAGGAATCGGTAATGGTGGGATACACAGTAAATCCTAGAGGATGGAGCCTCTTTAAGCCTAGGAATCCCTTTACCAGTGATGGCAAGATACACGGTAAATCCTAGAGGTTTATGCTCTCATTCAGCTTAAGAACCCCTTGGCAGGTTATGGAGAGATACACGGTAAATCATAGAGAGTGGAGACGGACAAAACCCTCACGGTTTAGGTGGAGAGATCTAGAGGCATCCATGCTTGTTTAGGGCCTAGTGATCCCTTAATCGATATATGGTGAGATTGCGGTAAATTTTGTATTGTATGTTATTGGGCCTAGGAATCCCTTAGTGGGATTGCGGTAAAGCATGAGGAAGCCTTGATTGGTTCTATTGGGAGTCCCTCATTCATGCTTGGAATATCGCATGGGGGTGATTGTACGAAATAAATATTTGGTTCATCCCAATCTATGGTCGGGTGGTTCGTGGAAGTCCCTGACTTGGTTGGCATATGCAATTATTAATAAGAGCTCATTCTCCTTGATATTTCATGTATAAATGTACTTGTTCATATGTGGTTTTTATGGTTGTTATATCCTTATTATTTCTGCGAGTTATATGTTGGTTATAAGTATGTTTATGGCAAACTTGATGTATGGCTCTCGTCATGTTTTGTTTAGTAAAATGAATACGAAATATATGACCTAATAGATGATAATGCGATCATTGTGACAAGGGATCAATGCTTCTTTACCAATCTCAGATAAGTATGAGACCCCTAGGCTCAGATCTGTTGTTATGACCTTTGATTACATATTTGTGACATTTTGACGAAATGGTTGTCATGGTTAGTAGGGGTTCGATTAATTCATTGATCAAATGTTTGCATTAGTAGCTTGATTCCATGGTTATGTATCATTTCTGAAATTTCATGAAGTTCTGGGCAGTGGCCTGAGAGCTAGCCCTAAAAAGTTGGCTCAAAATCCTGGGTCCCTGGGTCATAACTGCCTGGAAAAAGGCCACAGTTGTTGGCATGCCTTGTTGTGGGACCAAGTGGAAGGCCTTAGTCGCATGCTTGGCTTGTCATGGGAGCGGCTAAGGGTCCAGATCAACAAAATGACAAGTTGTCTCAGGGATTAAGCACCTGGAAGGGTTGATTGTCTCTTGAAGGGTCCGTAGCTCCTGAGGAAGTTTAGATTGGTTTTGTTTTGTCGTTATGCTTCCTTAATTGTACATGGGGAGTTGAATCACATAAAGTAGCCTCTCGTCACATGTTTACCTCAGTGGACCAATTAGCTTGGGTAAATGTAGGAGGGTGGTGTTACAAGAAAAATGATGTGATTAAGCAAGAAGACTCATTGGTCGAACGATTTCATATAGTCCTTAAGTACATATTAAGGTTAAAGATATCCTAGCTTGGGTATGGAACACTTTTAAGTTATTTATTGATAGTCCTCAGGTACATATTAAGGTTAAAGATATCCTAGCTTGGGTATGGAACACTTTTAAGTTATTTATTGATAAATCTTATTACCTATCTGCTTACTACCTTGAAAAGAAAATCCATGAGTTAGATTCTAAAGATTTTAGTGGGATAAATTATTTCTTGTTGAATTGAAAATCATGAATGAAAAACTATATAATTGTGGGTATTACAAGAAAATTGATACAGGCCTAGTAATTCTTGTAAAACAAAAATTGTCTTCTTCCTTTGGTAAGTTCATCCAAACTAGGAATAGAGAAATTGAAATGTCTAAAGAATATATGACACCTAACATTAAAGATTTTTGTAAAGGTTTGATTAATGAGCAAGAAATGTTGATTGTTTTAGGACAATCAAATCCTAATAATTTTTTTAATAAAAAATCTCAAATCACATACTAAGATTCTTCCCAACATTCTTCTAATGATGTTAGTAACAAGATTCTTCTAATGATACTGTATAATGATGCTAGCAATTATTGTAAAACAAAAATTGACTTCTTCCTTTGGTAAGTTCATCCAAACTAGGAATAGACCAATTGAAATGTCTTGAGGATATATGATACTTGGCATTAAATATTTTTGTAAAGGTTTGATTAATGAGCAAAAAAAGTTGATTTCTTTAGGACAATTAAATCCTAATCTAACTCTAATGATGCATAATAAACATAATACTAATAAATATTTTAATAAAAAATCTAAAATCACATACTAAAGGATCTTCTCAACATTCTTCTAATGATGCTAGTAACAAGAAAGTGTTTAATCCTTGTAAGTATTGTGGCAAAGCCAACCACCCTGAAAATATTTGTTTAAACGAAGACGTGAACTTGCTTAAGTCAAGCAGAAATCCTACATCGAACAATAGGTTGCTCATTGTGCCTATTATGTTCAACCAAGTAAATCTTTTTTCGTGAAGTGGATTATGAATTCTAGTGTTCCTAACGATATATCTAGTACTAATTCATTGCTTTCTTCTTATGACACTCACAAGCGCACCTCACAAAAACTCTCTATTGGTGATGGTAAACAACTTTCAATAGTATGTTCTAGTAATGTAAAGTTCCTAACGGTTGATCCAAATTTATGAAGGGAATGAAATGATATACAAATTTATAACCAAAACAAAGATACAATGAAATTTGACTTCTATTAATAAATTAAAAATGTTGAAACTATATACAAGCATAATGAAAACAAACTAGCTCAAATGATAGTAGCTTATCTCAAAAAAAATATGTAACAGTTATGTACCTTCGTTGAACTATGTTACAATGAGGCTCAAAGGCCTTGTTATTATAAGGAAGTAATGAGAAACCCTAAACATCCAAAAACCTAACCCTAGGAGATGAAGCGCCAAAGGACTTTTGGCCCCGATAGTGTAATTTGGAATGTCAACTTCTCACTGTTGTAACTTTGACACATAATCTGCATTTGGTGCACATGATAGCCAGTTGGAAAGGTCTATGTTTGGTAATTTAATTCTACTTAAATTATTCTATTAATTTTCAACCAGGATTCGTGTACTTATGAAATGAATGTGCACTATATATGCTAGGATTCTTTCTGTGAATTGATTGATTCTAGAAATGAAACTAATTCTAAGTATGGACAAACGTTTTTAACCGAATTTAAAGAATAATTACGCACATTTTATTTCAATCCAAAGTTATATTAAATCCTAATTAATTGAATTTGAAACTCATTACTTTGAAAAAATTGAAAGTTTATCTAAATTAAAGAATTCAAACTTACTTCTAATTGCATGAAAGGAAATGCTTGGAAACCAAATTCAAGGAGAACAATCTGATTCTATTTTGCAAAATTGAAAACATTCTACACTATCTTGCTGAAAGAAAATTAAACACTAAATTGCAGTAGGGAAATTCTATATTAACTGCATGAAAGTGAAATGGCAATAAAAAGAATCTAATTCCTACTTGCAGAAAATGCCTCGATGGACCTTGCCCAAATTTCTGCAACTCTTGGGCTAAGGATCTATATTGGTCCACCTCACACCTAGAGGTATAGCTGCATGTGCTCCATCTGCTCACTTGGCTCAAACTTTCCCCCTATTGGACGTCTCTACTTTAGTGGATGTCTGCACTATGCTTCTCCATTTGTGGCTGCCCCACAACTTCCTAACACTGCTTTTGAGACTGCATGTTGAGAGGTCTAACATGCTCCCTACTCCTCAAGGCTTTGCATGCATATTCTATCGCAATTTCATACAAGTTCTTGACTCGAGCAGCGATTTGCTTCACCTGTCCCATGGTGATGTGTCTCAGGAATGCCTTTCCTTTGCTGAATATCACATGATAACCACGGTCTTCCAAAACCGCGATGAAAACTAGGTTCTTCTTTAGACCCGGTACAAACATCACATCCTTGAGCCTGAGAGGGGAGCCCGACTCCCTATGAAAGGTGATTGTGTGGATCCCAATCGTGTTATACCTTTCGTTGTCTCCAAAATCAATGTTCATATGGAGATCTTTCTCCTCCAAATCACTAAAAAGACCTTTGTTCCCCGTCATGTGGAACGAGGCACCACTATCCAGATACCACATGCTTCCCATCACTGTGTTTTCCATGCATGCGATGAGAGTTAAGCCAAGCTCGAATTGTGAAGCCAAAGCTTCACCTGTTGTTGCTGCTGCTGCAAGCCCCTTTTTGTTTGTCTTATTTTGTGGACACTTCGTAGCATAGTGCCCGTATTCATGACAGTGAAAGCACTTGATTTTGGACAAGTCTTTATTCTTGCCCTATTGGTTGGAATTAGCCTCACCTTGGGACTTCTTCCCCTTGGCCTTCCTTCCTTTTTTTACTAACGCGAAGTCGTCTTCCTCTTCTTTGGATGAGGTTATGTCTCTATCACTCCACCTTTATTTCTTTCTGCACTAGATCAGACCATAATCGCTCCCACTATGGTAGTTTCTCTCTACCATTTACCGAATCTTGATAACTATGTCACATCTTAGGAAGGCCCAAGAGAGCTAGAGCTACCAGATCTTCTTCGGGGACAGTAACACCGACCCCACCAATTTCATCAAGACATTGTGTAAACTTGTTCAAGTACTATGAAATTGTTTCATTCTTTTGCATCTTGATGTTTCAAAGCTTGTCCTTGAGTGCCAATTTCTTGTGGTCACTACTATTCTAGAACAAATTTGTCAGTGCTTGCCACATTGCAATCGGAGTCTCTTTCCCATGAAGATTAGAGACAATATGGTCTCGTACTCCCTCTAATATGATTCTCCTTGCCCTAGTAACACACTTCTTCCATTCTTCTAGATTATGAGCATCAACTACTATTGGTTTCATAACATGTTTATCAATGTATTCCTTCAACACATTATCCTCCAATACTACCTCCATCTAGTCATTTCATGCAACATAATTTGAGCTTCCCTCAAGGGCATACTCGAGCCTTAGTCCATTGAAATTCATCTTCTCAGTCCTGAAGAAATCCTGCAAATCGATCTGCATCTTCGAATCCCCCTGCGATGAGAACTTCGAAATCTCTTCTCTACAATGAATCTAACTCTGATACCATGGAGAAATTGATGTGTAGATCCTAAACTGCTCATGAAATTTACTAGATCACAAGACTATAATCTACTCTATTGATCTGCAGAAGCAAATTCACGATCGAGAACACAAATCAATAACATGCATCAAGATTCAACACACATACACATAGATTTATCTAGGGGAAAGAAACTATGCAAAACCCATTACTATATGTATTGCATTAATCAAAGAATCTAGATTAATACAATGTGTTCTGCTCAACCTTGAGCTCAACCTGCACCTATATCTTCTATCCTCTGCTTGACTGATTGAACCTGGCCAATACTTAGCCAATTTCGAGCATTCCCAAGCTCCTAATTCCTTGCATTGTTTGTCTAGGAATTAGGCCCCAATTAATTAGGAAATTCCCTCATATGGATTGCGCAATTCCTTTAGGTCATTCCTATGGCTACATGCACCATATGTACACATTGGAACATGCTACAACTAATAGTACATTGCCCTTAAACTCTAATCTCAACTGGGTAACTCAAATTCTCTTCATGCATCCGCTGATTTAGCTTGATTTATCAATTAATTGGTTGATCACTGAATTGTGAGTGACTACACACCCCACTACTAGACCCTCCACTAGTTCCTCCAACAGTTGGAACTAGTTTCACTGACCATAACTCAATTTAACTGAATTAAATTGCTACAACTAAAATTAACTCAACCTATGCTCCTAAAATTTAGGAACCCACTGCACACAACTGAACTTCATGTCCCTAACTCGAATTTACTGAGCTAGACTCCTATTTTTTAGGAATCAACATAAGTAAATTAAACTTGAACTCAATAACTCAAATTAAGTGTTCTTAACTGAGTGACAAGTGCTATGTCACGTCAATTAATTCCTCCAAGTTGTCTGTTGATGTGGAATTTTGAATTTCCTCAATTTTAATTAAGGCAAAAATCAAAATTGAAACTTTCTTGTTGCATTTTCAACACAGACCCGGGAAAATTGAATCTCTCTTTGTTCATGCAGGGGGAGGATAACCCCTCCTACTCCTACCAACCCAACACAATTTATTCAAATCTTAAAAAAGTATTTTTTCTAAATTTTGTAAATTTAATGGCCAACTCTTTGTTGGAATGTGTCCCTTTCGAAGATAACCAACATAAATTCATCTTAGCTCTAGATCTACCAAGTGTAAAAAGGGATCAATTCTCTCAAGATGCAAACCTTATTTTGAATACAAAACTTGAAGAAAGGTTTGCGCTTAAAGGCATTTAATTCCTCTCAGTGCATGGTAGATGTAGAGTTAAAATGGACTTATGTTGGTTCTAATAATATTATTTATTGTGCTGACACTCACGAGCCTATTATGGTAGAGATGTTGTAATGTAATGTATTGTAAACATTTTGAATCGATTAAAAATAAATAAATAAATCTACATTATAATTTTTATTTTTATTAAATTTTTATTGGGCAGCAAAGGTAAACTTGACTTGGTCAAGTTACGAGTGGTTTTTGAGCTCCAGGTTTATGAAAACCCATGGTATTGACCTATAGTATTAATGTGGAATATAACTTATTTAAAGGGGGCAATTATACGAGCGTATATCCATTTTAACTCCGAATCTACCAAGTGTCGCGAGGGATCAAATCCATTTTTACACTAAGAGGTGTTTGCATCTAGAGAGATTTGATCTCTCTTGACGCTTAGTAGATCAAGAGTTAAGATGGATCTAGATTGGTATTTATATAGATGTAGAGTTAAAATCAATCTATGTTGGTTCTTAAAAATATTATTTATATTTATATAGATTTCACATTTCTGTATATAGAAATATTCTTATTTTAAATTTTATATGTTTATTTTTAATTTGATTAAAATGGTGATGATACATAAATGTTTTATAATTTCTTTAATTTTTTTGTTTAATGTGATATATATAAATGAATAGATATATAACGTGAAAAAAAAAAAATAGTGTAGATATTGAATTTTTATATGCTTATTAAGTAAATTTAAATTGAAATATAATAGTTATAAATTTAAATATTAGTTTAATTACGCCGAAGGAGTTTTATTATTAGAGTTCTTGTTGGGGACACTGTACAGATTCGTCATTATTCACTATACAGATTCGATGACTAAGATGACATGACATTAGATGACTACAGACCTTCCTTGCGCTGGAACATTAAATGTGACGTCTGTCTTCCCTGCGATGTCCGACGGAACATTGAACATTAATGGCACCTCTGTCTAATATTGTTCCTTGAATTTTTCTTGTAAATGCTGGCATGTCTGTCTAATATTGTTCCTTGAATTTTTCTTGTAAATGTCGTAAGCCAAGGCAGTGGTTGTGGTCTCATGCATTGCGGAGGGGATTTAGGCCCGCAATGGAAGTGGCATCCAAAAATGTTGTTCTTTGGAGATCTGTGAAATAAACTAGTATCCCAATACAAGCATCAACAACCTCTGTAAAGACAAATTTGATTAAAGTTTGACAAAAGCATGGCTAGAATATGAGTAGTGTTAAAGACGTGACTATCTCCAAGGTACCACGCATGAATCCGCACACCCTCGTCTGGCCCTTCATCAACTGTGAACGACAAGCTCTGGAAATCCCTCTACACTTCGGGATCATGGAATTGCTTCCTGGTCAACCGTTTGATCTAAGAGATGACGTTCTTCGAATTAAAACGAAATCTGTCAAAAAAGAAGGCGATGCCATGTCTTGGAAGATGATGACCTTCCAAAACCTGAACTCTGGAAAGGATGACATCTTGGAATGCTTAAAAGAAGAGAATGTCATCGGCAGAGGAGGAGCAAGAGTTGTGTATAGAGGCATGATGCCCAGTGGCGAGCAAGTCGCAGTGAAGAAACTTGTGGGGATTGGAAGAGGCTCTTCAAATGATCATGGTTTCTTTGCAGAGATCAAGAATCCCGGGAAAATCTGCCCCCGGCATATAGTTAAATTGTTAGCGTTTTGCTCAAATATCAAAGCATTTGTCAAATTAACTTGATTTTGCTGTGAATTTTGTCCAATGAAAAAGTTTTGGTAGCACATGCCCACTTGCTTATCTGTTCACTAAAATATATGAAACACATATTCATCTGCACTGCATGGATTGTAGTGCAATATATTCTTAAAAAATGCTTGAATTTGATATGTTCTGCACCATAGATTTAACTAGAGAAATGCTTGAATTTGCTGTGTATAGCACCAGATTTAACGAGAGAACCCACGCTTGGTACCACATGTCCACTTGCTTAATTGTTCACAAAAATACATCAAACACACATTGTTATGCACTCTAGATGTGAGTGCAATGTATTATTAATAAAAACGCTCGAGACACCTATGTTCTGCACTAAATTTAACGAAGGAACCCACATTCAAATGCTCTGAAGATTTTCGTTGAAAAGATCACGAAAAGCACGCAGAAAATCGCAGCCCATGTTGCAGATTTTGGGCTAGCCAAGTCCCTGCAACATTCTGGCGCTTAGGAATGCATGTATTCCGTTGCAGGCACCTTTGGGTACACAACACCAGGTAAACTACCATTATATTTTTAGTTTCTGGTTTTTTTTGTAATCTACAAGTAGAGTGAAGTAAGTATACATCTACTGGGGGAGGCGTGCATGTATTTGGCATGCAATATTGTTATTGAATTTAAATCCAGTGAAAACAATGGTTTTTAATTTTTTTAATAACTATTAATTTCGTCATTTTGATTTATTTCCTTTACAATTCGAACTGTTTTTTTTTATGAAATAGCGCCAGCCATGCCAAAACAGACCACCGTGCCAAAACAGAGCACGTCCAAGCTTCTTGCCGAAACAGACCATGCCCGTGCTTTCCTTTTTCAATAAATCATTCAGCAACGACAACAATGCAACTCTTGTTTCTGCCCTACCACCAAAACCTTCAGTATGTGAAACTCTACCCAATCTTCAACACAACGGGATTCAAAATGAAAAAAGCAAAATTAAAATAAACAAAAACTAAAACACTACAACCCTTAAGCAACAGCACTGTATAGGTCTAAAATACTACAACCCGTAGGCAACAACATTGTGGAGGTCAAAGAGTAGTAGGTCGTAGAGATCTCCTTCACGTGATGTCGTCAGTGTTCCTTTTGCACCTTAGTGCAAATGCTAGTTTATATGTTTAAATGTATACGCACACAAACACATCTATGAGGTGTAGATCAATTGGTTCGTGTGGGGTTTAGTCTTCACCAAGTCACAAGTTCAATTATCATGGGGAGAAGTTGGGGATAGAAGCCACTTTTGGGGAGTTTTAAACTATCCTAAGGGGTGTCCAAGCTCGATCAAGCTTCGCACATATGATTAATTAATATTTAATTATCATATGTGAATAATTATTACTTAAATCTATTTTAATGTGATATATATATATATATATATATATATATATATATTTGCCCGAAAAAATATGTTTGTAATTTTTAATAATAAAAGAAAAATAACAATAATCATGGGGGTGACAAACACCAAGACGTGTTAGACGTGTGTGCAATGAATGTATACATACGACACATGGGATCGAGGACATATAGCACATCCTCCCATTACGTAAGGTGTAAGGTTTGTATAACGGTGCGGCGTGCGAAATCTCATTCATTCTCCACTGAAATGTGTGCTGGTAAGGTAAGTTGGTTAATGGCAATTGTCAGAGTTCTAGAATGTTATATTGCGTTGGCAGTATGGACGCTGGCATATTGTGGTCTAAGCAGTGTTAGTCTGTCTGGTTTCTTCGGCCCTCATGTAGTTTGGGAGAGGTGGAGAAAACGTCGTCGCTTCTTCCATGAATGGTTAGCAAAAGCGTCATTCTTTTCTCCCAATGCTTAGTTCCTCGCTTTTGTCAACAGCTTGAGGGAATTTTGCATGGTAATATGGTCGTCCCTAACGTCTATACATGTGTTGCTTGTTAGCTTTCTCTTTGTGTATTGGATGTTTGAGTCTTTTGTCTATCAGAAATCTTTTGGGTCTCCCTCTCTCTGTTGTCTTTCCCTAGAATCATGAGATGCATCACTAGGTGAGCAACAATTGGTCTCGGTAGTGGAAGGGTGGTTTGGAGGAGTTTGTTGCGGCTTGTAATTGGCTTGCATTCATTTCTCACGTGTATGTGCTCTAGTGTCAAGTCCTTATGTCTGCATCTCTACTCCTTGGTGCTTCCCTTGTCAGAGGAGAAGAAGAGGCATATGTCTGGCTAGCGCGTATCTTATTTGTGGGTGTGCTTGCCACCCTCCTGGCTAGTGTGTGGTGGTTGTCAGTTCTGAGCAGTAGGATTTCGCTGGATAATTTGGGGTTGGCGTTCGGCTTGCTTTGATTCACGGTTTGTAGAACGTTGTCGATCCTGTCTTGGGGCATCTCCTTGGGCACTCACCATGCAACCTGTGTCGCGTAATTCTCGCTCCCAGCCCACACGAAGGGGAGCTTCGACCAATCAAGGTGATTCTGGAAACGAGCTAAAGGTGGCGCTGAAGGGTTGAGTTGTTGAGCGACCAAAGCGAAGTGGACGTGCTGCCGAAGGCATGATCAGAGATCAGAGCGATGTCTGGAGCTCGTGGCGACAGAGGTGGTGTAAGCGCAGTACGGGGTGGACATGTAGATGTTGGTGGTAAGAAAGGTATTGTGGCGCATGGGGGTGGAGTAGGTGTGCGAGGTCGAAGCCGTTGGCAAGGGTGCACAAGAGTTGTTGGCCGAGAAATTCGCTCCAATGCCTATTGTGACTTGCTCCAGATTGTTTTGGATCGCCTTGAAGTTTACTATAGGACCAGAAAGAAAGAACACAAGGCTATCATCACCATGCTAAATCAATTGCATTACTTTCAATGCCATGTTAGAGAAAGGATTGTGGTGGTTTGACGTGGACAAAACCTGCTAGCATAAAAGGTTGAGAAGTTGGAAACGTGGATGGCTCACTTTGAGCAACATCTTCAGTGTTCATATCGTCCCCCTCCCCCTCCAGGGACTGGGCCAGACAATCCAGCATCAATTACAACTGATGATTGAGCACAGTCACAAGTATTCTTCTAGTTCTATTTGTCTTTTGGTGCTTTTGGCCTGCCAAGCTTTGGACTTCTAATTTGGTTTTGCTATCATTTCTTTGTCATATGGTGATAGCATTAGTCAACAAACCTGATCAAGGTAAGACTACTTGCATTTTGATAACTATGTACTTTCCTTTTGCTTAATGAATAGAACCTCAATTTACCAAAAAAAAATACAATATAACAAATTGAATTGAATTGATTTTTTTGACACCCAATCCTAAGGGATTGAGTGAGATTGTATATTATTGTAATTTAGTAAATAAGGAAGGCCAAGAGACATTGGGAAATGGATCCCAATAGTCTCACCTCCATGTATAAGTACACACACAATCTCCATCTAATGCATCTTCAGTTTTGCGAAGTTACCTCCTGCTCTGACATGGTATCAAAGCCAATCCCTTTTTTGGCATTCCTGCCTTTGGTGTAACTCCCTCTTGTTCTGCATTTTTGCAGATTGTCATTGTGTATTCAGAGTTTGTTACTGCTCCTGGCATTCTGCAATTCTGGAATAATTCTGCATTCTGTTTTTTTTTTGGGCAAATTCTGCCTCATTTTTTCTGCACACACTGTGCAATTTCAGCTCAAGTTATTTTCACATTTAATTTCTACTGTGCAAAATCATTTTTTATAGTTCATTGCCCCTCTTACGCAGACCCTCACACCACTCACCCTCACGCAAACCCTCTCCCTCGCCCCTCTCACGCAGTCCCCCTCGTCGCACTCACCGCACCTCACACAGTCGCTCTCCATCACTCTCGGCACTCCCCAACCCCTCTCCCTCACCCTCGACCCCCTCCCCTCTCCCCCTCGGCCCTCCCCTCATGCCCACTCCACTCCCCCTCCCATCCGCCTCACTCAGCCCTGCCTCACCCACTCCCCTCGGCCTACCCTCACCCTCGGCCCTCTCCTCACATCCCTCACCGCTCCCCCCTCGCGTCTCTCTCCCTCCCTCCCCCCTCACATCTCCCTCACCGCCCTCCCCTCCCTTCCCACCCCTTGCCCCTCTCACACAAGCCCTCAAGCGCCTTCCCTCCTTGTTGTTTAAATTTTTTTTATTAATATTTTTATTATAGCAAGTAAACCCCCCCCCCCCCCCAAGAAAATGCCTCCCCTGGTAAAAACCTTCCCCAGAAAACAGAAAATGGGCCACCATCCAGACACTCTTTTCCCTAGCAGCTCAGAAGGGATGAAAAGTCCATCAGATGGATGTAAACCCGCCTTTTTGAATGGAGATCTGAAGGAGAAAGTTTTTATGTCCCAGCCAGAAGGATTCATTGTGAAGGGCCAAAAACACAAAGTATGCAAACTTATAAAATCCTTGTATGGCCTCAAGCAAGCACCGCGACCCTGGTATGAGAAATTAACTGAGCATCTTCTGAAACTTGACTTCAAACATTTTGATCTTGATGATGCAACTTTGTTTGTTAAGAAAGTTGGAAAAATAGTTGTATATCTTGTGGTGTATGTAGATGATCTTTTGATGACAGGGAACAATGAGAGTTATATTGCATCCATAAAGAAAGAATTAAAGAAAGGTTTTGAAATGACTGATTTGGGCTATGTTCATTACTATATGGGTATTGAAGTAACTCAACATCCTAAATTTATATTTCTTTCTCAAAATAAGTACATTGGAGATCTATTGAACAAGTTTGGCATGGATGAATGCAATCCCTTAACCACAACAATGAAACAAAACTTGAAGCTCACATCCATTGAAGGGAAGGAATTCGAGGATGCAACGAAGTATAGACAGCTTGTAGGAAGTCTTATCTACCTGACTACCACCAAACCAGACATCTCATTTGATGTTAGAATCCTCTTTAGGTTTATGCAAAAACCTTGTGAAGGACATTGGTCTGCTGCAAAAAGAGTTCTAAAGTACTTGAAGGGGACTCGAGACTTTTGACTCAAATATACACAGGTAGGCGATTTCAGCTTGATCAGATACTATGATTCAGACTTTGATGGGGACAAAGAAATTGGGGTGTCTACTTCAGGTTATACCATAAGTCTTGGATCAGGAGTTGTCTCATGGAGATCATGCAAACAGTCAGTTCCAGTAGATTCCACAACCGAGGCAGAATATGTGGCAACAGCTGAAGCAACAAAGGAAATTGTGTGGCTCAAGAAAATCCTAGAAGATTTGCAGATGAAACAAATGCATTCAACACCACTCATGATCGACAACACTTCTGCAATAAAGTTGGCCAAGAACTCGAAGTTCCATGATCGAACAAAGCACATCAATACAAAATACCATCTGATTCGACATCATGTTGAGGCCAAAACTATCCATCTACGCCATTGTTCCACAAATGAGCAGACCGCAAACATCTTCACCAAAGCACTTGGAAGAGAAAAGTTTGAAAAGTTCAAAACGATGCTTGAACTCACCAACATCCCTTCATATTAAAGAGGGGAATGTTGACACCTAATCCTAAGGGATTGGTTGAGATTGTATATTATTGAAATTTAGTAAATAAGGAAGGCCAAGAGACATTGGGAAGTGAATCCCAATAGTCTCGCCTCCATGTCTAAGTACACACACAATCTCCATCTAATGCATCTTCAGTTTTGCGAAATTACCTCCTAGTCTGACAGATTTATTATTTTTATAATTTTTTATTTTTTATTACTTTTTTAATTAAATTGACAATATGTTTTTGTTATTGTTCTTTTAAATATGATGTATTATTTTAAAATCAATACAACATCTCTCTCATACCTTCTCGACGCAATAATATATAGTATTATGTTGAAAGAAAATGTAACCTCATGTACAATAATTATTCCACATTCATCATGTAATAAAATACCTTAATATCATTTATTATATAAAAATGTAGAATTACATTTATCCCACATGTATTAAAATATAATTTATATGTATTCCTTAGTATATAATAAGGATAAAAAACTCGTGAAATATTCCACAAATATAAAAGTATTATTGTTAAGACATTATTTTTAAATGGCCAATCTCGAAACCATTTTAAATGTCTCTCCCTTGATTAGAAGTTTGATACTTGGCCTACAAAGGATGGTTCTAGTGGACAATTTTGAAAAGGCCATATCTCCTTGAAAACAATCCTCTAAAAACCCAACGTGGAATTCTCTCCAATTACAAGACGGTGTAAAGTAACAAATTCAGTTTTAGCACGTATCTGTTGGAATTCTCTCCAATTACAAGACGGTGTAAAGTTTAACCAAGTCAGTTTTGGCACGTGTCTGTTGGAATTCTCTCCAATTGCAACATGGTATAAAGCTTACAAACTTTTCAGGTTTGGCATGTATCTTGGCATGTATCTCTACATAGTCCCATTTGAACGAAGTAGACACATCCCACTACGCACTTTTAAACTTTGAATACTCTGGAGCTCTCACCCAAGCTCTCAATATGAAAGATAACAATAACTAATATGTAAACTAAGCTATCCAATCAGAGAAAAACATTAATATTATGATTAATGGGATACTCCAAATTTATTGGAAGGGACATATCCTCCTTTATCTAGAATCAAATAAGATTTTTTCTTGATCTCTCACCCAAATTCTCAAAGTGAAAGATACAATAAAGATACTAATAACTAATATGTAAACTAGTGTATCCAATCAAGAAAACATAATTCCATTTGAACGAAGTAGACACATCCCACTACACCCTTTAAACTTTGAATACTCTTTAGATCTCTTACCCAAGCTCTCAAAGTGAAAGATACAATAAAGATACGAATAACTAATATGTAAACTAGGGTATCCAATCAAGAAAAAACATTAACATTGTGATTAATAGAATACCCACCCAAGCTCTCAAAGTGAAAGATACAATAAAGATACGAAAAACTTTACATTTTGATTAATAAGATACCCCAAAATTATTGGAAGGGACATATCCTTCCTCTATCTAGAATCAAATAAGATTTTCCCTTATCTCTCACCCAAGATCTCAAATGAAAGATACAATAAATATATTAATAGCTAATATGTAAACTAAGGTATCCAATCAAGAAAAAACGTTAACATTGTGATTAATAGGATACCCACCCAAGCTAGGATACCCACCCAAGCTCTCAAAGTGAAAATACAATAAAGATACGAATAACTAACATGTAAACTAAGATATCCAATCAAGAAAAAACATTAATATTATGATTAATAGGATACCCCAAACTTAATGGAAGGGACATATCCTTCCTCTATCTATAATCAAATCAAATAAGATTTTCCCTTTTTCTCTATCTAGAATCAAATCAAATAAGATTTTCCCCTTTTTCAGCTTATGGGCACATTGTGATCCAGATTTATGTTAGAAAGAAATGAAATACAAATTTAAACACAAAGATACAGCGGAACAGAATTACAATTAATAAAATAGCAACCATTGAAAATCGCTGACATACATAAGAGAAACAAACTAGCTCAGGCACTGGTAGCTTATCTCTGAGAAGAGATGTGACGACTACATGCTTTCTGAACTATGTTACAATAAGGCTTGGGGGTTTTTTTATTATTGAAAAACAATGGAAAACCTTAAACATCCAAAAACCTAATCCTATGAGATAAAGCGCCAAAAGATTGTGGGACCGGTTGGGGTTAATTGGTATATCAGCTTCTCGAGGTTGTAACTTTGACATACAATCTTCGTTTGACGTGCATGATTTCTCGTTAGAAATATCTATCTGAGGACAACAACTTTCACTAAAGACCTATGTTGCATACCATTACTTTACACTTTCATTGTTGTAAAGTTGTGGTCATTCAGAAGTGTCATGCCCACAAGAGTCAATAACAGTGGTCAGCACCACAACTAGTGGTCAACTAAGGTAATCTGCAACATTATTGGGGTTGCTCTTCTTGTACTTAATGTTCAGATGAAATCGTTGGAGGTATGTGGACCATTTTTTATGGCAGTCATTCTACAATTTTCCTTGTGTCTGTATAAACTAAAGAGGTTGATGATCCATGTCCATGATCATCTCCTTCCCCAAATGTAATGTTTCCACTGTCGGCAAGTTTGCATGATGGGATACATCTCTTTATCATAGGTGGGGTATTTTTGAATTGCATTGGAGAGTGTTTCACTGTGATAGACCGTTGAATGCCCTTGCTAGGTGAGAATTGCACCAATGACAAAGTCAGAGGCATTTGCCTCAATGTCGAATGGTTGTTGCAGGTACTGCAAGGTGAGTACTAGTGCAGAGCAAAGACGGTGCTTCAGCTCAACGAATGTCTTCTTTTGAGACTTGGACCAAAAAAACTTTGCTTTCGCTCTGCCCTTAGTAACTTAACTCAAAGGCCAAGTCATGTGAGAGAATCCCAACACGAACATTTGATAAAATTTGGCAAGCCCCAAAAAGTTGTGAAACTCTATTAGAGTGGTCGAGGTTGGCCAATCTTGAATGTCTCATCGTCCTTCTACTCACAATAAGTTTCCCTCGAATCCTTGACATGGGGGACGGCTTTGAGGAATGCAAAAGTAATCTTTTCCCTATCGAAAAAATTATGGACCAGAAAATATCCCTCCAACAGATTTAGCCATCTATCTAGGGCATTTGCATCTATTTGGCCTTCAAATATAAGGAATCTGTCAAAATTAAATTGTCCCTTAAAGGGGGCGACACCTCTGAAGTGACTACTGGATGAAGATGCTTCGCCCACTGATACCCACCAAAGGATCTAGGAAAATTGTCCATCATCTCTTTCCTTTGTCGCTCAGGGGCTTCTTCGAGCAATATTTTGGAAGAATCTCTTTCTCTCTCGCTTGTCTTTCTTTTCTTTCGCCATGGGAGGTCGTTGGGGTCGAGAATGCCAATCTTGCAAGGTTTCAACCAATTCAAGTTCCAACTCTTTATACCCTGACCTTGTTGGTGACATGCACAGAAAAACAGAGAAAGAACAAACCGCTCGAATACCACTAATCCATATTTATGCAAAATCGAAATGAAATAATATTCAAACCAAAACACAGAGATATCGCAGAATAGAATTACAATTTATAAAATAGCAACTGTTGAAAACTGTTTACATACATAAGAGAAACAAATTAGCTAGGGCGATGGTAGTTTATCTCTAATAAGAGATATGACGACTACATGTCTTCTAAATTGTGTTACAATGAGGCTCGAAAGCTTTTTTATTATTGAAAAACAATAGAAGACCCAAAACATCTAAAAAACTAACCCTAGAAGATGAAGCACCAAAAGTTTGTGGTCCCAGTTGGGGTTAGTTGGTACATCAACTTCCTAAGGTCGTGACTTTGGCATACAATCTTCATTTGACGCGTACAATACCTCGCTAGAAATGTTTATCTGAAGACAACAACTTTCGACTATAGACCCCTATCGCAAGCTACAAGTCTGTCTGTTTTCCAATTAAAAATAATATATATATATATATATTGTTTAGAGCCTCAAAATGACTTTGGAAGTTCAGGACCCGAAAAACTATCAAAAATAGTAAATTTTGCTAAAAATTAAGAAAATGAAAGAATTAGTGTTGGAGATACAAGTAGAATAGGCACAAAAATCCACATAGATCTCATTAACAATATTAACAATGAAAAACTAGATGAAAATATTATTGATCCTCCAATCCTCCAATATATACGTTATCTTATTCAACAACAAATCCCTCATTTCGTGTGTTCTTTGAATATTCTTTCGCCTTCAAAGCATGCAACTCTCTATTTACCGAAATGGGTGGGTCGCCCCTCCTCTATTTAAACATTAAAAAGTTGATCCTCGCATACCTGGAAGGAATTAAAAACGTGGTGATATTAAGGAAACTTTGAATATTACTCTTTTGCAAGAAGACATACAACTTGGGCACGTATAGAGAGCCAATGCCAACTTAATTAGGAGAATGATTATTACAAAATTTAAAGTGAAACTGGGCAAAGCTGATTACGCTGAAATGAAATGGGTTGGAAGAGTACTTATGGTTTCGCAAATTGGGAGGAGAACGGGATGGAAACCAGCATAAGAGCGAATTTGGCTAAAATGAAATAGGTTGGAAGAATAGTTATGATTTGGCAAGTTAGGAAGAGAAAGGTATGGAAAGTAGCATCAAAAGCAGTTCTAAATTTAGTGCCCTTGAAATCATTACCTCCAAATAATTATATTGAAATTTGGATGCAAGTCCAAAAAAAAGACAGGCTTCTTGATGGAGCATTAGAGAGGAATCCAAACACTTCGAATTATTCATGGATAATCTTAACACCAAAGAAAGAAAGAGGAGTTAAAAAATTAGCTTGGAACATTGCAGTAGCAACTAACAACCACATAGAATCATTGGCAATTACTCGAAACGAATACTTCTATTAAAATTTAAAACATAAAAGAGAACAACTAAGGAGATCTAATAGTACTTGAACACTCACAAGCAGTCGTAGCTCCTTTGCTTGGAATCAAGCCCTTCCAATGCCGACATAGAGAGAAACATAAATAGATCAAAAGAGCCTCTTATGGAGTTTCCACAGTTGAGAAAGGCACTACATTCTCTGGGAATATAATTCTGAAGCAGACAACATGGCAAAGTTAATATCCCTCCAGATAAAATACAAACATGTCCTAATTTTCCACGAAAATGGGACAGAAACAATGAAGGAAATCTCAATGTAATGAAGACGCAGATCTTATGAAAACAAGGAACTGTAATATCTTAGTTTCAAGATATAACAATATCACTCGATTAGCAAGCTATAGTGAGAGCGCTTTCCTAGTTCAGTTTGGTCCCTGTGAAGGATTGGCTTCCAGCATTAATTCTTGGCAAGTGAGACCAATGACTATTGAATCTCCCACTCCCTACAAAGTAAACTTCAACAGACCAAATCACTGCTTCAAGGGGCTAGCAACTTCAAGAGACCAGATCTCAGATTCAAAAAGTTTCTACAGAGCTGAGGCAACAGATAAGTTCCATCGAACAAAATTTGTTTTCTTATCCCGTTATGCTGGAGCCTATGTTCAACTTTAAAATGATAGCACAAGCTGAAAGCTTGGATGGATCACAATGAGTATATAGTTTTGCCTCTAAACCAGATTGCACATTATGTAAACTAGATTTCGTAATATAATATAAATTGTTCTTGTTCAAAAAAGAATGAATTTGTGATCCCTTTTATATCCCAGACCACAATGGATGTTAATTTAGATTTGCTCGAATAAATTTGGCTGTAACTTTCGTATATTTTCCCAAATCTGAATATCTGAATCAGTCAACCTATGGTATTGTTCAAACTAATAAACATCAAAGCCTTAATAGTATCAAACTCCAGTAAGTTATAGACCATGCAGGGTTATGATGGGGAGAGAGGGACCGCCCCTGATTGTAAAACGTAGACACCGAAAAATGTCAAATTTTGCTTTCCATGCTTTTATTGTATTCGTGTGAATTCATGCTTTTATTGTACTTGTGTGGATTCTAGATATTGGGATTCTATACACTAAAATTGAATGGATTGTTTAAATTCCAGAGGTTTATTTTATTGGAATGCCAGAACGCATATAAATATGCAAAATAAATAGACCAAAAAAAAAGTGTAATGTATACCTGATGTGTGGCTAAGGAGCTTCTCCAGATTTTAATAAACAGAGAAAAGTGTAAAGTGTGTCTGATGTGTGGTTGAGAAGCTTCTTAAATTTAATTATATTTAAAAAATGGCTGGATTAATTTTTAGCAATTAATATCTTTTAAATACCTTTAACTTAATCTTATCTATTATATTAAATAAATTTTTCTTCTCAGATCTGTGAACATTGCCCAACAGAATCTCAAATGATGAGACTGCATTCTTTTAGGTTAAAGGAGATCTGCTTTTGTCGACACCTCTCAATCATCAGCTGCACCACTACAACATGGTCCCCTGCAGGAGACTATAAACGATCCAGTTGTTTACAAAAATCAACTTCTATGAACTTATATTCCTGATTGGAAAAATCAAATCAACTTTTAGGACCTTACTTATGTAAGTATTCTCGGAAGGATGTTGATAATCGAATTATAATCTCCTGATTTAACGTGGATTTAACATGCCATTTATTTACGATAAATAAATTGCAAATTGAAATGCAGTACAAATATTGGAACATTAATATACAAAGTAAACATCAAATTTCAGCAACATTGCTGAAAATCTCCAGAATCCCCACTCCAGCCTATTAAAAAAAACGATATATCGACCACTGCAATTTGCCTGGCTCCAATGTAAAAAGCCCTATAACGATATGTCGCAGGACCCCACTTCGGCCTAAATACCCATCGGAGAGCTTCGGTTAACGAAGAAGACGATAAATTGAAAATGCTTGTGACGAAAAATAAAGTGATATCATACACGTCGAGAGCCTTTCGAATTGGGTGCAGAAAACAAAGGCCGGCAGATCGCAATGGGTTAAGCAAGAATACTCGCACTCCCCATAAGGTTTTGGTTGTTTTTTAATGAATGAGGTGTACATCAATATTTTGTTTGGTGTTTAGATCTCATCAATCAAATTAGGCAACAATGTCATTTTTCAGACTGCAGTAGTGTTTAAATAGTTTTTAACAGTGAAATGGATTTAGTACAATTAAAATTCTTGAATATCCAAAATCTTGAAAGTCCAAGATTTTTAATAATTTCCATAAAATTTTGTCAAAATCATAATGAAAATTCCACCATTATTTTCCAGCAAAAACAGTGTCTCCTTTGAACTATACAATTTTAAATCAAATTACATAATTCCTATCAAATCTCAAATTTTATTATAAATCTCAATAATCTCAAATTTTAATCAAACCTCCTGATTTATATCCGATCTCCAGAGAGAGGTAAATCAAATCTCATAAGAGCTATTAAGTATTAAGGGTGTAGGGTTGGAAAATAAAATTGTTGAAAACTAAAACTGCCCCAACGGAGTCCAGGCTCGACCAAGCTCACAGGCTCGAAGTACAGGTCAATGTTAGTGACAAGCGAGACTCAGATTTCAGGCTGAAGTGAACTTACAGGCTTAAAGTACAGGACAATCCTAAATCCTAGTGACAGGATCTTGCAAGTGGGTCAATAATTCTTCTATCCACCCCAGCCTTAGCTTAGCCTCCCTCAACCTAAGATCCCCCCTCCTTTGAGAAGGACAAAAAAAAAAAAAAAAAAATCCAAAACAAAATAAGGATTCTAAAATATCTTTATGATTTTGATTTATATTTTTACTGAGTGGTATTTATTTTATATAAAAGGAAAAATTACTTGCGAGCTTACCCCAAGGGGTTTCATACAGGCCAGCCCCTATACTGTGAAGCCAAACCTGATAGACCCAAAATAAATTGAACTCGCAACCCATGTGAGAGCCAAGGCTCATCCATGTGAGAGCCAAGGCTCATGATAAAGAGCCAAATAAAACTCATAATAAAGAACTTCAACCAACTAAACTACCCATCAATACTCTAAAACATCATCTCTATTATGCTTGCAAACCCTCCCTACTTATTTTATTTATAAGGGAAAATTATAGCAAGCTTACCTCAAGGGGTTTCATACAGGCCAGCCCCTATACTGTGAGGCCAGACCTGATAGACCCAAAAAAATTGAACCCACAACTCATGTGAGAGCTAAGGCTCATGATAAAGAGCCAAATAAAACTCGTGATAAAAACACTTCAACCAACTAAACTACCCGTCAATACTCTAAAACATCATCTCTATCATGCTTGCAAACCCTCCCTACTAGTAGGTAATCGTTTCTCTATCCGCCCCAGCCTAAGCTTAGCCTCCCCTAAGATCAGCCTCCGTCTGAAAGAAAAAAGAAAGAAGAAAGAAAACAAAGCTAGAAGGCTTCTAAAATATTTTTCCTTCCAAGACATTTTTCAAATTTTTAATCAAACGTAAAGGATTCAAGCATTTGAAATAGTTTGGCAGCATAAATAATATACCCGAGTCTATTGCGGAACAGGAAACTTTTGAGCCCCATCGCATAATTTTTCATTGCCGCTCCAAGTTGCCGTCAAAGAAATTGATGCGGACAGACTGGTACAGTTGTGGATAGGAGAAGGGCTGGTGAATAGCAAACAGGTAACCCATTGAATGAGCCGGCCATCAAATACAGGCAGTTGGCTAGGAGAAGGGCTGGCGAAGAGCAAAACGGGCAACCCATTCAATGAGTGTGGCCATCAAAATACAGTTGCTTGATCTAGCAGCCAGCAATGATGCCTCCAATGGAATCTCTATTAACTGGGTTTTGTATTGTTTACTAACCCTTCCATATCCACATCCATACACTCTGAACGCATCAATTTCTTCAGATCGCAAAAGAACAGCTCCCGAGCACTGCAAAACCTATCATGTGCCATCGCTTGATGTTCGGAACAATAAGCTTTGCCATAAGCTAACGCGCGGAGGAAAAGGGCAGCATGGTCTACCGAAGATAATGAATACACACCCATCAACAATAATGCATCCACAAATCCACCATTCATGCTTTGACACCTGACGGACAGTTAAAACATCAGCCACTCACGTTTGTACGAACTCCGCCGCTTGGCGTAGATAATCATTTTTTAGGATTCCGCGTGGAAACATAGGCGACCCTTATTTCCGTTGCCATAGGCCCATTAATGCGTCCAGGCAGGAAATGCTCACCGTTGGATTAAAACCGTAGATCATCGTGCCGTTGGCATTCCCTGCCTGGGCGCATTAATGGGCCTATGACCGCTGAAATAAGGCTCGCCTAGAAACATACAGCGCTTTTATTTTAAGAGTAAAATACAAGTGTATAAATTAAATAAATTCAACACTGTGAAAGATTTTTTTGGCGAATTATATTGTAACTTACAATTCCAAAAATCCTTATTAAATTTTTAAAAAAATCACTCAAACAAAAAAAAAAAACCAAAACCTCTAACAAATTATGTTAAAAATCAATATTCTACAATTTTTTTTATTTTTCTTAAGAAATAGGTAGCATTTTATATTTCAAAGTTGGAAACAGGGATAGGTTCCTTATATTCAAGATTTGATCTCTTTCAAAGATTTCTAGAGTTATTTTAGAAGAAAGTATATTGCTACCTTAATTATTTTCTACTATTCGGCATACAACATTTATATTATAATATCACCAAAAAATCCCGCAAAGTTTCACAAAAAGACATATCATATCAGCTATACATATTAAAAAACAAAAATTATCTACTAGTTGCCCTTCATTTTGTCCAAAGGATTGTCCTCTTGGGTCAAGCCTTCGGGGTGACTAGTTGTCAATTTCCTTTCAAGTTTGAGATGCTCATGTCCTTCCTCCTCAGCTACCTGAAGTCGAGATGGAGGCATTTCCCTGATCCCGAATACCTCCTTAACACTCCTACCATTGCAATTTCCACCTTTACCTCCATGTTATCGACCTTGAAATGCAAGTTGATCATCTTGGTATTCAGATGTTCCACAGTCTTCTGCAATCGCTCCAGGTCTTTCTCAATGCCCAAGAGGTGAGTCATCACTGCCACCAATTGTTCGTTAACCTCCTTTGCTACATGTTTCCCTAATTGTTCACCATGGCCGCGACATCTCCTGTGGACCAAATTCCTTGCTCCCTCGCATTGTCCCCTTTTCCATTGATGCAAGAAAAAGCCATTTTGAGTTCAATCTTCCCTTGGACACGAATAACTCTTAGTTTTAACGATTGCATCCATCGCCTTAATATATTGCTCTACTCCTTGTCAAATGATGAACCCATCCTTTCGAATTAAATGATCTTCCCTAATCGTTGATCAGACTTGGCATGAACTGCCATGCCTCGGACCACCGATTTGCAAACTAATTGAATTGTTATCACTCTTCGTAGCAAAGGTGAAGTACTAGGCTTTCCTTCCTCGGACTTAACATTTAATACTAACCCATTTGTCTTCCACTTGGCCATTGTCATGGCATTTAACTTGTTATTCCTCCATCTGTATTTAGGACATCCCATCTGCCAAATCCAACTCCTGAGAGAATCCTGCCAAGCCTTGAAGCGATACTTAGGTTGGCATGATTTGTCTCCATTAATGCACCCTTTATGTCGTTTTATATTTGGAATCATATCTCTCAATTGATTTGTCATGGAACATGACATATTTGATTCTTCATTTGATCTAAGATCAAAGTCCCTTTTTCTAAGGCAACGTCTTTGTTGGCATGAATGTCTACTTCCTTCTTGTTTTTGCATTTGATGTGGAAAATATTAAATTCTTCAAGTTGACTTAGGAGAATCCCTATTCGAAGAAAAATAGGGGATATTTCTGAGTCAAAATGATGCTTGATCTTGGAACGTCTTTGGATAATGACTATTGAATCTCCAACTGTACTTGATTTTCGTAGACCTTTGGATATAGCTATCTTTAAGTCCTTCCTAGAGCACTAAGGCTTCAACTTGATTGTTCGTTGCATTCCCTAAGCCCCATGCATACCTTGTTTCAATCATTCCACCAGGATTATAGATCAACCGTCCCACTCCTGCCTCCCTGATCTGAAAATGGAACTATTTGTAATGTTATGCAAAGTATCCATTTCCATATAATTTAATGTGCAACGTGTTCTCCATGACTTGTAGGTTAAACAAAGTAGTTTTGGTAATGTTTCTGAGTTTTATGTGTGAGGATTTGTTATTTAAATTTATTGTTTAACATATCACAGTAGAAATACACAGCAAGTAAAATTCACCATAACATAACACAGCAAATTGTTGAGGAAGTTCACCCTCCCTGGGCTACATCTCCCGGTCCAAGGCTCCCCAATGACATGTCCTTGCTTTATTAATTTGCTCAAAATGGTTACACATTGAAAAATATTCCTAAACAGGAAAAACAAGTTCTGAATTTGACTTCAGAAGACAGAAATAAGCTAAAAATGGCTTTTGTTTCACCTTAAACAGTGAAGTACAACCCAATACAGCTCCATCTCCCTGATGGCCTCGATGGCTCTTTCCTCTTCCGTGAAGCAAAAGTTGTTGTAAAACACCTTTGTTCACTCTGCAACCTATTCCAAACTCTCCATGATGCTGAAAAAAGCCAAAATTGACTAAAGTTTTATCTTGTTTGGTCGAAAATTGAGAAAGTTATGACCCAAACAAGTTTTTGCCCAGTGGCACTAGAAAACCTCCTCGAAAACTGGAGGAACTCTAGTTAAACTCACCAAAAAGGCGGAATTGCTTGAAATGGCGGAACCGCGCTCTAACTTTGGGGAAGCATTATATTTAACTGTCAGTTGTTTAAGGCGCATTCACATGTGAAATCTCCAAAAAACTGTTTGTTGGGCGGATAAGGGTTAAGACCGCGCCCTTGGTCACGACATAAGGTCACGTGGGAAGGGTGTTTAATGCTGGGGCTAGCCCCTTCCAATCTCCGCCATAAAAAAATGCTCTTAGCCTGTGGTTTTTGAGCTCTAGGCATATGGCTTTAGAGCTTATCCCTGAGGGTTAATCCATAACTCCGCCCAATTCAAACGAGTCGACGACCTGAATAGGCGTTCACATGTGCCCGACCCATTTACGTGCAGAGTGACCTGACTCTCCGTTTACCCCTGCACGACTCTACGTTTCACCTTTGCCCATTCAACACGCCAACCTGAGCCTCCGTTCAACCACCGCCCGACTCACCCAGTATTCAAGTTCTTGCCCATGACGTGTTGGTCAGGTCGACCCTGCCCGTGTAGTCGGGTTGGGGTTCGATCCTCATGCCTTCCACATTTTTTTACATAAAATTTTCCACCAATGGCCTGGGGCCACGTGGCAGCCTCTAGGAAGGCCACGTGGCACCCACTGATAGGCCTAAAAAGACTTAATAAAAATAAATTTTTTCCATATAAATTTTTTAAAATGACAAAATCATTTGGTCAAAAAGTCATGTTTTGGAGGTCACTGGACAAATTCAAACCTCAGTAACTTTCACATACGACATCGGTTTTGAGTCTCATTCACGGTGCCAGAATCGCAGTGATGAGACTTGTCGAGTAATTCATATTGCAACCATTTATGAGCACTTCCATTTTTGAGCAATTTCTTCACTTGGACATGATCTTCTGATCACACCTTCCCAATGGGAAGCTTTTGAACCCCAAAAGCTCTCTGAATTACAGAAATTGAAGATGAGGAGACTGATTCTCCACTCTTCCAACCTTGAACCACTGAAATCTCCATGATTTCATCAAATTGAGCTTCTCATAAAAAGATAAATTCTTCCTTGAATCTGTCGACCGACTGTTGCTAACCTTGACTGTGTCATGATGCAAATTTTTGAAATTTGCAGAACAGCAACTAAAATTTGCAGAAAACATACTGCTCCTAAAATGGTCTACCTTCAAAGGAAACTGAAAATAAGATTCACCTTGCCAACTGTCCTCATGGCGAATTTTTGCCGAATGAGCCATGTACTTGTGTCGATTCCCGACCAAGTTTTCTCGCCATAGTGCCCTGCCATTCTGAAACCAGCAATGATCCTTGCGAACTTTGTGCCCTCTTTACTTGCATGCTTTTCCCTTTCTTGGATTCTTGCACCACTTTGCACTGACACTTTGTTCTATGCACCGATCGACACCAAAGACACTTTTTGCAACATCTTGTCATCTTCTTCCAGAGACGACTTGCTTTCAGACTGAAACATATCATCCTTCATATCAACAATTACATGAAAAGTATTATGTACAAAATCTTTTTGCTTAATCATCAACAAAGTCAAATTTTGACTTGCATTGACAAGCCTTTTCCACTGCCCTGCATTCACTAAAGAAGATTATAGCTTCTTCTGATGTGCTCTCACAATAAACTCCTTGTCGTCCTTGAATAGATGATACTTGTTCTCATGGTGATGGAAGATCACTTCCCTGTCATATAAGTAAGGACTACCCAACACCACACTTGTAATATCAAGCGATACCACATCTAATTCAACCATGTCAATATAATGAGTTGTTATGGCGAAGCGCAACATGCACTTCCTTGAAACTTGTAAATTAGCATCCTTGCAAATCCAACCAAGTGGATATGGCTCTGGATGTGGAATGGTCTCAAGTTTCAGCTTCTTAACTATGGCTCTGGATGTAGAATGGTCTCAAGTTTCAGCTTCTTGACTAAGTCTTCTGAGATGAGTGACCCACTATCAAATAGTGTGTCTATCTTTATATGTTTGGAAATTATCCTCACATGAAACAACTCAATCCTCCTCTCTTCATTTGGAGCTTCTATGTGACAGTTTAAAGTGCTAGAACTGGGATTTGTTTCTTTTACAATCTCTTTCCCCTTTATGTTCTCTGGTGCCATGGCTATGCTTTTAGTTTCATCTCTTGATTCAGACCCTAAGTCTTTTTCAGCGATTGCAATAGTCTTTGGCCTTATCTTTGGTTTTAAATTTTTCTGGCTTCAACTCCAGATGAAGTTTCCAGCAATGGTCTTCATCGTGGCTTGTTTTGGAACAATTTTTACAAAAGAATTTTCCTTTTTCTTTCCTAGAGTTTTCATTTCTTTTTCTCCCTTTGCCTTTAAATTCACTACCCTCATTCCCATCAAAATATTGTTTCCCTCTAGCCTCTAAATGCGTGGTTTGGACACAAATCTCGTCTAGACTAGTAGGATTGAACATAAGGATAGTATGTATAAGATAGTTGTGTAAACCACCTATATATTTCAGCAAAGTCTCTTGGCTATGCAAATCAATTCCAAGTAATAAAGTCCTTCGTCTAAACTCTTGAGTGTAATCTTGAACAATTTGTCCCTTAAGTTGTCTAAAACTTTGTCAATTCATGATAGCATTTTGTAAATGAGCTAATGGATAAAATTGCTGCTTAATTGCGGAAATAAATTCAGCCCATGATAAAGTGATCTTACCATGTTTTTTAATTTCATCCTTGGTCTTGGCTTCCCACCATATCAATGCTGCTCCCTCCATTCTCAAAGAAGCTAACTGAATCTTGGTGTCATCTTCATGAAGGTTATGTATCCTCAAATAAACTTCCAACTATCTTTTCCAATTGTCAATTTTCTCTGCATTGACTTCACCATTAAACATAGGCAACTCAAATTTAACATCAAGCTTTAAAAATGGACTTTTACCATTGGTTTTAGACTTGTGAGATTGATTCACCGAAGTAGAGGATGACGATGTAGAGGAAGAGGATGAAGATGGGGATGGTGGATCGCCATTTCCTCTGTATCCTTTCTTTGACTTGTCATCACTTTTCTTTCCTCCTAAAGAACCTTCTCCTTCTCTTTGATGTTTAGACCCTTCTCCTACAAGCCTGTCATTCCTTTCTTGGTAGAGTATCTGCACCATCTCTGTCATGTTTAAGAAAGCCATTTGGAACACCCGTTCTTCTTCTTTGGGATCAATGTCTTTAGGAACTTCTCCTTCTCTTGAAGACATGCTTGAGGCTTCTTCTATGGCTCTTGGAGGTAAATTAGAAGGTGGATTTAATGGCTCTCTGGCCCTTCTTGGTTAAGGATTATTTTGAGCTCTAACCAATTGTCCTTCCCCTCTCTTGAGCTTAAGCCTAGTAAGCATCAAAACTTGCAAACAATCAACTATATCTTTGCACAAGAACAAATGCAGAGTAAAACTCTAGCTCTGATACCATCTGATCTGAAAATGGATCTATTTGTAATGCTATGCAAAGTATCCATTTCCATATAATTTAATGTGCAAAGTGTTCTCCATGACTTGCAGGGTAAACAAAGTAGTTTTGGTAATGTTTCTGAGTTTTATGTGTGAGGATTTGTTATTTAAATTTACTATTTAACATATCATAGCAGAAATACATAGCAAGTAAAATTCACCATAGCATAATACAACAAATTGTCGAGGAAGTTCACCCCTCCTGGGCTACATTTGTCGGTCCAAGGCTACCCAATGGCATGCCCTTGCTCTATTAATTTGCTCAAAATGATTACACAGTGAAAAATATGCCTAAACAGGAAAAACAAGTTGTGAATTTGACTTCATAAGACATAAATAAGTTAAAAATGGCTTTTGTTTCACCTTAAATAGTGAAGTACAACCCAATATAGCTCCATCTCCCTGATGGCCCTGATGGCTCTTTCCTCTTCCCTGAAGCAAAATTTGTTTTAAAACACCTTTGTTCGCTCTACTACCCATTCCAAACTCTCCAGAATGCTGAAGAAAGCCAAAATTGACTAAAATTTCATCTTGTTTGGTCAAAAATTGAGAAAGTTATGACCCAAACAAGTTTTTGCCCAGTGGCACTAGAAAACCTCCTCCAAAACTAGAGGAACTCCAGTTAAACTCACCAAAAAGACGGAATTGCCTGAAATGGAGGAACCATGCTCTAACTTTGGGGAAGCATTAAATGTAACTATCAGTTGTTTAAGTTCACATGCGAAATCTCCAGAAAACTATTTGTTGGGCGGATAAGGGTTAAGACCGCACCCTTGGTCATGACATAAGGTCACGTGGGAAGGGCGCTTAGTGCTGGGGCTACCCCCGTCCAATCTCCACCAAAACAAAATGCGCTTAGCCTGTGGTTTTTGAGCTTTGGGCGTATGACTTCGGAGCTTAGCCCTGAGGGCTAATCCATAACTTCACCCAATTCAAACGAGTCGACGACCCGAATAGGCATTCACATGTGCCCGACCCGTTTACGTGCATAGTGACCCGACTCTCTGCTTACCCCTGCAAGACTGCATGTTTCACCTTCGCCCGTTCAACACGCTGACCTGAGCCTTAGTTCAACCACCGCCCGACTCGCCCTGTATTCAAGTTCTTGCCCGTGATGTGTTGGTCGGGTCGGCCCTGCCTGTGTAGTCGGGTCAGGGTTCGAACCTCATGCCTTCCACATTTTTTTACATAAACTTTTCCACCAATGGCCTGGGGCCACATGGTAGCCTCCGAGCAGGCCATGTGGCACCCACTGATAGGCCTAAAAAAACTTAATAAAAATAAATTTTTGCCATATAAATTTTTGAAAATAACAAAATCATTTGGTCAAAAAGTCTTGTTTTGGAGGTCACTGGACGAATTCAAACCTCAGTAACCTTCACATATGACATCGGTTTTGAGTCCTGTTCACGGCGCAAGAATCACAGCGACGAGACCTTTCCGGTCTGTTACACAGTAATTTGTCACCGTCCTTACCATTCCCCATCCCGCACAATGGAGGACCCATTATGTGACCTGTGAACACTGTCATGCCTTGAAAACATCATCAATGCATCCCTCTGAGTATGAGCTTCATTTCCCCTTGAGACATCTCCTTGCAAAATCCATGAAAAACGGCTCTTTTTGCATTGGCGCGGGTAGACAGTTCAGTGCTCGCGCCAATCAGGGAAATCCTGTAAAGAGGTCGCGCCACTTGGCGCTCTGTCATAGAGCAGCAATCGCGCCACCCATTTTGGGGACTGTTTTTTAAATATGGATGGCGGAAGTTGAGTTCAAACAAACTCACAACCATTGCCTATCTTGAGTTGGGAGGTTTGGCTGCGGGAGTTCTATGGAAGGGAAGTAGTTTTGCCACCTCCTATAGAACCTTCTTTGTTGATAGGGCCAATCCCATAATAATAGGGATCCCAACTCCCTCCTTCCCCATCTATAAAAGCTTGCTCAGATCCATGGCAAGCTAGTCTTGAAGTGCTGAAGCTTTGCATCTCCCTATTCCCAAGTGCCTTTGTGCTGTAAAGAATCCTTTCTTTCCCTTAAGGCCCATTAAAGCGAGGAGACCATTGTTACGAGACTCTGGAAAGGTTTCCCTTTCCTTGGCGAGCTTTGCGAGACGTGGACGACCGGAGACCCGTTCGAAGGAAGCTGCGACGTCAGAACTTGGTTGTAACTTCTATTCGTTTATCACTTTAATAGATGACTATGATTATGGTTCCACTCCTTTTTCTATCATGTTAATGCGAGTAATATCTTTTTTGACCGATGTTTAGTTACGTATGCTGGTTCCTATGCATGTATCTGTTCGTTTCTTCTGCGTGCAGGTGTTCATCCACGGAGATCGTGGAAGGATTGTGATCTGCCAGGGCTGAAGGACGGGGACATCTTCTTCTTCGGATCTATCGTTGGAATCCAGGTAGGCTCTTATCCCAAGTCTTTCATTTCGTAACTAGGAGCTTGCGTCATAGCATTGTTTGTTTGTTGCTAGACCCCTGCTGGGCTGGTAGGGATCGCCTCTGTCCGCAGAGGGGATTTACCTCCTCAACAAATTGGCGACTCCGCTGGGGATCGTCCGGTTTTCCTTGTCCCATTTATGATTGGTTCGCTTTGATCGTTTCTCCTTGCTTGATGAACCTTCTGGGTTGGATTCTTCCAACAATACCTCTGCTAATCCCGCCTCATCCGATTCTGGTAAAACCGCGGAGGTAAATGCCGTTCAGGCCAATCCTGTGGACAAATCCTCCAAAGGGAAGAAGAAGGGCAAAGGCAAATCAAAATCTGATGCCCCAAAACCGGAATCTAAATCTCGGTCTGAGGATGGCTCACAACGTAAGCCGAAATTTCCTTGCCTCATCTGTGAAGGTGACCATTACACTAAAGATTGTCCAAGACGATCCGAAGTCAGTCAACTTCTTAAAGGCTCAAAGGGTACTCCGGCTGTTTTAAAGGAGCCATTTCCATCTCAGCAGACCCAGATGGTCGAACAAGGTTCATCATCTGCACCGTTTGGGTCTCAAGTTTTCATGATGAAGACTAATGCACCCATCACTATCGCTACGAGGTCCAAGGATTACAATAATCAGCAGCAGGCACCCGGGAAGGCAGTGGCGGATGGACCGCCTCCCGCATCTGCTTCTGGTTCATTGGAAATTGAGAAGCCGACTCTCGAACCCGTTGTGAAGCCACCTCCCAAGGGTGTTTTTCGGAGATCCTCTTATAATCCAAACGCTCGTGCCGCCCAACATTACAGTATTGTTGAGGATCTGGCACAGGCGCCATGTGCCATGTCTGCACTTGAGGTTCTTCAGAGTTGTCCTTCACAACGGAAGGCTTTATTGTCTGCCATCGGTGGTATTGATCCCGCCGATTCGAGCCTTCTCACCTTTGATCTGGAGAATTTTACTCCCCGGCTTCCACATCAAATCGCTTTGGTTATTCAAGTCGTGATTAACGGTCTGAACGTTCACAGAGCCGTCGTAGATGAGGGTGCATCTACTTGTGTTATGTCCTCCGCTTGTTGGAAAGCCATCGGCTCTCCAACCTTATCGTCATCTCCCAATGCCCTTGAGGCATTTGATGGCCGGGAATCTAAACCCCTGGGAGTTCTCGAGAGTCTGGCGATTACATTACAGGGAAAAACTGTCAACGTGGAAGTAGAAGTGGTTGACGCTAAACTCAACTACAATATACTTCTTGGCCGCAGCTGGACCCATGCCATGCTCTGCGTGCCGTCTACTGTCTTTCGATTCATCAAGTTCCCTCACGAGGGCAATATTGTTACGGTAGACCAGTTGTCGTTTTTTACCTCCAGCTCCGAGAACAACGTGCCGTATGTGGATCAAATTCCGAATCCCCCAGACAGCATAGGACCTGGTCTTTTCAAAGACCCAGTCCTCATGGGTATTTTCCCTGCGCTGCCACCGAATACCGCTCAAGTCAATATGTTGTCCAGGACTGATGACCCCTGGCTGATTCCTACACCTGAGCAGGTATATGAGTTTGGAGAGTCCATGCCTTTAACGCCAGTAGAGATCAGCTACTGTGAGATTGTTGCTGCATCGGACCCTCCACCTCCTCAGCATGCTCCGATGAGCATGGCTCTTGACGTCTACTCACAATCCCCCGGGCTTGGTCAGGCTGATTCGCCTGATCCTCTTAGAGAGATTTTTCCCTCAGATGAGGCTATCATTGAAACTATGTCTCTGGAGGAGCTACCCTGGGGCGATGGGCATCATCGTTCCTCGTTTATGCCTAGCCTGGGGGAAATGACTGACTGTCTAGAGCGCTATGCTACTCAGGTTCCTTCCCCTCCTCTTCAAACACCGATCTTGACGCATGAGGTCTTTTTGGAAGGCAATCTGAGTAACATTACTCAAACGGTTCCTATCAACATCTCTGTCAAACCAGGGATTGTTGAGAACATTCATGTGGGTGTGACCTGTTCTCCCGAAGAGATCCAGGTCTATACGGAACTTTTTAAAGAGTTCAGAGATGTTTTTGCATGGTCATACGAGGAAATGCCGGGAATTGATCCTAGTATTGTCGTGCACGAGATTCCAACCTATCCAGGTGCGAAACCCGTGCGCCAACGCTTGCGTCCCATGCATCCTCGGAAAGCCGCCGCTATCAAGGAAGAGGTTGAAAAACTTCTGAACGCGGGGTTTATTTATCCAATCCCCCTTACAGAATGGGTGTCCAATATCGTCCCTGTCGATAAAAAGCAGGGTACCATTCGAGTCTGTGTAGATTATCGCGATATCAATCGCGCCTGTCCGAAGGACAATTATCCCACTCCGTTTATCGATCAGATTATCGACGATTGCGCCGAAAGTGAGATCTACTCCTTAATGGACGGTTTCTCAGGTTACAACCAGATTAACATTGCACCTGAGGATCAACATAAGACCACATTCATCTGTCCGTGGGGCACTTTTGCATATAAAAAACTCCCGTTCGGCTTAAAGAACGCTGGCGCCACGTCTCAACGTGCTATGTCATATGCTTTTCATGATATTCGCCATATTGTCCAGCCTTATCTGGACGACTTGCCTGCCCATTCGGGTAAGCGAGAGGATCATCCGGAACATCTTCGCCAGATATTTCTTCGATGCAGACGCTACAATATTAGGCTGAATCCTCATAAGTGCGTCTTCTGCGTCGACTCTAGCCGTCTTTTAGGCTTTATAGTCTCGAAAGACGGAATTCGCCTCGACCCTCTGAAGGTTGAGGCCATTATAAATCTCCCGTCACGCTCCTCCCTTTATCAGTTGCAGAGTCTGCAAGGGAAAGCGAATTTTCTTAGGCGCTTTATCCCGAATTACGCCGAGGTGGCCAAAGGATTCACTCGTTTGTTAAAGCAGAATGTTCCCTTTCATTGGGACGAAATCGCTCAAGAATCCTTTGAGAAGCTGAAGACATTGCTAGTCAATGCTTCGTTGCTTCGTCCTCCGGACTACCACCGCGACTTTACTTTGTATCTAGCCGCCGCATTAAGCACCATCGCCATGGTCTTGGTGCAGGATGACGAGAACGGTGATGAACATGTTGTTTATTACCTCTCTCGGAACCTTCTCGACCCGAAAACGCGTTACGCACATGTTGAGAAGTTGGCCTTAGCAGCCGTACACGCTGTACAGCGCTTTCGCCATTACATCCTTTTGCGCACGATAACAGTGGTTTCAGACTGCAACCCCATGACACATATTCTTTCTAGACAATTGCTGGGGGGCAAGTACTCCAAATGGATCGTCATCCTGCAGGAGTTTGATTTGGAGTTCACCACTGCCAAGTCAACTAAATCACTGGTCTTCGCGGATTTGATTTGTTCTCTCCCTACAGACTCTCTTCCTGAACACTCTGAAGATCATATTCCGGACGAAACGTTGTTTCTTATCGATACTCGTGATCCTTGGTACAGGGACATCATAGTGTATCTTCAGACCGCGACATTCCGGTCTGAGTTGGATAAAGCTGCACGCCGTCGGATTCGGCACCAGTCCCAACCCTACCGCATCGTGGGAGATACCCTATATCGTATTGGAGTAGATTCGGTGCTCCGACGATGCCTTACCTTGGACGAGGCTGAGAAAGTCTTGAATGACTGCCACAGTGGTGCTTGTGGTGGACACATGTCCGGATATGCCACTGCCCAAAAGATTCTGAGGGCAGGTTACTTCTGGCCGTCTATATTCAAGGATTGCATCACTGCAGTCCGAAAATGCCATCCGTGCCAGATTTTTCAGCGCAAGATGCGCGCGCCGCCGTTGCCTTTGCATCCCGTTATTACCGTCGGCCTTTTCGCGAAATGGGGCGTAGATTTTATGACGTGTAACCCTCACTCGGCCGGGGGGCATGCGTATATCATCGTCGCCGTCGACTACTTCACTAAGTGGGCCGAGGCGATGCCTACACTTGCTGCTGACGGAAGAACGACTGCTTCTTTTTTATTCAACCATGTTATTGCACGATTCGGGGTCCCTCAAGCTATCGTCACTGATCACGGTACTCATTTCCGTGATTACATGATGGCAGAGCTGACAGCTGCGTTGGGCCTGCGTCACGACAGCTCAACGCCGTACTACCCTCAAGCGAACGGTCAGGTTGAAGCGATGAACAAGGTTTTGGTCACTATGCTTCAACGAACAGTTGGGATTCATAAATCCAGTTGGCATCTCCAACTGTTCTCAGCTCTCTGGGCGTACCGAACATCTGCTAAAAGTGCAACCAGATTCACACCATTCCAACTGGTGTACGGTCTGGTAGCCACTTTGCCGGTTGAATGCGAAATTCCTTCGCTTAAGTTAGCTGTGGAGCTCTTACCGGGTACTTCTCCTGAGGAAGAGCGTCTTCTGTATCTCGAACGGTTGGATGAAACCCGTCGTCTAGCCGCTTTGATCATCGAAGCACAAAAGAAGAGGGTCAAATCTCATTTTGATCAATCTGTTTCTCCCCGTTCTTTCATTGAAGGAGACCTAGTCCTCTTGTACGATCAGGCACATGATAAGCTTGGTGCCGGTAAACTCCAGCCCATGTGGCACGGTCCCTATATAGTAAAACGTGTTTTGAAAAATGGGGCCTACGAACTTATAGACTACGAAGGAGTTCCGTTGACGCAGCCCAGGAATGGGCTGTACCTTAAGAAGTACTACGCTTGAAATGATTTCTTGGTGTGGTGTGTGTACATAGGTGTGTGATTGTCATTTGTGTGCATGGTGTGGTGTGCTTTGTAAACGTCTTTCTTCTGATCGGGTCTTCCTGGTTGTGCAGATGTCTACTCATCCATTTGTTGGTTTCGCGGACGGTGCCTCCCGCAGTACCAGGAATCTGTCTTCTGCAGCCTGGGTAATCTACGATCCTGCTGGTGAGTTGATCGACCTGCAAGGTGTTTGTTTAGGGCATACCACGAACAATATCGCGGAATATAGCGCCGTGT
Organism: Pinus albicaulis; assembly: GCA_034641835.2. NCBI lineage: Eukaryota > Viridiplantae > Streptophyta > Pinopsida > Pinales > Pinaceae > Pinus > Pinus albicaulis. Next base: position 878,269,215 of record CM076574.1, on the reverse strand, counting down.
TGGAATTATTAACCGAGGCAATAAACCTTGGTATCCGTGAATTGCTCGTGTACCTAGATTCACAGCTTGTAGTGTTGCAGCTGAACGGGCACTATTCGGTAAGAAACCCGTCCATTTTACGATTGTATTTGCGTATTCGATTACTGGAAAGGAATTTTGAATATATTACATATCATCATATACCTAGACATTTGAATGCATTAGCAGATACAGTAGCAAATTTGGTGTTAGATAGACATTTGCGCAATTTATAAATCATCATCACATGTAAAGAAGACTCATCCAGAAATAGATATGCATATATAGATATCGAAATGTTTACATAGAAGTGTGTCACATAAAACTAAAAAAATATACATAAGTGTCTTAATACATCCGGAGACACTGAGTCTCTCAAAAAATAGGTGTGGCTAAATCCTAGAGACTAATCAGCATGGTGCTCATGATAGCACGTTATTGCACGCACTAGCCGCCTCAGGATTCGGTGGAGCCGATTGGGGACTCCCACCGTATGGCGCTGGTACTCCAGTGGTACATCTGACAGTCGGGCATAGTCTGGGATCCCATGAACGATCCCCTCAAGGTTCTGAACCAGTGCCACTCCTCCGGCACCTTCCCCCTGGATCTCAGGGGTGAGCTGTGTCCTCCGGAAGATAGGAGACATCCCGGCTGGTCTCTCAGGTCCTACATCTGCATGCATGTATATTTGTGTTAAGACAACTGTGTATTAATAAAAATCATATAAACATAAAATCAAAATATGAGGTCTTACCCAGCTCTTCGTCCCAGTGGTCTCCTTCTGGTAGCGGGAGATCCGGGTCCCCTGTAAAGTCAGTTCCCGCATAGGGCCAATCTTCCACAACGATTAGTTGGCGCCGTATCCATCTGAAGAACTCGGGCTTCCAGGACATCTGTTGCCCGCCTCCAGATCTGGGCATCAGTGCTGCCCAGCGAGCCATTCTCGGCTCTCGTGGTACTGGACTCGCCACAGGGGCCTCTTGGCCCTGGAAGGTTGGTATGCATTCCAGAATGAACGATACCAAGATGGAACCATACCCAAATTGCTTCAGTTTGTTCTGTTTGCACTTTGTGAGCTGCCTTTTCATGTTGATGGTGACAGCTGTTGCCCAGTCATACAGTCGGGGACCCATGCATTCTGAGGCCAGTAAGAGTTGAGTCTTTGTAGCCTCGTGCGGTGCCTGCGATCCAGCAGCCCGCGTAATGGTGTGGAGTACAACTCTCAGTGCTAGGTCGGGGATGGTTGAGATGTATACCTTCTTACTCCCTGTTCCTGTTTGTGCCCCACGGCACACCCGCGCCATTACTTCTTCCATCTTCTCCCCTGATGGTCTGCTCCCAGTCAGTACAGGGATTGGACCCCTGCGGGATAATCCAGTAACAAAGTAAATGTCGGTGACCTCCAATTCCAACACCTGGTCTCGTATTCTGAATACCTGGTCGTTTTCATCCCAGAGGCTGATCAAATATTGGAGGAGCTCAGGCTGAGCTCGTAAGCATGGCGTGAGGAAGAATTTCTTTAAGCCACAGTCCCTTAGAGCATTCATGCAATTCTCATTTTGCATGGCCTCTTCGTCCTCATCTCCGTGTTCCCGTTCCTTCCATTCAATCACCATTCTGACTGTTTATCTGCATTCACATGGTTCAAAGCCCCTAATTAGATCTTCTGTGAGCTTAAAAATTCAAGAAATTTGATATAAATAGAGGTTTTTTAGGCGGAAATTTGGGTTGCGCCGCTGGCGCGACTGTTTTGCTGACAGTCGCGCCATGTGGCGCGGGCCCTTTGATAAAAAGAGCTCAGTGGCGCGGGTCCGTGCCCGATACCCGCGCCACTTGGCCCGGCCTTAAAAATTCAAGAGTGCCCTTACAGAGCTGATTTCTAAGGGGAATTCATTAAAAAATGCATGGAAAGAAAGAGAAAAGGAGCGCCTCTTACCTGTCACAGACGAGACGCTGAATGGTTGCCTGGATTGATCGCAATCGCCGTCAGAAGATTCTGCTCCAAATGGACCACTGCTACCCTCCACAAGGTAAATAGTAAAAAGTAATTTCATTTTTTACCATTGGACATATTTATAACTTTTCGACGTTAAAATGTGTTTTAAAAGTTATTTCTTGTCAAATATTTGCATGTATTATGTCGAAAATGGATTTTACGCTTGTCGGGTATGTGCAGTGACAGGTTTTGCGACTTAGAAGGTGGAAACGAGTTGTATTTTATACTTTTTCGGACTCGGTAAATACACGAAAAAGTCACTCTGGAGTCATCTTTCAGCTCTTTTCTGACTCTCTAAATATGAAAATATCGCCGAGGCCCTTGTCGTTTCGATCTCGTTAAAATGGACACGAATCGACATCCACCCAGTATAAGTTTAACCCTTTTTCGGGCTGGGATGGATTGATTACGAAAAAGGAATACCCTAGCCTATTGCGACTAGGAGGTTTTCTCGGATATTGTTTTCTACCTTTTCGGATCTGGGAAACTATTTACGAAAAGGGACCCGTGGAGTTTTCTTTTCCGCTGTCTTTTCAAACTCTCTAAACATGAAAAGACGCCGAGTTCTTCCTTTGTCAGACTCGTTAAACCCCGATGACATTGGATTTCGTCGAAATGACGTTCTCCGAGTTTCTCCTTCCTAGGACTCGTTAAATGCACTAGGATGGATTCGCCCGAAGGGCGGACTTATATCACAAGCATATGCTACCCCCTTCAAGCTTGTTATCAAAAATAATTTGGGTACTCGCCAGAAATGGTGGGGGAAAAATGGAACCATCGTCGTTGTCGTCGGCAGTATGTCGCTCTTGAACATGGCACTTGTCTGCATTCGTGTCGGGTTGGGGACATCTCATCTCGCTGCTTCACTTTGCTTCCATTGGTTTGGGTAATCTCTTTTGACCTCTCATCTGTTCACTGCCTCGTCGCCATGACCTTTGATCCGTTGATGTCAAATACTGCCAAGTCCATTGTCGTGCCGTTTATATGTTCAAGAGAAGTTGGCCTCTGCGAATATCAACCTTCCTCTGTTTCTCATATGATCCTGATTCAAAACAAAACATTATGTTCCTCTGTCTCGTGTCGATGATGTGGGAATCATTATGGCCCACCTTCGATCAAGGTCACTTCCTGTCGACTTCAACTCATTATCCAGAAGGTTGGTCTAGAGACTCCTGATGGTACCTTGGGGCCTGCATGCCTTAATGGCAGGTTCGTCGCATTCGACGTGAGGTTTTCATCATTGGCCTCCGATCGGATGATTCTGCAGGTGTTCGACGTCAGCTCATTTATTCACACGCCGTAGATTGTACCTGTAGTACCTTGAGGACCATCGTCATTATTGGTGGTTTCTCTCGCGTCTGTTAACAGCTTTCATCATTGGCTGGTAATCAGACGATGTTCTTGCATGTTCGACATCAGCTCACACATTCGCATGCTAGAACTTGTATTTGTTTGGGTCGAGATGGAGCGCAAGACCCTGGATTGTGTCTGTTGTAATCCAGGCTGTGATTGTGGATTATTGTCATTATGTACATGACTCGATGATTGGATGGTTGTGACCATACCTGAGTCTATTTGTTTGATCTTAGTTGGATGGCTGCGCCCATACCCTAGATCCGGATTATAGCATACTCTGTTCGGATGGCTGCGTCCATACCATAGATATACATCATGTACTTGAGATATCAGTTGTATCTTTCTGTGCAGGTTTTCCGACGGCGGGCCTTCAGTTGGACATGTTCTCGTAAAGCATTTCACCCCTCTTTCTCTCGGGCCTCATGCTTTAGGGGGCATCTGTTACACAGTAATTTGTCACCGTCCCTACCATTCCCCATCCCGCACAATGGAGGACCCATTATGTGACCTGTGAACACCGTCATGCCTTGAAAACATCATCAATGCATCCCTCTGAGTATGAGCTTCATTTCCCCTTGAGACATCTCCTTGCAAAACTCATGAAAAACAGCTCTTTTTGCATTGGCGCGGGTAGACAGTTCAGTGCTCGCGCCAATCAGGGAAATCCTGTAAAGAGGTCGCGCTACTTGGCGCTCTGTCATAGAGCAGCAATCGCGCCACCCATTTTAGGGACTATTTTTTAAATATGGATGGCGGAAGTTGAGTTCAAACAAACTCACAACCATTTCCTATCTTGAGTTGGGAGGTTTGGCTGCGGGAGTTCTATGGAAGGGAAGTAGTTTTGCCACCTCCTATAGAACCTTCCTTGTTGATAGGGCCAATCCCATAATAATAGGGATCCCAACTCCCTCCTTCCCCATCTATAAAAGCTTGCTCAGATCCATGGCAAGCTAGTCTTGAAGTGCTGAAGCTTTGCATCTCCCTATTCCCAAGTGCCTTTGTGCCGTAAAGAATCCCTTCTTTCCCTTAAGGCCCATTAAAGCGAGGAGACCATTGTTACGAGACTCTGGAGAGGTTTCCCTTTCCTTGGCGAGCTTTGCGAGACGTGGACAACCGGAGACCCGTTCGAAGGAAGCTGCGACGTCAGAACTTGGTTGTAACTTCTATTCGTTTATCACTTTAATAGATGACTATGATTATGGTTCCACTCTTTTTTCTATCATGTTAATGCGAGTAATATCTTTTTTGACCGATGTTTAGTTACGTATGCTGGTTCCTATGCATGTATCTGTTCGTTTCTTCTGCGTGCAGGTGTTCATCCACGGAGATCGTGGAAGGATTGTGATCTGCCAGGGCTGAAGGACGGGGACATCTTCTTCTTCAGATCTAGCGTTGGAATCCAGGTAGGCTCTTATCCCAAGTCTTTCATTTCGTAACTAGGAGCTTGCGTCATAGCATTGTTTGTTTGTTGCTAGACCCCTGCTGGGCTAGTAGGGATCGCCTCTGTCCGCAGAGGGGATTTACCTCCTCAACACGGTCGTTCAGATTGCAACTATTTCTGAGCACTTTCATTTTTGAGCAATTTCTTGACTTGGACATGATCTCCTAATCACTCCCCCTCTACAAATTTAACATGAAAATAAAATTTAATTTTTTATTTGAATAATCTATAATTAACTATATCACAATCCAAAACAGATTTTTAAGTTGATTGGAACAAAATTAGACATTATTGATCCAAGTATTTCAAAATTTGCTATATGATATCTAAATCTACCTCAAATGAATTAAACTAATTTTGATTTTGTGTAAAATTTTAATATAATTTATTAAACACATTTTTATATGATATTCCGGTTATATATTTTATACTTTTAAAATTATCATTTGTCACATATACAAAAGTTTAATAATAATAATAATAAATTATCTTAAAACAAAATTAGTTTTTAAAATATTTAAATATTTTATTAATATAATTGCATATTTTTATTATAAGTGTTTTAACAATTGCATCGAAAGGTGTAAAGGAACACTGAAAGGAGGAGTCAAGAACATGGAAGGGAACTATCTTCTTGTGCTACAATTGAGGGTACATCATCAATGTCACCTTATGGTGTGCACAATGCCACACTGAAGGGGAAAAACTTTCTAACCTCCCAACCGCAGGAACCACTCCAATCCTTACAATAAAAAAGGGTCGTGTCAATGGATGTGATCTCTACTTAAGTCTTACTTTTCTATATAAAAGAGCCAATGGTTTGCACCTCGAGAGTTTTGATCCCTCTCAACACTTGATAGATCTGAAGTTAAATTGGATCTAGACTAGCAAGAGACCAATCATACACACATAACTTGTTATCATCTTTCTTTTGATATAATATAATACTTAGTCTATGTAATTCACACAACCATATATATATCTAATTTGTTTATAAAAATGAAAAAAAAAAAAAACATATACCCTAGCAAAGTAACAAAAAAATATATAGTATTTGCATAAATGACAAATAACATAATGACCTTGTTAGTAGAATAACTAATAAACCCATAAGGGTTTCATCTTCATTAAAGGAGAACGACCTTAAGGGTTTGAAATGCACATAAATTTATATTTGAGAAAATAAATGTAATCCATGAAAACCATGGACTTTCTCAAATACTCAGAAAAAAGTGTGTTAAACATAAGAACGGACTAAGTCCAACTATTACCTTCTATATGTCAGTGGTTGCAGTTCATAAAAGTGTCACCATTGTTGCAAAGGGAATCGATGTCAAGAAAAAAATGAATTCTCCATCACTTAAATCACTTCTCGGGAATATGAGTGGGATTATAAACAAATTTATCTAGTTGGGTAAAAATCCTCAATTTATCTACAAATGCAAATTTATTACAAATGTAAGCTATAGGTTGTAAAAGAAAAATACGAAACAAACAATTCACCGGCAAAGAAGTAACTAGTGAGACATGGTAGAGAGCACTTTAATAAACAAATATAAACTAGCATACCCCGAAGCAAGGGAAGGGAACACTAAAGAGAAAGAGGTTAAATTTTGATTATATGTAAATGTATTCAACTTAAAATTAAAAATTCATTTAAAATAAGTGTTTTAGGGTAGCTCAATGTCACTCAAGTGCATAAAACATTATAACTTGCATCGATTAATGCTAAAATTAATAGTGGATAATAGGAAAATTGAATCCTATAGTCTTGCCTTGGCATGAACTAATAAATTGAGATTTGAAGCAACTAAATTAATTGCTTGCTTGGACACACATACTTGCATACATTTTGGTGGGTAGTATCCACTAATAAGTCTACTCATTTACAATTTTACTCCTATATAAGTGCTCAAGAAAACATAAATAATGGTGGGAAGTAAATTTTGATAAGTATATGTATGTACATCTTATTCCTATCATTTTGGGGTTCTCTGATTTTTCATGAGTGTTTGTTCAGTAATAGATTATTTCAACTTCGAAGATTTATATGCACTTTGGTGACATTCGATCCCTATTAACATTTTTTTGGAAGGAATTTTTAGACCTCCTTTTCTTTGAATTATCTAGATGATTCAATAGTAAACAAGGGCCATAACTGGCAAAAAAAAATGAATTATGAATAAACCAACCACAGATTTGGTCAAATTGTGAGTTGTATTTATCTATTTGTAGGGATAACAATAATGTTGGTAGCATCAAAGAAATTGTAAGCGAAGAAATTGAGAAAGCACTAGATTGTGATTTTAGTTCAACTTTCACATCCACAAGTATTGGGTTACATGTTTTGTTTAAACATATAATCTTTTAAGTTGAAAAAGGGTACACGAGAAGAAAGAAAAAAATATTCAGGGTATACAATTTGGAGTGAGGTAAATTCATGCTTTCCATCTAATCTTCTTTGGGATATATCTATGTTTATAAACTTCATGTTTGTGCTTTTATAAGGAATGCTAACTAAGTCTTACAATTACAACAAACAAAATATGGCAATCTAAATGAAATGTAATTATGTCTTAAGTTTAAGGGAAGATAAATTAAACATACATCGAAAAAGTAATTTTTATTTTTGCACACGAAGAGATTCCAAGTTATTCTATTTCTAGCCCATATTGTTAGACAAGGGTACAACAAGCTACAAGTCATTATAATTACATCGACCCATCTATACTATTTATTTATATCCTTGGTCGCATTTGTCCTTTTAGGTTGGTTGCACGCCTTGCCCAATGCCTCCTTTTGTTATTTGCTTGCTTGGATTTTTATTGCTTTCATAGCTGGTTCAGTCATTTTGGATTGTCTTCTCACTTGGTTAGTTCGGTCACTTTGGATTTCCTTCTCGCCTGGCTGGTTCGATTGCTTTGGATTGCACTACTTCTTGCATGGGTGATGGTGTGATATTGGTTGTAGTCCTTGGGTTTGTTTATTGATGAGTGAGGATATCATGCTCATGTTATGACAAAGGAAGAAAGTGGTATCCATACCTCCTTCCTCTATTGAGCAAGATGACAACAAGTACCACCCTGTTCCTATAATGTGTGTTTGTCACTTTATTCAAGTAAAAAATTATTATTTATTAAATTTACATATATTAAATCCACACAAAATAATCAATATAAAGCTATAAATTTTATTTTAAAATAAATAATATACAAAATATAAATATATCTTGAAATTTCAAAATATATATTAATAATATAATCAGGTTTGAAATATTAATTTAATCTAAATGTTTCTAGAGGATACAATTCACATATTTTTAATATTTGATAAAATAGACTAATTTTCATGAATTTGAAAAAGCTCTTAGTAACATAAATAATATTTATAATATATATATAATATAAATATGTCTTAAAATTAAAAAACATATACCAATAATATAATTCGGTTTGAAATATTAATTTAATCTAAGTGTTTCGACTGCGATACAATTCATACATTTTTAATATATGATGAAATAGACTAAAGTTTGTAAATTTTTTATAAATTTAAAAACGTTTTTACTGTGATATATCCATTACTACACAAGGTCACATAAGGTCATATATCCATGAGAAAACAAGGATGGTGGTCTGTCATATATCTGCTAATACACAAGGACGTTGGTTTGACATTTGTTTGAGCAGAGGACATTTGCTTGAGCAGACCCCTATAACAAAAGAGACAATTTACGTGCATTTTTTTCCCAGGTTAATTATGTTTTTAAATATATAATGTGGAACGAAAAGCTCAAAGTTGAAGGGGAAAATATTGAGGCATTCCTCACTTCATGGTGCACGGGAAAGAAAAATTATGTCGTCGAAAAAAGAAAAAAGAAAAAAACACATTTGTCCAAAAATTCCAAGAATTAAAATTTATTTGGAATTTAATCTCTCTGTCGCTCAGTATTGAATTTCTTCAGCAAATATGTGTTGATAAAGAGTTGGGTTGTAATGGTATCCTTGACTTGAAAACCTTCAATTCTGCTTTACTTGTTAAGTCCTTTTGGAGAGATGTGAATGGGAAGGGTATTTGGAACAATATTATTAATAGCAAATATATTCATGGGGACCCATTGATGCATTTGATTAATCATGAGTTCTATTTCACTGATAAGATTTCGGCCATATGGAGAAGCTTTGGAAAGGTGTTGCATCATGTTGCGGACAAGTTGACTTGGCGATTTGGTGATGGCCGTAAAATTCCTATTGGTTCCAGGGTGATTCATGGCATCAATGCTAATATGTGCATCTCTCCCAATCTTTCTCATCGCCTATCACACCGAGGTATTATTTACATTTCTCAGATTATTGCATATTGGTCATTTAATGCCCTTGTTTTTAAGAATGCAGAACAATTAAATCTGATAGGTAATGATGTTGTGTTGTGGGATCAATATATTGGCCTCCTTCGTGGAGGTGGTTTATGTTATAATGCTGGTGGAGATACCATAGCATGGGATGGCCCTCTATGTGGTAATTTGATCATAGTCCGTGACATATACCAGCGTATCAATCTAAACAACTATGTTGGTCAGATTTCTATGAATTTCTCTAAATTATGGAAATGGGGCCAAGATCATATTATTTGGGTGGTTGGTGTGGAAAGGTAAGATCCTAACCTGGGATAACTTGCTCAAAAGGGGGCAATATGGCCCTAATAGATGTGTTATTTGTTGTCAAGAGGAAGAGTCTATATCTCATCTTTTTTTCAATTGCCCCATTGTACTTTGCCTTTGGAGTTTATTCAGTGGACCCATGATAGATCCGACATGGGTGCCTACTGACTTCATATCATCAACTGAGGAGTGGGGGAAACTGAAAGGAAATTACAAGCTCCTTCCCTTCTTTCTTATCTGGGAGGTTTGGTTGGCACATAATAGATTGATTTTTGACAATCTTCCTTTCAACATAGTTTATACATACTCTACTATCAGGAGATGGATTGATGATCATCCCACTATCGATGACATCATTGTGGATGGTTCCATCAGGAACAAACCTCGTGATATTTCCATCCTGGCTTTTTTCTTTGATGGGGCCTGCTTGGATGGCAACATTGGATGTGGGGCATGGGTCAAATTGTCACAGAGAGAAAGGATTCATTTATATTGGAATGGTGGTCATGGGACTAATAGTAAATCTGAGATCATGGCTATATGGGGTGCTCTTTGGGCAGCCATTCATTTAAGACTTCCACACATAACTTTCTATGGGGACTCCAAGATGGTGGTGAATGTTTTTATGGACAATCTACAGATTTCTAACACTGCTCTACAAGGATGGTTGCAGCGGGTGAAATATCTTTGGATAAGATTACAACGACCACCCATCAAGCATATTTACAAGGAGAATAACACCAGGGCAGGTGGACTTTCCAAGAGGGGCATCAATGCAGAATTTGGTATCATTCATGTTCTTCACTACAAGGATGGGGCTATTATCTGGGAAAATTCTATTCCTCTGCCCTGATGGGGTTTCCTTTTCATTTTTCATACTCATATCACTGTCATTATGCATTTTTTGTTACTTTTCTTTTCTCTCGGCCTACTATCAAGCGAGCCTGTCTATGTTGTTTTTATATACATCAAGGTTGCCAGTTTTATTTTGTTTTTGGTATATGGTGTCCAACAAGCGAACCTGTGTTTAACACTGCTACAAGCGAGCCTGCATATGTTTAATGTTTTTACAATGTATAGGGATGTCTTGCACCTGCTTCAAGTGAGCCTGCTTGTGTTTATGTTTTAAATCATGCATCTATATTGCCTTACATTTGACACAAGTGTACCAGCATATGTTTTCAACATTCGCCTGAGGCATCTTCACCAACGCTTTTCTGCACCTCGGGTTTTCCAACATGCAAGGCTTCTCTGTATGCAATTATATATCTGATCTGCTGGTTAAAGTCTCTTTTCCACGGATCCAGTCTTCACACAAGCGAGCCTGTTGAGTTGCTATCTTTTTCTTGTACCGAACCTGCTTTATGCTTTATGCGATGTATCTCATTTTCCTCCACAGGTAGGCCGGTCTGGTATAAGTTAATATTGCTAGGCCCAAATGCTACAGGTATATTTATATCATGGTTTCCTCTATTGTATCTGTTTTTGTGAATGACATTGGGCTACAGTTATATTGTAATGAGTGTATATACACTCTGAAATTAGCATGCCATACTAACGTGATTTTCTATCTTTCTTAGAAGAAATTCAGCTGGTTATTGGCACAAATGATATGGGACCTTCTCGTTATCATATGGCTGAGAACTAAATTTTATAAAAATGTACTAGCATATTTAATATATCAGTGTTTTTTTTCCTCTAAGAAAAAAATAAATTTATTAATTAATTAAATTTATTAAACTTTGTCATAAAGTGAAATTATATTGATTTAATATGTTTATATATCTCTTAGTATATAATAAAAGTAAAATAGATTCACGATATACACAACAAATATAAATAGTATTCTTTGTAAAGGGAATATATAGGATATACTAGCATTTGCCCCTAAGGGTGCAAAGGTACACTGAAGGATTAGACTTTGTATTAACTCTTGTGCCTATCAAATGATTGAGATTAACAATTGACATTTTCGAATAAATTAAATGTTAAGAATAATGAAATACTATTTATAGTTTAAATATATAAAGAATTATTTTATTTTTAATAATTATATGTTAATTGATTCAAAACTCATAACATCAGTAATCTTATTTTATAAGTAATTTTATTTAAGCTTAAAAAAAAAATTAAAATATATATATATATATATATATATATATTAAATAAATTAGAAATAAAAATATAAAACATATAAAATATAAATATAAATAAAATAAATAAATAAATAAATAAATAAATAGATAAAAATAAAAATAAAAATGAATAAATACGTTCGGTTCCAACCTTACTCAACCTCCTACAGACGCATATATTAAATCATCCTCTATTAGCCCATAAACCTTAGTTTGAAAAGCCCCAATCAATAATCACTGTTAAATTAATAATAATAATAATAATAATAATAATAATAATAGAAGACATACTTATGTTTTTTTACCCCACAATGCTTTACAACTCTTTTGATTTATTTATTTGCAAAAAGTTCACCCTAATCTTAACCCGTGACATGAGCGTTCATGAGTTATTCTTGCGCGTAATGTTGGACCAATAAGCGTCTTTATGGGTTCAGACTTTCACTTTTCCACAATGACACAAAACATTGAAATCCTGTTGACGAGGCGATGTCAGGGTTTCGCTTATTCTCTAAACGAAAGAAATCAGACTCTCACTTTTACAGCAAAGACACAAAACATTTGAAAACCTGTATACAGGTCATGTCAGAGTTTCACTTACTCCCAAACCAAACAAAAAAAATTGAAATTTTTTGTACAGCTGTGCGTACGCCGCTCCGTAAAGTATAGGTAGGTACAGAGTCATTACCCTAAACGCGTTCCACATCCGACGGCGGACAACACGTTGCACGGCTTCAGATGATTCGACGGATATCACTTGGCTTAGATGCATGAACGATAATGCGCGATGGCGGGCGATGAAAGCAGTTTTCCAAATTCGGTCAAAGGTACGCGTCACCCAATCTATGGGATCGCTCCAAACTCTCAAATACCGCTTACTCCACAAAGCTGGTGCGATCAAACTGTCGGTTCAGCTCTAAACCGCGTTCACTGTTCATCTTTTTGGTTCCGCCCTTTTGCCTCGGATTTCCACAGAATTCAAATTACATAGTTCTTCTGCGTTGTGACTAACATGCTCTTGCTCCTCGTTACACAGTGCTCATCCTTAAGATGGGAAGCTTAAACTACCTGAACTGAAGGCCAAGTGGGAAGATACTTACCAGTGTAGAACCCGCACCAGCCCATACTTGATTCATTCGTTGCCATCAGTTCATAATGCTCTACATCGTGTCTGGTTTAAACAAAACGTGCGTTGCCATTAGTTCATAATGCTCTTCGGTATGGGTCAAGGTAATAAAATTATTAAACATCACTGTGATATGGTTGGACAACTCGGTAGAGGATTGTTTATCACTGGTTTGATACTTAAAATGAATATTGTGCATTGCCCTGGCATATGGTGGAGCCGAAATTCTGGGATTTTTGAACAAAAGGATTTTTGACTTACACATTTCCATCTGCCATCGCTCACCATCACCAACTGGATGTGCAGATCACCAACTGGATGCGCAGTCACAACAAACACAGTCAACAACTGAATATGACATCCTTACTACCAACTGCCTGTGCAAGACGACTGTTTATGTCTGTAACTAACATTCTGTATATTACTATATTGTACTCTAGTTGAATTAACTTTAAAGCAACGTTTTTTTGTTTTTTGAAATACGGCAAACATATCGACCCATTGATGGTTTTACCTTCCCAATTGAAGAATCTGGACATGAATGCACGGTGTTGGATGTTTTTCCCTTTGATGTTACACTTATGTAGAATGCAGGGTATTAGATGTTCCTTCCTTTCCCTCCAAAAGGTGTACATCAGGACCAAATATAAACATATTTTCTCTAGTGGTATATCACATCATCATCATCACCGAGAGGGATCTTACTTCCTGATTGATTGTTTCTCTATCAGAGTGCAGCGATATATGATGATATATCTCAACGACCTCATCGAGTATTAATAGAAATGAATGGTGGTTGGTGCAGAATGGCAAAGAGTAATGATTCAATCCAGCTGTTGGAAGCAGGTGTGCGAGTGAAGTAAACAAAACTTTGCCTGGATTAATTGGATTGACTTTGAAGGCAAGTCAGGCAAGTGAGAAATTATGATGGTAATTACAAATAGAAGAAGAATTGAGCTATACGCATGTCTTTGTGGGGACTCGGGAGTCACTGGTCATTGGGAATGTCGATCGGTCATCAACAACAATCGACTGTTGTAGGAGGTAAATCTCCATTCAGTATCAACTATACCTATTCCATAATGCCTTCGATACCAGATTAGTGGAAAGTTGGGAAATTTTTTTGTTATAAGTTGCAGTGGTATCGGATAATCCAATTCTGAATAATTTTTGAACATGAAAGTCATTGGGGGTGACTGCATTGGCATTCGACCTCTTTCTTTGGAACGGCCATGTCCTCAACTACATTGCTTCTTCTGCTTTGTGTTGGTTTGCAATGCGTTGGAATCACGGGATTAACAAATAGTGAAAATGGTAATTGCCCTTAATTTCTCCTTTGTGCTTTACCTACATTATTTCCTTTGTGTTCTTATCAATCTTGTTCCTTAGATTAATCACGACATTCAACAACATTTGTGTATGTTACAGCTGCCGCCCTGAGGGCACTACAAGCAGATTGGCAGAACACGCCATCGAGTTGGAAGGGTTCAGACCCTTGCACGTCCAATTGGGATGGGGTTATCTGCATCGACTCAAAAGTTACCTCACTGTAATTCTTTTTCATCCCTGAATCCATCAAACGTTGAAGAAAGGAATGCCCAACTGGATTTCATGCAGTTACCAGACTTTTAGTTGGTTCTTGTTTATTTTATCACTTGCTCATGTAGGTTTTTTTGTATTGTGAAGGAGCTTATCAACTATGAATCTCAAAGGAACGTTGGCTAGCGACATTGGTTCACTAACCGAGCTGCGATTACTGTAAGTCAAGCTCAGAACTCAGCTGCAGATTTGTGGTTACAAAGCGTACAACGCATCATGACGTAGCATGACACTGTTCAGATTTTGTCAGTAACGACGAATCTCTACAGTGTCGCTACGAAAAGCCCCACAATAGATAACACCTTCGGTGTAATTACCATATATATTTTGGTATATAATAAAGGAAAAATAGACTCATGAAATACATAACAATTATAAAAATATTAATCTTTGTAAATGGTGAAGCATTTGTGACCATGCTAACCTTTCAGGGATGTTTTCTCACATTGGAATTTTACCATGTATATTTATAGTGTACTCTTCACTTTTTATCCTACATTGAAATTTTACCATGTATATTTGTAGTGTACTTTTCACTTTGTCTCTCATTTTCTTTCTTTTTTACATTAATTAAATGTTGTTATATGAATAGAAGAACAATGTATTAAGGTTTTGTATGTTTCATATTATTGTATATTAATTCATAGATTTCAATATTCTAACATGGTATCATAGCGTAGTAACTAGTTCTGATATCAAAGATGATTACCATGTTCTACCTTCTTTAGTGTGTTTTTTCTACAGAACGACATTTTCTTCATATTGTTTTGAGTACTTCTTATTTTGTAGTTTTATAGTCAAATATATTAGCCACTAAGTTTTCTCTTTAGATACCCACATTTTTGCGGCAAGATTGATTTTTTTTTCCTTAATTATAATCTCAACATTGTCTCTAGAACATAGGAATTAAGTAAGATTGAATATATATTCATTAAACCTGACTTTAGTGTGCCCATATTTGAATCAATTTACCTATAACCTAAATTTTATGAGGCACTTTTTAGATTTGGTGGCTACCAAGTTTTTTTTAATCGAGCCTACTCTTTTTTCCTCTTGATTGTGTTGTGTAGAAAGATAAAAAATATGAATTCATACTATGGAAATCTACATACTCAAATTCAAGTGTACTATTTTTACCAAACCTAGGTTTTTCCAAAAACTAATTTCTTTTGATCCAGTAGTTTGTTTTCTATGAATTTTTGTTTTGCGAGTTTGTTTTCCAAGGTCTATTTTCTTGACCCTTCCTAGTTCATCTTATTTCATTTTGCATCCATGTACGGAATATGCACCAAAGGGTTTAGCGTAGGTGCAATTTTTAGTACCACTTTTTTTGTTTTTACGCGCGGGAGGGGGGGGGGGGGGGCAGGAGTGTTGTACAACTATGATTTTCTCGATGATTGGATCCCTCTACTCTCCCACATATAATCACATTATAAACAAACACTACTTCAGATGACTAGGATAGAGCTCGTCTAAGGGTTTTAACAAAAATCAAATAGGAAACCTAATCCATTGGCTTCCTTGCAAACAAGGTATTGAATTTCAAGTAGTTCCTCAAAGTTGGCAAAGGATCCAAATTTTCAATGCATACTTCCTATAATTTGTCATCCAAGGAAGAGGCAGGGGATTTTTCTCTACCCATGCCAGCCATACTCCCGCTTGACCAAGCATAAAAATGTCGACTAAATGAAATGGGAACATTTGATAAGCACCAAAGTTCTTACAATATCAAAGTGAAATTTCTTCTTTTCACATTTTCCATTACCAAATATTGTAATGTTTCTAAGAAAAATAATTGACTAAATTGAAGCATGGATTTCTA
Organism: Pinus albicaulis; assembly: GCA_034641835.2. NCBI lineage: Eukaryota > Viridiplantae > Streptophyta > Pinopsida > Pinales > Pinaceae > Pinus > Pinus albicaulis. Next base: position 878,253,062 of record CM076574.1, on the reverse strand, counting down.
ATGACCATAGTTTGAGTGAGCTCCAATTAGGATGTGAAAGTGATTCAAATACTTGCAAGAGCACTCCAGATTAGAGGATTTTATTTTAGTCAATAAAGGTTGTGTCATTTTTAAGAAGTGATCACCCATTCTAAAAACATTTATCTTTATGAGCTTCGCTGAAGTTGTTCCTTTGTGTGCCAAAGAAAGCATTTTGGTCTCTCAATTGGATGAAGAGTGTTGAAAGCTTTGCAAAAAGGATTACCACATTTGCTTTTGTTGAAGGTTTTTTCTAGAGCATTTTTTGTGCAATTTTTTGGCCAAAAAAAAGTTGCAGGCAAAACCACAAAGGCACATGCATTTGAAGAAGTCTGAAAAGGTAATTTTTTTGTATGAGCTTTCCACCGTAAATTACTTCCATATTTCTCACAGGTAAGTAAAAATTCAATTTATTCACTTCCGTATTTCTCACACGTAAGCAAAAATTTAGTTTATTCATATTTTCTTCAAATCATAAGCTTTGGGATTCTATTTGCTTTCGGGTTTAGTTTCTTGTTTTATTCATCATAATGAATTTAGAAGTAGTGTTTGTTCCTGTGTCAGTGGGTTCTAACTATCTTCCATGGAGGAGAAATATGGTTGATATTCTCAAGAGTAAGAATCTATGACTATTGGTTGATGGTGAACATTATAAACTTATCGATGTTATAGAATTGGACATATGAGAAGAATGATTTGATTAAGAAAGAAGACTCATTGGTCGAACAATTTCATATAGTCTTTGGGTACATATTAAGGTTAAAGATAACCTGGCTCGAGTATGGAACACTTTAAGTTCTTTATTGATAAATCTGATTACCTATTTGCTTACTACCTTGAAAAAAAAATCCATGAGTTAGATTCTAAATATTTCAATAGGATATATTATTTCTTGTTGAATTGAAAATCTTGAATGAAAAACTATATAATTGTGGGAAATATTATAAGAAATTTGATACAAACCTAGTAATTCTTGTAAAAAAAATTGTCTTCTTCCTTTGGTAAGTTCATCCAAACTAGGTATAAAACTATAATTGAAATGTCTAAAGGATGTATGACACCTAACATTAAAGATTTTTGTAAAGGTTTGATTAATGAGCAAGAAAGGTTTATTTCTTTAGGACAATTAAATCCTAATAAAATTCTAATGATGCGTAATAAAAATAATCCTAATAAAGTTTTTAATAAAAAATCTCAAACCACATATTAAAGATCTTCCCAACATTCTTCTAATGATGCTAGTAAGAATATTCTTAAAATGATGCTAGTAATTCTTGTCAAACAAAATTTGTCTTCTTCCTTCAATAAGTTCATCCAAACTAGGAATAGAGCAATTGAAATGTTTAAAGGATATATGACACCTCACATTAAATATTTTTATAAAGGTTTGATTAATGAGAAAAAAAGGTTGATTTCTTTAGGATAATTAAATCCTAATAAAACTCTAATGATGCATAATAAAAAGGATGCTAATAAAGTTTTTAATAAAAAAAATCAAATCATATACTATAGGATTTTCTCAACATTCTTTTAATGATGCTAGTAACAAGAAAGTGTTTAACCCTTGTAAGTATTGTGGCAAAGCCAATTACCCTAAAAAAAAATTGTTTTAAATGGAGATGTGGACTTGCTTAAGTCAAGAAGAAATCATCCATCAAACAATAGGTTGATCATTATGCCTATTATGTTCAACCAAGAAATCTTCTTATGTGAAACAAATTACAAATTCTAGTGCTCCTAACGATATGTCAGCTACTACTTCATTGTTTTCTTCTTATGACACTCACAAGCACACATCACGAAAACTTTATATTGGTGATGGTAAACAACTTTCAATAGTAGGTTCTAGTAACGTTAAAGTTCCTAATGGTTGATAAATTATGAAGGGAATTAAATGATATACATATTTATAACCAAAACACAAAGATACAATGAAACTTGACTTCTATTGATAAATGGAAAATGTTGAAACTATATACAAGCATAATGAAAACAAACTAGCTCAAATGGTAGTATGTTATCTCTAAAAGAGATGTAACAACTATGCACCTTCGTCGAACTGCGTTACAAAGAGGATCAAACGCCTTGTTATCGTAAAGAAGTAATGAGAAACCCTAAAAATCCAAAAATCTAACCCTAGGAGATGAAGCGCCAAAGGATTTTTGGCCTTGATGGTGTAAGTTGGAACATCAACTTCTCGCAATCGTAACTTTGGCATACAATCTCAATTTGGCACGTATGATATCCCATTGGAAAGGTTTATCCGAGAAGTACTTTTTTTAACTAAATCATTCCATTTCCCCCAAAATGTCATTTAGAGCATCAAAATGGCTCCAGAAATTCAGGACCTAAAAACTACCAAAATAGAAAATTTGTGTTGTCGGCCAATGGAATAGGTGGGTGGCCATTGATATCAACATAAATCAATGGGACATTGGAACATGTTTTTCATGTTCAAGGCATGTCCATCAATTTATTTTCTATTTATTTTGCATGTCAAAAATGTTATAAGTTTGAAGCATGGCAGATGAATATGTTTTTAAAGATAACAAACATAACTTTAAAGTAGTTTTCTTATCGTCGTGTTGATCATGATTCTGACTTATATAAAATTATTTGTTTTTATTCAATTAAAAATCAATTATTTTAATCCTATGTTTCTCATGCTAATGGACAAAGTAATTTATGGCACAAAAGATTAGATCACTTGAATTATGGCAAAATGCAAATATTATCTAAAATGGTACTTGGCTTACATTCTATTTCTTCCACCAAAGGTGTTTGTAAAGGTTGAGTGCTTGGTAAACGTGATATGGAAATGTTTGATTAATATTGGTGTGATAAAGAACAATTACAATGAATTCAAGTGATATATATATATATATATATATATATGGTCCGCTTAAAACCCCTCCTTGGTCTCATGTTATCTATTTTCTTAATTTTGTCGATGATTATAATAGAAAATCTTAGGCTTGTTTCTTGAAACATAAAAGTGAAACCTTTGGTAAATTTCAAGAATTTAAATCCATGGTTGAAAATGAATCTAATAAGAGTATTAAGAAATTGAGAACTGAGAATGGGCAGAGTGATTCACTAAAAGCAATTTACTACATATTTATCAAAGTGCGGTATTCAACATCAAAACATTGTTCCTTGTACACCTCCAAAAAAAGGGTAGCTGAAAGGAAAAATAGAACTTTGGTTGAAATTGTAAGAGGTATGCTTCTAAAGGATTACATAAAAAGTTTTGGGTTGGAGCCATTTGTTATGCTAACTATGATTTTAATCGAGTTCCTACTAAGACAAATTTGCATATTATTCCCAAAAAAACAAAATGGAAGAAAACCCAACATAAGTAACTTTAAGATATTTGGCAGTGAATGTTGGGCCCATATTCCTAGTGATGAATGGAAAAAGTTAAAGCTCAAGTCTCACAAATGTACTTTCATTTGTTATGGTCAAGATTTTAAATCTTATAGGTTATTTGAATATCCATCTACCCAAGTTGCTATCATTTAATGGGATGTTCAATTTAATGAACTTTCTCCTTCCCCAGAGTCTTCTCAACCTCGTGCTACCTTGAATTTTTCTTCATCTCCTATTACTTCCATCTTGGTTACCACTTCTAGCTTTGTGCCTAATCTTGATCCTAGTTATCCTATCTCTTCACGCGATCCTCTTGAATGTTTTGAAGATAACTGAGTGGTTCCTACCACTATCCCTCTTTCTATTTAGGCCCCAAAAACTTTTCAATCCATAGGATATGATATTGGTATTTATTTCAATTCTTGTTGCATTATATCTTACTTTACTCTTATGACTAAATTTTTGGTTATAAATGATTCTTCCAGATATGCTTAAGATAAGGACAAGCATAAACAGGAAAAAACAATGACTATATGTATGACTCATTAATGAAGAACAAAATTTGGACTATTGTTCCCCTTCCTCCTTGACATAATTTAATTGGTTGTAAATGGATATATAAGAGAAACTTTATTGCAAAATAAAAGATTGAAAAACATAAAGCTCGACTAGTAGCAAAAGGTTTTTCTCGACAAAAAGGTGTTGATTATAATTAAACTTTTGCTCCAATTACTAAAATGAACACTATGAGAACTATTCTTTCTCTTGTTGCATCTTATCAATGGGAATTGTACCAAAAGGATGTCAAGAGCACATTTTTAATGATGATCTTCATGAAGACATTTATATGCAAAAACCACATAAATTTATCACTTTTGAAACTTCAACTTTGGTATGCAAATTAAACATGTATTTATATGGTCTTGAGAAGGCACCTAGAGATTAGTATGAGAAAATTGATACTTATTTCTTGGAGAATGGTTTCAATCAGTGTATATATAATCTATATCTATGTGTAAATAACTTTGGTGATGAAGTCCTCATTGTTGTATTATATGTAGATGATCTTATAAATATTGGAAGGCAACTTGCATCTATATAGGAATTGAAGAATAATCTTAATAATCAATTTGAAATGATAAATTTAGGCATCTTGCAGTATTCTCAAGTCTTTAAATTTGGCATTTATTCAATGGTACATTTCTTTTGTAGCCTAATTATGTGGCATATTTACTTACTTGGTTCCATATAAGTGGTTGTAAGCCTTCACCAATGCCATTTCAGTTGAGCATAAACTTAATTGTTGATTGTAATACTCCTCTTGTTGATGCTACACTTGACCATAGCTTGTGGTAAGTTTGATATATTTGATACATAATAGGCCGAATACCTCCTTTATTCTTAGTTGGTACTGAGGTCTATGCACAAGCTTCATCAAAGTTATTGGTAGGTAACAAAGATAATTCTTAGATATTTATAGCGAATAGTGAATTATGGTGTTTTCTATTCGAGTAGGGCTATTATTTCTCTTCTTGGCTATACAAATTCTGATTGGAAAAGTGACAACTCATATAGATGGTCTACTACAAGATACATCTTTCGGCTTGGTTCAGGTTCGATTTAGTAGTCCAACAAGAAGTTGAGAACTCTTTCTCTTTATTTTTATGCATCAGAGTACAAGCCAAATAAGGAAGCAACTAAAGAAGAAATTTGGTTACGACGTGTTCTTACTAAGATTGGGCTAGTTCATAAATCAACTACAAAGTTAATATGTGACAATCAAAGTGTAATTTAGTTTGCATATAATCCAATGTATCACTCCAAAACCAAACACATTGATCTTGATACTCGCTACATTCAATATCTTGTCATCGACATAGTTATTACTTTGGAGAATTTTCCCATAGACCAATAAGAAAAAATTATATTTAGCAAATCCACGATGAAGTGATAAGGAGTTCATAAAATTTGCTTAAAATTGAAAGTTACAGGATTGGGTTGAAACCAGAATGGTTTTGTAGATCTCGTCTTCTTGATTTTGATGTCGTGAATGGTTTGAAAAACCGATGTCGTATGAGGGAGATATCGCGTTCTAATCGAATTCCCAAACAACTAAATTTTGTGACAGGGTTGACTAGGATGCCTAGTCATCATGGAGGGTGAACATTCAGAAAAAGGAATATTCCTTTCCTCAGAACCAATCCTAGGCTGACAAGTGGCGAGATAGGATTTTTGGATGGGTTGTACGTTATGTTTTATGAGCCAATCAGAGGGTGACACATGGCCAGCCCTGAGGCCGCCACGTGTCCCCTTAGTGATGCAGTAAAATTTCGTTAAGGCTGCAAGAGTCGACCCTGCGACCTCCGGCAGATCAACCACTCGCCACACTATCATGCTACGCAATGAATCTTAACCTATTAAGCATTCGGGGTAATTATAATGTTTATTCAAAGTTGCATTATGGGTTGGGGACCGCCGGCGGTCCCATAGTTCGTGGTCACATTGCAAAAAATTATTTCAACCCTCAATCGTTATCCACCAACCAAAAACTTCTACAGTTTAATGTTACACCTTGTCACATGGTGACGTTTCCGCTCGGTTAAGCCGACAGTTTTGTTAAACCCACTACTTTTAAACTCGAGTTCCTTTGTAACTGGAGTTGTATGCGGGTTCCGCCCAAACCGCTGTCGGTCGTTAACCGCGGGGTTTGGGGTCATGTGCCCAACCAAACATTTATTGTAATGGCTTATTTCGACGGAATTTTCGCATCGCGCCTTTTTGGGCGGATTCCACCATTTTTTACTCTAGTTAAGTGGAGTCCTCCACAATTAGTGGAATTTTTCTAGGTGTTACTAGGCAAATGAGTTTGAGACTCAATTTTCGCAGCATTTTGGAGCCATTGGTGCAGATAAAACAATCATTAGAGGCCTGTAACTATATTTATTTACAAAATTTTGAGCATAATGAAAGATGGACATGCCATTGGGAGTTGGACCAGCAGATGTAGCCTAGGAGGGGTGAACTGCTTCATCATGCCTGTTGTGTAAATATTATGTGGTGACTTATTTCTCTGTTTTGCATTGTTGTTCAGTGTATTTTGTGCTTATTTCATGCTTCTAATTCACTAAAATCATCTACAATTCACGGTTAAAATGCTCAATCCTCAATCAAAATAAAGAGACAATTATACACATGTTTTATAGCTGAAAAGACACTTAACACAACAAAAATAATATAGTACTTTCATATCATAGATAGATTTTATTCTTTGGTGTTGTTTAGTACAAATATTTGTTTAAAAGTTTACAAGTTTTTAGATGCTTACTAGGCTCAAGCTCAAAAGAGGAGAAGGCAAATTGGTGGGAGCAAATGGGTCTCAAGAAGAGCCAAAGAAAAGGAGAGCAAGATTGCCACAATCTCCGCCACCTAGCTCACCTCCTAAGAAAGCAGAATCTACTTTAAGCATGCCTCATGGGGAAGGAGAAATCCATGAAGAAGTTGATCCCAAAGAGGAAGAAAGAGTGTTCAGGAAAGCATTCCTTGACATGACTGAGATGGTTAGAATCATTTATCAAGAAAGGAATGAGAGACTGGAAGGAGAAGGATCCAAACTTCACAAGGAAGTACAAGGATCTTCAGGAGGTCATAATGATGAATATAAGTCAAAGAAGGGCAATGGAGGAAATGAAGGCAATGGAGGGCCATCATCCTCTACTTCATCTTCAGTACATCAGCCACACAAGTCAAAGAACATTGGTAAAAGTCATTTTTTAAAACTTGATGTTAAGTTTGAATTGCCACTGTTTAATGGTGAAGTCAATGCAGAAAAGCTTGATAATTGGATTAGGAAATTGGAGGTCTATTTGAGAATCCATAACCTTTAAGATGGTGATACCAAAATCCAATTAGCTTCATTGAGAATGGAAGGTGCAACACTTGTTTGGTGGGAAGCCAAGACAAAGGAGGAGATAAAGAAGCATGGTAAGATTATTCTATCATGGATTGATTTCATTACTGCAATAAAACAACAGTTTTATCCATTATCTCATATGCAAAAAGCCATAATGAACTGGAAAAACTTTAGGTAATTGAAGGGACAAAATGTGCAAGAATACACCCAAGAATTTAGGAGAAGCGCTCTCTTATTAGGGGTAGATTTGCAGAGCCAAGATACTTTGCTCAATTACATAGGGGGCTTACATAGCTACCTAAAACATATTATTCTCATGTTTAACCCTACAAGTCTAGATGAAGTATGTGTTCGGCCACACATCTAGAAGCTAGAGGGAAAAACATTTCTAAAGAGGGTAGGAAGAAACCTTTTAAGGGGAAAAACAAAAAGAAGGCCTCAAAAGCTAAAAGAAAGAAAAATGCATCTGTTAAGAAAGAGGGAGAAAAATTGGTTTGTAAAAATTGTTCAAAAGAAGGCCATCATGGAAATCATTGTTGGAAATTACATCCTAAAATGACGCCTAAGAAATACAACAACAAAGGGAAATAGAAAACTGCAGCTACAACTCAACATGATTTAGGAGAGGATTCAGGTGATGAATCTAAGATTATAGCCATGGGATTGAAGAAAATGAAGGGAAAATAAATTGAAACTAAACCAAGTACTAGTACATCAAACTGTCACATACATGCTCCAAATGAAGAAGAAAGAATTGAACTGTTTCATGTGAGGGTCATATCCAAACATACTAAGATTGACACATTGTTTGACACTGAGTCACAAGCAAATTTAATCTATGAAGACTTGGTAAAGAAACTTAACCTTGAGACCACACCACATCCAAAACCATATCCACTTGGTTGGATTTGTAAGGATGCAAATTTACAGGTTTCAAAGAAGTGTATATTGTTGTTTGCAATCACTGCACATTTTGTTAACACATTTGAATTAGATGTGGTTCCGCTTGACATAATAGGTATTGTGTTGGGGAGTCCTTACTTGTATGACAGGAAAGCAATCTTCCATCTCCATGAGAACAAATATCATTTATTCAAAGATGGCAAGGAGTACATTGTTAGAGAACATCGCAAGAAGACAAACATTTCTATGGTAAATGTTGGACAAGTAAAGAGGCTAGTGAATTAAAGTAATAATTTTGTTCTTCTAATGATTAAGCCTAAAGCTGATGTTAATCATGAATCATTTAAGGGATGCGATCCTAAGTTGAAATTAGATTTATATGATGTAGTTGATGCACATCATGAGATGTTTCAGGAGCCAACTGGATTGCCTCCAAAAAGAGAGATTCAACATGAGATTGAGTTGTAGCAATATTGTCTTCTTCAAAACATCGATATGTATCGCATGTCGATAATGGAGAATGTTGAAAAAAGAGGCAAATCAAAGAGATGTTGGAAAAAGGAATCATAAGGCCAAGCACTTCGCCATGCGGTTCATCCATAGTCTTGATACCAAAGAAATATAGGACTTGGCACATGTGTGTAGACTTCAGAGCCTTGAACAAGATTACGGTAAAGAATTGTTACCCACTCCCAAGGATAGATGATTTGCTTGATTAGTTGAAAGAAGAAAAATTTTCACTAAGTTATATTTACAAAGTGGATATCATCAAGTAAGAATTGCAGAAAGTGACATATGGAAAACTGCATTCAAAATCAAACAAGGACTCTTTGAGTTATTAGTTATGCCATTTGGTTTGTGTAACACACCGACAAATTTCATGCGTGTTATGGATAGTGTTTTGCATCCATTTCTTAATGACTTTGTGATTTTTTTTGGACGGATAAATCGTTCTTGCAGACAAGACAAATCTCCCTAGTATCCTACGATAACTAGCAACAAACAGACACATGTAAACTACTTTCTATAAATTATATTTGATCTAGAATTATCTATAATGGAGGATTTAGGACTTACCTGTAGTCTAGCGCTGATCGTAGTCTTCTTTCCTGTCGCTTTGAATATGTTTCCTTTCAGGATCTGCAATAAAAAACATGAAAGAATCAGAAGCACCTGCATAATATAGACTAATTCATAAACCATAAATCTATCTTGATGATCAAGGAATTCAAGAAATAAGCTATTTAAATAAACAACTCATTGAGAAAACAAGATCCATTTGTATTATCTTTGATGAAAGAAGGAGCCTTACAACTGTGTCCGCTTTGATGTCGTACAGGTCCTTCCGGGGTCCGGAACAAGCGTTTCCTCTACTTTGACAAGCCTTTGCAGTATCTCGACTAACATACACATGAGTGTGTAATCATTCCCATGTGGTAATAATTTAAGAGAGTCTGATTTTATCCAACAATTCTCCTCAAAAAATCTCAAAGCCTAACTCCCCTTGAGGCTGAAATATGGCCTCAATTTATAGCAAAAGAGAAGAGGTTGCAGCTCCAAATAAGAGGGGATAGAATCCTCTTTCAAAGGAATAAGTTCCACATACCAAGGGGTAGGATCCTTTAATGGAGGGATGAATGTACATGAAAGGAGCGAACTTTCCACCATTTAATGGCTTCTAGAAGCTTTCAGATTCAACCAGCTGGGCTTCCAAATTTTACTTCCACCTTCACTTACCTTTTACAGGGAACCGCACCTTAAATGAAGAAAAAGTGCGGCCATCTCCACATGTTCTATAGCAAACAGATGCGGCACCACAGGTAATACTAAGAGAAAGTGCGGTACAACTATTTTTATGACTTTTATAAGCTTTTCTTTCAATTGCAAGGCTTGGCATTAGGAACTTGATGTTTGTAGACTTCTAAGGGAGTATTGTATGAGTAATGATGAACCCATACAGGCAGTAAATTGTCATGGTGACAATTTTTAGTGTAACAGATTTCCCTCTAAAGTGCGAAGTCTGAGATCATTCGAAGAGTGATGTGCTTTATCATTTCGAGGATTAGCTTGTGGACATCCCAGTCGGAATCATGTAAAAACATTTAATTCAAAACACACACACACACACACACACACACACACACACATATATATCATCGCTGAGGTAGGCATTCCCATACTCAGATCAAACACTAACTAAAACTTGTTCTAATGTAGAAATGATTTTACTATCACATCAATAATGTAGATACAAAATGGACGCAACCATCTGTTTATGAATAGTCTACTGCATAATGAATAATGAAACTCCTCGCAGCCTGGATGGTGGAAACTAGATCCAGGGTCTTGATTTCTGCTACTCGAACTAGTACAATTCATACATGCGATTGAATGTGTCGAAGTCGAACATGGTAGAAACCACTTTATTACCAATCAATGATGTGAACTGTTAACAAGTGTGAGAGAAAACCACCAATAATGACAACGGATCTCAAAGTACTCAGTACAATCCATGGAATGTGAATAAATGATCTGAAGTCAAACATTCCACGGAATCGTTCGATCGAAGGTCAATGATGCAACCTGTCGTCGAAGGCGAGAAACCTGCCATTAAGGCATGCAAATTCCAAGGTACTGAAGGATTCTAGATCAACTTCCTAGATAATGAGTTGTCGCTAATTGAAAGTGATCTGTCGTAGGAAAGCCCACGACACGAAACCATTACATCAAGTTTTATATAAATATTTTGCAAGGACTGACTCAAGGATGGTCAACATGAATGGAGACAATTGTTTGCAATGAATGGTTTATTTGACTTGTCCTCTCGAACACATAATGAAACTGCAGATGGTTTGGTGACAACTGACCTAAGCTAATACCCAGAAACTGGCTGAAGACTTTCAATATGGTTTGGTTAACTAATAGGCAAAGGATTTTCCCAACCCAGGTAGAAGTGTGACAAAAAGTGTCATGTTCAAGAGCGATAGACTGCTTTTTAAACAAAGTGTGACAAACGGATTCATTTTCTCTCTTTTTCCCCCACCATTTCTGGCAAGTACCTCTTTATTTTTGACAATCTTGAGAAGGATAACATTTGCTTGTTATATAAGCTCATCCTTAAGATGAGTCCAACTTAGTTTAAAACGAACCCTAAGAAGGAGTGGTTTGTTCCTATTTGTAATCGATAGGTCCTTTACTGTTAAATTTTAACGAGTCCAGTATAGGTGATAAAAAGTATACTCCTTCGTCAAAATGACCATTTCATCCAAAAAATCCTGTATTCTGTACAAAAACTCAAAAATTAAACATACATGTTTATGATTAATAAAAATAATTTGGAAAACCACTTTTCAAAGTGAAAAATAAACAAAATAATATTTTATTTATTCAAAAAATCTTATAAAACAAGGTTTTTGTAAATCATTTTTACCATTTCATTTCAGAGTGAAAATTGAGAGCCTTTGGTAAAAAACGTTCCGGAGAAGATTGCGGAAGATTCGCCCATTAGAATAGAAAACCATTAGTTTCAGGTAATCCACATCATCCTTACCTTCATTTTTGTCGTTTAATTTCTCAATTTAGGGATTAGATTGATTTTTAAGGAGGAAAATAGGTTCAAAAATTCGCTCACGGGGCTCCGCAGGTAAAACACACGATACCTACGGACCCCGACAATTTTGCAAAGGGAAAATTGTCGGGGTCCCGTACCTTATGCACAAGACACGTGTGATTCCACACATTGTCTCTATGCATAAAGTGCGGAGGCGCCGCAAGAAAAAATCAAATGAACAAATCTCCTAATTTAAACCAAATTTTCCCATTCAAATTGTTTTTATGTTTCAATTTGTCCATTGCAGGATATTTACCATGCTTGAGTGGAGAGAACATGAGCATGAAGAAGTTGATGAGGTTGCCATGTTACATCCGCCTACATTATGTGTTTTTAAGAGAATGCGGTTTGTACAAATTTTGGGCCATTCAAGGTATGAGGGCTCAAGTGGATTTTCTTACCTGGCTAGTCAACAAATGGGAAGTTAAGGAGAAATGCTTTATCATTGGAGGTCACCGGCTCGAGATTGAGCTGGAAGACATATACTTCCTCACTGGTTTATCAAAAAGGGGCGAGCCACCATCTTTATTTGAGGCTAGGGCAGGTGGCCAGTCTGTCGCTAACCTTCAGGAAGAATTTTGCAATGAAGCAGCAGACCCTAAGGATAAACGCATTGACATAAAAACCATTGTTCATCCTGAGCTTAAAGTAGTTGCATTTATAGTAACCAGGTTGTGTGGGAGCGTAGCTCCACATGTTGCCACAAGATCCCAAATGAAAACTGTCATTCACTGCTTTAGAGGCACCATTTTTAATTGGTGTGAGGCAGTGTTGGCCAATGTCAAAGGCCAACTGACTAGAGCAAAAAAAGCGAAGTTGAAAAACTTCGGATATGGAGTGATCTGGTTACATTTTCTCTAGAGAGGATTCCTCTACTGGCCCCACAACTTATTGCAGTTGATCATGGTAGATTCAAAGAGCCTCGAATGGTTCGATGGGTTGCATTGGTGGCCCGTCACAGTGAAGGCGGCAAGGTTTTTAATTTTACCCCAGCATATTTCCATTGGCTGGAGAATCAAGTCTTCATGATAGAATATTTCCCTTATGCTGGGATAGATTTCCGCGGTGATCGAGAGATGTCTCTTCCTCCAGGGACACAGTGGGATGAGTTTGGTAAAAAATTATTTTGACATGTTTTAAATTCTAATTTTTATTTTGTTTTTTGAATCGTCCAAAACTGATGACAAAAATTTCAAATGCAGATGTGGGTCCACATTGACCAGCCACTCTCCGTCATTTTGACAGGAAACTAGTTACATCACCACCACCACCACAGGATCAGACAGCAGAGGTACTTACCGATCTGGAAAGCCATCTAGAGCATTTGACTTTAAATATTCCAGAGACTACCATAGATGACATTACGCTCCGGTTACAGAGATATGTTATCGGGGTTCCAGGACCATTCAGGAGATTTTTTAGCAAGGTGGCACGGGCTGTAGTGTTTTATCGCGATCATCACCACAGATAGTGGATGATTGATATTGTAGACTTGTATCATTTTTTGTATCACTTTTTTCCGATCATAAGGCATTTTGAGCCTATGATCTAGGACGATGTAATATTTTGAAAACACTACTCTTATGCTATGATATTAATACTATTTCCAGTTATCTATCTTAACATGTTATCAAATGTTATTTTGATCTACTGCTTTATTTATTGCAAATGTCTGTTTATAACACTAGAAGCTACTGCATCACCTAATGTGTTTAAATTTCTCGGAATATGTTGATACTCAATATAATCAAATTCTCGTTCCAAGAGATGAAATTTCAAAAATAATCATAACAACACTGGGTTTTTAATTGCATAAACTCTATTCAATTGTAATACAACGAGTTCAGAATCTAACCTAACAATCAAACTTTGAATTCCAAATGAAATGGATTCAGACAATAACTCAATAACTGCGCTATACTCTACAATATTGTTCGTTGTTTGACCGAGGCTTACCCCATGCATAGATACTAACTCATCAGTGGATGAATAAATAACCCAAGCTGCGGAAGAAATGTTCCATGTACTACGACAAGCACCATCAGCAAAACCAATGTATGTTTGAAGGGACGTCGACATCTGCAAAATCAAGAGTGATCCAGAAAAGCAGGGATAGTGGTAAAAGCACACTTAAACTAGGCACGCTCTCTAATCTACAACACGCCAACTTATGAAAATAAATAATATACAGGAAAGATCTCCACACAAGAATCAAGCATAATATCTCTTCAGATAAAGCCCATTTCTGGGTTTACCTAAAGAGACCCTGTCAAAGTCAATCAGTTCATAGGCCCCTTTTGCAAGCTGTCGCTTGACAATATAAGGACCATGCCACATGGGTTCAAATTTACCAGCCCCTAGCTTGTCGTTAGCTTGATCATAAACCAAGACTAGGTCTCCTTCTGAAAAAATACGACGTGTAACCCTTCTATCATACTGAGCTTTCATTCGTTTCACATGAGTTTCGGTAGCTAATGCAGCGGTACGTCGATTCTCATCGAATTGAGCCAAGTACAAAAAAAATTTCTCCTCTTCAGAAGTGGATGGTAGTAACTCTATGGCTAGTTGGAGTGACGGTATCTCACATTCAATTGGTAATACTGCTTCTAAACCGTAGACGAATTGAAAAGGGTAAAACCTGTCGATGTTTTTGCTGCGGTTTGATCTGCCCAAAGTGATGAAAAAAGCATGGTATGCCAATTCGATTTATGAATTCTGGTGATTCATTTGATCATGGTGACTAAAAATTTATTGATTGCTTCAACCAAACCATTAGCCTGCAGATAATATGGTGTAGAACTGTCATGGTGCAGGCCAAGTTGATCAGTTATCTCGGTCATCATGATGTTTCGAAAATGACTCCCATGGTCAGTAATTATCGCTTGGAGTACACCGAAACGAGAAATCACATGATTGAACACGAAAGTAGTTGCAGTTTTTCCATTTGCCGCAAATGTAGGCATCGCCTCGGCCCATTTGGTAAAATAATCTACTGGGAGAATAATATACCCATGCCCCCCGGTTGAGTGAGGGTTACATGTAGTGAAGTCAATGCTCCATTTTGCAAAAGGATCGACATCAATTATAGGGTGAAGAGGAGCAGGTGGTGTACGCATATTTCTATCAAAGATTTGACAGTTGTGGCATTTTCAGATAGCATAAATAAAATCTTTAAACAAGGACGGCCAAAAATAGCCAGCGCGCAATATCTTTTGGGTTATGGCATAACCAGACATATGACCGCCACATGCTCTAGAGTGACAGTCATTTAAAACCTTTTCAGCTTCGTCAAGAGTTAGGCAATGTCGAAAAATAGAGTCTGCACCACCACGATATAGTGTGTCACAAATAATATGATATTGCTGAGACTGGAAACAAATTGTTCATCATTGTGACCGTAAAATTTCAGGCCGAAAAGTTTGGGTTTGGAAATAAATGATGATATCTCCATACCAAGGATCGATGGTACTGATAAGAAACAAAGATTCATCCACGATTGGATGTTCTACCACAGTTTCTGTGTCAGTACTTGAGAAGTCACACATAAGTTCAGCGAATACCAATGATTTCTTTGATTTGGATTTTTCAAATTCCAAATCAAACTTCTACAGGATAACAATCCATTTGGAGTATATGCCCCCTAGCATTTGTTTGATCAAAATATACATCATAGGGTTACAATCAGAAATCACTGTTGTTTTACGTAACAGTATGTGATGACAGAAACGTTGGACAACTTGAATGGCTACCAAGGCTAATTTCTCCACATGTGACTACTTGATTTCGGTCAGATGCAGATTGCGACTGAGATAATAAATCACATGTTTGTTGTGGAATTCATCTTCCTGAACCAAGACCATGCCAATCGTAGAATTGGAGGCTGCTAAGTATAAAAAGTAATCCTGGTTGTAATTGGGACGATGCAATAACTGTGCATGGGTCAACGCGTGTTTAAGAGCATCAAAAGATCAATCAGTGATCTCGTCCCAAATGAAAGGAATATTCTGCTTTAACAATCTGGTAAAACCTTTGGTTAACTCAGCATAGTTAGGAATGAACCGACGTAAAAAGTTCTCTTTCCCTTGCAAACTTTGGAATTGGCGAAGGGTAGAAGGAGGAGGTAAATTGATGATAACCTCAACCTTCGATGGGTCGACACAAATGCCTTCCTTTGAGACAACAAATCCAAACAATCGTCCAGATTCAACACAAAAGACACATTTGTGAGGATTCAGACGAATCCTATAAAACCTACATCTCATAAAGATAGCTCGTAGATGAGTAAGACGATATGCTCTACGCAATGAATGAGCAGGTAAATCATCGAGATAGGGTGTCACAATGTGTTTAATGTCATGAAATGCATAAGGCATTGCCCTCTGAAAAGTTGCGCCAACATTCTTAAGCCCAAAAGATAATTTGCAGTAAGGAAAAGTCCCCCACTGACAAATGAACGTTGTTTTGGGTTGATCAGCAGGGAGTATGTTGATTTGATTGTAGCCCGAAAATCCATCCATAAACGAAAACATTTCACTTTAGGCACAATCGTCAATAATTTGATCGATATAAGGGGTTGGATAACTGTCTTTTGGACAAGCTCGATTTATATCCCTATAATCGATACATACCCGTATTGTCCCTTGTTTTTTATTAATAGGAACAATATTAGATACCCAATCAATTAAAGGAATCAGATAAATAAAACCTGCACGAAGTAATTTCTCAACTTCTGCTTTAATAGCGGAAGCTTGTCGTGGATGTATCTGACGTAATCTTTGTCGGACAAGTTTAGCATTCGGGTAAGTTTTAATTTCATGAACAACAATTGATGGCTCGATTCCTAGCATTTCTTCATATGACCAGGAAAAAATGTCACATAATTCTTGAAATAGGGCTTTATATGCTTGGATTTCATCTGGCATACAAGAAGCACAAATATGAACTTTTTCAACAATTTCTGGTTTCACTGAGATGTCAATAGGAACTGTCGTAGAAATGTTTGCTAAGTTCAATTCAGAATCGGAATTTGTGAGAGGATTCCGGGGTTCGTTGACATAATCAGCGATAAAAATGGAGGAAAAATCAGTTTCAAAATGATCGAGATCAGGTAAGAATGAATATCGATGATGCAGATCTTCCCATGGTAATTCTTCTATAGACAAAAATTCACGAATATGCTCATCAGTAGTGAATGCTTATTGAACACAATCCAGAATGGATGGCGAAGTTGAGCCTTATATCAAAAGTGATTCCTCACTGATCACATTCACGAGATCAGGTTGAGTTAAAGGAGTATCAGAAAATGACTGTACTGCCTGATATGCTAATTCAAAAGGACTCAAAGGCATCGCGCCGTCAAAATAATCCAGTTCTAAGTCTGAAGGTACTATCCAAGGATCATCAAAGGAAATAGTACTTGATGTAATCATATTGATGTTAGCAATAGGAGGTGGTACGTTGGGAGCAGGGAGGGAAAAAGTTCCCAGTAAAGCAGAATCTTTAAGCAAACCTACTCTGACATATTTATAAGGGATAGTCGATTTGCTGACATGTTGGAAGCTATCAGTAGTGGCTAGGTCAGACGAATAATATGAGAGTTGATCTATTTTAACGATCTTTCCTTTATGAGGAAACATTATGAGAAGAAAGACCGACAATACAACAACAATCATGGCGTAATACCAACTACGACCCAGGAGAAGGTTGTAATCTAGAGGGGCATCAACCACTTCCACATCTAGATTAATGGTTTTTCCTTCGACCTCTATAGGTAGATCCTGTAAAATACCATACGAATGGAAACCTCTTCCATCAAAAGATTTGAGGATAGTCGGCGATTCGTTAACTGTCGGAGAACCGAGTGATTTCCAACATTTTAACGACATAATACACGTAGAAGCCCCTTCATCAACAACAGTACGAAAGCAACATTTGTTTTTTACTATTACTGGAATCTGAAAAGCCATTTGATGGTGTAGGCGGGGTGTAAAATTCTGTAAATCGAAGATCATTAGGTTCGAATCCTAGAGGTCTACGGCTCCTATAGCTGACAATAGTAATTTTCTTTGGGCTGGACATGATTGCAACACTTCCAAAGCCGACATTGCTGAAGGGGAAATTACCAAGTCTTCAACAATATTGTAGTTCTGAGCAGCTCTCGCATGTGGATTGAAAGCTAATTTATGAAGTACACCTTTAGCAGGCGGTTTGATTACTAAGTCAAGATTTGGTTTCTCGATCTAGAGTGGATCAGAAACTAAGGGAGATGTAGTTGATGCTGAATTAGAACTTTCTACTTCTTCACCACCAACAGGATTTTTACTACCGTAATCTTGCGATCGCGTCACAACCATTAAGATATCTTCTAGTGTATTTGAGGAAGATCCAATCATGTTACTATCTTGAGTAGGAAAGGGATCCTTCAAGACAGCAGGTATGGGTGAACCCTTAATGAATTTTGATACCTCGGCTCTATGCGGGCACTCTTTTGTAAAATTATCCTCATCACAAATCAGACAAGGATAACGAGGTTTGCGTTTATTGTCAATTGGTTCAGTTTTATCATTTTTATCTTTTGAAGATTTTTTGTTTTTATTCTTACCTTTCTTCTTACTACCCGTTTTAGTTTTGGCTATAGATGATTCTACAACATGAATATCGGCGGAAGTTTCAGCGGACGAATCTCCTTTGGGTGAATCGGGTAAAGTTATAATAGGAGAAGTCGTCTTGGAAGATTTCTTCTTACCCTTGCCAGTGTTAACAGAACCAATTACACCATCAGCGGCATGAGAGCCTGAAGGAGTTGTAGTTAATTGACCAGGTCTTGGCAAATCGGGGATTTTGTCATACAGAGTACCTGATTATGTATATACAAGGTCAAGGTATTGAGCTTGAGCAATGACTTGCTCTTTTGTAACAACGCTTATTTTGGCCACATCTTCAGTGATTTTGGGAAATAATGATTTGATAAACCATTCAGCCAAAATTTGGTCTGAAATAAAGACTTTCACCAAATGTCTCCTACGTCTTCGTTCATGAATGTGATCAGATATGTACGTAGACGTAGATTATTTTAATGAGGTCAACAATTCCGTACCATTGTCGTATTTGACAGGTAACTGAAAATGGGTTAAGAAAGCATTAGCTAGTGCATTAAAATTATTAAACGAGCCTCGTGGTAACTCAATGTACCATTTGGCAGCTAGACCATTGAGATTTCTCTGAAAAAGACGCAATCGAATCGAATCATCGATTAGTGAATTGGATGCACACTAGAGGTGATAAGTCATAACATGATTAGATGGATCTTCTCCTGACTTACCTTAAAACTTTGGAATATCACTGGGCAACTTATTAGGCATCGACAACCAATACGAAAGATAAAATATCAGATCATTCGTAAGGCACGATAAATGAGGTAAATCTAAAGTTGCTATAAACGGTAATCGACGACTAGGGTCTTGATAAATTGTGTGATCAAACCAGTTCTAGGAGGAGGATATCCAGGATATCCTAGAATCGGATTTGCATTGGGAATTGTGAAATCTCCTAGATAACCAGGATTAACCATACCATACTGGGGTTGTTGAGGTACTTGATAAGTATACCCAGGATACGGCTGATACTGATATGTTGGATTTTGTGTAGCATGTAAAAATTGATACTGCCCCTGGTACAGTTGATAAGTAAATTGTGGTTGACTAGTGAGAACCGTACTCGTACCAGATTGTCCTGTAGGCATCTGGGTTGTAGTATGAATTGTAGGTCTTGACTGTGGCACAGATACTTGAGGAATTTTCACTGATACAGGGATAGTAGAAACAAGAGTTGCAGATACTCAAGAAATAGGTGTGGTAGGTTGAATGTAAGTGGCAGCAACAACAAAAGTTTGAGGCGAAGTTCTAGGTGTACTAGGCCCAGGCTGCTAAATAGAACCAGGTGCAGAGACTTGAATGGTAGGCTGTACAGGTTGCTGGGTTGGACCAGAACCTATGGGCTGTCCAGGTTGATTAGGTAACTGCACATTAGGTTGTAAAGTCTTTTGAATTTGAGATGGATCCCACACCATATTAATTCCGGGGTATTGACCCATAGAAGGTTGTGCATATGAAGGACCATAACCAAGTTGAACATAAGTTTTATAATTAACTGGAAAATTTCCAGCTCCTTGTAATTATGGTTAACCTGAAGGAAGTTGAAAACCTTGAGCTGGGTACTGACCTTGAGGTTGATATTGACTTTGAGACATGTACTGAATCTGGGGTTGATATTGACCTTGTGGTATAAATTGACTGTGGGGTTGATATTGACCTTGAGCTATGTATTGTCCTTGAGGTTGATATGGACCTTGAGGTATATATTGTCCTTGAGATTGCTCCCCGGGCAGAAAATATTGTCCCACTGTTTGCCCTCTAGGTGGTAAAAAATTACCGTGAGGTTGCCCTTCGGGCGGTAATTGACTACCTTGAGGTTGCCCCCCAGGCGGTAACTGAATTCCTTAAGGTGGCCCCCCAGGCGGTAACTGACTTCCTTGAGATTGAGGATTTGGAATATTGCCAGACATCATAAAAATCTGTTCTGTGTTCAACGTTTCAGTGCTTGTTCCATTTGTACCAGATGATAAATCTTGTTCAATTGGTTAAGGAGCTGCTCCTGAGAAGGTACCAGAGAGCGACTGGTATCCCAGAGGAACATACAAACCACCGTATAAAAAATTTTCTGGAGATTGAGAAAACATAGATGACTCACCCGACATAGCTAATTAAGGTTGATAACCTCTTAGTGTAGGGTAAAAAGGAATTCGGGGTGGTGAATAAGTAAGACATGCGTTTTGTAAAAAATCTGTCAATGATAAATACCAAGCATCAGTTCTAAAAGGACTGTAGAATATTGATTCACGATCTCTATGATTTAAAGTTTCTTGGGTTTCGGGAAGAACTACGTCTTCGTCTGGACCAACAAGTTCTTCAATACATATGGGATCAGAAGGAAGATTTTCGGTAATGCAATGTCTTACTCTAGGTGAATCTGGATCACTAGAAGTTGGAGTAACAAATCCTGAAGATGATTCTAACACAGCAGGTTCAGTTTATGGCTTAGAAATTTCAGGTTCTTCAACTAATTCACTGGTTGCAGAGGCAGTGTCAGTGACTTCGGAAATTGAAATTGGCTCTTGAAAATATTCTGCTATTTCTGATCAATTTACTTCATGATAATCAGGATGAGTAATTATGGATGATTCTCCTGGTTTTGTTGATCTAATTCTACTGGTAGTATGTGATACCAGAGCTCTCAGTCCTTCAAGTTGGCTTGGTGTATACTCAAGGGGTTTCCCCTGAAGTCTACACGATTGTCTAGTTAATTCAGCCACAATTAAAAATTATTAATCACACGCAATCAAATAAAATTTCAACCAAAAGTCCTAAAGTCGCTAAGGAGGCAAATAAATGATCAAACGCTTATAAAATCTAGGAGATCAAACCATGCACAAACAATAGATTCGCACACTAAAACACTAGTTGGTGATGAAATCCAACATCGTAGTATTTTAATGTAGAAATGGCGGTTGGAACAGTTACCCCGACAACCTGCTTAATGAAACAGACTGGTGCAATTTTCTCCACTTAAACCATCTCGAGTGAAGATAACCCTCCGAAGAGTCCAAGTGATTTTAGTCGACATTTGCTCTAGGTACAATGGGATGTTTCCTCCACCGCCACCTTAGAAAAAAACCTTAAAGTTTATGGCCACTAAGGTCACCAACAGGAAAAAATATACCTGGGGGAATAGTCTATGATCCGATATACACGCAAGGGCAGAGTAACAAAGCTCAATCCCCTTGAAGGCTCTTTGACATAATCCAAGGTAAACCGACAAGTGACCCCAGGCTCCTCGACAATGGTCAATCTAAGGTTTACCATTGTTAATACGCACACATCTTCTATCGTTCCCAATGAGATAGAATTGATCACCTCATTGGTTCGGATATGATCTCGTGCTTGACTCATTTAGGAGGAGCTTCCCAGAGCATACAATCTACTATTGGATTGTTCTTACCGCAAGATCTACTAGTTTGTTTCAATTGTCTTGGAGAGTTAATTACTCCCTACTCCAAGACACTAGCCTAAGCTATGTTGGTGAAAAGAATCCTAGAAATATAAAAAATTACTAGATTGATTTTAATTTAAGCGTTGCTTTTAATAGGCTGTTTCTTAGGACAATAGGTGCGAAAGTGAAATTGTGATGATATGTAGTGACCTGACTCAAAACACACTAAAATGCATCTATAATAACACTCAAAACTAAAATCATTAATTTCGAGATCTAAAAATTCTAAGAATTAAATCTGAAATCAAAACTTAAAATATTTTGAGGACGTTTTGCTTAATTTGTAATCGAACTAAGAAATTCTTTGCTGAAAGCAGCAAAAACTCAAAAACATCCAATTATAGTTTTTTTAAAGTGAAATTCAAAACTTATTGAAAATTTTTTATAAAGATTTGAAAATGAGAAAAAGGGATCTAATTCTCATAAAGTAATTTCTGCTAAGAAGTCAAAGACTCAGCAAGAAAACAATGAAATACCAGTGATCTAAGGTATACAGAGGTTTCTAATCTTTGAGTGACACAAAGACAAAGCAAAAATCACTTATAACATGCAGATCTTGTAGAAAATCATTCAAAACTTTAAAAAGCTGAAAGAAACTCTCAGACAAAGATTTCTGACAGAACATACAAGTATGGGTACATTATGAGAATCTTTCAAGTCGATCCTAGAAAATAGAATTTTAAGCTTTTCAAAAAAAATTCTCAGGGTCCGCAGGTTTTAGTGTAAACAAGTGCGGTGCTGCACTATGTATACAGAAAAACAGCGGAGATGACCGCACTGTGCCTAAAGACAGAGTGTGGAGACCATAAAACTTCAAGAAAAATAAAAAATTCTAAAGCACTTTTCAGGGATTCTACAGGAATAAATTACCCAAGCCAATATCAATCAATCAAAATCAGAAAAATAGTTATACAAGTTAAAAAATAAAAGAAAACAAAGTTCAAAATCCATTCCCCAACGGAGTCGCCATTTTGTTGGACGGATAAATCGTTCTTGCGGACAAGACAGATCGCCCTAGTATCCTACGATAACTAGCAACAAAAAAACAGATGTAAACTACTTTCTCTAGATTATATTTGATCTAGATTTATCTATAATGGAGGATTTAGGACTTACGTGTAGTCCAGCGCTGATCATAGTCTTCTTTCCTGTCACTTTGAATATGTTTCCTTTCGGGATCTGCAATAAAAAACATGAAAGAATCAGAAGCACCTGCATAATATAGACTAACTCATAAACCATAAATCTATCTTGATGATCAAGGAATTCAATAAATAAGGTATTTAAATAAACAACTCATTGAGAAAACATGATCCATTTTTATTATCTTTGATGAAAGAAGGAGCCTTACAACCGTGTCTGCCTTGATGTCGTATAGATCCTTCCGGGGTCCGGAACAAGTGTTTCCTCTACTTTGACAAGCCTTTGCACTCTCTCGACTAACATACACATGAGTGTATAATCATTCCCATATGGTAATCATTTAAGAGAGTCTGAGTTTATCCAACAATTCTCCTCAAGCTTGTCAAAAATAAAGAGGTACTTGCTAGAAATGGTGGGGGAAAAAGAGAGAAAATGAATCCGTCTGTCACACTTTGTTTAAAAAGCAGTCTACCGCTCTTGAACATGACACTTTTTGTCACACTTCTACCTGGGTTGGGAAAATCCTTTGCCTATCAGTTAATCAAACCATATTGAAATTCTTCAGCTAGTTTCTAGGTATTAGCTTAGGTCAATTGTCACCAAACCATCTACAGTGTCGTTATGTGTTCGAGAGGACAGCTTAAATAAACCATTCATTGCAAACAGTTGTCTCCATTCGTGTTGACCATCCCTGAGTCAGTCCTTGCAAAAATTTTCTACAAAACTTGATCTAGTGGTTTCGTGTCGTGAGCTTTTCTACAATGGATCACTTTCTATCAGTGACAGCTCATCATCTAGGAAGCTGATCTAGAATCCTTCAGTGCCTTGGAATCTGCATGCCTTAATGGCAGGTTTCTCGCCTTTGATGACAAGTTGCATCATTGACCTTCGATCGAACGATTCCATGGAATGTTCAACTTCAGATCATTTATTCACATTCCATGGATTGTAATGAGTACTTTGAGAGCCATTTTCATTATTGGTGGTTTTCTCTCACACTTGTTAACAATTCACATCATTGACTGGTAATCAAGTGGTTTCTACCATGTTCGACTTCAACACATTCAATCGCATGGATAGAATCGTACTAGTTCGAGTAGCGAAAATCAAGACCCTGGATCTAGTCTCCACCATCCAGGCTGCGAGGAGTTTTATTATTCATTATGCAGTAGATTATTCATAAACAGATGGCTGCGTCCATATTGTGTCTACATTATTGATGTGATAGTAAAATAATTTCTACATCAGAACAAGTTTTAGTTAGTGTTTGATCTGAGTATGGGAATGCCTACCTCAGCGATGATATATATGTGTGTGTGTGTGTGTGTGTGTGTGTGTGTGTGTGTGTGTGTGTTTTGCATTGAATGTTTTTATAGAATTCTGACTGGGGTGTCCACAAGCTAATCCTCGAAATGATAAAGCACATCACTCTTCGAATGATCTCAGACTTCGCACTTTAGGGGGAAATTTGTTACACTAAAAATTGTCACCATGACATTTTACTGCCTGTATGGATTCATCATTACTCATACAATACTCCCTTAGAAGTCTACAAACATCAAGTTCCTAATGCGAAGCCTTAAAATTGAGAGAAAAGCTTATAAAAGTCATAAAAATACTTGTACCGCACTTTCTCTTAGTATTACCTGCAGTGCTGCATTTGTTTGCTATAGAACATGCGAAGTCGGCCGCACTTTTTCTTCATTTAAGGTATGGTTCCGTGTAAAAGGTAAAGTGAAGGCGGAAGTAAAATTTGGAAGCCTAGTTGGTTGAATCTGGAAGCTTCTGGAAGAAATTAAACGATCGAAAGTTCGCTCCTTTCATGTACATTCATCCCTCCATTAAAGGAGCCTACCCCTTGGTATGTGGAACTTATTCCCTTGAAAGAGGATTCTATCCCCTCTTATTTGGAGCTGCAACCTCTTCTCTTTTGCTATAAATTGAGGCCATATTTCAGCCTCAAGGGGAGTTAGGCTTTGAGATTTTTTGAGGAGAATTGCTGGATAAACTCAGACTCTCTTAAATGATTACCATATGAGAATGATTACACATTCATGTGTATGTTAGTCGAGAGAGTGCAAAGGCTTGTCAAAGTAGAGGAAACGCTTGTTCCGGACCCCAGAAGGACCTGTACAACATCAAGGCGGACACGGTTGTAAGGCTCCTTCTTTCATCAAAGATAATACAAATGGATCGTGTTTTCTCAATGAGTTCTTTATTTAAATAGCTCATTTCTTGAATTCCTTGATCATCAAGATAGATTTATGGTTTATGAATTAGTCTTTATTATGCAGGTGCTTCTGATTCTTTCATGTTTTTTGTTGGAGATCCCGAAAGGAAACATATTCAAAGCGACAGGAAAGAAGACTACGATCAGTGCTGAACTACAGGTAAGTCCTAAATCCTCCATTATAGATAATTCTAGATCAAATATAATCTAGAGAAAGTGCTTTGCATCTGTCTGTTTGTTGCTAGTTATCGTAGGATACTAGGGAGATCTGTGTTGTCTGCAAGAATGATTTATCCGTCCAACAATTGTGTACTTATATGACATATTGATTTTCAACAAAACAAGAGAAGGACATGTCTTGCATGTGAATAGAGTGCTTGATGTTTTGAAGAAAGAGAAATTGTTTCTTAAGATGTCAAAGTGTGAGTTTGGAAAGATTTATTTGGTTTATTTGGGACACATTGTAGGAGGAGGAGAGTTGAGAATTGATCCTTCTAAAGTGGAAACCATTGTGAATTGGCCCACACCCAGAACAGTAACCGAGGTAATAAGTTTCTTAGGTGCAGCTCAGTATTGGAGAAATTTTATGGCTAACTTTTCTACCATCGCAACTCCGATCATGCAGTGACAAGTGTGAAGAAAGGCTTCCAATGGGGAGGCAAACAACAACAAGCTTTCAAAGCTTTAAAAGACAATATCAATTCAGCTCTAGTCCTTGCATTACCGAATTTGTGACAACCATTTGAGATACAAACTAATTCTAGTGATTATGCCATGGGCGTAGTACTTGTGTCGCATGGTAAGCCTATCACTTTTCATTCTGAAACATTCAATGGCACTGTAACTAATTATCCTACATATGACAAAGAACTGTATGCGTTGGTACAAAGTGTCAAGAAGTGGAAACACTACTTGATGGGTAAAGAGACGATTGTGCATATCGATCACCAACCATTACAGTACTTGCAGTCTCAAACAAAATTGCAGCAATCAAGACATTTCATGTGGATGGGATTTCTTCAACAATTTCACTTGGTTATAAGGTACAAGAAAGGTATTTTCAATAAATTTGTTGATATGCTTTCAAGACCAATCATTAGTGCATCTAATTTACTAAAAAATGATTCTATTGTACATGAGAGTTACATAGAACAATATGCACATGATGTTGATTTTCAAGATGTGTATGCTAGTTTGAGTGAAGGGAATCAAGTTGAAGAAAAAAATTATCACATGCACAACAATTTTCTATTTCATTTGGGCAAGCTATGTATACCACAAGGAGAGAGGCTAAGTGTCACGAGAGAAGCTCATTCATCTCTTATTAATGGACACTGTGGGGTAAGCAAAACATTGGAGCATCTACAGAGCATATTTATGCAGTTGTGAATAGATTCAGTAAAATGTGTATACTTATGCCATGTAAGAAAACCATTACTGCTAAACAAACTACTGAAATTTGTTTTCTATATGTATGGGTTCATTATGGATTTCCAACTTCTATTTTTAGTGACAAGGATTCCAGGTTCATTGGGAATTTTTGGTCCAATATTTGGAGTATGATGGACACAAAGTTGAAAAAGAGTATTACTTTTCATCTGCAAACTGATGGACAGACCGAGGTAGTGAACAGAACCGTTGTGCATCTATTGAAAGTATATTGCAACAAACATATTAAGTTGTGGGATGATGATGCAGGAGCATCCAGCTCAACAATTTAAATATAATTTAATAGATATAGGGGGTCTTGTATTTTTATGAAATTGGAATGATTTGAGTGATTTTAATAGGATTAATTAAATATTGAGAGGATTTTTTGTAAATGGTCTCGAAGGAGAATATGAGAGATTTGAGAATTAATTGTATTTTCTAAATTAGAATTAGTTTCATAAATCTGGGGATTTATGAGAGTCCTTAGGGATTAAGTAGAGATTTTAGGATTAAAGAGGATTCTTAGGAATTTGTTGAAGAAATAGAGGATCTGAAACCAAAATTGATTTCAGAAACATCTGTATAAATTATAAGCCTCAAAGGCATAGAAAGGTAGGTCAGGAGAGAGATTCAGGATTTAGAGAAGTGGGTTTTTGGATTGGAAGCCTACGGGTATTAGGAGGAAAGTGGCCACTGATTTGAACATCAGACCAGAAAAGAAAACCTGTGTAAATAATATATACTCGATTTCTGAGTTTATATGGTGTGTATTGCGAGACAAATTATAAATCAGAATGTTTCTACATAATACATATGTGCAGGTGAGATCAGGCATAATCAAATCATAGGATTGTGTGTAGATATGAAGAACAGAGAGAAGCAATGATCTGGTTCATATAAGCTCTGTGTAGTTCGAATTCAGAAATGATTGAAATCTGTGGTTATTAGCTGAGTTTCTGTCGTTTTCGTAAATACGTGGGGATTTGTGAGAGATTGAGTTATAGAGATGAAATAAAACTCTGTTAATCCTTTGGTTGTTGGAAGATGGATATTGAAATTGTTTAACCATTCTAAGAATTCGATATCACATTTAAAAAATGTGATAGACATTCAAAGTTATGAGAATTTAAATTGTGTAGAGGCTGCGTACAATTCCAAGAAGAAGCGCAGTTGAAATTTCTCAAACCACCGAATTATCAATGCAATCCATGCAGTAATTGGGAACACAGATGGACTCAAGAAATTTATTCATACACATAATTGACTCAGGATTTAGTTTTTGAAAATGAAAGGCATCTCATCTTATGAATGAGTGGATTGCATCATTCATGTGGACGAGTTTATTTTAGAAGGTTTATGTGGAATCCATTAAGCGGATTTAACCTACGAAATCCCGATTCTCATCTACAAAGGAAAATATTGTAAATTGATCGAAGGAAAAAACCGTGAATTAATGGTGCAGGTGAATAGTGAAGACGGTTTTTAAAACCAATAAGGGTTTTCACATAGCTTTTAGTTGGTAAGTGGTAAGTATTGAAATGGACGCGATAACATTCAGGTAGTGACGTGTGGCAATTAAAAACCACCTATTTCGCGTGAATAGAATAACGTTAAAAATCATGTAAGTTGAAATGCGAAATAAGTTGGATTTACGCACATATTGGTAATGACGTATGATAGTCGTCGGATCAACGAACAATATAATTCGTTGGGAAGTGGTGAGTTGGCATGTTTTTTGGACCCCAGGTCAAATGGGTAGCCATGGTATTGGTCGATAACCATCGGAAGGATGCTTTCATAAATGTCGGGCAAAGGTATGTTAAATAAAATTATGGACCTGAATATATTGATATGTTGATACTTTTGGGTTTGAACCAAAGTTAAATATGTAAATTCGTAAAATGGAATATTCATCAAATGGGGGCTTAGTTATGGTTGTTAACCATAGTTGTATTTGGAATTGATTAAGTCCAATTTAAGACTATATAAAAAAGCTTGAGAGTTCGATTTTGTTTCAAATTAAATAATTGATATGGGAAGTCAAATAGCTTCCACATGTAAGGCTACCTTTATTGGCTTATAGTGATTCAAACACATGAAATATGCATTACTATATGCATTTTGTGGGTAAACGCAGCTATGGCTGCGTCATTTTGGTATCAGAGTTGGAAAAGATCTTTTGAAGGATAATTTTTTTTTAGTTGTAAGAATGCATGCATGATGAAGGAAATAAGGAAAGTTCAAATTTCAAATTTGATTGACAGTAGTTGTAAATTTGGACAGA
This sequence comes from Pinus albicaulis, assembly GCA_034641835.2. Lineage (NCBI taxonomy): Eukaryota > Viridiplantae > Streptophyta > Pinopsida > Pinales > Pinaceae > Pinus > Pinus albicaulis. The sequence goes on along the minus strand of CM076574.1, from coordinate 878,224,057 downwards.
TATGCAGTGAAAGCATGATAATGAGGAAATTCAGATTTCCAGAATCTGGGTTAAAAACAAAAAGCCAATGTGCTTTGAAGATTTACAAATTTATGTTTTGAAAGATGTGATTACAGGTATAATGGTGATGGCAGAAAGGAAAAAGAGATCAAATTTGAATCTGACAGACAGCATGTTGTGTAGCAGAATATTGGAAGAATTGCAGAAGAAAGTACAAATGAGTGTTGAAATAAATCTTGAAGATGAGGTATTTTAATTTTGTTTGAAGATTATGTTTGTAGAATGCAGGTTGCAGACAATTGAGGAGAATCTTAGTAAGAAGATCATAAGAGCAGTGATGAAGGAAGCCAGTAAAGGTTTCTAAGTGAAATAAGAATGTGGCAGAACCTTGAAGAATTCCAACAGAGGTTGGATAATAAAAAGGACAGTTGTGTTCTTAAAAGGTGCAGATGAGTTGAAGCCTAGAAGGAGCAGAGAGGAATGCTCAAAAGGTTCCAGAGAATTGAGAACCAGTGCTTGCCAAAAGACCAAGTCTAGAGAGGGGATTGGTGAGGTAAGTGGCAGCAGGGAGGACTTGCTGTTGCAAAGGCTTTAGAATAGCTCATGATGAATGAGTGAGGAAATCATGAAGAAATAAGATGACTATTGATAGTCATAGTAGAAACAACAGAGGTTCTGAGAGAGACCACAACAAAATGAAAGTGAAGAAAGAAGATGCCAATGTAAATGTCATACAAAGACAGTTAAGTAAGGAAGAGTATGAGAGAGAGAAAGCTGAGATAGAAGTCCAACTTGAAGTGTTGATGGATTTTTTATAGAGGAATGAGGAAGACCAGAGGTGTGGTTTTCTTGTAAGAAGGAAGATAAGGTGGCATAAGCTACTGATGAAGAAAGAGCAAATGATAAATGCTTGGCTCTGGGAAAAATTACTCATAATAAATGAGTATTTGGGGAAAGACTTGAAGACTGAAACTTCAAGTGAGACCAAGAGGTCACATCATTTTAAATTTGATAAATTTTGTATGTCTGTAGGAAGAACATGTGAAGGAGGACAAACTGTTGATATTGTTATAAAAGAAGAAGATGGGACAGCCAGATCTCATGTAAATGTCCATACACAGTTGGGGAAAAGTTTTACTTTTCAATATATTGAAAGCAGAGAAATTGTAACTCATGATGATGGCCAAAAGCTGGAAAATAAGCAATCAATTGAAAAACTTAAGGTGATTGAAGAGAAGACCATTGAAGAATTTATGAATTGTATAAAGGATTTGGAACAACAGGAGGATTTGGTGATTAAATCATTAAATGGGACCGTAAGGTCTTATGGTTTTAAAACTAACAAGTTGTGTGTGAATGCAGGTATTGCAGAAGACAAATCATATGATGAAACTATATTGAGTGAAGCTGAAAGTTTCCAAGCAAAATATGATGATGACTATCTTTTAGATGAAGATCAAATTGAATTATTGCAACAAAAGGAGTTCATAAATTCCTTGTTTTGTGAAAGAAATTGTTTCAGTGAAGATGTGACAGTTATGTCTGATGATGAGAAATTTGTTATTGGTAATGACAATGAGAAATTGATTTTATTAAATGGCCAAAGTAAGAGTGATGGATAGACAGCTAAAAATATTGTAGAGATGGAGGATCAGAATTCTATTATGATGAAGGATGAAGAGATAGTGTCATCAAGAAATTTGACTTGTGACAAAGAAGAAGATAATGAAGATTGTACAAAGATTTTTTGAGATGAGATGACATATTTGTGGCATGAATTAGGTATTCTGGAGAAGAGGCTAGAAAAACAAAGGATAAGTGTCTAGGTTGTAAAGTCAGAGCTGAAGGAGAATGAAAAAGTTCATTTTTATGAACCAGAGCAAAGAGACATCCTTGAAATGGATGATGTGGAAGAAAGACTAAATGATAGCCTTGAGAATTCTTTGAAGAATTTAAATTAGCATACTGATGTGCTGATAAAGGAGAAAATGTCAGAGCAACAAATTGAAATGTTGCCCGAGGAAGAAGAGACACAAAGATCTTATGATTGTTTTATGATTGCAGGTACTATTGAAAAGACTAAAGAATGTTTGGTCCACGAGAACAAATTAAAGCAAAGAAAAGAATATGACAGTGAGTGGCAAACTAAATACCAGTCTAAGGAATTGCTGAAGACAGAGACAAAGAAATTATCACAAGTGACAATCAAGAGGAAGTTATTAGTTGCAGTAAACAAAAGGGTAAGGATGACAGGGCGACAGTAAGAATAGAAGCTCAACAATCAAGAGAAAGAAGTACTCAACAGTCAGAAGATATATTAGACAAAGAAATTGAATTGATAAGAAGACTAATGGTGAAAGCGTCTTAGAAGAAGACAACAACAAGAAAGAAAAGAAACAGCAGCAAGAGAAAGACAAGAACAGAATGAGGAAGTATAACAAGTGGGAAGATGCAAAATAAAGTATGGAAGCCTGGAAAAGTGCAGTTGAAGAATGATGAAGACAATGCAGCTTATGGACAACAACAAAACAAAGTATGGGATCCAGGAAGACAAACATTAAAAGCATATGATCAGGAGATCATGATAAATTTCTACTTTGGGAGTCTAATGTAGGAGCATCCAACTCAACAATTTAATTTTAATTTAATAGATATAGGGGGTCTTGTATTTTTATGAAATTGGAATGATTTGAGTGATTTTAATAGGATTAATTAAATATTGAGAGAATTTTTTGTAAATGTTCTTGAAGGAGAATATGAGAGATTTGAGAATTAATTGTATTTTCTAAATTAGAATTAGTTTCATAAATCTGGGGATTTATGAGAGTCCTTAGGGATTAAGTAGATATTTTAGGATTAAAGAGGATTCTTAGGAATTTGTTGAAGAAATAGAATACGAGTTGAGAATTAATTGTATTTTCTAAATTAGAATTAGTTTCATAAATCTGGGGATTTATGAGAGTCCTTAGGGATTAAGTAGAGATTTTAGGATTAAAAAAGATTCTTAGAAATTTGTTGAAGAAATAGAGGATCTGAAACCAGAATTGGTTTCAGAAACATTTGTATAAATAACACTGTTACCGATGAAATAGGTAATCTGACCTCAAAACGGGAACTCTAGCCCAAAAAGACTCAAAAAACATAAAAAAAGAAAAAAGAAAAAAGAAAAAAAAAAGTGTATTCCAGAATGCACTTGGTTTTTTTTGAAGGTCAAATTTCAACATTTTATAAAATTATGCTAAAAACAAAATTGTTTCTTGAAAAAAGGATTGAAAAAACACCCTCAAAATAAAACCAGTTGACGCTGGAATAACAAAAAAAAAAAAAAAGGGTCATATTTTTGACATTTTTAAAAATAGAAATAACATTTTTTAATTTTTAAAATTCAAACATTAAAAAAAACCTAAAATTTAAGAAAAAAAATAAATTTAAAAAATAAAAACATTTTAAAGCTTAAAATTTAAAAACATATAGGAATAAAAAAAATAAAAATAAAAACAAAATAAAAATTTTAATTCAAACATTAAAAAATCCTAAAATTTAAGGGAATTTTTTTTTTTAAAAAATTTAAAGATTACAATTTCAAAATACATAGAAATAAAAAAATAAAAACAAAAACAAAATAAAAATGTTAAATTAAAAAGAAAAACAAGTTAAAAAAACAAAGAAATTATAAACAATAAAATATATAAATTAAATTTAAAAAATAAAAAGAAAATGTTTATTAAATTAAAAATAAAAAATTAAATTTAAAGAAATATATAATAATAATAATAATAATAATAATTAAAAATAAAAAATGAAAAATAAAATACAATAAAAATATTAAATTTAAAAATATATATATATTAAAAAAACAAATAGATTTTAAAAAATAAATTAAATTTAAATTGTAAAATCTCTTTCGGTAATAATCACATATAATGAAACGTTGTCGACGCGTTTCGAACCAACCAGTGTGATTCATCATCAGGAATAAAAAATAATATATATATATATATATATATATATATATATATATATATATATATATATATATGAACTTAAATTAAAAATATATATATTAGATTTTAAAAAAAGAAGAAGAAGAAGAAGAAGAAAAAAGTTAATATTAAAATAACGAATTAAATTTAAATAATAATAATAATAAATAAACAAATAAATAATAATAATAATAATTAATTAATTTTAAAAAAATAATAATAAATTCAAATAAATTTTAAAAAAAATACAAAATTTACTAAATTTTAAAAAATTAAATGAAAAAGCTAAACATAAAATTTCTTAATAAAAAAAAATATATGAAAAATAAAATAAATAAAACAATTAAAAATAAATAAATGAAATAAAAAAAATTTAATAAAAATTATTAACAGATAAAATATATATATATATATATATATATATATATATATATATATATATATATATATAATTTAAAAAATAAAAATAATTTTTTTTTTTTTTATCGTGTTGGCGCCGCCAATCGGCCTCCCGTCCAGGTGACGGTGGAGGTCGGCTGCTAGGCGGGAGGTCGATTCCGAGAATTGCCCTCCCGCGGCAGGAGGCAGATTCTGGGAATCGCCCTAAGGCCGATTCTGGGAATTTCCCTCCCACAGCGAGAGGCCGATTCCGGGAATCGCCCTGGGCGATTCCCGAAATCGGCCTCCCGCCCAGGGGCGGCAGAGGCCGGCCGCTGGGCGGGCGTGTAGCCTACGGCCGGCCTCCGCGGGCACCTGGGCGAGAGGCCGATTGACGGCGCCACCACGATCAAAAAAATCTTCCTTCTTCTTCTTCTTCTTTTTTTATTTTTTATTTTTTTTTAATTTTTTTTTTTTAATTTTTTTTAAATCTTTTAGTTTATTTGGTTTTTCATTTTTAAAATTTATAAATTGTTTCATTTAAAAAAAAAACGGTAAATTTATGGATATTTGTTTTTTAATTATTTGCACTTTTTTTTCTTTTTCTTTTTTTTGGTTTATTTTAAAATTTGTATTTTTGTTTTCTTCTTCTTATTATTATTTTTTTAATTTAAATTTAAAATTTACTTCTTCTTCTTCTTTTTTTTTTTTTTTAAATCTAATTTTAATTTTGTAATTTAAATTATTTTTAAATTATTATTATTATTATTATTTTTTTTTAAATAGATTTTTTCAGTAACTTAGAAAAAAATGTTTTTGATGGATTTTATTTTATTTATTTATTTATTTTTTAAACGAGTTAATTTTCTTTAATTTTTTTTTTTAACATTTTTATTGGTTTTTTTTATTGTTTTTATATATATTTGTTTATCTAAGTTTTGTGTTTTATTACCAACATGAAAATCACCACTTTTTAAAAAAAAAAGTTGATGCTGCATCAATACGTTTCAAAATTAGCATGAAAATCACTAACAGTTTAAAACAAATATTCATACTTCATAAATAAAAATATTAGAGTGTCAAAAATGTGCTAAAAAAAAAGGGTGATTCTGCATCACCACTTTTCAAAATCGGGTGCTTTTTATGCTACCAAAAAAAGTAGGTAACAGTGCAGTTACCTATTTCATCGGTAACAGTGTTAAATTATAAGCCTAAAAGGCATAGAAAGGTAGGTAAGGAGAGAGATTTTGGATTTAGAGAAGTGGGTTTTTGGATTGGAAGCCTACGGGCATTATGAGGAAAGTGGCCACTGATTTGAACATCAGGCCAGAAAAGAAAACCTGTGTAAATAATATATACTTGATTTCCGAGTTTATATGGTGTGTATTGTGAGATAAATTATAAATCAAAATGTTTCTGCATGATACATATGTGCAGGTGAGATCAGGCATAATTAAATCACAGGATTGTGTGCAGATATGAAGAACAAAGAGAAACAATGATCTGGTTCATATAAGCTCTGTGTAGTTCGAATTCATAAATGATTGAAATATGTGGTTATTAGCTGAATTTCTGTCATTTTCATAAATCCATGGGGATTTGTGAGAGATTGAGTTATAGAGATGAATTAAAACTCTGTTAATCCTTTGGTTGTTGGAAGCTGAATATTGAAATTGTTTAACCGTTCTAAGAATTCGATATCACATATAAAAACTGTGATAGACAGTCAAAGTTATGAGAATTTAAATTGTGTAGAGGCTGCATACAATTCCAAGAAGAAGCGCAGTTGCAATTTCTCAAACCACCGAATTATCAATGCAATCCACGCAGCAATTGAGAACACAAATTGACTAAAGAAATTTATTCATACACAGAATTGACTCAGGCTTTAGTTTTTGAAAATGAAAGGCATCTCATCTTATGAATGAGTGGATTGTGTCATTCATGTGGACGGGTTTATTTTAGAAGGTTTATGTGGTATCCATTAAGCGAATTTAACCTACGAAATCTCGATTCAAAGGAAAAGACTATAAGTTGAACGAAGGCAAAAACCGTGAATTAATGGTGCAGGTGAATAGTGAAGACAGTTTTGAAAACCAGTAAGGGTTTTGCACAACTTTTAGTTGGTAAGTGGTAAGTATTGAAATGGACGCGATAACATTCAGATAGTGACGCATGGAAATTAAAAACCACCTATTTCGCGTGAATATAAAAACGTTAAAAATCATGTAAGTTGAAATGCGAAATCCGTTGGATTCACGCACATATTGGTAATGACGTGTGATATTTGTCAGATCGGTGAATAATATAATTCGTTGGGAAGTGGTGAGTTGGCATGCTTTGTGGACCCAAGGTCAAATGGGTAGCCATGGTATTGGTCGATAACCGTTGGATGGATGCTTTCATAAATGTCGGGAAAAGGTATGTTAAATAAAATTGTGGACCTGAATATGTTGATATGTTGATAATTTGGGGTTTGAACCAAAGTTAAATATGTAAATTCGTAAAATAGAATATTCATCAAATGGGGGCTTAGCTATGGTTGTTAACCATAGTTGTATTTGGAATTGATTGAGTCCAATTTAAGACTATACCAAAAAGCTTGAGAGTTCGATTTTGTTTGAAATTAAATAATTGATATGGGAAGTCAAATAGCTTCCGCATGTAAGGCTACCTTTACTGGGTTATAGTGATTCAAACACATGAATATGCATTTTGTGGGTAAACGCAGCTGTGGCTGCGTCAGATGAGCAACTACATTACATTCAACACGCTTACAACCAGGCAAAGCACTCTTCAACTCAAACATCACCTTTTGAAGTATGCTTTGGGTACAGGCCAAAATCGCCATTAGACTTCATATTTGGAAAGGATGTTGTAATAGATGGCCATACTGACATTAACAAGGCTCAAAAGTTCATTGAGAAAATTCTGATTATACATCAACAAGTTCAAGAACAACTTGAGAAAAGTCAAAGCAAATACAAGGAGAGGCATGATAAACATAGATTTGATCACAAGTTTCAAGAGGGAGATGAGGTATGGTTGCACATTAGCAAAGAAAAGATGCAATGGGAAGGTAAAAATATCAAACCCATTCGCTATGGTCCATTCAAGATCATAAAGCAAGTTGGTAACAATGCATTTCAACCTGACTTGCCTACATAAATGCAAATGTATTCAGTTGTTAATGTTGAAAACTTACATTTGTATGAGCCACCTTTGATTGATGATCAAGGAAGTGATGTTCAACTGCCTTCTATTGAATATTTCTCGCCAGAATTTCTGGATGAGCTCAAGGAAGATATAATTTTGGACAGGAGGACAAGAGCATCCAAGAGGGGAAGTGTTGACTACCTTGTTGGGCTCAAAGGCACTAAACCAAGCAAGGCAAAGTGCATGGAGGTTGGAAAGGTGAGGGAGTTGTCCCTCATCTAATGAACATGTAATAAAGTATTTTTGGGTCCAAAAGCTTCCCAATGGGGAGGAGGAGTGATTAGGTGTTCATAAATTTTGCTCAAAATTGAAAGTTATAGGATTGGGTTTAAACCAGGATGGTTGCGTAGATCTGTCTTCCTGATTCCGACGCCGTGAACGGTTTGAAAAACTGATGTTGTATGAGACATATATCGTGTTCTAATCGAATTCCCAAACAACTAAATTTTGCGACAGGGTTGACTGGGATGCCCAATCAGCATGGAGGGTGCACAGTCATCAAAAGGAATATTGTGAGGAATATTCATTTCCTCAGAAACAATCCTAGGATGACAAGTGGCGCGATATGATTTGTGGATGGGTTGTACATTATGTTTTATGAGCCAATCGAAGGGTGACATGTGGCCAACCCTGAGTTCGCCACGTGTCCCCTTAGTGGTGTAGTAAAATTTTGTTAAGGTCGCAGGAGTCAACCCCGCGACCTCCAGCAGATCAACCACCCACCAGACGACCACACTACACAATGAATCTTAACCTATTAAGCATTCAGGTTAATGATAAAGTTTATTAAAAGTTGCATTATGGGTTAGGGATTGCCAGCGGTCCTAACTCGCTAGCTGTCGCATAGTTCGTGGTCACATTGAAAACAGTTATTGCAACCCTCAACCGTTATCCACCAACCAAAAACTTCCGCAGTTTAACGTTACACCTTGTCACATGGCGACATTTCTGCTCGATTAAGCCGACGGTTTTGTTAAACCCATCGCTTTTAAACTGGAGTTCCTTTGTAACTGGAGTTGTATGCGGGTTCCGCCCAAACCATCGTCGACTGTTAACCATGGGGTTTGGGGTCGTGCCCAACCAAGCATTTATTGTATCGACTTATTTTGGCGGAATTTTGGCAGCGCGCCTTTTTGGGCGGATTCCACCATTTTTTACTGCAGTTAAGTGGAGTCCTCCACAATAAGTGGAGTTTTTCTAGGTGTTACTAGGAAAATGAGTTGGAGACTCAAATTTTGCCCATTCTAAGTGAATGAAGAGTCATTCTAGACTAATTGGAGCAGTCTGGAACCATTGGTCCAGAAAAAAACAACCATTAGAGGTCTGTAACTACATGTATTTGCAAAATTTTGAGCATAATGAAAGATGGACATGCCATTGGGAGTTGGACCAGCAGATGTAGCCCAAGAGGGGTGAACTGCTTCATCATGCCTACTGTGCAAATGTTATGTGGTGACTTATTTCTCTATTTTGCACTGTTGTTCAGTGTATTTTTTGCTTATTTCATGCTTCTGATTCATTAAAATCATCTACAATTCATGGTTAAAATCCTCAATCCTCAAGCAAACTAAAGAGACAAGTATGCACATGTTTTATAACAGAAAAGACACTTAGCACAACAAAACTAATACAGTCCTTTCAGATCACGAAGGAAAATTTTGTGCAATTTCAAAAATTGTTGGGATTGTGAGAAGGTGTCACCAATGGGGAATATTAATGTATTTCCTTCTTCCCTTGTAAGTGTTTATTCTCCTTAGGCATTATTGAGAGAGTCTTGGAATGTTTCTCTTTGGAAGGTGATAATGTCTAGTGTTATGTCAAAAGAAGTTTTAATGTAATGTAAAAGAGTCATACCACACTGATCATGGAGTAAAATACCCTTGTTGTAATTTATTATATAAATAGGTGAAGTTATATTTATTCCACATCTATTATTGGGATGCCCTTCCTCCATATCTCTTGGTGTATAATTGAGCTAAGAGAAACCCATGAGACACATAAACATATGAATATGAAATTCTTATCTTTGTAAAGGGTAAATCATTTGTGGAGGTGCTCTCAGGTGTAATATTGGGGTGAGTTTTCATATTCTATGGTGGGTATTGGCATTGCAATTGGGGTTTTTATATTGCGCACTAATTGGGGACAAAGGGACTGAATATTATGCTTCCCTTTCAAGGTATGTCAATGGTTTGTTGGCTTCAATTTAATTCAGATTTAGGTTAGTATGACTTTAATGTACACAAATTGAGTTGTTATTAATATTAAATAGATTGACTAGTGTGATCTTTGCAGGGTAAGTTACTTCAAATAATTTCACAGGTAAGGAAATTTTCATTTTATTCATTATTTATTCTAGTTATAAGCTTTTGGTCTTTGTTTTCTTTAGGGTTTAGTTTCCATTTTTTCATCTTAATGACTTCATATATTCCTACACTAGTGGGCTCTAACTATCTTGCATGGAAGAGAAAGATGATAGATATTCTCAAGAGTAAGAGTATATGACAGTTAGTTAATGGTGAATATAAGAAACATATTGATGTTAGAGACTTGGTTATATGGGGAGAATGGTGCAATCAAGCAATATATCTCGTTGGTTACATTTCTAAATAGTCTTCAAGTACATATTGAGTTTGTTTATAGCTCGGTTTAGGTATGGAACATGTTAGATTATTTATTTGATAAATCTAACGATGTATCTACTTGCTACCTTGAAAATAAAATCCATGAGCCAGATCCTAAAGACTTTGATAGGATGGAATTATTTCTTGCTAAATTGAAAACCCTAAATGAAAAACTATATAATGTGGTAAAGGTTACAAGTAAACTCATACAACCCTAGTAATTCTTGTAGAACACAACAAACCTTATCCATTTGATATATTCATTCAATATAGGAATAGAGAAATTTAAATGTCTAAAGGATCCACGACACCTAACTTTGAATATTTTAAAAAGGTTTGACTAATGAACATGAAATTTGATGGCTTCAGGACAATTAACTCCTAATAAATTTTTAATAAAAGTCCTAAATCACATACCAAAGGATCTTCTAAACACTCTTATAATGATGTTTGTGATGACTAGTAAAAAGAAAGTGTTTAATCCATGTAAGTATTGTGGAAAATCCAACTGCCTTGAAAATATTTGCTTTAAACAAAAACGTGAACTTGCTAAAGCCAAGAAGAAATCCTCCATTGAATAGAAGATTTTTCTTTCTACCTATTATGTTCAACTAGGTAAATATTCTTCTATGGACAGGATTACGAATTCTAGTGCTTCTAACCAAATGTATTCATTATTTTCTTTTTACGACACTCACAAGCACACATTACATAAAGTTTCTATTGGTGATCATAATTAAATTTTACTAGTCAGTTATGGTAATGTTAAAGTTCCTAATAATATATTAGAAGATGTTTTTCATGTTCAAGGCATGCCTATCAATTTGATTTCTATTTATTATGCATGTCAAAAAGGTCATAAGTTTGAAACATGGCGAGATAAATTTGTTCTTAAATATATCAAACACAAATTCAAAATAGTTTCTTATGGTCTTGTTGATCATGATTCTGATTTATATAAATTTACTAGTTTTCATTCAACTAAAAATCAACCATTGTATTCCTATGTTACTCATGCCAATGAACAATGCAAAATTATGGCAAGAAATATTAGGTCACTTGAACTATGGTAAATTGTTAATGTTATCTAAAATGGTATTTGCCTTACCTCCTTTTTCTTCCATTGAAGGTGTTTGTGAAGGTTGTGTGTTTATTAAATATCATATGGAAATGTTTGATAAAGTCAAAGCTTGTCATGGTAAAGAAAAATTGTAATTAACTCATAGTGATATATGTGATCCACTTGAAACTTATTTCTCTAATGTTGTCTATTTTCCTACTTTTATTAATGATTATAGTAGAAGTCGTGGGTTTATTTTTTGAAACATAAAAGTGAAATCTTCGGAAAATTTCAAGAATTTAAATCTATGGTTGAAAATGAATCTAGTTAAAGTAGTGAGAGATTAAGCACTGATAATGGGGGATTTCCATAAAGGAACTTACTAGATAGTTATGTAAGCATGGTATTCAATATCAAAATACGATTCCTTATATACCTCAATAAAACAACGTAGCTAGAAGGAAAAATATAAATTTCGTTTAAATCGTTAGATGAATGTTTTATTCTAAATCTTACATAAAAGGTTTTGGGATGAAGCCATTTGTTGTGTTAATTCCATTTTAAACTAGGTTCTTATTGACGCAGTTTTACAGATTACTCCTGAAATTAAAATGGAATGGAAGAAAACCCAGTTGGGCATTGGATAAATCAACACTCCTTGTGTGTTACGCGACATGGACTAACCACCTATGGTGGATCCTTATCTATGGCGATGTGATCATTGACTAACATGTGCAGGTTTTGGTGTAATGAAAATCATGATTCCCAACAAGTGGTATCAGAGCGTAGGTCACGAGTTCAATACACAACCGACTCTCGTTAGGGGGGGGAGATTGTTGGGCATTGGATAAATCAATGCTCCTCGTGTGTTTTGCGACATGGACTAACCGCCTCTTGTGGATCCTTATCTCTGGCGATGCTATCATTGATTAAAACCTGCAGGTTTTGGTGTAATGGAAATCATGATTCCCAACAAACCCAACATAATTAAATTTAAGATATTTGGTAGTGAATTTTGGGCCATATTCCTGATGACAAATGGAAAAAGTTAGAACCCAAGTCTCACAAGTGTATTTTCATTAGAATTAAAAACCTTACAATATATTTGATACATATAACCGAGGTGTTATCATTCGGCGAGATGTTCAATTTAATGAAATTTTTTCTTCACTTGAATCTTATGAACTTCATGTTACCTTGAATTTGTCTTCATCTCCTATTACTCCCATCTCGGTCACCTCTTCTTCCAGCTTTGTGCCTGACTTTGATCTTAGTTCACCTACCTCTTCAAGTGATACTCTTGAATGTTTTGAAGATAATAGAGTGGTTTATGCCACTACCTCTCTTTGTTTAGGCAAAACAAAACTCTTGAATCCATAGGTTCTAAGATAAATATTATTTTTATACTCTTCAAACTCAATTTGACTTTTTCTCGTGACTAAAGTTTTAGTTATGGATGATCCTTTCTCATATGCTCAAGCTAAGGACAAACTTTAATGGAAAAAGTTAATGACAACAAAGTATAACTAATTAATGAAGAACAATACTTGAACTCTTGGTTCCCTTCCTTTTGGATAGAATTTAATTGGTTGTAAATGGATATATAAGACAAAGTCTACTACAGAAGGATAGACTGAAAAACATAAATCCTGATTAGTGGCAAAAGGTTTTTCTCAACAAGGTGTTGATTACAATGAAACATTTTCTCTAGTTAATAAAATAAACACTATGATAATTGTTCTTTCTCTTGCATCTTATCATAGTGAACTACATCAAATGGATGTCAAGAGTGTGTTTTTGAATGGTGATATTTGTGTATAGAATTATATGCAATAATAACATGGTTTTATCACTACTAAAACTTTATTTTTAGTATGCAAATTAAATAAGTCTTTATATTGTCTTAATTAGACAACTAGACCTTGGTATGAAAACATTGTGAGAATATTAGATCTACTAAAATATCTATCTATCTAAGAAACCAACAACATATCAACATATAAATAAGAACAGAAAGAGAACAAGGAAAAAGAATAGAACAAATATACGTGTTTCACCCAATTGGGCTACGCCCACGGGAAGGTTGTCTTCTATTATCTCCACAAATATCCTGCAATCTTACAAAGAGAGAAACTAGATGTGATGGTAATAAAAAAGGCTCCCTTGACCCTATTATATACCTAGAGATGTGGAGGAATTACTCTCACATATTGAATGTTGGATAATATAATTCTCCAAAATAACACCTCTTTATATAATAACCGGGTATAAGAGTATACTATGCCATAATGAATATGGGATATAATGCATTAATCTTTTACATAAGATTGTATTCAACTTCCGACATAATACAAAGACATTATTACCTTCCAAGGAATATAATATATTCGAACAAAAATTAATCATGATTTCTCGAGGAATGGTTTCAAATGGTGTATATCTTATCCAAATATGTATGTAAAGCACTTTGGTGATGGAGTCTTGTTAAAATTGGACAACTAGGTCCAAACTCCATGTTGTGATGCTCAGATGAAGATACCAATATTTTTATTGGGTTCCTCTTTCAGAGAGGTGTAAGATCGATCTAAAATTGATCTTAATCCGATGAGCAGAACATTTATTTAATAATTTCTGCAAATATGTGTGCCTTATTTTAAGGTTTTACACCCTCGGCAAATGTGTCACACACCTCAGTGATTGATATAAATAGAGTCAACGTTGGAGGACATTTCACTCATCTCATCCTCACACATCATCTCTCCTCTTCTGATTGGTTCGAGATCCTTGGAGGCAGTTTCAGTTCACACGTGGGAAAGAAGGACGAAGCCGTTGTTGTTGCCGTTGCTGTTGCCATTGCTGCCGTTGTTGCTGCCATTGCTGCCGTTGTTGTTGGTGTTGTTGCCGTTGCTGCCATTGTTGTTGGTGTTTTTTCCATTGGGGCAACATTGACTTTTATGGGGTTGACTTTGAGTTGACCGTGTGGTTTTTGTGACACATGCTGGGTTGTCTGACCAAGGAGACTTTGCTGGTCGAAGCATCCTGTTGACAACCGTAACGCACCACCACATTTTCCTGTTTCTGGTTTGTCTTCTATAGATCCATTGGTATGTTCTATCAGCATTTTAATTTATTGTTTATGTGATTTCTATGGTGAAAATTAAAGTTGCATCAAGCATAGAACATCTACATAAATTTACATGATATCAAAGCTGAGGTGAAGACAAGCCCTAATTTATAGCAATCACTGAAGAAGAAAATGGGTTCCACAAACTATGGCTTCAAGGAGGATGACAAATTGACTGGAAAGGATGACTTCCATGCTTGGAAGATGATATTGGATCTCAAATTGGAAGACCAAGATGTCATGGACTATGTGCAGGGTAAAATCCAAGAACCTCCATCCACTGCTACTGCTGTTGCCAAAACAAAGTACAAGAAGGGGGGGATCAAAGCAAAGCTGATGATCAGGGAATCCATTCATAAAAGTCTGGTGGCCTACATCTATGAGTTGGTCACATCCAAAGAGATGTATGATAAATTGATTCTCATGCTCAAGGCCAACAATGTGAATCAAGTACTATTCTTCAAGAATCAATTGAAGAATCTGAAGAAAGGCAGGGATGAGTCTGTCCAATCATACTTTCTGAAGCTGACCGAGATCAGGAACAATTTCCTGGCTATTGGGGAGACAATCGCTGATCGAGAGATGGTACTCACCGCACTTGGAGGGCTCCCATCCGAATGGCATGTGTTCAACACTACCATTCTCAATAATAATGTGATACCTGACTTTGACAAGGTATTTTCAAGATGCGTTCAAGAAGAGACAAGAATGAAGGAGTATGAAAATGAAGGGAAGGCTGACTACACTACTCATTCTAAAAAGAAGAACTTTGGTGGTCCAAAGATCAAAGGAAGAGCAGGGGCACAAGGAAAGAAGGGAAAGTGTTACACTTGTCATAGGCCAGGTCACTATGCTAGAGAATGTGCTTTCAAGAAGGATTCTCCCGATGGTGATGACAATCAAAGGAAAAACAGTTTCAAGGGAAAGAGTAAGGCTCCCTTCGGCAGAAATGATCAACCTTTCAAAAGGTCAAGAAATTCCAGGTATGGGGAATCAAATGTTGTTGATAAAAGAAATGAATTCATTCTTGTATCTTCCCTCTCTGCTGCATCTCCACTCGACACTATGGATGTCTGGTTGATAGATGGTGGTGCCTCAAGGCACATCACTGGCTTCAAGGAAGCACTCTCTGATATGGTTGAGAAGGATACCAATCTGGAAATTATCCTTGGAGATAATGCCACATATCCCGTGAAAGGGACAGGGACTGTGACCCTACACTTGTCTCAAGGTCAAGTCCTCTACTTGCAGGATGTACTCTATGTACCTAATTTGAAGAAGAACCTTGTGTCTATTTCGGCCATGGAAGAAAAAGGTTTCAATGTGGCATTCATTGATGGAAAGGTGCACGTGGAAGAAGAGCTTCAAGGAAGCTATCACGTTTGGGTCTAGAATTGACACACTCTACCAGGTTGGAGGAAGTCCATTTGGAGCAATGACATGAGATGCTATCCAACAGACCGATAATGGCACTGAATATGAGACAAACGAGTTCAAGAACT
Organism: Pinus albicaulis; assembly: GCA_034641835.2. NCBI lineage: Eukaryota > Viridiplantae > Streptophyta > Pinopsida > Pinales > Pinaceae > Pinus > Pinus albicaulis. The sequence goes on along the minus strand of CM076574.1, from coordinate 878,208,170 downwards.
TTTGCAGAGGAGCCAACATCAAGAGGGAGACCACAATTTTTGAGGGCTACAACGAAACTTCGAAGGAATATAGATTATATGTGCCTGGTCAAAGGGAAGTGGAGATATGCCATGATGTCACCTTTGACGAAGATACTTCCCTGAGGAAAGTAGTCAATCTTCCAAGATATGAGGAAGATCATGAAGCAAGGCCTGGAAATTAAGAAGAACTGAAGGATGAAGCAATGCCTGATGTTGAAGGACCGATGTACTCGATTGATCCACCTCCTTCACTGGGAAAGAGACCATCATGGCTCAGGGAAACTCTCAAGGATGCTGAGGGACATATGGCCCCACAGGGGACATTCCATGAAAGTAAGAAGCTGAGTAGATACCAAGGGTATCTAGCATCCATGAGTACTATTGTACAATCCGAGCCTGTATCTTTTTGAAGAAGTCGTAAAGAATCAAGTGTGGAAGGATGTTATGCACGAAGAGTATGAGTCCATTATGAAGAATGATGTCTAGGATGTGGTTCCAAGACCAAAGGACAAAGTAGTTGTCACCTCGAAATGGCTCTACAAGATCAAGCATGGATCTGATGGAAGTGCTGAAAAGTTCAAGGCAAGATTTGTTGCCCGTGGCTTCTCTTAAAAAGGAAGGCATAGATTATGATGACATATTTGCGCCCGTGGCTCGATATACCACCATTAGAACTATTATAGCCCTTGCTGCTACGCATGGATGGAGTCTTCATCATGTTGAGATTCAACAAGATGATGAGCTTAGTGAAAATAGTCGCCTTCACTAAGTGGGCCCGCAGGTTATTTTGGCGCAAGTCTATTTTTAGACATGGTGATCATATTTCAAAAGTTGCAGGATGCTATTTGTGGATGGTTGGTCAATTTTGAAAAATAGATGAAATTCTATTTTTAGAATATTGGGCGAAGTCTATTTATAGATCGTCAATCTAAAAATATATGCATGTCGATTATTATTAGCTCTTAATAATAATCAGACTCTAAACATCAACTTATTCTCTTGGAGCACTTCGGTTCAGTGCACAGATGTGGCACATCAGCTGACAGAAGGAATTACGCTATTCCTAAGGGTTTATTGGAGCTAATGCATGGAGTACTCAGTTAGAACTCAAGTGGCAGAGTTATGACACAGTTGGAAGAAGTAGTTATGGAATTGTATTTAGTTTAACTCAGTTAGACTCAGTTGAGCTAGTTGTATCTAGTCTAATTGATTGATACACTAGTGAGAGTGGAGTGAATTAATTCACAAATAATAACTCATTAATCAACTGAACAATACATCAGTTAACTACAGTGCATGGCAGTTTCAGTGGAGACCAGTGAAGAGATAGGTGAAAGGGAAAGATAAACTATCTGTTGTGACTATAGTGATGCATTGATTGCATCACACACTCAGTGGAGATGCCAATGAAGATTTCGCATTCAAGGATGGAGTAATTTGAATTCATTCACAGCTATTCTTCAGCAGAGATTGTGTAGTGGAGGCAGAGATCGGTGCATGGATTTGCAAGATTGGTCCTGATTAGTGTATGACAATTGTACTGTACTGAGGGCTTGTGATAAGCTTTGTAAGCTTGTATGAGATTGTCATGTGATCTCCATGTTACATAATATATAGTTGGGGTTTTTAGCTTCAGGCTTTCCCGGTTACAAACTGTGTTATGTGCGATTGAATATTTTTGTTTATGCTTCACATGTGTGTGCAATTAATTGTTTCCGCAAAATATTAACTAGTGGAATAGATTCAGTATCTTGCATAAAGTTAAATAGTGTGAGATCAGGTGGATCTTGGGACACGCATGCTAGTAAAGCATAATTTCTACATGGTACTGCATTGCTGATCTAAGATTGCAATCAGAAGTGAGTTTGTGCTAAAGGACAATTCGAATTAAGTAGAAGATTCTTGGTGCAAAAATCGAGTATACATTGAAATGTCTTTCAACGGGTTGAGATTGGAGTATGCCCTTGATGGGAGCTCGAATTACATAGCCTGGAAGGACAGGATGGAGGCGGTGCTGGAGGATAATGGCCTGAAGGAGTTCATCGATAGCGATATTCCTAAGCCTAGATCTAGCGATGCTGCATTACTTGATGCATGGCAAAAGAAGACTGCAAAGAAGAGGAGGATTCTGTTGGAAGGTGTGAAGGACCATATTGTGTCCAGCATTCACGGGAAAGCCACTCCATTCTTAATGTGGAAGGGTTTGACAGACTTATTCCAAAGCATAAGTGACCAGAGGAAGTTGGCGCTTAAATATAAGCTTAGAAAAATAAAAATGGAGAAAGACAACAGTATTCCAAAATACCTCACGAAGTTTGTCCACTGCAAGGATGAACTGGGAAGTGTGGGGGATATTGTTGATGAATAATACTTGGTGAGCTTGGCTCTCCTTGGGCGTACGAAGAGTTGTCATATCTACGAAGACTCTGTCAATGGACGGGAGAAACTGCCGGGATGGGAGTGACTTTGGTCGGATCTTGTGCAGGATGAGATAAGGCGGCGTACCAGGGATGGATCTTCATCGAAGAATGAAGATGAAGAAAATTGCGCTTTGGCTACCAAAGTAAGGAAAGGGAAGGGGAAGAAAAATCCTTCAAAATCCGGTGCTAAAGGCAAGAAGCAGGATTTGTCCAAAGTGAAGTGTTTTCACTGTCACGAGCATGGACATTTCGCCACTAACTATCCACAGAAGAAGAAGAATAAGCAGGCTGCTCGATCTGCAGCTGGAGAGGCCTTAGCCTCGCAATTTTAGCTAGATTTTTCTTTGATTGCATGCTTTGTTTCAAGCTGCATGGGATCGGTGTAGTATCTTGACAGTGGTGCGTATTTCCATATGACGGGAGACAAAGAGTTGTTTAGTTACTTGGAGGAGAAGGACCTCTAGATGCATATAGAGATGGGCGATGATGGTCAAAGATGTGCTGGCGCATCGAATCGGGGACCCATTACCTCGAGAGGGAGTCCAGAATCGTTTCTTGTTGAAGAACACCTGTCATGTTCCCTGCTCCTAAGGAAGAACTGACCTATAAATAATGTTGGAAGACAAGGGTTATGATGTTGTTTTCAGTGAGGGAAAAGCCTTCCTTAGACATAAAACAATGGGTCAAACCAAGAAGATAGGGGTTCGAATTAAGAATCTCTACAAGCTGGAGGTAGATGGCTACACTGCAATGGTGGGCAAAGCAGAAGAAGTGGTGAGCCGCGATGAAGGCGAATTATGGCACAGGAGATTGGGCCATCTTCACCATGGCACTTTGAAGATTTTGTAGAAAATTTCTACTATACTTCCCAAGGGTACTCTTGCACAGTCAGATTAGTGCAAGGGATGTACCATGGGTAAGTTTGTGAAGACCACCTTTCATGAGAAGGAGAACCGTGCTTCGGTGATCCTGGAGAGAATTCACATAGACGTGTGTGGACCATTCTCGATTGCTTCAATAGCGAAACACAGGTATTATGTGATATTTGTTGATGATTATTCTCTTAGATTCTGGATATTCTTCATGCAGAAGAAGAGTGAAACGTTCTCAAATTTTTGTGAGTTCAAGGCATTGGTGGAGAAGGAGTCGAGGAAGTAGGTGAAAGATCTACAAAGCGATAATGGTGGTGAATACATCTCAAGTGAATTCAAAGACTTCTGTAGCAAAGAAGGAATTCGAAGAGAACTCATAGCGCCTCATAACCCATAGCATAATGGGGTCACAGAGAGAAAGAATAGAACGATCGTGGGTGCTGCATGAGCGATGTTGCATGACCAGGGCCTACCAATGCACTTGTGGGCGGAAGCATGCAACACTGTGGTTTATGTGCAAAACCGTTGTCCTCATAGAGTACTTGGCATGAGTACACCTGAAGAAGCATTTTCTGGTAAGAAGCCTGATATTGGTTGTTCAATCGCTCTTTTCGGCTCACCATATATTCATATGACAAAGGACGCCGTGGAAGAAGCCGGAGCCACCCAGTGGTTGGGGTATTTCAGGTACTGGGAACAAACACCTGACAACTATCGTGTGTATTTTCCAGACAGTCAGATGATTGTTGTGTGACGGGATATAAAATTCAATGAGGTGAAAGCCATGAAGTTATCGCTTGAGAGGGACACTGGATGCGTAAGAGGAACTTTTATTCCTAAGATGAGCCTCTCGGGATGGATCATCCAGAGGAGACCTCATGGGAGGGAGGAGTCCACTCACGTAGAGCGAAACATCAGAACAGGCAGAAGGCGTACCATAGAAGCTAAGAGGCTGAAGCTTGATGCGACACAGAACGTAGAAGTCCCTACATCACAACGCAGACAGAGACAATCACCTGATCGATTCACTAGATACATGGCTCTCATGAGCAAGTGTGTCGTGACATAACCATCTTCCTTTGAGGACGTAGTGCAGGAGCCCACATGGGTAGATGTTATGCTGGAGGAGTATGACTCCATTGTAAAAACAAATGCTTGGGAGATTGTTCCAAGGCCGGCTGGTAAATCAGTGGTACGTTTAAGATGGATCTACAAGGTAAAGCAAGCTACTGATGGGAGCGTCGAGAAGTATAAAGCAAGATTTGTTGCCCGTGGTTTCTCACAGATTGAGGGGATTGACTATGAAGAAACCTTTGCAACTGTCGCACGGTATTCTTCCATACGGACCATCCTTGCTCTCTAAGCGCAGATGGGTTGGCACATTCATCAGATGGATGTGAAGAGTGCGTTCCTTAATGGATCATTAAGGAAGAGGTGTACATTGAGCAGCCCGAAGGATTTGAGATCTTCAACAACGAGTCGCATGTGTGCAGGCTCAAAAGAGCGTTGTATGGGCTGAAACAAGCACCCCGTGCTTGGCACACTCAGATCGAAAACTATTTCACTGGACTTGGCTTCACCAAGAGTGAGGCAGATGCAAACCTGTACCAGATTGTGGTTGAGGGTAAGCTTTTAATCATTGTACTTTATGTTGATGATTTAATACTAACAGGTGATGAGCAGTTGATACACTCATGCAAGGCAGATCTTGCAAAGGAGTTTGAGATGAAGGATTTGGGCCTCCTTCATTATTTCCTTGGATTGGAAATATGGCAATGGGAAGGTGAATTGTTTGTGTCTCAAGGCAAGTATGCCCGGGAGATACTGGAGAAGTTTCACATGCAAGGCTGCAAGCCTATAGACACTCCTCTTCCAGGAAATTGGAAGAAAGAGGATGCTACATCGGCAGAGGTAGTGGATGCCACTGTTTATCGATAGTTGGTGGGTTCGCTCATGTATTTAGTTAATACAAGATCATACATATGCTATGCGGTGAACCAGCTTTCACAAGCGATTGTTAAGCCTACCAAGCTCTTTTGGAGGGCAGGCAAGCATGTTTTGAGATATCTCAGGGGCACATCTGAGTATGGTTTACGGTACATACAGACAAATGAGGTGAAGTTGCATAGCTTCACGGATGCAGATTGGGCAAGAAGCCCAATAGACAGAAAGAGCACATCAGGAGGGATTTTCAGTATCGGATCTACGACAGTTTCTTGGTACATTAGGAAACAAAGATCTGTGGCACTAAGTTCAGCGGAAGCGGAATACATGGCAGTAAGTCAAGCTACATGTGAGGCTATTTGGATGAGGAAAATCCTGGTTGGTTTGTTCATTTAGATCCGACTTTGATTCATTGTGATAATGAGAGTTGCATTAAAATCTCGGTTAATCCTATGTTTCATGATAGATCGAAACATATTGATATCCACTATCATCATATCAGAGATTGTCTGTAGCCGAAGATCATGTTGCTTCAGTACATTCCTATGGAGGATCAAGATGCAGATATTCTGACGAAGGCGCTCACTAGGAGCAAATTCGAATACCATAGAGGCAGGATCGGGGTGAAGGATAATCCATATCTTGTTGAGAGGGAGTGTTGACATTCAACAAGATGATGAGCTTAGTGAAAAGAGTCGCCTTCACTAAGTGGGCCTGCAGGCTATTTTTAGTGCAAGTCTATTTTTAGACTATGTATATTTTTAGACATGATGATCATATTTCAGAAGTTGCAGGATGCTATTTGTGGATGGTTGGTCAAGTTGGAAAAATAGATGAAATTCTATTTTTAGAATATTAGGCAAAGTCTATTTATAGATCGTCAATCTAAAAATAGATGCATGTTGATTATTGACTTTAATAATCTAATTCCCTAAACATCAACTTATTCTCGAGCGCACTTCTGCCTCAAAGGCACAAATGGTGGCACATCAAATCGACGTAAGGAATTACTTGAGATATTGTCACATCAAGAGCTAATGCATGGAGGACTCAGTTAGAACTCAAGTGGCAGAGTTATGACACAATTGGAAGAAGTAGTTATGGAATTGTATTTATTTTAACTCAGTTAGACTCAATTGAGCTAGTTGTATCTAGTCTAATTGATTGATACACTAGTGAAAGTGGAGTGAATTAATTCACAAATAATAACTCATTAATCAACTGAACAATACATCAGTTAACTACAGTGCATGGCAGTTTCAGTGGAGACTAGTGGAGAGATACGTGAAAGGGAAAGATAGACTATCTGTTGTGACTATAGTGATGCATTGATTTCATCACACACTCAGTGGAGATGCCAATGAATATTGCGCAGTCAAGGATGGAGTAATTCAAATTCATTCACAGCTATTCTTCAACAGAGATTATGTAGTGGAGGCAGAGATCAGTGCATGGATTTGCAAGATTGGTCTTGATTAGTGTATGACAATTGTATTGTACTGAGGGCTTGTGATAAGCTTTGTAAGCTTGTTTGAGATTGTCATGTGATCTCCATGTTACATAATATATAGTTGGGGTTTTTAGCTTCAGGCTTTCCCGGTTAAAAACTGTGTTATGTGCGATTGAATATTTTTGTTTATGCTTCACATGTGTGTGCAATTAATTGTTTCCGCAAAAGATTAACAAGTGGAATAGATTCAGTATCTTGCATAAAGTTAAATAGTGTGAGATCAGGTGGATCTTGGACATATGCATGCTTAGTGCATATAATTTCTACATGGTATCAGAGCATTGTTGATCGAAGATTGCAATTGTGAAGTGAGTTTGTGCTAGTGGACAATTCGAATTTGCTACAGAAGATTCTTGGTGCAGAAATCGAGTATACATTGAAATGTCTTTCAACGGGTTGAGATTGGACTATGCCCTTGATGGGAGCTCGAAGTACATAGCTTGGAAGGACAGGATGGAGGTGGTGCTGGAGGATAATGGCCTGAAGGAGTTCATCGATAGCGATGTTCCTAAGCCTGGATCTAGCGATGCTGCATTACTTGATGCATGGCAAAAGAAGACTGCAAAGAAGAGGAGGATTCTGTTGGAAGGTGTGAAGGACCATATTGTGTCCAGCATTCACGGAAAAGCCACTCCATTCTTAATGTGGAAGGGTTTGACAGACTTATTCCAAAGCAGAAGTGACCAGAGGAAGTTGGCGCTTAAAGATAAGCTTAGAAAAATAAAAATGGAGAAAGACAACAGTATTCCAAAATACCTCACGAAGTTTGTCCACTGCAAGGATGAACTGGGAAGTGTGGGGGATATTGTTGATGAAGAAAACTTGGTGAGCTTGGCTCTCCTTGGGCGTAAGAAGAGTTGGCATAGCTATGAAGACTCTGTCAATGGACGGGAGAAACTGCTGGGATGGGAGTGACTTTGGTCGGATCTTGTGCAGGATGAGATAAGGCGGGGTACCAGGGATGGATCTTCATCGAAGAATAAAGATGAAGAGAATTGCGCTTTGGCCGCCAAAGTAAGGAAAGGGAAGGGGAAGAAAAATCCTTCAAAATCCGATGCTAAAGGCAAGAAGCAGGATTTGTCCAAAGTGAAGTGTTTTCATTGTCACGAGCATGGAAATTTCACCACTAACTATCCACAGAAGAAGAAGAATAAGCAGGCTGTTGGATCTGCAGCTGGAGAGGCCTTAGCCTCGCAATTTGAGCTGGATTTTTCCTTGATCGCATGCTTGGTTTCAAGCTGCATGGGATCGGTGTGGTATCTTGACAATGGTGCGTCTTTCCATATGACGGGAGACAAAGAGTTGTTTAGTGACTTGGAGGAGAGACCTCTAGATGCATATAAAGATGGGCGACGATGGTCAGTACAGTGCGACTGGCATTGGGACCATTACCTTTGAGAGGGAGTCCGGTAATCCGTTCTTGTTGAAGAATGTCATGCATGTTCCAGGTCTGAAGAAGAACTTGGTCTCAGTCGCAATGCTGGAAGACAAGGGTTATAATGTTGTTTTCAGTGAGGGAAAAGCCTTCCTTCGACATAAAACAATGGGTCAAACCAAGAAGATAGGGGTTCGAATTAAGAATCTCTACAAGATGGAGGTAGATGGCTGCGCTGCAATGGTGGGCAAAGAAAAAGAAGTGGTGAGCCGCGATGAGGGCGAATTATGGCACATGAGATTGGGCCATCTTCACCATGGAACTTTGAAGATTTTGTAGCAAATTTCTACTGGACTTCCCAAGGGTACTCTTGCACAGTCATATTAGTGCAAGGGATGTACCATGGGTAAGTTTGTGAATACCACCTTTCATGAGAAGGAGAACCGTGCTTCGGTGATCCTGGAGAGAATTCACATAGACGTGTGTGGACCATTCTCGGTTGCTTCAACAGCGAAACACATGTATTATGTGATATTTGTTGATGATTATTCTCTTAGATGTTGGATCTTCTTCATGCATAAGAAGAGTGAAACGTTCTCAAAGTTCTGTGAGTTCAAGGCATTGGTGGAGAAGGAGTCGAGGAAGTAGGTGAAATATCTACAGAGCGATAATGGTGGTGAATACATCTCAAGTGAATTCAAAGATTTCTGTAGCAAAGAAGGAATTCGAAGAGAACTCATAGCGCCTCATAACCCATAGCATAATGGGGTCGCAGAGAGAAAGAATAGAATGATCGTGGGTGCTGCACGAGCGATGCTGCATGACCAGGGCCTACCAATGCACTTGTGGGTGGAAGCATGCAACACTGTGGTTTATGTGCAAAACTGTTGTCCTCATAGAGTACTTGGCATGAGTACACCTGAAGAAGCATTTTCTGGTAAGAAGCCTGATATTTCTCATTTGAATATTTTTGCCTCACCTGTTTACATTCATGTGACAAAGGACACCAGGAAGAAGCTGGAGCCGACTGCAGAAGTCGGGATATTTGTGGGGTACTCAGAAACACCCCACAACTATCATGTGTATTTTCCAGACAGTCGAATGACTGTTGTGTGATGGGATATAAAATTCAATGAGGTGAAAGCCATGAAGTTGTCGCTTGAGAGGGAGCTACACTTGCATGCGGAAGAGGAACTTCTTATTCCTAAAGATGAACCTCTGGATGTGGATCATCCAGAGGAGGAGATTCATGGAGTGGAGGAGTCCGCTCATGCAGAACCAAACATCAGACAAGGCATAAATCATACCACAGAAGCTGAGAGACTGAAGCTTGATGCGGCAAAGAATGTAGGAGTCCCTACATCACAACGCAGACAGAGACAGCCACCTGACCGATATACTGGATACATGGCTCTTATGAGCAAGTGTATTGTGACAGAGCCATCTTCTTTTGAAGAAGCAACGCAGGAGCCCACATGGGTAGATGCCATGGTGGAGGAGTATGACTCAACAGTGGAAACGTGTTTGGGAGATTGTCTCCAAGTGGCTCTGGAAAATCTGGGATCAAGATGATCTACAAGGTAAAGCAAGCTACCGATAGACAGAAGAAGTGATAAGGCAGATTTGTAGCTGTCTCTGTGGCTTCTCACAGATTGAGGGGATTGACTATGAAGAAACCTTTGCACCTGTCGCATGGTATTCTTCCATACAGACCATCCTTTCTCTCTCAGCGCAGATGGGTTGGCACATTCATCAGATGGATGTGAAGAGTGTGTTCCTTAATGGATCATTAAGGAAGAGGTGTACATTGAGCAGCCCGAAGGATTTGATATCTTCAACAATGAGTCGCATGTGTGCAGGCTCAAAAGAGCGTTGTATGGGCTGAAACAAGCACCCCGTGCTTGGTACACTCAGATCGACAACTATTTCACTGGACTTGGCTTCACCAAGAGTGAGGTGGATGCAAACCTGTACCAGATTGTGGTTGAGGGTAAGCTTTTAATCATTGTACTTTATGTTGATGATTTAATACTAACAGGTGATGAGCAGTTGATACACTCATGCAAGGCAGATCTTGCAAAGGAGTTTGAGATGAAGGATTTGGGCTTCCTTCATTATTTCCTTGGATTGGAAATATGGCAGCGGGAAGGTGAACTGTTTGTGTCTCAAGGCAAGTATGCCCGGGAGATACTGGAGAGGTTTCACATGCAAGGCTGCAAGCCTATCGACACTCCTCTTCCAGGAAATTGGAGGAAAGAGGATGCTACATTGGCAGAGGTAGTGGATGCCACTATTTATCGACAGTTTGTGGGTTTTCTCATGTATTTAGTTAATACAAGACTGGACATATGCTATGCAGTGAACCAGCTTTCACAAGCGATTGTTAAGCCTACCAAGCTCTTTTGAGGGAAGGCAAGCATATTTTGAGATATCTCAAAGTACATCTAAGTATGGTTTATAAATACGATAGAGAGACAGTGAAGTTGCATAGTCGCTTTCACGGATGCAAGATCAAGGTGAAGCCCAATGTATTTAAAGCACATCCGGGAGGGATTTTCAAGATCTTACCTAATGGCGCTTCTTGGTGCTGGGTGAGGGGAACAAAGACCCGGCACTAAGTTCACTGAAGCTTTAATACATGGCAAGCCAGCTACATGTGAGGCTGTCTGATGATGGAAAACCTGGTTGGTTTGTTCATTTAGATCCCAAGTTGATTCACTGTGGATAATGAGAGCGGATGAACTCTGCTAATCCCGTGTTTCATGATAGGTCCAAGCATACAGATATCTGGTACCATCATCTCAGAGATTGTGTGCAGAGGAGGATCATGTTTCTTCAGTACATTCCCACGGAAGATCAGGATGCAGATATTCTGATGAAGGCACTCACCAGGAGAAAATTTGAATAACATAGAGATTAGATCGGGGTGAAGGATAATCCCTTTCTTGTTGAGGAGTGTTGAGATTCAACAAGAAGATGAGCTTAGTGAAATAGCGTCTTCACTAAGTGGGCCCAGGCTATTTTGGCTGGTGTAAGTCTATTAGACCGTGTATATTTTTAGGAAGCATGATCATATTTCGTAAGTTGCAGGATGCTATTTGTGGATGGTTGGTCAAGTTGGTATTATTGTACCCACATTTTTAGAATATTGGGCAAAGCCTATTTATAGATCGTCAATCTAAAAATAGATGCATGTTGATTATTATTGACTCTTAATAATAATCAGACTCTAAACATCAACTTATTCTCTTGGAGCACTTCGGTTCAGTGCACAAATGTGGCACATCAGCTGACTGAAGGAATTACGCTATTCCTAAGGGTTTACTGGAGCTAATGCATGGAGGACTCAGTTAGAACTCAAGTGGCAGAGTTATGACACAATTGGAAGAAGTAGTTATGGAGTTGTATTTAGTTTAACTCAGTTAGACTCAGTTGAGCTAGTTGTATCTAGTCTAACTGATTGATACACTAGTGAGAGTGGAGTGAATTAATTATTTAATTAATTCACAAATAATAACTCATTAATCAGCTGAACAATACATCAGTTAACTATAGTGCATGGTAGTTTCAGTGGAGACCAGTGGAGAGATAGGTGAAAGGGCAAGATAGACTATCTGTTGTGACTATAGTGATGCATTGATTGCATCACACACTCAGTGGAGATGCTAATGAAGATTGCGCAGTCAAGGATGGAGTAATTCGAATTCATTCACAGCTATTCTTTAGCAGAGATTGCGCAGTGGAGGCAGGCTAGTAGGAGGCAAAGATCGATGCAAGGATTTGCAAGATTGGTCCTGATTAGTGTATGATGATTGTACTGTACTGAGGGCTTGTGATAAGCTTTGTATGCTTGTATGAGATTGTCATATGATCTCCATGTTACATAATATATAGTTGGGGTTTTCAGCTTCAGCCTTTCCCGGTTAAGAACTGTGTTATGTGCGATTGAATATTTTTGTTTATGCTTCACATGTGTATGTAATTAATCGTTTTCGCAAAAGATTAACAAGTGGAATAGATTCAATATCTTGCATAATGTTAAATAGTGTGAGATCAGGTAGATCTTGGACATATGCATGCTTAGTGCATATAATTTATACACATCAAATAGATGTGAAGACCGCATTTCTACATGGTGCGATAAAGGAAGAGGTATATGTGGAGCAACCTCTGGGGTTTGAAGTCTAGGATTAGGACACCCATGTCTGCAGGTTGAAGAAAGCCCTCTGTGGGTTGAAGGAAGCACCCAGAGCTTGGTACGAGAGGATAGATAGCTACTTGATGAAGCTGGGCTTCACTTGAAGTAATGCTAATTTGAACCTTTACTTCTAGGTTGTCAAAGGAAATCCTCTCATTCTGGTGCCGTATGTGGATGACTTCTTCTTGATAGGTGTTGACCCTCTCATTCATCAGTGCAAGAGGGAGCTCGCTGCTGAGTTTGAGATGAAAGACCTAGGACTGATGCACTACTTCCTAGGCCTGGAGGTCTAGTAGAGACCTGGCGATATTTTCCTTTCTCAAGGAAAATACATTGTGAAGCTTCTGGAAAGATTTAGTATGGTGGATTGCAAGTCTGTGTCGACACCGATGGAGCTCAACTTTAAGAAGTCGAGTGGCGGTGCTGCTGGGCCCGTATTCAAAAATCCTACTGAGTATCGTCAACTCGTAGGGGCCCTTATGTTCTTTGTGAACATCCGTCTGGACGTATGTTTTGCAGTGAACACTTTGAGTCAACACATGGTTGATCATAACATTCACTGGGTTGGTGCCAAGAAACTCTTGAGATATCTTCGGGGCACAATAGACCTTGGGATGAGATACATTTCCATGAGCATGACACTCCTTGGTTATATTGATGCCGATTGGGCTGGCAGTGTGGTGGATCGCAAGAGCACATCTGGATGCTACTTCACACATAGATCTGCTTCGGGCAGGAAATTGAAGTCGGTAGCCTTGAGCACCGTTGAGGCCGAATACATTGTAACATGTATTGTTGTGAAGTCACTTGGTTACGAAAGCTCTTCAGTGAGTTGTTCGAGCATGTGCTAGATGCCACCGTTATCCTTTGTAATAACTAGAGGGGGATTCGTTTGTCATAGAATCCCATGTTCCACGAACGATCCAAGCATGTTGATGGCTGGTACCACTTTATCTAGGATATGGTACAACGAGGCGCCGTAAGGCTCGATCATATTGGAACTGATGAGAAGGATGCGGATATTCTCACAATGCCCTTGGGGAAGGTCACATTCCTAGCCTTCCATGAGAATCTTGGAATCATGGAATGACCCTATTATGAGGGTCCTGTTGGACGATGAGCTCTGGGAGCTCTGGGGGGCTTTGGGGATAGCTTCTCGGAGCTATAAGCAACCATAGGGCTAGGCTTGCCAAACCTTGTTGGTGTGCTTGGGCCCCACCGTGATGATTGAGTTGGTTTGCCTCTCATGATTTGTGCCCCATATGCATCCTACCCATTTGAGTTCCAGACTCATGGGAAGTACCTCTCATTTGGCCAATGAGGTGGGAAAATCTAGAGACTAGTAGCAAAGACTGATGGACGCATTAGAGATTTCCGTACTCTCTATCTAGGATGACACGTGTCCAACCACTTGATCTGGGATCAAGTCTAGTGAGGTTTCAGACCTCCTACTGACTTTGGGTTGTTATGTGACTCTTTGAGTCCATGTGAGGTTTTAGACCTCCAACAGTCTTCAGGTCAGTGAGACTAACTTCGGGTTAGTATATATGACTCTCTTGAGTCCAAGCGAGGTTTTGGACCTCCTATTGACTTTGGGTCAGGTAAACCAACTTCAGGTTGGTATGAGACTCTTTGTGAGTTCGATAGAGGTTTCGGACCTCTGGGCTGAATTTTTCAGCTGAGGAATGATGTCTTTGTGACTGAACCACTTCTTTTCTGAAATAAAGAGGGCAGCAAAGCAAGTTACGACGGGATGACGCACGATGTTTGATTGCACATGTGGATGGAATTTTCCCTAGTTGAGAGGGAGTGTTAAAATTGGACAACTAGGTCCAAACTCCATGTTGTGATGCTCAGATGAAGATACCAATATTTTTATTGGGTTCCTCTTTCAGAGAGGTGTAAGATCGATCTAAAATTGATCTTAATCCGATGAGAAGAACATTTATTTTGAAATTATTTTTAATAATTTCAAATATGTGCAGGTCGGCGTTAAGGTTTTACACCCCCAGCAAACGTGTCACACACCTCAGTGATTGATATAAATAGAGTCAACGTTGGAGGACATTTCACTCATCTCATCCTCAGACATCATCTCTCCTCTTCTGATTGGTTCGAGATCCTTGGAGGCAGTTTCAGTTCACAAGTGGGAAAGAAGGACGAAGCCGTTGTTGTCGTTGTTACTGCTGCCGTTGTTGCTGGCATTGTTGCTGCCATTGTTGTCGTTGTTGTTGACGTTGCTGGTGTTGCTGTCGTTGTTGCTGGTGTTGCTGCCGTTGGGGCAGCGTCGACTTTTTTGGGGTTGACTTTGAGTTGACCGTGTGGCTGTTTTGAGGGCTGTTGTGACACATGCTGGGTTGGCTGACCAAGGAGACGTTGCTGGTTGAAGCATCCTGTTGACCGCCGTAACGCACCACCACATTTTCCTGTTTCTATTTTGTCTTCTATAGATCCACTGGTATGTTCTATCAGCGTTTTACTTGATTGTTTATGTGATTTCTATGGTGAAAATTAAAGTTGCATCAAGCATAGAACATCTACATAAATTTACAAGTCTTCATTATAGTATTATACGTGGATGATCTTATAAATATTGGTAGCCAAATTACTTCTAAAAATGAATTGAAGAATAGTTGTAAGAATCGATTTGAAATGACATATTTAGGCATCTTGCCCTATCTTTTGGGTCTTGAAATTTGACATATGTCTAATTTTATTTTTTATTTTTTATTTTTTTTTCGCAGTCTAAGTATGCGGCAAATTTACTTGTTTAATTACATATGAGTGATTGTAAGCCTTCACCAACTCCATTTTACTACTCCTCTCATTGATACTACTCTTTATTGTCAGCTTGTGGATAGTTTGATAATTTTGATGCACAAAAGGTCTCGTATCTCTTTGTCATTAGCACGGTCTCGAGGTTTATGAAAAAACCTCATGAAATTCATTGGCATGTAGTAAAGAGAATTCTCAAATATTTACTAGGGACAATTAATTATGGTATTTTCTATTCAAACATGGAAATGATTTCTCTTCTTTGTTATATAGATTATGATTGTGCAAGTGATACTTCAAATGCACACTCTACTTCAGGGTACATATTTCAACTCGGTTTAGGTTTTATTTCATGGTCAAGTAAGAAGTTTAGGACTCTCTCTTTCTTCTTGTGAATTAGAGTACATGTAAAATAAGTGTTATCACTAAATTGATACTAATGGGTTGCTTCAACAGTCAACCTAGAGTAACTATTTCAGGCCACTTTTAGTTGGAAAGGTTGGATTAGGCGACTTCAACGAGAATACTTGTAGGTAACAGGTTGCATGTATGATTTCCTAGTTGGTTTTGGCATGCATGGTATATGCATATGTGTATTTGGTTCTCTTGTTGTCATGTGCATGGTTTTTTCCTGGTTTGATAATGGTTTCAACCTTGCCTTTCCATTTCAGGATAACCATGTGTGATAGGTTTCATACTTTGTTGAGCTTTGGATTGTCATAAGGTTTTTGGATTTGTGTGAGGTGGTTTGAGGAAAATCCCAAGGGTTTGGGGTGGAAATGGTCTTCTTCAAGAAGCCCTCAACAGGTGGGCGGAGACAGGAAAATTCCTAAAGGGATGGTGAAGGAATTCTGAGGCATCCAAGCTTGATTTGATTTTGTGATCTTGGGACCAGTTTAGGTGAGATCATGGTAGTGTGAGGGTGGAAGTGGTTTAACCTCTGGATTCCCTTGGTTTTTTATGCATCAATTTATCCCATGAGATCCCACATTCATGCTTCGAATATGGCACGAGGGTGATTGGCTGAAATAAATATTTGGTTCAACTTAATATATAGTCAGGTGGTACGTGGATGTCCCTAACTTTGTTCGCTTTTGCATATGATTGATAAGATCTTTCTATTAAAATTATGCAACTGCGGTCAAATTCCACTTTGGACAACTCATATGGCCGATATCATAATTGCATTAGATTCCTCTTTGCATTAGATTTATGAGATCATCAACAAATTACTTTGCAATATGATCTTCTCAAACATTGCACACAAAGAAAAAATGCTACTTGTTGACAGTTAAAGGTGTACTGACCTCCAACTGTCATCAAAATTGCAAGAACTGCAGCCAAACCCAGAGAGAGACACCATCCTAGGGTATTACACATTGAGTGTCGTAATTAACCATATTTGCGACAAAGTTTCCAAGTGTTGTAGCTAGTTGAAACATCATATTAAGTCCTCCTCAATGTTTTGGAGGAGCCATCTCTGAGAGGTACATCGAAACAACCTCGACACTTTCAAACAAAAAAATGTTAACCTATCCATTCAATTTCAAACCAAAAACTCTGTAAACCAAAGTCCTTCATATCCAAATTATCAGAAAACTTAGGAAACCTAAGTCGTTCTGATCCAAAATAAATTGTCTGCAAACCCAAATAATTCAAATTTAGATGAAAAACAATTTCCCCCAAATTAGTTTAAGTGGAACAATTTTTTTTGTAATCCCAAATCATTGAAATTCAAAGAAATATTGGTTAAAGCCAAAAGAATAATCCATTATTTACTCACAAGATTTTCAATGAACAAAATTCTTTTGAATTTTGCAAAACCCATACAACCCTACTGATTTGTGAAGCTAGTTACCACTCCAAGCATTATGCACCTAATAATGAGCATGGACAAGTCCTAGGCACCAAATTTCATAGATGCGGCTATAATAAAATTGATATCTCCATCAATAATATTGGCCTTACGACCATATTTCCTTGTCATAAGAGATGCAAATAGCAAAGTAATAAGGCTTGCAATGTAGAGGGATGAGGCGAACATAGCCAAACCTTGGTTGTTGTACTTGCAATAATCACTTTCATGGGAATGCTCATGTTTCTTGTGGTAGACTACGAGGAATAATCTCTCGAGAAAAGGATTCATGGATATCACTCTCCCTGTTATTCACAATATAACTTCAAATTCAACAAATCCATTAAAGAAAATATGCTTCCATTATTGTCTTCTAATCATGATTAGTTCGTAGCATTATTTTCTAAATTATACTATAAACTGGAAACTGAACTATTTGTGGGAACTGAACATGCATACCAAAAATATCGATATCATAGCTGAAGATGGAGCAACCCATAACAACAACGATGAACGCAACAACAACATAAAGCTTTGCTTGGCCATGGTATACCTATGTCATTTCCCATGAGATTCCCACTCCATACAGAGAATCGTTAGCCATCTTATACATAATATATAGGAAATGTGTTCCAGGAATATACAAGAATGGCTAAGAACATGTAATCTGAATCTAGAACCTTAGATAAAAATGCCCAAAAAACATTTGAGGTTCTGATAAATTGGAAATTTGGAATCCAATTCAAAGGCTGATAACTGCAACTTTAAATGCTACAGAAAATACTTTCATTGTACCTCTAGAGAAAAATTATCCAAAATCACAAAATCCACTGAGTATTCAAGCCTTCATTAAATTATACACACTGACACAACCCAAACAACAATAACCCTTTATTAAATTACACATAGTAACACAACCCAAATAATAATAATGTATATTAATGAAATTCCCTTGTTAATGCAGATTGCCAAAATAATTTATATGACAACCTTTAATAAACATTTTGTTATATTTTATATATAAAAAAAAAACCAAATAAAAATAAAAATTAACAACTTTTTTGAGGCTTGATTTTCACTAGCACTTCTTGATGTGCTACACCCTTTGAATGGCTCCAAGTGTTCAATTTTGAAGCTGGGTAGCTACCTCAATGTCTTGATTTGAAGGGCTCCGAAGTGTTCAATTTTGAAGCCAGACCTCAATGTCATTGCAAAGTCATTTTGCAATGTAAGTTTTGCAAAGGAAAAGTTTATCAAGTACATGAAACATACATCTCTATTTGAGAATAAAAGCATCGAAAACATAGCGACACCTGTATACAACTTAAAAAAAAAGTAAAAGCTATCATTAGAAATCGCAGAATATCTTACTTTTTTAGTGCGGACGTGTGACCCACCTGGAAAAGTTCGATAAACATGGAATAAAATAGCTTTTTTCAACGCTGAATCCGATGCTTCAAGAAAAAACGCGTACCTCGCACGCGTGAATGAATGCATTATGTATTTAGGGATTCCATTTTATGGGTTCTATAACTATAGCCTCTCGTAAGCTCACACTCATCATCCGCTTCTTGTGGTCTCGACAGGGAGAGGCTGTTCTGCCTACCCTCAAAATGGGGACTACTTCATTGAAATATGAAGAAACTAGTAAGTCCAGGGCTGTTTTCTTGTATTATGAATAAATTGATGTGTTCAAACTGTACAGATGTGGATATCGAAGGGTTAGGTAAAGGGCCGATGCCCCATGTATTGGATGGGCATAGAGAGAGCATGAAAAACAACTTTGTAGATCTAGATTGTCGCTGGAATGCTTCAGATCAAGCATTTTTGAGGGGCCTGGTTATTCAAATAACTTGTCTATTTGCTCTTAACCAACCCTTCCGCTATCCACATTCGTGCTAATTTGTCCATACCAATTTCTTCCATGGTAATATGCAGAGGCAATAAAAAAAATATTGATCAGGTTTCACAAAATCCCTATCCGTAAAATACCCAGATCTGCAAATGGGCTCTGTTTATATGGCCAGAGTATCTCAGATAAGAGTTGAAAGTTGAAAAATGTTTTTGGGGCTTTCCGAAACCTATGGGAGTCGGGTGATCATTTTTCTTTACAACCGAATCCACAAGCTTTTCAGGTATGATCTCATATTTATGATTGGTCACAAGTATTTTCAGTCTACTGGGTCACAAGTAGTTTCAGTCTACTGTTTCCTAATCTTATGGCCGCAATCTTTTATCTGCAAATGAGGTTGAGATTGTTGAGATTTACAGTCTACTTACTTTTTATTGAAAGACGTAGCTAATGTTGGGATCACAAAACACTGAGAAAGGCTATTAGGATTAATTTATGATACTACTGTTTATTGGTCACATGATTAATATTATTGTTTTGTCCATAGGTTGTACTTTATATGAATTTTATAATTTTGATCAGAAAAGGGAACCCAAAAATTACCAATATCTTAATATTAATAAGAAAAATCAATTTGATCAGAAAAGGGTGCCTAAAAATCACCAGTATCTTAATATTAATAAGAAAAACCAAATTAGACATGCAGATCTCAGAAGATCTCTTGACGGTTCGCAAGAAATTATGACGGGTTTTCCTTTGAAGTGACCACTTTCTCGGTGGATTTGTTGTATTCTTTGGTTTTTATGTCTTCAGATTTTGGAGCTTAATTTTCCACATCATATTATTGCTCTCTCGTCAGCTACAGTGCTCCTTAGCTTCAATCATTTCTATATATAAAACCAGGTTGTGAAAAAATAAAAAACTTTGTTCATGTTTCAATTCTCTCTGTGCCTTAAGATTTTGGAGCTTAATAATAAAAAGCTTCGTCCATGTTTCAATCTTGTCTGTGTCTTAAGATTTTGGAGCTTAATTTTCTACTATATATTGTTGCTCTTACAACCGCTACAGTGCTCCATAGCTTCACCCATTTCTATATATACAAACCCAGGATATGAGAAATTAAAATAAAAAACTTATTCCATTCGGTAAAGGAATCGGTAAAGGAATTAGAATGAAAAGAAACAGTCTAATCACTCATTTTTATATATACAAACTTAGGATATAAAAAAATAAAAGTAGAATGAAAGGAAATATTAAATTGGTGGATGAGATTCTTTAGACCTACTTCTACACAGTGATTTTACTGCTAAATCTACAAAAACATACATAACATCTAATTTTGAATTTATAACTTCTTTAAAAAAAACTCATACTCAATTGTAAACCTAACCAGCTATACTTTATATTATATTCAGTCATCCTCTTTTTTGAATCTAACGTTTACTGTGGATTGGGATATAGAAGGAACATTAAGTCATCCACTTTTTTAAAAACAATATCAATTTATATGATATTGCCAACGCTGGATTATAACCTTTGCAGTCAGGCTTGACGGAAAATTTTTATTACACATCTCATTTTGTTCCATCTGGGATTTCAAGTTGTGTAAAATTCAGCCCCCTCCCTCTTCAGGTGGCCATTTTTTCTCAAAACAAACTGTACATATCTGATCTGAACATACTTAGAAAAAACTTAGATGCATAGATGACGGAGGCTTAGCCGTATGAACATATAAACGACAACTGCTTTATCGAGAACGGCATATATATGTTTGAATATTTTCAATACTACTTTGGTGATTTGGTCAAAATAATTTATCATCAGTGGTTACCGTTAGAGTTAATTAATAATTATTATTGATAAGAGAAATGTATTGTTCTAATCTATATTATCATAATTTCGATATACATTATCGTAATTTCAATGTTATATTCTAACAAGGTATTAGTTTACAATGTAAGAGTAAATTGGACTTGCTTCTATTGTAAGCTGAACACAGATTCCATCTTACTGGACAAAGAAAGCATGTTTAGTTCCATTGAACTCACCTTTTACTTCAGCTCTGTAGAGGCCTCTTGAAGCTGGGTTTTGGTCTCTTGAAATTTGCTTTGCAGGGAGATGGGAGTTCCAATAATCGTTGGTCACATTGACCTCAAAAAAAAAAAAAAAATAATGCTGGAATTTGCCAACCGTTCTCGGAGGGTTGAGAACAGAGGAACCTTGGAGAGAGGAGGGAGAGCCCAACGGATTATATCAGGAAAGAGCTTCAAATACATAGCCTGCCAGCTGTGACTCATAATGGTATATCTTGAAACTAAGATACTACACATCTCCTCCTTGCTTTTGTACTGAAATCCGATTCTTCATGGAATTGAGATTTTCTCTGTTGTTACCGTTACAGTTTTATGGAAAATTTTGACATGTTTGAATTGGATTTGCATGCCAAATATTGCCATTTTGTCTGCTTTATAATTTACATTTTTGAAGGTTGTGTTTTTTCCTTCTAGCTATGGAACTTCTTTAAAATCTCTCGATGTGTTTTTTCCTTCTAGCTATTGAACTTCTTTAAAGTCTCTCTGGATCGGTTTATGTTTCTCTCTATTTGGATATTGGAAGAGGTTGAGATTTAAATATTTGTCTTCTTAATCCGTCATGATAGATGTTTGAATAATTCTGCTCACAAAAGCTTCTATTCAAAGCTTCAGATTCTTAATAATTGAGCTGTTGCTACTACTTGGGACTCTAACCAGGGCTGTGGGGAGCGCCCCTGCCCCCCGATTTGAGCGCGAGCTCCCTGGGAGTTCGCTCTTGCAAAAAAAATTCCATCCTTCGGTTTCTATGTAAATATTTTTTTGCAAAGATATTTCAAACACAACTTTTTTTCAAAAGAAACAAAAGATTTTGAGCGGGACAGCCTTATATTCAAGTCTGTGGCTCTATTATTGATATGTAATTCATGGCAAGTAAGTGACATTCTATTTTATCTTTCATTTTCATTCTTTAGACTTTTACTTAAATTTTTAACATTATCATGAAATCACTCCATGTTTGAGAGTGGTTGTGACCTCATTGGATTTCATATAGAGAAAGTAAAATTTCAAATTTTATTCAAAATATGGCAGATCTTATTCAGAGTTTCAGGATTGGGCTGATTGTAATATTTTCATTGGATTTTGTCATGTACAAGGGTATGAGTCTCGTATTCAGGATTGGGCTGATTGTAATATTTCCATTGGATTTTGTCATGTACTAGTAGGAGATTCTATTTAACCAGGAGCACCAAGTCTTCTATGTAACTTGATGTTAGTGACATTGGTTGTAAAACTCCTCTATCATAACCCTACTTAAATATAAACTCATCATTCAAACAAAATCTTAACTTAGACATTAATGATAACCTTTCTATCTTATGTTAATACTCAGAGAGTAATATTAATGATAAAGATCTCAAAATAAACCATAATTTTATTGATCTTTTTCATTCTACATACTTTTGTAGATATATATGCATCGAAATATATCAAAATATATATTATATAAAATTCATTCCAAAATAGCAAGTGACTCGCGAGATTTTGAAAATGTTGACTCCTACTCCCGCTGCCTCACCATGAGGTCTAAATACTATTAAATTTCAAATTGAGAGTATATTTGCTATTAATTTTTTTAAGGTGATTTTTGAAATCCGGAAGGCTAAGATTCCCCTCAATTCTCTTTAAGAAACATTTTTAAGCGAGCATAGAGTTCCAAGATTTGGATATGAAAAACGTTTCAAAGAACAAAGGGAAAGAAGGAATTCTCATCTACACGGCAAGACCAATAATTTTGTTTGTCACCAAGTAGTCCGATGCTAAATGTTGAAAATATAATGTTGGAAGGTTTTTTTAGCTTGTGCCTTAGCTAGCGAAGGCCTCGACTTAGTCTTTCTCGAAGGAACAAGACAAATCATTCTTTGTGGGTAGAGTGTGCATTATTGAAGAGCAATTGTGCACTAGGAAATAAGACCGTCCGCTAGGAAAGAGGAGCTAGTGCCCAAGAAAATAGGAGCCCTAGTGCGCAAGGAAATACGGGTTCAAGTGCGCAAAGATCGTGGCGCAGGGATCATTTTTTTTTTTTTTTCAACGAAGGGATCATTACAGACAAAGTGCGCAAAGCTTGTGGAGCAGGGATCAGTCCTGACTATTTCTTAGAGACAGATTGCTGACTGCAGTAGTAGCTTGAATTGTAATAGATTCAATTGCTCAAAGAGCAATCAATAAAAATACTAAAACAAAGAAAGCAGGTTTTCCCTTTTAGATTTCCCGGGTAAAATAAACATGCGAATTTTGTGTGCATGTGTTTTTATCTCTAGTGTTTTTTCGCTGTTTATTGATTATTAAGAAAGTCTGTATCTTGGTAAAAGTAAATTTGGTGTTTATTTTCAGTTGACTTGTTTTCAGAAATTATCTAAATATTGGGCAAAAGTTTGCAGAAAATTAACTTTAAAAGCTTCCCATGCACCATAATCTAAAAGAAATCAACTTTGGGGATGGAATAGCTCAACAAGATCTTGTTTTATTCGATTTACACAGAAAGGAGGAATGTCATCCTTTTTAAGAATTTTGAGGTGTCCTACTCCCACGGTTTGTTTTCGTATTACATCGTCACTTATTCTTTTCTTGACTGGAGCTTTCCCTTCGAGAGCTTGTGGGATGAAGGTCCAAAGGGAGTTCAAAGTTTCAGAATTTTTCTTCGAGGAGATGTCGGCCAGAGTTGAGAGATTGTTAACTTCTCGCATCTTCTAATCGAGAGATTGTTAATTCTACACTATCTTTTAATTAGAGAGAATTCTAGATTGGACTTAACTAACTCATTAGGATATATTGGCTAACACCATCGTTTAATTGGAGATAATTCTAGATTGGATTTAAGTAATCCATTAGGATATAGCGGCTAAGAGATGTTAACCTTACACCATCTTTTAATTCAAGAGAATCCCAGATTGGATTTTAGAGGTGGGTTTGCAATGATAGTTTTCCCAAATCTTGCCTTTAGCAGCATCGCTTGGATTTTGAGTAACATAGTTTGAAATTAAAGGAAAGGCCTTTAGAATGGTTTTAAAGATTGGCAATCCGTGTGAAAATAGGGTAAATTTATTTGTGACAGTTTCTTCCTATTAATGAGTTCTAGAATATCTTGTTTTTATTGTAGTATTGGTTTCTTAATTTCTAGCACGTGCTTCCAAATTTATTTGAGTAATTTCTTTTCATTAATAAGCTCTAAAAAACTTTTTCCAATGTTCCACCGAGTTTCCGGGAAGGGGAAACGCCAGAGCAGGGATACATACAAGGGGGACGGATATAAGCAACCCAAAATTTAAGGAATTCGGACACGTCATAGTCATAAAAATTATAAAATTATTAAAAATTTAATATATAAAAATAAAAAAATAAAATCCCAACAATATGTTAATAACTAAATTAGTAGATAGTAAATCTTATTAATTATCAAATGCACATTTAAATATGATCATCATTTCGGTTTAGACTATTGTGAAGTAAAATTATCATTTGACATTTTTGCAATCATGAATATAAATCTAAAAATAAATTGCTAAATTGAATCTATCATATGACATTATGCAATGTTCCATCTAAATTCATCATTTGGCAATAGGCATTAATATTATTCAAGGAACATCTAAATTAAATTCATCATTTGACAATTGAAACTACCCAATGCACATCAAAATTAAATTCATCATATGACAATGACATTTGAAGTCTAAAACAACCATAGAAACTGAACTAAAAATAAACATAGAAAGCAGTGAAATACAATTTTTGTTTTTGTTTTTTGGTTAGCGAAAAAATGGAGGAGATGCGTCCCTCTTGCATTCCCTCGTCCCCCCTCCACAAGAGAGATGCATTTTGTCACCAAAAAAACGCCCCCTTAAAGTTTCCCCAAGTTTTCCAAAGAAGGGGGCGTGGGGAAAGTTTCACCAGGAGTTTCCCCATCTCGGGAGTGTGGGGGATGCGTCCCCGTGGAACATTGACTTTTTCCCATTGCAATATTCATAAACCTTGATTCTTTAATGTCCAACCTTCCTAAAGATGGTGAGAGTTTAACTGTTTCCGAAGAGTCAAAGGACACCACAATCAATTTTCAATTATCCTATTCTAAACACTGAGAGAAGGGCCAAATAATATTTCTTTCAATTGTTATTATGCCAGTTAAGATTTTAATCACAAATTAAATCGGAACACAAGCAATAGAACACAAATGATTTTATTGATGAAAATAGCAAGGACAAATTACAAGCTCCAACTTGTACAACATAATACCTTACTCCTTCAAGGCTCCAACCTTGAACAAATCCAAGCATCAACTTGGTCAAATTTGAGGACACCAATCATCTTGTTCTTATCATCAAGACTAATACCAATCAATGAACAAAAAATGACACAAGATGTAGCACCACAACTAAGGCAAAACCCAGTAAAAAACTCTTCCTTCAGTGGATTCAATTCAAGTTGAGATGACCAAGACCCTTAATACCTAGACTAAGGACAACTTCCATCCATCAAGTCGGCCTTGTTCAGAAATACTACATCTACTAGTCCATTTATGTAGAATTCTACTACTTCAGTACTTGGACCTCAGTTTAATACTTAAAACTTTGATCCTATAATGATGTGAAACCTCAGTGCAACACTTCGGTCCTATAGTGATATGATACCTTAGTCTTGTAGTCAATACTTTGACCCTGCAGTGATATGATACCTCAGTGTTGTACTTCAATTCTTAGTTCTGTAGTTATTACTTCGACGCTGTAGTGATATGATACTTTTGTACTTCAATCTTCATGTATGTGTGCACTCAGTATTTCGCTGTCATATGGATGATCTAAATCATCTTGTTAACCTAAACTTTTTTGTCTTGCGATGCACTTAACTTCGCTGCTCTGTAATATTGCCTAACTTTTTCTGCTTCAGGTTGGGTCGAGTTCACCTAGGTATATATAATTTTTTCTGCCTGTAATTGAGCCGACATGAATGATAGAAGAAGTCGACTTGTCAATTGGTTAAGGCCGACTTGTCATATTGTTGGATGCCGACTTGTGCACTGTTGAAGAGGCTAACTTGATGGAGGAGGAATAAGACAATAAATAATTTTCTTTTTTGACATTAAGGAGTACAAGAAGGGTTTCTTACAAAAATGACTTTGACTTTGACTCAAAAAAAATTGTAAAACACTCGGTGGGTGCTTTGACCTATTGACCATTGACCCAATCATGAAACTCATGCTTTAATAAGTCAATAAAAATGTTCTTCTATAAATAATTTATCTTTTTTCTTTTTCTTTGGATAAATACATGATTCGAATTCAATTATGAAGACCAACACTAGTTACATTCTTCAACACTCTCTCTTAAGGGAGGTATTCATAATTACATACATAAAGGTACATGAAAGATCTTAAAATGATATGAACTACGAGGAGTTCTAGCACACTCAGTGCTACGGACTATATACCTGACCAAGGTATTCTATCTAAGAGGGAGTAAGGGGACTCAAGCTTTAGCCAGTCTAGGTACCATCAGGGTTTTAATCTCTACCACCAATTCAATAAACTAGGTGCGTTTCCAGGGTCGGAGCTCAATGACCAAAGCCAACCTCTCTCTTTGGGATCTAGACATTAACACATAGGCTGGTCAGATGTCCTCCCAAGCATCTTGCCATAAGATGCTTCATCTCTCCTTATAAACTAAACCAGATATATCGATTTGTCCAAGCATGCTTTCAAAGAGTTCAATCTTCTAGTGGAGAGATTTACCTGTTCAAACACAAGCCCAACTAGTAATAAACTTTCAAATACATATATACAAGTAAACACAAACCTTCGAGGTCCTCAATCATTCTATGCTTCTTTTACATCTTTGTCAAAAGCTTTCTTCTTTCACTTCTTCAGCAGCACGAGATACTTTTCAAGTCTTTTGCAACTTTATGAATTATGAACATCCATTTGCAATATAAGGTTTCTACAATGACTTTCATAATATACCCTCTCTCTCAATTGGTAAGATATACTGTTTCTTCTATGAAGCTCCCTCTCAACTTAGGGAGATCGACAACCTTATCAGAGAAATTTTCTCAAATTTTCATGAGCATCAAGGTCATCATCAACATTTTTATAGCTTCCTTTATTCATCATGCTTATCAACATCATCAAGTCATCTTCACTTATGAACATCTTCAACATCTTGAAGATTATGTACTGCATAACTTCAACAACATTACAACCAGGTACAAGTATACAAAATCATAAAGTCAACTATATACTTGACACAAAGGACAAGTTCATACACCTTTCTTTGTTTGGATTATATTGTCACTCAAACTAATGATCTGAATCCCAATTAAAAAGGCCGTGAAAAACACCCGAAATAGATGTACTCTGTTTCAAGGCACATGAAGACTCTTCACATTTGACAACATACAACTTTAATCAATAGAATGGTTAACACAGAAAAGGTATCGACCCTCATACATACACATACCACACAGTCACACATACGCTGCACAAACCAGTACAAACCACCCACACACAACGTAGCTAACGGTCTTCACAAAGTTGACAATCTTCAATGCGTTCGATACATACATAACTAAATACAGCGCAGGGTCTAATTCTGGATAGGCGTACAACATCGGAGAATGCTCACAACCCATCTATGGCACTACCATAGTACATAAATTCATAACACATCAACAACCATATAAAGTTACAACTTCACACTGTTCAGCCCCATATTGCACTTAAACCAAGCATTGCTTTGACATAAAGGCATACAACCATAATACATTCAGATTCTTACCAAGAGCAGATTTCTAAAAACAACGATACATGGGAAGAAAAGGCCATAGTCATAGTTTCAGATAGACATCGATTTATCCACCAACAAAGAATTCATTAATCATATACAGATAGAGAAGTACACAACCACAAAGCATCTAAACAGTTTGTTTGTCCATCAAATATAGACATACATTAAACTAACCAAATTTATAATGTGAGCATGTGTAACCTAGGCCTCTCAACATTTGCCTTTTCTCCTGGCCCCTGAGCTTGGATATGAAAAACATTCAAGGAACACATAGGAAATGAGGATTCCTCATCTACACGCCAAAAAACACATCTTGAAGGACCAATTATTCCGTTTGTCAACAAGTAATACCCTGTTAAAATCCTCCCATCCACCATTATCTAAAAGAAAGTAGACTTTGGGGATGGAATAGCTCAACTAGATTTTGTTCCATTTGATTTCCAGAGAAAGGAGGGATGTGATCCTTCCAAAAATTTTGAGGTGTCCTATTTTCACAATTTATTTTCTTTGATTGGGTACCTTAGAGTATATCATTACTTAGTCTTTTCTTCACTGGAGCTTTCCCTTCCAGAGCTTGTGTGATCAAGTTCCAAAGGGAGTTCAAAGTTTCAGGAAGGGTAATGGGATGGGTTGACTTCCATATCAGAAGTTGAGAATTTTTCCTCGAGGAAATGTCGGCTAGAATTGAGAGATTGTTAATTTCTGACATCTTCTAATCGAGAGATTGTTAACTTCGCAGCATCATTCGATTGGAGAGAATTCCAGATTTGATTTCAGAGGTGGTTTTCCAAGGATGGTTTTCCAGATTGGATTTTAGAGGTGGGTTTCCAAAGATGGTTTTCCCAAATCTTACCATTAGCAGCATTCTTTGGATTTTGTAACATGGTTTGAAATTAAGGGAAAGGCTTTTAGACTGGTTTTAAAGATTGGCAATCCTTGGGTAAAGAGGGTAAATTTATTTGGGGCAATTTCTTCCCACTAATGAGTTCCAGAAAATCTTTGTTCTCAATGCAGTATTGGTTCCTTAATGCACAAGATGTGCTTGTGCTTCCAAATTTATTTGTGACGATTTATTCCCACGAAATCTTTGTTACCATTGCAGTATTCATTAACTTGGGTTCTTTAATGCCCAATCCTTCTACAGATGGTGAGAATTTAACTGTTTCTGAAGAGACAAGGGACAACACAGAAATTTTCGATCATCTTTCTTATTTCATAGAGAGTTCCAAACTGGAGCTGAGAGAGACGACGAGCATATATAAAGTGGAGGACCAGAAAGAATTGATTTGTTGCAACTAAAATTTATGTAAATTATAACAGGTTTGGCCAAACTGATAAATCTCTAATCTCTATTAAGTAAATTAAGCAAATTATGAAATGTGAATTTTTTATAAAAATATTCATGATTTTACATATTCTTTATTAAATTTTGTCTATTTTAAAATAATTTTATACTAAAATTTAAGCTAATAATGAAAAATAGAAATTACCCTTTTTTTTTTTTAAATTATTATGCAAAATTAAGCAACTTCTAAAGAGTATCCCTACAATTTTAGTTGTCAACTTCTTATTTTCTTTGTAAGTTTTCAAATCATTGAATTCAGTGGGAAAGGCGCTTGTCAAAATAATTTATATATCTCAATTTCTTTTGCAAGGATAATTTTTAAATTTTAAATTTTAGCAATAATTTTTTCAATAATATTTTTAGTGATATTTTTATGTATATATGAAATAAGATAATTTTAAACTTATTTTAAAGTAATTAAACAAAATTTAAATAAATTTGATGTTATTTGTATTTTCATATTTCAATTCGATACATAAATAAACTATCTATGTAAAAAATAAATAAAAATAAAATGATATTAAAATATTTTAAATAATAGAAAACAAAAGCATTAATATGGAAAATGTAATCCATAAATAAAAAAAATAAAAATAAAAATAATATATATGTATATATAAATCATTTAGATGATTAAAAAAAATAAAAAAAATAATAAAATGCTTAAAGTGATTGAAAAATAAAATTCTTATGGTTATAGTTTTTCAAATATTATTATTTTATTCTGCTTGCTTTCAACTCTTTGTCTTTCCAATTCTCATTCGAGTCCAGAAAACGTTTGCGCTCTGCATTCTTGAGTTAGGTTTGAATCTGGTTTGCTTGGCGCGGCGCTCTGGGCTGCTGGAGCGGCGCCCAGGCTCTGTTCCGAAGGAGTTTTCCTGCCTCTGCTTGGAGCTTTGTTGCAGGGTGCGATCTTTCGCTGACTGTTTTGCTGCTGCCTTGTCCGGGGGTTGTCTCCTGCCCCCCTGCTCTGCCTCCTCGTGCTGTGTGCGCAGATGGCTGTCCCAGAGTGACTGTGTCTCTTGCGCCTCTCTGCTCGGACTTCCCAGTGGGAGATCGAATCATGGATATTGATGGGGTGTCTGCTCCCCCTCCTCTGCCTCCGGAGGTTTTGGCCTTCAAATCATTAGTTACTTCTGGCACAAAGCGCCCTCTTTCTGCGTCTCTGCAGAGGTTTGTTAAGAAGATGGACTCTATCCCATCAGTGGCTCTCCCCGAAGAAGACACTTGCAAAGCTGCTCTGAACTTGGCTGAAAGAGGCCTCATAGGCCAGTTTACAGGCCTCTGGCCTTTGCCAAAATCGGTCGAAGAGTGGACTCATAGAAACTGGAAGCCTCTCATCAAAGAAGGAGTCAAAAGTTACTTCGTAGGTAAGGGCTTCTTTGTATTTGTCTTCGAAAACCCCGACGATAAAGGATTGATTTTCAGAAATGGACCATACTTCATGGGCCCTCAGGGCCTTTACCTAAACAAATGGTCTCCTGATTTTGACCCCACTCAAGACGTTCCCTCGGCTGTCCCGGTTTGGGTTAGGCTTCCCCACTTGCCTCTCCACTGTTGGAACCACAATACACTCCAGATCATAGGGAATGCTCTGGGAAAATACATAGACCAAGCTGCTAGGAAGGACCAATACTTCTGTGCACGCATCTGCGTCGAAGTGGATCTGGAAGAAGGGCTACCGGAAGCAATTAAACTTACAGTAGCTGGTTGGACGTATGTACAAGAGTTGGACTACGAGAAGCTGCCATTCAAGTGCAGACATTGCCACAGACACGGTCATTTTGCAAAGCACTGCAAGAAGAAGGCGGAGGAACAAGGGGAAAAACAAAACGGGGATCAATGGACCCTAGTTCAGAAAAATGTAAACTCAAAAAGGGTCACAGGAAAAGGCAACAAGAATGGAGAAACTAGCAGATCTAAAATAAACCTAGTAGAGGAAGCAAATCCAAATGGGACAACAAGTGCTCAAAAGACTCCAAATGGGACAGCAAATCCAAATGGGACAGCAAGTGTTCAACAGACCCCAAATGGGACAGCAAATCCAAATGGGACAGCAAGTGCTCAACAGAATCCAAATGGAACAGCAAGTGCTCAATAGACTCATCAAGTTAATTCAACACAGGAGAATGAGGAATAGGAAAAAACTCCACCTACAAACAATGAGGGAGAGGAAGAAACTCAGAGTGACACCAATCAAGGCAGCCCCACCAACCTATCATATGCGGATATAGCAAGGAAAAAACCAATGGAGAGCTCGGAGTCATCGGAGGATGAAACATTCGAGCGCCCATCAAAAAAAGCGGGAAGAAAATCCAGAAAGGAAAAGCGGGAGGAGGAGGCAGAAAGACTCAAAACGCAGGGAAGTCAACCCACAATAGAAATGTCTATCGGGCGAAATACCAGACCAAGGCCCTCTAAGGGAGGCCACATCCATCAAAATAATAAATAATGAAGCTAGTCTCTTGGAACTGTAGAAGGCTGGGGAACCCCTCCAAAATTGAGGCTGTTAAAGACCTTTTGAAAGCTGAGCCCTCAGACATTCTCATGATCCAAGAGACAAAAATAGAAGGGCAGGCCCTTCTAGAGATCAGTAGATCAAAGTGGCAAAAAAGAACAGGCAAAGCAGTCAGTGCTAGGGGTACATCCGGGGGGTTGGCAACTCTTTGGACTGAAGACCTTTTCCAGCTGAATAACTCCCATGAAACTCAACATTGGATCTTCACGGAGTTGAAACACAAAGCAAGTAAGTTATCTGTCTCTCTTTTCAATCTTTATGTCCTAGTTTCTTACACTGAAAAAAGAGAATGCTGGAACAGTCTCTCTGCCTTTTTAGATTTATCCTCCCCCACCAATATCATTATAGCAGGTGATCTAAATATAGTAATGAAAGCAAAAGAGAAGAGGGGGGGAATTTGCAGCAGAGACCCCATGCTGCCCATGGTCGAGGAGCTCTCTCTGAGCTGGGATCTGTTGGATTTTAACCCAGTTCGTGGCATATACACCTGGTCCAATAATCGCTCTGGATCGGATCATATCTCTGCTCGTCTAGACCGCTTCCTGGTGCAAAGCTCCATTATGATGAATAAAAAAATCATAGTCACAAAAATTTTACCCAAACTTAATTCCGACCACAAGCCAATTCAACTACTCTTAGAAGAGGAAGAAGACCTTGGGCCCATTCCTTTTCGTTTCAGTCCACTCTGGATTGAAAGAGAGGGTTTCTTTGACACAGTGAAAGAAGCGTGGTCTAAACCCATCAATGGATCCTCTAGTTACGTTTGGGAGCAAAAGTTAAAAGCTACTAAACAAGCCTTGAAAGATTGGATCAAGAAACCAACCCAAACTCCTCCTGAACAAAGAAAAGAGGCAGTTCATTCATTGCAAACCCTGAAAACCGACATGGAAAGTAAAGATATCACAACAGAATTATTGGAAACAGAAATAAAAGGACAAAGATCAGCATATCAGTCATTCCGAAAGGAAGAAGAATATTGGAGAATAAAATCTAGAAGTCTGTGGTTAAAGGCGGGGGATCGGAATACTGCTTTCTTCCACAGGCAATATAGAGCAAGACTGTCAAGGAATTATATAGCAGAAATTAAAACAGCAGATGGTCATGTCTGCAAAGGATACAATCAAGTCAAGGCAGCTGCTGAAGCTCATTTCCAGAACCTCTACAGTGCAGATGCTCAAAGTAATGATGAGGAAACTGCTGCATTTCTTTCAAACATACCCAATCTCATCAGCCCTGAAGAAAATGCAATCCTCTACAGATCCATAACGGAGGAGGAAATCATAAATGTAATTTGGGCCATGGAGGCGGACAAGGCACCTGGGCCCGATGGATTCACAATCCATTTCTTTAAAACATGTTGGCATATTATCAAGGCAGATCTGCAGAAAATGATAAGAGGATTTATGACAAAAGCCAAGCTAGGCGGAGGAACCAACTCCACTTACCTAGCATTAATCCCCAAAGACACCAATCCTGAAACTTTTTCCAGATTCAGACCTATTTCGTTGTGTAATGCGTCTTATAAAATTCTGGCCAAACTGTTAGCAAACAGAATCAAGCCACTTTTAAAAAGGGTGATCTCCAACTCCCAAAGTGGCTTTGTGGAAGGTAGACATATTTTGGACAATGTAATCCAGGTCCAGGAGACAATCCACTCCAGCAGACAGCGGAAAGAGAAAGGAATGGTGATAAAATTAGACATGGCAAATGCGTTTGATAGAGTCAACCGCACATTCCTTAGCAAAGTTCTCCTTACATTCGGCTTCTCGCCCTTTTTTGTTCAACTAATCAAAGCCTGCATTGACAATCCATGGATCGCTCCTCTTGTCAACGGACGTCCAACAAATTTCTTCCAAGCAAAGAGAGGAATAAGGCAGGGATGCCCTCTCTCCCCCTATCTGTACATTATTATGGCAGACTCATTAAGTCGAAAGCTCAATGCAGAAAAAGTTGCAGGTACCTTACCAGGCCTCAAACCTTCAATGGGAGCTGAGCCTTCGAATCATGCACTATTTGCAGATGATTCTCTCCTCTTAGGTGGAGCCTCCACAAGAATTGCTCGAGCATTCGACACTGTCCTCAGAAACTACTGCAGAGTCACTGGTGCGGCAGTTAATGACAGCAAGAGCGAAGTTTTTAGTTGGAATATTGATCACCAAGAACTCGCAGGCATAACTTCCATTCTTGGGTTCAAAGGACAATCAATCTGGGATAGATTCAATTACCTTGGCCTGCCCATTATTTCTGGAATAAATAAAAGAGCTTTATGGAGTGAAATAATCTCAAAAATTAAAACCAAGATTGCAGCTTGGGGGGGTTACTGGTTGACTAAGGGCGGCAAAGTCATCTTGATCAAATCGGTGCTGTCAACGCTCCCAATTTTCCAGGCTGCTTTCCTTCTGGCTCCTCGAAATGTTATGGAGCAGATCTCCAAACTACTCAGAGATTTTCTGTGGCATGGTGGGAAAGGCAATGAAAACAGAATACATCTAGTGAACTGGGATGTTGTAAAGAGAACGAGGGAGGAGGGGGGACTGCAGATAAGAGATCCCCAGCTTGTTAACATAGCCTTGGGAGGCAAAATCCTGTGGAAATTGATCCACGAACCAACTCATCCTGTCAGCATTACACTGCGGTCAAAATATGGAGTCAGCAAAGATCTCAGCAACGTAATACACATGCCCACAGCCAATAGCACGCAACTCTGGAGTTTGTGTTGTAAAAGCAATAAACATTTCATCAAAAAAATGTATCGAATCCCTGGAAGCGGCAAACACATCAATCTGTGGACGGACAGTATAATGAGGAACGCTCCCTTAGCAGATCACGCGGATATAACAGATCTAAGATCGTGGTTGGAGCTCGCTGGTGTCAAAAGTCTCTATGATCTGTCGAAATGGAACAAGCGTGGGGAATGGGAGGGCTAGGATCTCCATGGAGTCCCGAACAGATTGAATCATCAACAAACTCTGCTAGAAGATAGATTGGAGGACGCTGCCCCTGTACACAGAACCTCAAAAGATTGCTGGGGATGGGGCAAATCTGGCGTCTACACAACTGCTGCTGGCTATAGCACTCTGCAGGGTACAAGAAATAGTAATCACCCTCCGATTGTCTGGAAAAATGTTTGGGATTCATTTGCCACACCAAAAGTAAATTTCTTCTGCTGGACTTTGATTCATAACAAAATACTCACGGGAGACAATCTGGAGAAACGAAATATAACAGGCCCTCATAGGTGTGCTATGTGCAAAAACAATTCAGAAACAGCCCAGCATCTTTTTATGGATTGCAGTGTAGCAAAAGAAGTTTGGGCGCTCATCTTAATGGATTTGCAGATTCCTGTACCATCCTTTAACTCTGCAGCTGATCTTTTTGCCTCTTGGAGGCACCATTACCCCCATCATATTCCTCAAAAATCAATCTGGAGCAGAATTTGGACAGCGATACCCAAATATGTTTGCTGGCAGATTTGGTTGGCACGTAACCATCAGATATTTCAAGAGGTGAGACACTCTCCGTTGCAAATAGCTGCAAAAGCTAAGGCCTTTCTGATGGAAGCAACACAACAGCAGTATTTAAAAGAAGACTCTTTGCTTCTGCCTGAAGAAAAGATGTGGTTAGGCACACTAGAGCCTTATCCGAGCAGAAACTATCCTAAACCACAAAGCGATAAACATGAATGGCGCTTAAGAGATAAAGAGGATTACTTCCAAAAATGGTGGAGGTCTCAAAAAATATCCTCAGTCTTCTTTGATGGGGCGTCTAAAGGGAATCCAGGGACAGCTGGAGCTGGGGGAGTCATCTACTCTCCGGACGGTTACTCTAAAGACACCTTCTACTGGGGATTAGGCCAGAAGTCCAACAATCAAGCTGAGCTCCTAAGGCTTCTCAAAGCCAAATTGCAAGAGACAAAGGTGTGAAAAATCTGCAAGTCTTCGGAGATTCAGAGTTAATAATAAAAAATTTAAACATGGGGGATCGATTCAATAATCCCAGCCTCAACAAAACTTTGGAAAGACTAAAAAAAGTTCTTCAATACTTTGACAGCTGCAAATTTTATCATATACTGAGAGATTTAAACAGTGAAGCGGATCAAATGGCAAACAAAGGCAGTGCTATCATGAAAGGGCTTATTTTTGTTAACAAAAACAGTTTTGTACAAATGCCCTGAAGATTGTAATAGAGGAAAAGCGGCAGAGTTTAGAAATCTGCATTGTATTTGGGGACAGCTCGAAAAAGGCCCATTTGTTTCCAGATAAATAAAAATCATATAAACGTTTCAGTTAAAAAAATAAAATATTATTATTTTATTTTTGGTTCCTTTTATAAAGGGTTAATTTTGAATGGAACAAATATTTGTTTGAAATTGCATTTTTATACTATTTTATTTCATGTATTTAAAGGATTTTCAAAAGGTTGAATTAATTTATGCATTCAAAGATTTAAAAAATTGAAAAGTTATATATATATATATAGTTATATATAGAGATTATTATCTATCAAGACTTTGAAGGGATGCAATTCTTGGAGGTGCAATTTTTTAAGTTTTGTATTATTGTATTATGAAATTTTTTTTAATTCTTTTGCACTATTATTAAATACATAATTAAGATAAATATACATGAGGTAATCTCAACTATTTATATTAAAATTTAAATAATGATATTGCTACTCTTCATAGCCACTTATAAATTTTTATAAATTAGAATTTAAATTATGGTATTGCTACGTTCTTGACGGCCACTCATAAGATTGAGAATATGTTTAATTCCTTATAATGGGTAATCTCAACTATTTACATTGGAATTTAGGTTAGGTTATTGATAGGCTTGATGGCCACTTATAAATTGTCATAACTCTTGCTTAGGACTCGACATATGTTTAGTTGGTTATAATTTGTTGAAGCAAAAGCTGTAAATTATTGTTCCTAAGTGGAGTACCATTTGTTGGTTACAAGGTTCGTTTTAATCTAATAATTTTTGCTTGCAAGTGCAATTGGATACCTTGGATTCTAATGGTTTGATGCTATTATTATTGTTGGAAAAAAACAATTCTACATATGGATTGGAATGGTGCAATGCTATTCTCATGTTTTTTGGTAAAGTGCAATTTGACTTTTGTGTGAACCATAATTCTTGATTGTAAAATGTATGTTGGGTTTTGTTTTTTTAAAGGTAAGAATTTAATTGTTGGTAAAAGGTAAATGAAACAATTTATTATGGTAAATATTAATAGGGATCAATTTATGATAATGATACATTTTACATTATATATATAGAGATCAATTTATAATAAGTTTCAAAACACTTATTTCATGATACATTTAACATTATATATATAAAAGCTCAATTTTGCATAGTCAAAATGTCAAAAAAATTGCAGATAAAAATTAAGCAAGGAACCAAAATTGCAAACTTTACCAATGTTAAAATAGAAAGCACAATCTCTGAAGTCTTTATAGCAAACAATTTTAAGTAGTTATTCCTTTAGAAATATCACTATAAATAGAGCTTGGTAAATCTTCCTAGGATTCATTGTATGAGAAGTGTGGAAGGAATGCAACAAAAACATATTCAAGGACAAATCTAAGGAAATAAACACCATCTAGCAATCAAGCGTGATAAAAGTAATGGAAACAATCTTAATATCTTCTTGGAGAACATAGGGTTGGGAATGCTAAGCAAGGGAAACAATCTTAATATCTTCTTGGAGAACATACGGTTGGGAATGCTAAGCAGGGGAATCCAACATACTTAGGCTTTTGGGATTGCACAAATCCACATTTTCCAATTAGATACATGTTCCTCCTTTCAAACACTCTAGTCCAAACAAATGGCTCCTCCATCGGGATGGAATCATAAGACTAAAATTTGATGGAGTCTCATTAGGAAATCTAGGGCTAGCCATCCATGGAGGAGTATTTAAAAATGAAAAAGGCCAGATAATTCATATATGTACAGGCACATTGGGTGATGAGGCCGATAATTTAGCATGACTATCTGCAGTGGAACAAGGATCAACAATATCCAATCGACAAAATTTCTAAAAATTCATGATAGAAGGTGAATCTAAAACCATTACCACAATGATTAAAAAATCCAAAATGGCTCCATCCCAACAAAAGTCGCCAAAAGTTGAAGGCTTTTAGCTAGTTTAGAAGGAATAGTAGGGCAACTAGCCAAAATCATTGCCTCCATTCCCTTGTATATATTAATCAATAGTAATAAGTTTACAGATAAATTAGCTAATACATGTTTGAATTATGATGGCGAAGTTTTGGATACCAATTGGACTTAATCCATTCCATAACAAGTTATGGAGAACTGCCAAGTAATAGCAAAACATGATTATAATCCTCATGGAGGGTGCAAAGACAGGGTGCCTCACCCAAACTTTGGATGAGAGCCAAAGCAAATGGAAGGGAAGGTAAGCTACCCTGTACGTGGTACTTTGCATGAATACATATATGTTTCATGAATAGAGGGGGGCGAGGTAACTTGAGAGAGTTTGTAGGGAAACATATTTGGTTATTGTGAAGCTTGGGAAAGGTGAATTCGACCTAGTTTTTGTACTATGGAGGAAGGGTTCCACACAATATGGAAGCTAATGGGTAGGTCCAAGTGAATTATGATGGGAGGTGGTGAGCTGGAGATCAATTGGTGGAGTGAAAGCCTCTGCATGCATTTAATTAGCTAGCCATGTAGAGTGGAGAACATAATTGGAGTTGTTGGAGTGACAAAATCAATTCTTGGAACTATTGAGGCTCGAGGGTCTAGTATTTATCCTTGGATGAAGCTTTTCTATGAAAATTTCTCTAGCTTTGGAGCCATCTCGCGGGGCCTCCAATAATTGTAGTTTTGGACTTTTGGTTATTCCAATTTGTTATTCTATTTCATTTTTTAATTCTCTTGTCAATGGTTTCAGTTCCATCTCTAATTTTGCGGGCTTCTAGATTTTCTTTCCTTCTCTAGGTTTAATTTTTTTGGACGAACTAGTTTTACCTTTGGGATAATTCCAATCCTCTCTCCCTCCTCTCCTTTCTATCTCATTTTCTTTCCTTTCACTTTGACTCTCTCAACATTCCCATGCTTTTTTAAATCTACCTCTCTCCCCCTCTAACTCGTATCCCCTCTGTTTTCCATCTCTTCCTTCTCTTGTTCTTCCTCTTCCCTCCCAATATATCGACATTTCTCCTCCTTTTCTCGTCTCTCTCTATCCCCCCTCTACTCTAACCACTATCCATCTTCCTTTCCTCTCTTTCTAATTGAGAGGATTTTTCTACTTGGCCCTGCCACCCGATGCTCTTCCCTTCAGTATTGTTAGACATAGATCTATTGAACTACATTGTAGTTGGAAACATGGATGCCTTGGTCTCACCACACTGCTGATCTCAATCCACCCTCTACTCATGGTACTTCAACCCAAGTAGCTACTAGAGTAGCAATGGAAAACTACATGGACATAATCCCCTGTAGTTGTTCAAAGGGCTATCTCTAACATGGAGAAACAAGTCAAACAATCTCAAAGATTCATTCCTTATATACATGTAGAGAAGATGACAAGAGACTAGATACCAGACATTGGGAATTCTACGAGGGCTAGAACAACCTCCTACATGCAAATTGTTAACGTGTATTGGCATATAAAAAATTTAATGAGAAGAGTTCTAACAAAAAAGGCAGACACACAACAAGAGTTAATCACATGCATGGTAGAGCTATTATAGAAGTTGGATAAACTTAATAGAAAGGTCATGTTTCTAGACAAGAGCCTAATAAGCATGAATTTTTTTTGTCCAATTCTGACAAAGAGCCACAACTATCAAGCCTTGAAGATACCCTTGTAGAATAAGGATCATTAAGGCGTACAACAATATTTCAATTTTAGGTTTTCTTTTATGTTATTAAGTTTAATTTTAGTTTTCTATGCTATAAATTGTACCAATTTTTTGTTATTAAACTCGAAGGTAAAACACAACATAAACAATTGAAATTTTTTATACTTGTTTTATTAGTCTAGTTTCATATATATATATATATTAAAGATAATATAAATATATTAATTATATATAATAAAATTAAAGTGAGAAAAAACATAAATAGAGAAATTTGAGTAAGAGGTATTTTATAATTTCTTTTATTGAATTTTGAAAAATGGCCAAGTCTAAAGGATATATGTGTGCAAGTCTAATTCACATCAATGCACTTGAATGCTTTTTTTTTTTTTAATTGTTCAAACTTGTAAAATAGTAAGTGTGTAAGTTTAATTTAAATAGATGCATTTGAATGATTTGGCTATATATATATATAATGATTTGGCTGTATATATATAATTTTTAATTTATATATTATTATTATTATTATATTTTTTTTTGAGTAATAGTTTGAGAGTTGTGGAAATTGTTTAATTTATATATTATTATTATTATATTTTTTAGAGTAATAGTTTGAGATTTGTGGATATAAAAGAATTAGCCACTCAAGTTAATATTTTGTACAATTTTCTATGTTTAATGGTTTGTGATGATTTTATTGTAATTGTTTTTAACTATTATAATTAAAAAAATTAAAGATTATAATTAAATTATGAAATTGTTATTTAAAAAAAAATAATATTAATTAATAATATTGAAATATTAATTATAAAATAATGTAGGTTTATAGTTTTTTCTTTAATTTATAGATGTTAGATTAATTTTTTTTAAACAATTATAGAAGAAATAATATCAAAAAGTAATAGTAATTATAGATCTCATAACCTATTTCTTAATTATTATAAACTGTTCCACTACTTATTGAGCAATTATTTACTATTCCTTTACTCTATTACATTACTTAAGAAAATGATTTAAAACTTCTTTACTCCAAATATATTTGAGAGTAAATAATGATGATGATGATTACTGTCACTTAAGCACAACTACATTAGTAAATGTTGTTGATATACATCTATACAAATTATTTTCTCGAAAACATTCATCTACATAATGCTATTTGTTATTTAATAATTTACATAATAAATTTATATATTAAATAATATGAAAAAATATCCATAAATTATAGATTTAAAAATTCAAAATAATATAATTATTATTATTATTTTTTAATATCTAAATCACAAAAATCTTAAATTTAAAATTCAAAATAATTAATATTTAAAATTTTATACATAAATACAATTAAAAAAAAACATATTCTCATTTTTATTTATAAAAATGAAGTAAAATCGTAACACTTCAACGACATTAAATCATAAACACTAAACACTGACAACTCTACATTAAATACTTGAATACATAACTTAGGTTTATGTTATCAAGATTGGTAAGATTAAAAAGCCTTTCCATTTTTCTCAA
Organism: Pinus albicaulis; assembly: GCA_034641835.2. NCBI lineage: Eukaryota > Viridiplantae > Streptophyta > Pinopsida > Pinales > Pinaceae > Pinus > Pinus albicaulis. The sequence continues at coordinate 878,167,261 of CM076574.1, read as the reverse complement.
TCTGATTAAATTTAACTTAAACTAGCCCATTATTGATAAGTCTCATTTAGTTTGTAAAAACATTATTTGATTTGATTTAAAAAATGGTAAAGAAAGATATTTTTTATTTTTATTTTATTTTTTTAATTAATGGTTTTTGGTTTCTTTAATGGAGTATTTTTCTTTTTATATTTGAAAACGTGAGTTATATATATATATATATATATTTTAATTATTATTTAATGATGGTGGATATTGTTTATATGTTTTGAATTATGAATTATTTTTTTATATTATTAAAAAATTAATTAATGAAAAATAATATTTTTTAAATGATAGGTGGATATTGTTTATATTTTTTTGAATTATTATTTCTTTATATTATTAAAAAATAATTAATGAAAAAGATAAAAAACTTAATATGTAAAAGGACATTTTATTAAAAAAATAATTGATGTGAATAAATAAGTTGATATAGACAGAAAAAAAATATCAGTCTACAAAATTGTTTATATATATAAATCTAATTTTTAAATAAAATTATATTATTCTCATCATTATTATAATATAAAATATTTAAAAAATAAAAACAAATTTTAATAAGTCATTTTATATATACATATATGTATTACATTGAAGAATTTAATTTAATTTATATAAAAAAAAGTATATTGGAGCTAACATTATGTGGAGGGCAAAGGTTTTTATTACTCAATTAAAAACCAACTTGTATAAAAATCAACTTGCATCAATTTTAGTGTGAAACAGGATGGGTGTATACATCTTGAATGTTTTGGGTAGTGAAATCAGAAAAACATTTCATTTTGGAATGTGATGTGATGCATTCAAAGAAAAAGAAAATTATAAGAATATATTAACATTTTAACATTATCTTTTCAGCTATATATAACACCTCAAAGACATTCCAGAAGTCGAGCGCGCTCAAGTCTGCAATTAGGGTTTTTGTTAGCTTCTGCAACGGAGAAGACTGACCCTTTATGTCCTCTGCAGACCCCTCACGTTCACCTGTTCGATCGTCGTTCTGTTCCTAAGGGTTCCCTGTAATGGCGATTCCGTCAGGGAGGGGGAGAGGGGGGCGGGGGGGGTTCAAAACCCCCCCATTTGATTCCGGCTCGAAGACAGTCTCGGATACGACAAAGAACTCCTCCCAACGCAATGATGAAAGACAAGGTATTCCGACACAAGAACCACCAAAAGCTTCTCAAGATTCGACAGATAAGACAAGCGATGCCCAAGGAGACGCTGCTCTACACAAGGATCTGCCCACTGCAGCATCTACAACCTGCAAGCCCATAGCGGCTGAACGGCCCAAAATAGAACTGCCAAGTCATAGGATAAATGGTCAAATCCAGTTCATGAAGGACCATGCACTCATCGGTAAATTTATTGGCTTCTGGCCCACTGAAAAAGCTCTTCAGGGGTGGATAACAACAAAATGGAAACCCAAAGGACATGTGACCCTGCAGCTTGGACCAAAAGGATTCTTCACGGCGGTTTTCTATTGTATTGAAGATTATAACAGGGTCCTTGATAGTGGCCCATATTTCTTCAACTCAGCAGGTTTATATTTACAGGACTGGGTGGAAAGGTTTAACCCAGACAAAGAATATTTCAGCTGGGCTCCTGTGTGGATCTGAATGTATTCTCTTCCGCTGGAATACTGGGATGAATATTCATTGAAGGACATAGAAAAGGGATTGGGAGAGTACATCAAGATAGCTGAAGAAACAAAGCTCCGAAGATATACTTCATATGCTCGCATATGCGTCTATATGCGCCTAGACAGAGCTCTCCCAGACTCGGTAAGTCTTTATCATGATGATTTTGAATGGATTCAGCCTTTAGACTATGAACATGTACATTTCAGATGCCGAAAATGTCATGTCCATGGCCATCTTTTCCGTGACTGCCCTTTAAATGCTAAGCCTCAGACCAATGAGGCATCTGATAAACATGATCCTGAAGGGTTTACAAAAGTCACTACTAAAAAAAGGACCCATAAAAAACCTGCCTACGGCAAAAAAGCCCTCGATGATACTTCTTCCATCCCTTCCACCAGCAACAACTTTGATGCTCTTGCCAAGGAAACCAAATCCATCCCATCGGCAAACCAATAAGAAGTCGCCCCTCCCAAATCCACCCAAGCCACCCCTCCCTCTGGCTCAATCCCGACTCCTCTGTCTTCATTTGATACCCCGCCTAACATGGATACGTCTCATTCGGATCTGGAGTGGAAATCAAATGGAATGGATATAGATTGTGTTATTCACCAGCCTCATGTCACAAATGGCACCATGGACAACAACAGCCAGGCGCAAAATATGGAGGAAGAGCCTGAGAGTATAGATCTAGGAGGACTCGACATTTTGAGTCTTAAGCAAGCTTGCAAAAGAAAAGAATTCAATAAAATCCAAGAATACCAAGTAGACAACCTGGAGATCATAATCTCTAGAGCTTTTTAGCAGCGCCAACTAGGAATACAACTAGGTAGTCAATGGGATGGAGTACAATCTCCCAAGGACTCTAAGAAGCGCAGAAGAAAGATGGATCTGCAAAGAACCATCACCATTTCAATATTTTGGTGGAGTCAGGAAGATATTCCAAGTTGACTAAGTACTATAAACCCCTACCAAATAGTGAATCATGAAGCTCACATCTTGGAATCTAAGAGGGCTAAATAGTCCCGAAAAATTTCGAATGATAAAAAAACATGATAAAGCAGGAGAAACCACAAATTTTCTTCATGCAAGAAACAAAATGCAATAGTACCACTCTTGGAAACATACTAACGAAAGCTTGGCCAGGATGTCACTCTGTTGTAGTGGATGCCTCGGGCGCATCTGGAGGGTTAGCCATCGCATGGAATACACAGGCTATAACACTCTCTGACTTTCATGCATCTCATCATATCATTCAAGCGACATTCCACATTATAGGAACAAATATTCATGGACATATTACTAATGTCTATTTCCCTCAGGACGCTGGTAGTAAGATTGCCCTGCTCGATACTATTGCCAAGCTAAACTCCAACAGGATCCACCCTCTATGGATCACTGGAGGCGATTCAATATGATTACCAAACTCGAGGAAAAACAGGGAGGAAGAGCCAAACTAGAGAATGAAAGTGGCCATTTCAAGGAATTCATACAAAACAACTGGTTAATAGATATGCAATTCAACAACGGAATGTATACTTGGAGCAATTACAGAGCTGGCAGGCAGCATGTTGCCTCCAAATTAGACCGCTTCCTCATCTTTGATAATGCCATTCATATAGGAGGGTATTTTTCAGCTTCAATTCTGCCCCTCTCTGGATTCGATCATTGGCCAATATCTCTACAATGGCAAAGACTGGGCAACTCTTCACGTCGACCTTTTCGTTTTGAGGCGTTTTGGCTCTCTCACCCAACCTTCAACGACTTGGTCCGTAAGACTTGGAAGGACTTCTCTCCCCCGGAGGGTTCTAAAATGTATCAATTCCAGAGAAACTCAAGTTTCTCAAAATGCATATCAAAAGATGGAACCACTCCACATTTGGGAACATTTTTCAGGATCAAAAGGCTCTAACCCAAGAAATGATGGCTCTCCAACAAAAGATCATCATTGAAGGCAGAACAGAGGAGACTTTGGAACAAGAAAGGCGGATTCAAAATCAGTTAGAGGAGAGGAGAAAGCAAGAGGAAATCCTCTGGAAGCAAAAATCCAGAGTCAAATGGTTGAAAGAGGGGGAACGAAACACAAAATTCTTTCACAAAACTACTATACAAAGGCGTATACATAATACCATCTGTCACATCCAGAATCATCAGGGGGATAGGTTGGAGGATCACGAAGAGATTGAGGAGGAGATCATCAATCATTTCCAATCGGTTCATCAGGAACCCCAAATCAACAGGTTGCCAGCTATAGAAAAAATACTCAAAACATTCTGAGAATCATTACGGAGGAACATAATCAACTTCTCCTAAGCCCTGTCTCCCCTCAGGAAGTAGAAATGGCTATGAAACAGCTCAAGGAAGGGAAGGCTCCTGGTCCGGACGACTTCACCTCCACCTTTTTCCACACTTTCTGGGACCTCATCAAAGAGGAAGTTTGGCAGGTGGTGGAAGAATCTAGAACTCTACATTGGCTGCTTCCTTCTTTAAATTCGACATTCATCGCCCTAATTCCTAAAGAAGACCAATCTTGCACGCCGGACAAATTTCACCCAATTTCCTTATGCAATGTCATTTACAAAGTCATATCCAAAGTCATTGCTTCTCGACTGAAACCGCTTCTTCCCCTCCTCATTTCGCCAGAGCAATCAGGATACGTGGAAGGCAGACAAATTTTGGATGGTATAATTCTCACCCATGAGGTTATACGCTCCCTCAAGTGCTCTAAAAAGGCAGGTATGCTTCTCAAAATAGACCTTTCTAAAGCTTTCAACAAAATAAGCTGGACTTATATTCAAAAAATGTTGGCAGCCTATGGCTTCTCCCCCCTTGGATCCGTTGGGTAATGAGTTTGGTTTCTTCCTCTTTATTCTCCATCCTCATAAATGGCATACCTTCTCGTCCTTTCAGTCCCACCTGAGGTATCAGGCAAGGAGAACCTCTCTCTCCTTTTCTATTTGTGTTAATGGCGGAAGGTCTAGGTCGTCATATCAAGCAGGCGCTAAATTCTTAGCACCTCAGGGGCATCTCCATCCACAACTCTCCTGCTATTACCCACCAACAATTTGTTGATGATAACATGCTTTTTGGCCATCCCTCTGTCCAAGAAGCTTCAAAATACAAATCGCTTCTTGATGAATTCTCAGAGGCTTCTGGAGCTTGCATCAACACTGCTAAATCCCAAATCTTTTTCTTTCATACTCCTCCCATGACTCAACACGCTATAGCTCGTATCCTTGGTTTCTCTATAGCTACTCTTCCTTCCAAATATCTGGGGGCACCCTTAACAGACTTGGCCATAAAACATGCCTCTTGGCATTCTCTTCTTGAAAAACTAGAAGCCCGTCTCTCTACTTGGATGTTCCGTGCTCTTAACATAACCAGTAGATTGATTCTTGTCAACACTGTTTTACAAGCTATGCCTCTCTATCTCTTCTCTATCCTAGCTGCTCCAAAGTGGGTTCTCAAGAAGATCAAATCTCTGTAACGTAATTTTCTCTAGGAGCCACAGGACAAAATCGAAAATGGGCCTTGGTAAAATGGACGACTGTTTGTAAACCCAAGGAACACGGAGGCATCGGCTTAAGAGATCCCCATCACAGTAATGCCACTATGGGAGCCAAAATTTGGTGGCAATGGCTATCAACTCCTAACACGCCATGGGAAATAACCTGGACTGCTAAATATGCTAATCACAGGCCACCTGAAGAACTAATCATATTTACACCAACAGAAAAGGGATCCTTAATATGGAATGTAACTAGACAACACTTTCTTCTGATCCAACAACACAGTTTCTGGGAAATCAGAGTTTCAAAACCCCCCCATCTGATTCTGGCTTGAAGATAGTCTCGGATACGACAGAGAACTCCTCCCAACGCAATGATGAAAGACAAGGTATTCCGACACAAGAACCACCAAAAGCTTCTCAAGATTCGGCAGATAAGACAAGCGATGCCCAAGGAGACGCTGCTCTGCACAAGGATCTGCCCACTGCAACATCTACAACCTGCAAGCCCATAGCGGCTGAACGGCCCAAAATAGAACTGCCAAGTCATAGGATAAATGGTCAAATCCAGTTCATGAAGGACCATGCACTCATCGGTAAATTTATTGGCTTCTGGCCCACTGAAAAAGCTCTTCAGGGGTGGATAACAACAAAATGGAAACCCAAAGGACATGTGACCCTGCAGCTTGGACCAAAAGGATTCTTCACGGCGGTTTTCTATTGTATTGAAGATCGTAACAGGGTCCTTGATAGTGGCCCATATTTCTTCAACTCAGCAGGTTTATATTTACAGGACTGGGTGGAAAGGTTTAACCCAGACAAAGAATATTTCAGCTGGGCTCCTGTGTGGATCCGAATGTATTCTCTTCCACTGGAATACTGGGATGAAGATTCATTGAAGGACATAGCAAAGTGATTGGGAGAGTACATCAAGATAGCTGAAGAAACAAAGCTCCGAAGATATACTTCATATGCTCGCATATGCGTCTATATGCGCCTAGACAGAGCTCTCCCAGACTCTATAAGTCTTTATCATGATGATTTTGAATGGATTCAGCCTTTAGACTATGAACATGTACCTTTCAGATGCCGAAAATGTCATGTCCATGGCCATATTTTCCGTGACTGCCCTTTAAATGCTAAGCCTCAGACCAATGAGGCATCTGATAAACCTGATCCTGAAGGGTTTACCAAAGTCACTACTAAAAAAAGGACCCATAAAAAACCCGCCTCCGGCAAAAATTCCCTCCATGATACTTCTTCCATTCCTTGCACCAGCAACAACTTTGATGCTCTTGCCAAGGAAACCGAATCCATCCCATCGGCAAACCAACAAGAAGCCGCCCCTCCCAAATCCACGCAAGCCACCCCTCCCTCTGGCTCAATCCCGACTCCTCTGTATTCATCTGATACCCCACCTAACATGGATATGTCTCATTCGGATCCGGAGTGGAAACCAAATGGAATGGATATAGATTGTGTTATTCACCAGCCCCATGTCACAAATGGCACCATGGACAGCAACAGTGAGGCACAAAATATGGAGGAAGAGCCTGAGAGTATAGATCTAGGAGGACTCGACATTTTGAGTCTTAAGCAAGCTTGCAGAAGAAAAGAATTCGATAAAATCCAAGAATACCAGGTAGACAAGTTGGAGGTCATAATCTCTAGAGCTTTTTAGCAGCGCCAACTAGGAATACAACCAGGTAGTCAATGGGATGGAGTACAATCTCCCAAGGACTCTAAGAAGCGCGAAAGAAAGACGGATCTGCAAAGAACCATCACCATTGGCAATATTTTGGTGGAGTCAGGAAGATATTCCAAGTTGACTAAGTACTACAAACCCCTACCAAATAGTGAATCATGAAGCTCACATCTTGGAATCTAAGAGGGCTAAACAGTCCCGAAAAATTTCGAATGATAAAAAAACATGATAAAGCAGGAGAAACCACAAATTTTCTTCATGCAAGAAACAAAATGCAATAGTACCACTCTTGGAAACATACTAACGAAATCTTGGCCAGGATGTCACTCTGTTGTAGTGGATGCCTCGGGCGCATCTGGAGGGTTAGCCATCGCATGGAATACGTAGGCTATAACACTCTCTGACTTTCATGCATCTCATCATATCATTCAAGCGACATTCCACATTATAGGAACAAATATTCATGGACATCTTACTAACGTCTATTTCCCTCAGGACACTGGTAGTAGGATTGCCCTGTTCGATACTATTGCCAAGTTCAACTCCAACAGGATCCACCCTCTATGGATCACTGGAGGCGACTTCAATATGATTACCAGACTCGAGGAAAAACAGGGAGGAAGAGCCAAACTAGAGAATGAAAGTGGCCATTTCAAGGACTTCATACAAAACAACTGGTTAATAGATATGCAATTCAACAACGGAATGTATACCTGGAGCAATCACAGAGCTGGCAGGCAGCATATTGCCTCCAAATTAGACCGCTTCCTCATCTCTGATAATGCCATTCATATAGGAGGGGATTTTTCAGCTTCAATTCTGCCCCTCTCTGGATTCGATCATTAGCAAATATCTCTACAATGGCAAAGACTGGGCAACTCTTCACGTCGACCTTTTCGTTTTGAGGCGTTTTGGCTCTCTCACCCAACCTTCAACGACTTGGTCCGTAAGACTTGGAAGGACTTCTCTCCCCCAGAGGGTTCTAAAATGTATCAATTCCAGCAGAAACTCAAGTTTCTCAAAATGCATATCAAAAGATGGAACCACTCCACATTTGGGAACATTTTTCAGGATCAGAAGGCTCTAACCCAAGAAATGATGGCTCTCCAGCAAAAGATCATCATTGCAGGTAGAACAGAGGAGACTTTGGAACAAGAAAGGCAGATTCAAAATCAGTTGGAGGAGAGGAGAAAGCAAGAGGAAATTCTCTGGAAGCAAAAATCCAGAGTCAGGTGGCTGAAAGAGGGGGAATGAAACACAAAATTCTTTCACATAACTACTATACAAAGGCGTATGCATAATACCATCTGTCACATCCAGAATCAACAAGGGGATAGGTTGGAGGATCATGAAGAGATTGAGGCGGAGATAATCAATCATTTCCAAGAGGTTCATCAGGAGCCCCAAATCAACAGGCTGCCAGCTATAGAAAAAATCACTCAAAACATTCCAAGAATTATAATGGAGGAACACAACCAACTCCTCCTGAGGCCTGTGTCCCCTCAAGAAGTAGAATTGGCTATGAAACAACTCAAGGAAGGGAAGGCACCTGGTCCGGACGACTTCACTTCCACCTTTTTCCACACTTTCTGGGACCTCATCAAAGAGGAAGCCTGGCAATTGGTGGAAGAATACAGAACTCTACATTGGCTGCTTCCTTCTTTAAATTCGACGTTCATCGCCCTAATTCCTAAAGAAGACCATTCACGTGCCAGACCCAGTGCTTCAGTGCCTTACTTTGAAACTGTCATTTGCAAAGTCATATCCGAAGTGTTGCTTCCTGGCTGGGCTTAGCTTCTTCCCTCCTCTCATTTCGCCGAGCAATCAAAGATACGTGGAAAGCGGAGACAAATTTGGATAGTGTGAGTTCTACCCATAGTTATACATCCCTCAAAAAATTATAAAAAGAGACGGTGTACTTCTAAAAATATGGGCATTTTCTATTTCCGACAAAATAAGCTGGACTTATATTCAAAAAATGTTGGCAGCCTATGGCTTCTCCCCCCCTTGGATCCATTGGGTAATGAGTTTGGTTTCTTCCTCTTTATTCTCCATCCTCATAAATGGCATACCTTCTCGTCCTTTCAGTCCCACCCGAGGTATCAGGCAAGGAGAACCTCTCTCTCCTTTTCTATTTGTGTTAATGGCGGAAGGTCTAGGTCGTCATATCAAGTAGGCGCTAAATTCTCAGCACCTCAGGGGCATCTCCATCCACAACTCTCCTGCTATTACCCACCAACAATTTGTTGATGATAACATGCTTTTTGGCCATCCCTCTGTCCAAGAAGCTTCAAAATACAAATCGCTTCTTGATGAATTCTCAGAGGCTTCTGGAGCTTGCATCAACACTGCTAAATCCCAAATCTTTTTCTTTCATACTCCTCCCATGACTCAACACGCTATAGCTCGTATCCTTGGTTTCTCTATAGCTACTCTTCCTTCCAAATATCTGGGGGCACCCTTAACAGACTCAGCCATAAAACATGCCTCTTGGCATTCTTTTCTTGAAAAACTAGAAGCCCGTCTCTCTACTTGGACGTTCCGTGCTCTTAACATAACCAGTGGATTGATTCTTGTCAACGTTGTTTTACAAGCTATTGCTCTCTATCTCTTCTCTATCCTAGCTGCTCCAAAGTGGGTTCTCAAGAAGATCAAATCTCTGCAACGTAATTTTCTCTGGGGAGCCACAGGACAAAATCGAAAATGGGCCTTGGTAAAATGGACCACTGTTTGTAAACCCAAGGAACACGGAGGCATCGGCTTAAGAGATGCCCATCACAGTAATGCCACTATGGGAGCCAAAATTTGGTGGCAATGGCTATCAACTCCTAACACGCCATGGGCCATAATCTGGACTGCTAAATATGCTAATCACATGCCACCTGAAGAGCTAATCAGATTTACACCAACAGAAAAGGGATCCTTAATATGGAATGCAGCTAGACAACACTTTCTTCTGATCCAACAACACAGTTTCTGGGAAATCAGAGATGGTAACACAGCTAGGTTTTGGATGGACTCATGGCAACAACAACCTCGGATTTGCAGCATCTACAATCCCGCACCTAGTGAGGAGTGGGCAGAGTAACAAAAGGAAATTGTTCAACAACACTGGGTTCCAAACTTAGATCAAGGATACAGACAATGGCGCCCAGTGGCCCAAATGATCAAGAATGGAGCAGTGTACCTACAGACGGACCTAGAAACTGAATTACAAAATCGAAAAATTAGATATTCTGACAAAAAGGATATTCTAAGATGGGGCTATACCCCAAGAGGATCTTTCACTACCAAGGAGGCGTTCAAACTTATCTGCACTGATCCTACGCCTCCCGATCCTCTATGGAGCAGAATCTGGTCTCCAAGAATTTGGCTCAAGGTTCCCATGTTCCTCTGGATGTTTGGTCACAAGAGAATCCTAACCTGGGACAACCTTCGGAAAATAAATTTCCATGGACCGTCAAGATGTCCCAACTGTAATCAACAGGAAGAAACCATCCAACATCCCCTGGATACCTGTTCTCTGGCCAACCAAATCTGGGAGAAGGCCAGCTTTAGATGTCAAAAAAGAAGCAAAATTTCAGAGGATATAATCAACTCAATCGGCAATTGGCAGTAGTATCCTTACAAAAGCGAACTTCTTAACCAACTCTGGCGGATTATTCCAGGCCTTCTTTTGTGGACAATCTGGAAGGAAAGAAATCGACGCATCTTTAGGAATCAAAGCACTCCTCCAGACACCATATGGAGCAACCTCTGTCTCAATCTTCAGGAGACCTTGGCGCTCCAAACCTGGCAAGCTGAAGATTTTCCAACTATCCCCCAAGAGCAAGCCATCTGGGCTAATTGGAATCTACAAATCCCTCAGCTTCTGAAAACTCCCGGCACTCTCACAATTCTTCTACTGAGCCTTGCAACTGGCGCCCCCCTCCCCCCCCCCGCCCCAAACCCCCCTCGAGGTACTTTCAAACTCAACTTTGATGGTGCTTCCAAGGGAAATCCCGGTAAAGCAGGGTTTGATGGAATCTTCAGAGATCACAAAGGTAAACCTCTCCTCCTTTTTCTGGGTAACATAGGATGGGACACGAACAACTCGGCTAAATTAGAAGGCTTTTATGGCAGGGTATTTCTTTGTCCTAGCATCACGGTTTGCATCCCTTAGAGATTGAGGGGGACTCACAAATTCTCATAAATTTGGCCAATCAACTTCTCCATGGGGTGCATGCCAACAAAATTGCTAAAAGCTAGAGACTAGAGGCTAGACTGGCTTTAATCGAACAAGTGCTCAACACAAACCGAGCAATCCTGTTCAAACATGTTAAACGGGAGGGCAATAAGGTGGCAAAACTTCTGGTCAATATAGGAGTGAACAATGACCACACTCTTCTTGTTGGCTCTCAAAATATAATCCATGACTATGATCAATTACAGGAATGCAATAATTTGGTTCAGTCTGATATGGACCTCCCAGATGCGGGTGCAAATCAATGATAAGGTAACGATGGGACTTGGGTTTGGCAAGTGGTGGAGCCACTTGGCCACCCAAGCTAACGCCATTAGTTTTAGCCGGCCCATCTATCAACGCAGCATTCAAGCCAATGCACTTAACCATACAACATTAATTCAGAGCCGAGGTCGAGATCAATTCATCATGCTTGCTCGATCCTCCGTAAGGAATTCTCTGCACACTCCAATTGCGCACATTAATGAGGTTTTAAAGACGGGAGAGCTTCGAGACAGAGTTACTCAGAGCTTAAAGATGGAGACTGATAGTCGGAGCTCAGACTTTCCCCCTCCTCCGCTGCAACGAATTTTCTCTCCCTTGGCAGTGCATCCCTGCTATCGCACTGCCATTGGTAAACGCAACCATCTCAGTTGTTGTATTGATTTTGGGGAAGGGTTCCACCTCTCCCGCATAGGCCTTTGCAATCGATCTGCTGTCACTCTGGATTTTCTCTTCTCCCCGCTCCTGCCCAATTCTCTCACTCCGCCTCCCTCGTCGCCTTCGTCTTTGCCCTCCACCATGTCGCGTCTGAGACATCGCATGAGATCTCGAAGAGGCAGCTCAAGAGGCTGCTACCATCGCACACCTTCCACTTCCAATTCGGATTCCTCTTCGCCCTCCTCGGACTACTTTTCTGATAGATATCCGAACACTCACAGTGGGCGAGGCAGACTTCACCATGTCAACCCGGTTCAGAACCCCCGTGTCAATTTGGCCTCCAACACTCCCCAGACTGCCTAATTTTTCTTCAACTGTTCTCTGAACAAACCCCATATTATTGCCTCTATTTTGGTGGTCTTCAAGGAGGAACCCCAGCAGGCTGATCCCAGAGTGCTTCAGATAGGAGCTTCTTCATCTCTGGCTCAGGAAATTGACAAGCAGCAGCAGCAAGTGACCAAGGATAAAGGCAAAGCTCTTGAAAACGAGGAGAAGGTCTGCGGTGAGCGCTCCAAGCAAAGCGAAGCCCCAGGCGCAGACAAGCAAAAGGAAGAAGATGATATGGAGGCTTACAGGTGCTTTATCCTGGAGGAACCTTCTCCTCAGCATGATGCTTAGTCATTCCTTTAGTGTCGGTTTTTTGTTTCATGATTCCCACTGGGTTGGGATTGTTCTTGTTTTTCTAGATATAAAATCTAGCAGTCTTAGTCTAACAGTTTATCAACCTGGCACATTACAGTGGACATCTTTCTTGAGACCCCTGCGCGGGCAGTATGGTAGAGCTTTGTTTGGTTTGGACTGGTTTCCCCTAGTGGGCAGTGTTTTTTGTGCTTTATATGCTGAATATGCCACTCTTATGGGCAAAGTCAGGGCTGCGGCCAAGATGTAAAATATTTTTTCTTTTTTAATAGATTAAACTAATTCAGACAAAAAAAAATAAAATAAAAAATAAAAATAAAATAAAAATAAAAATTATTAAAAGAGAATTTGAATATATAAACGAGAATTTTAGTAAATCTACACACAAAATTAACTTTTATTCCTTCAAAAAAAACATGTAGGTTAAGAAAATTGTTCATAAACAGTGGGGGATGCCAGATTTACAGATAAGAAAAAGGAAGAGAAAGAAATCAAGTTACAATCATTCGTCATCTCCTGAGACTTCACTGGAGGAATAATTCCTGGTCTCCATTGATTCTGCATATCGTTGGCGCACCTGCTCCTCTACTCCGCTACGCAGTTTGGGACAGTCAGCAACATAAAGCCTCTTTAGCCGCATCATCAAGTCCTGGACACTTGCAATCTCCTCTAGTGCACCGCATCGAACCACGGAAACTTCTTGAAGCTGTGTCAGCCGCTCCAGGCCCCCTGTTCTTTTTAACTTACAACACGCAGCAGCGCTGAACCTCTTCAAAGACGTCAACCTTTCGAGACACAGCAGCTCCTGGACCTCTCCACAGTGCCTGATGTTTAGTTCTTGAAGGTTTCTAAGATTATAAAGCCTTTTAATTTTTCGCAGCTTATGACAATGATCCAAAGACAGGTTTATGAGTGTCGGTGGCAGTGCTCCAACCTCCACCAGATCATTACAAAATGAGATCTTGAGATGTTTAAGGCTGGGACAAACACCCTCAACAAACGATATCTCCGATATTTTTGTACGCTGCAGCTGTAAGAATTCCAGGCGGAACAGCTCAATGGGAGCCCCTGCTCCTTCCACCCCCCTTTCAATGGTAGCTCGCGAATCGGAGAGTTTATTACCGTTAACTCTATCAGGTTGTTCAACTTCACCAATTTTGCCAGTAAGTACTGGATTCCACAAAATTGTATGGACAACACTGACAGCTGTGTCAACAGTCCCAAAGAATCGGGCAAAGATTTCAGTTCTTCGCAATAAAGGAGCCGCAAGTGCTTCAAGCTGCTCAGGTGACCCAGTGAACAGGGCAATTTTTTCAAGGAACGGCAGCTTCCGAGCTCAAATACTTCTAGATTGCTGAGGTTACCGATATCCTCAGGCAATTCTCGTAACCTTGTAGGGTACAGATATAATTTTTCCAGGGACTGTTGATGTGCAACTTGCCAAGGCAACATTTCCCTACAAGAAAGGCTTAAATATTCAAGAGAACGGATATTTGAAAACGTTTCATCGGATAGGGTTAACTTGGTGCAGAGGTCGAGATTTAGATATTTAAGGCGAATTAAATTCCCGAAGGAATTTGGCAGCGTTTGCAAACTAACGAAAAAATTGAGATCAAGGTGCAGGAGATTTGTCAAGGCACCAAAGGAATTTGGAAGCATTTGCAAACCCGACTGAGAGAGATCAAGGTGTTGAAGATTTGTTAAGTACCCGAAGGAATCTGGAAGCATTTGCAAGAGTGGGCAGTTAGAGAGATCAAGATATCTCAGCGACTGCATTTCACAAAATTCTTTTGGCAACGATTTCAGATTACTAGAGTTCGCCACGATCTTTTCGATGTGCTTCAGTTGCCCAATGGACTTTGGAAACTTGAAAAGAGGAGAATAAGGAGAATGAACAGTCAACTCCCGCAATTCTAAAGGTGCCTGTCACAAAATAGTCATCTATGTCATTATATTCTTCAAATTCGTTCATTCTTCAAGTTCGCTCAGCAACTGAACTACTATATCAATAGTTAGTAGCAACAATAATCTATTATTATTGAAGCAAATTGAGAAAATCTAAACAATAATAAGCAAATGATAAGAAGAATTCATTATTATTGGAAATAAATTGAGAAAATCCAAAATAAAAAGTTCCCTTGAAATATGAGCAACTCTCATCTAAACAATTGCTATGGTGCCATTTATAAGATATCTAAAAACAATTGAGCAAATGGGAGTAGGTAGATCGCTTAATGTTATCTTCAAGGAAGGCATGAGTGAAAATACTAAAACACTAATGAGACAAAACTACACATGGATGCAAAAATGGAATATCTACGTCAATGCTTGTCCGGCAAATAGCAAGAAGCTAAGAATTTTGTTATGGAGAAGTTTCTTAAACAGGTAAGGGGAAAAGAGTTGGGTAGAAAGTAGAAGTACTACATTGAAGAATTCAACCCTACTTATGATCTCCAACAGAAAAAGTACATTGGAACTAACATTCAGTGGAGGGCAAAGGTTCTTATTGCTCAATTAAGAACCAACTCCCATCAATTTCGGTGTAAAACAGGACTGTGGAAAAGGCCTACAGAAGTTTGGCAATAATGAGTGTGTACATTTTGCAACTCTGGAGTAGTGGAATCAGAAAAAACATTTCATTTTGGAATGTGATGAGTTCAAAAACATAAGAAAGTTATGAGAATATATTAGCATGAATTTCTTGAATTTCTTGAATCAGTTCATCATCAATTTAAATAAAAAAAAAAAAAAAAATTCATTTCATATTAAATAAAATAATAAAAAAAATAACCTGAGATTTGGTGTGCCACAGTGTCCTCAATTTCTTTCCGCTCACTTCTAAAACCCTTGTATTTTTCATAAGAAGCCAGGGAGGCAGGGAATTGCAGGGACAGTTACTCCAGCGTAGCCATATCAGATTTGGCGACTTAACCCTACTCAATATTCTTTTTAAACCATCATTTTCAGTTGCAACAAGTTGCAGGTTACTTAAACCATGCGATGAAGGGTACTGATACCAATTTTTCAAAGATGACGATCCTTTTTCTGAATGGAAGTGTCTTTCGTTCGACGAATTGGAAGCCGATGGGACAGCTCCGAGCAGCTCTAGCCGGCGACTCCCGCAGCTTTTCGACAACTCGCGAATTGTGGACCCCTGCCTCTGCCACTCATTCCCTCCGCGTCGCTCCTCCTGGCCGAGCATGATGCGTCCATATCATACCATCAGCCCCACCCATGCATCATAAATTTTGAATTTGTAATTGGGCGCGATTTGAATATTTGTAATTGGGCGCGATTCGAATTTGAATTAGGGGCTGGGTGCCGCAGGTACGTATTCTCTCGCACCCGTTGGTGGGTGGGTATCTGAGCCACGGAGGGTGGAGCTCTGCCATGGAGACGCTTAGCTGCGGATTGCCCCTTATTCTACTGCCCATAAGACTTGAGCAAGGTTTGAACGCCCGCCAAATAACGACAGAATTGGAGGCGGGATTGGAGATCGAAAGGGAAGAGGATGGCTCTTTTAGCAGAGAAAACATATGCAAAACCGTGAAAGGGAAGAGGATCGATCATCGCCAAACGACGTGCCCTCTCTGCAGATCTTCTCTTATGCCGGGGACTCTCTTATGCCGGGGACAATACTCGATGCGGAGGAGAGGAAATCCTTGATCGTCGATCGGATCGCTTATATCTTTGGTGAAGATATAGCAATTTCCTCGTAGCAGAGCTATTACAAAAAAATTATTGTGAAAGATAATTTTCAAGGTAAATGGTGAATCGGGTTATAATGTATTTGTAAAAACAGACAAAATGGGATGTACCCTAGGCCAGTTATGTCTTCTGCCCAAACACGCTTTCTGTTCATATAGGCAAAAGCTTATAATTGTTTTTAAAAATGCATCAAGCTTAAAGAATGCTTCCCAGATATTCTAGGGCCTACTCGTGACCAACAAATTCGAGCTTTCTGTATGTGAATGTTAATTATTATTACATTTCTGCAGCTCCATCATATATTTGATCATATTTTTAATTGTAGCTTCTGGAAGGTCTCGGATTTATATGTCAGACTTTTCATCTAAGCAATAGGGCACGTATCTATGGCAGAATGTGTTTGATCAAATGTGGTTAAAAGTGCCCTTAGTGTAATAGTGATATACCTCTTTATCTCAACATCAACTTTTAAAAAAAAATCACCATATTTTGTATCTTGTATAGCTACTTCTTTTCTCGCATCAACATTGTAAAAGATCTCAATATTAATATTAACAAAAAAATATTACTCATATATTTTCTATCTTTCATTGTTAAGAAGAAAAAACACATCATACTTGAACCCTATATCCGCGCTCTAACGTGATCTAGCTATGATATGGAGAGGAGGGAAAGGGCATGAGATCGAAGGCGGTGGAGGCCCGAGATATTGTAGTGCGCAATATTGGGGGCCAACAGAGTTACATCCATGACTTCATGCAACAGTTGACCGAACGAGGCTCTAAGGAAAAAATACGTAGACTAGATTTCTTGTTTTTCCTAATTATCGGTTATGGGTTATGGTTTACTAAATGGATATATGGTTGTGTTTTTTCAGAAATGGGTTAGATAATGTATAGTTTATTTTGTTGTACAAATTTTGTAGTTGAGTCGATTGCTCTATGGTGTGCTATGTAGTTAGTTTAGTTTTTAAACTGATATGTGGATTAATTTAATTGAAAGGTGGAACTAGAATATTATAAAGAAGAGGATTTGGATGTTGATCTCTGTATTTTTTGAGAATTTTGCAAAGGCATCTAATTTTTTCTTTTATCTTTTAATTTTTACTTTCCAACCATAAGTGTAAAGAATACTTTTTTTTATGATTTCAAAAAAAAAAAAATATAAATAATACTTTGGATGTTAAAATAAAATCTTTATTATAAAATCAAGTGAGTTGTTATACACTCAAAAAAAAAGTTGTATTATTATTATTATTTTTTATTTTTCAGTTTATATATATATATATATTTTTAAAAATATTTCATAAAATATAATTAATTAATTTTTTTTCATTATTTTCATCCAATTAAATTACATACTTTTAAAATATAAAAATCAATTTACAACAACAAAAGAGATCTCTTTTACCATTGGTGTATTCCGTGGACAATGATCATAAGATAGACAAATGGTAAAAGGGTGAAAATAAGTGTTTGTAAATAAATGTAAAAATTTGAATAATTTCTAAATTAATATTACTAGCAATTGTACCACATGTTGCAAAAAAACGTGATTAATAATCCTCCTAAACAAGCATGAAATGAGCATGTAACTCAAATAATATATTTTAAATACATTCAAGTACAATCTATCTTAACATAGATGTAAATAAAGAGAAATTTTATTAACAAAAATAGAGTTTACTCTAAGTTCATCTACATATCCTAGCCCCAATTGCATGCTTGTCAAAAATTGTATATGAAGAACAATAATCTTGGTATACAAGAAAGTGAATGTCATTTTAATATGGAGACGTTTTTGGAAGGAGATATTGTTCTTTATCTTATGGTTTATTTTCTTAACTCCAAACTTGGTTTATTCTTTTTCTATATACATAATAAAAAGGAGGAGTCTTTCGTTCGACGAATCAGGAGCTGATGTGACAGCTCCGATCGCCCTCTTCGACGACCTCTCCCTTCTCCGGCGACCCCTCCCTCCATTCCATCACATGCTGTTGGACACGCCATTCGATTCGACATGCCATGCCATGGTATTGTATGACATGCAAATTTGAAAATTTGAATTTGAATTTTGTTGTGTTTGGCGCTCATTTGAAGAATGCTGCGGAGGTACATTCGTTCAAACACCGCCTCCTGCACTCTTCCAAATTTGTTTTATCAGTTCGGCTTGCATTCAGATATTTGCTGGAGAAATGCTCGGCTCCCACCATCTTGTAGAAATCTACAGAAGAATTGAAAGAAGCATCTTTGCGGTTAAGAAGGGAAGGGGGCGAGCAGGTAGTAGACCAGCCTTTGAAGCCATCGATTTGAGGGCAGGCCACGCATATTTTGGCATATTTACGGCTCATAAGAGAATGTCTGAGTCGGAAGACACAGGCTTCGTCTTTTTAAATTTCAAGTTAACGGGCAAAGGACCAAATTATCTAGGCAAGCCCTGGGGACCTTACTCCACAGTAGCGTTTGGTAACTCTTACATGGAGGACATTTTCTACCCAGCAAGATGGCAAGACTGGGATAAGGACTTTTACAAACAAAATTAAGTCGTTGCAGCTATCTTATTCGATCGTTCATCTATCCCCACACCTCCATTACATCTCAATCTAATGTTATTGTTTTCATCTGCTTTCTCCAATGTGCAGCACTGTGAGGTATGGCGAGCTCCAAAATACTGGAGCATCGCAAAAACAACGAGCTCCGTGGTCCCAAAAACTCAATACTGTTGCACAGGTCGCAAATTATTTGACCATCGACTACAGTAATGGGAGTACGTGGATAAAACAATAGGGCATCAATAATGTTTATATTGCATCACAACGGGAACAGAAGAAGAGAGTGATATTGTATGATAGAAGGCATTCGCTTAGCTTCTGAAAAAATTGTAGTTTCTCGTGTCCATCATAAATTTATAAATAAAACCACTTTTTATAATGCACTTTGTTTGGGTTCATTGGATCTCCTGACAACGAGTCTGAATATGATGTGTCTATCTGTTTTTTTAATTCCGTGTATGATACGAGATTATTCATCTTTATTGATGAAATCAAGTAATTGGAAAACAAAACGAAAATATTGTTAAATCACAAATTCTGACGAAACTTCAAGCAGTCCCAGGTTTAGCTTCTTCCATTTATATCTCTTGTTACGTGAGTCTAAGTTTATTTTCTGATTTGAAATAGAATATCAAAATTCAACTTGTATGTGCAGCAAGCTTATATTTTATAGTGGTTAGTGGAGAACCACTATGTATCTTTTGAGTATCGAGAGTATTATTTCAGTTTTATATATCTTTTGAGTATTCAAAGTATTATTTCAGTTTCATTATTTTGATATGGAAATCATATTGTTCAGTTTATATATATTTCGAGTATCCAGTTTCATTATCTTGATATGGAAATCATATTTTTCAGTTTATATATTTTTCGAGTATTCAGAGGGTTATATATCTTTTGAGTATCCAGATTCTAGAGTATTATTTCACAGTTTCATTATCTTGGATATGTAAATTATTCTTATCTTTTTCAATTTCATTCACAAGGTTATAATTTTTATAATTTTTGAGATTGCAAACCTCTGAGTTTCATTATCTTGTAAATGATTTTTTTCATTTTCATTCTCAAGGTCATAATTTTTGGCAAACTTCTATCATTTATACTGATTAAGATAAAGAAAAAGAAAAAGAACATATTGATTAAGAGAAAAAGAAAGGAAAAGAAAAGAAATCTTCCAGTAAAGCAGGTCATAATTTTTGGCAAACTTCTCTCTTTCTTACTGACTAAGAGAGAAAAAGAACATATTGATTAAGAGAGAGAGAGAAGAAAAAAAAAAAAAAAAAAATCTACCAGTAAAGCAGGTCATAATTTTTGGCAAACTTTTGTCATTCATACTAATTAAGAGAAAAAAGAAATTAAAAATAAAAATAAAAATAATTTAGTAAAGCTTTTTGAACCACACTAATTAAGAGGAAGAAAAAATAAAATAAAATCTTCCAATAAAGTTTTTTGAACCACTAAATTTGATTCATCATCAAATTTATTTTTTTTTAATTTTTGATTTTTAACCTAAATTTTTATTTTCCAAATGAAATATGTTTTATGTTTATTTTTTGAAAATTTTCAAATTATATTTTTATAATAAAAAATCTAATTTTCTAATTAGATTCATCATCAAATTAAAAAAAAATTATTTTTTATTTTAACCTAAATTTTTATTTTCCAAATGAAATGAAATACGTTTTATGTTTTATTATTGAAAATTTTCAAATTATATTTTTATAATAAAAAAATCTATTTTTCTAATTATTATGAAAAAACATGTTTTATGTTTTATTATTGAAATTTTTCAAATTATATTTTATAATAAAAAATCTATTTTTCTAATCATTGTGAAAAAGAAAAAAATATTTATTTTAATGCAAAATAATTATTTTAATTGAGGAGTTATGTAATATTTGAAAAATTAATAATCTCTCTAATAAAAATTTATGTAATATTCGAAAATGAGTTATGTAATATTTGAAATTTTAAGAGTTATGTATTATGAAAAAAACATTTATTTTAATACAAAATAATCATTCTAATAAAAAAATTATGTAATATTTGAAAATGAGTTATGTAATATTTGAAAATTTAATAGTTATGTATTATGAAAAAGACAGTTATTTTAATACAAAATAATCACTCTAATAAAAAAATCTATTCTTCTATTATTTTAATACAAAATAATCATTATAATAAAAAAAAATCTATTTTTCTGAAAAAAATATTTATTTTAATCAAAATAATCATTTTAGTAATATTTGAAAATTTAATAATTATATTATGAAAAAAGCATTTATTTTAATACAAAATAATCATTTTAATTAAAATGATATAATATTTGAAAATTTTATAATTATGTATCATCTTTTACAATGCCCAAATGATTTTGATGACATACCTTGAAGTGGCTGCTACTCAAATCATCATTTGAGAGTATATGTTTTGATGACATGCCCTGAAATAGCAGAGCTCACATACTCTAAAAAAAAAATTAGTTACTGGTTCCCAACCTCTTCTCAAACAAAAAACATCGAGCCAAAGCTGAGTACAATGCTTAAGTGATTTTGATGAGATGCCCTGAAGTGACTGCTACTCAAATTATTTCACAGCTCATCTAAAAAGGATTTTGATACCATGCACTGAAGTGGCTGGTACTCAAATCATTTAAGTGCTTACATATTCCAAAAAAAAAAAAATGAATATCATAGGAATCATCATACCCTCATCTACTCTTAAAAAAAAGTGCCCACATACTCCAAAAAGGATCATCACAATGCTCACATACTCTAAATTTAGAGGAAGTCTTTTACTTGGTAATATTACTATTTCAAATTTTTGAATCATAACTCTCACATACTCCTAAAAAAAAAGTGGTCACATACTCCAAAAGGGATCATCACAATGCTCACATACTCTAAATTTAGAGTAAGTTTTTTACTTGGTAATATTACTATCTTAAATTTTTGAATCATCATAATGCTCACCTACTCTTAAAAAAAAAGTGCTCACATACTCAAAAAAGGATCATCAGAATGCTCACATACTCTAAATTTAGAGTAAGTCTTTTACTTGGTAATATTACTATTTTAAATTTTTGAATCATCATAATACTCACCTACTCTATAGCTTCCACAGAAAAGCACAGGTATTATGTGATTTTTGATGATGATTTTTCTAGAAAGTGTTGGATCTTCTTTCTGTAGAAGAAAGATTAGACGTTCTCCAAGTTTTGTGAGTTCAAAGCACTGGTAGATAAAGGTACATGGAAGAAGGTGAAGGCTCTAAGGATCGACAATGGTGGTGAGTATATCTCTAATGAATTCAAGAACTTCTGCACAAAAGAAGGAATTTGGAGAGAATTGATTGCACCTCATAACCCACAACGGAATGGGGTTGCAGAACAAAACAATTGTGGGACCATCACGAGCTATGTTACATGATTAGGCCTACTGTTGCATGTGTGGGCGAAGGCATGCAACACAACGGTATTTGTCCAGAAACGTAGTCCTCCTTGGATAGCACGCAGTACACTCAGGATGATTTCAGTGGCTCAATTATTGCTCTTTGGGTGCAGCTTAACAACACAGCGTAAAGATGCTGAGTTAAGCTGAACCAACTCTTCAGAGAGTTGGAATATTTGTGGGAGTGATGATACTCCCATGACTGGTTCTGCCCCGTAGCCTAACCAGGATAGCATTTGTCCAGAAGATGTTAAATTTGATGAGGAAAGCGCTGGTGCCCATGAGAGGAGCTTGGTGCATGCTAACATGAGGAACTCATAGTTCAAAAGAATGAGCCTCGGGATGTTGGATCAACCACCTGGCGGGAGGATCATGAGTGCGGAAAAAACACTCAAGACCCATCCACTAGAAATGGTAGGAATCGCACCAAAGAGGTTGACAAATTATTCTAGATGCAACAGAGCATGTAGGTGCACCTACATCACATCGCAGGCATAGAAGGTCCCCAGATAGGTACACTAGATACATGGCTCTTATGAGCGAGTGTATTATGACAAAGCCATCCTCTTTTGAGGAATCAATGCAACATCCAACATGGGTTGATGCCATGGTTGAGGAATATGACTCCATTATTAGAAACAATGCATGGGAAGTGGTCCCAAGACCAGTGGTGAAGTCAACGATTGAATTCGGGTGGATCTACAAGGTGAAGCAAGTAGCAGATCGGAGTGTGGAGAAATACAAGTCTAGATTTGTGGCCAGAGGATTCTCACAAGTATTGACTATGAGGAGACTTTTGCACTAGTTGCAAGGTACTCATCGATTATATCTATCCTTGCAATCTCAGCGTAGATGGGGTGGTAAATACATCATATGGATGTAAGAAAGCCTTTCTCAATCGAATTATTGAGGAATAAGTGTACATTGAGCAACCAGAAGGTTTTGAGACCTTTGACAGGGAGTCACATGTGTGCAGACTCAAGAGAGCATTGTATGGGCTGAAGCAATCAGTTCGAGCTTGGTACACCAAGATCAACAACTATTTCACTGGGTTGGGATTCACAAAGAGTGAAGCCGATGCCAACCTATATCATATTTTGTTTGATGTTAAGCTTTTGATTATTGTACTTTATGTTGATGATATTATAATGACAGGTGATGAGCAGCTCATATCTTCTTGCAAAGAGGATCTTGCAAGAAAGTTTGAGATGAAGGACATGAGGCTCTTGCATTATTTCCTTGTCTTGAAAATATGGCAAAGAAATGGGGAGTTGTTTGTATCTCAGGGAAAGTATGCCAAGGAGATTCTAAGGAAGTTCCACATGGAGGGAAGAAAACCCACGGAGACTCCTCTTGTAGGAAACTGAAGGAAGGAGGATGCTACTTCAGGTGAGGTAGTGGATGCTATTGTTTACAAGCAGCTTGTGGGTTCACTTATGTATTTAGTGAACACATGACCAGACATATGCTATGCCGTTAACCAGCTTATTCAAGCTATGGTTAAGCCTACCAAGCTCTTTTGGAAGGCGGGGAAGCATGTTTTGAGATATCTCAAGGTAAATACAAAGTATGAATTATGATACAGAAGGACAGAGGGAGTGAAGCTTCAAGGCTTCACAAATGTAGATTGGGTAGTTAGTCCATCAGACATGAAAAGCACATCAGGGGGCATCTTCAGCATAGGATCAGCAATAGTTTCTTGGTACAGAAGGAAGCAGAGATCAATTGCACCTAGGATTTTCCAGATATCTTTTGCTTGCACCTGCTTATAAACTTCCAACTAAAAAGTACAGTCAACTCTACAGTTTTATGTCACACGAATGCTTGAAGTTTCGCTAGAATTTGTGATTTAACAATATTTTCGTTTTGTTTTCCAATTACTTGATTTCATCAATTAAGATGAATAATCTCGTATCATACACGGAATTAAAAAAACAGATAGCCACATCAAATTCAGACTCGTTGTCAGGAGATCCAATGAACCCAAACAGACTGCATTATAAAAAATGGTTTTATTTATAAATTTATGATGGACACGAGAAACTACAATTTTTTCAGAAGCTAAGTGAATGCCTTCTATCATACAAAATCACTCTCTTCTTCTGTTCCCGTTGTGATGCAATATAAACAATATTGATGCCCTATTGTTTTATCCACGTATTCCCATTACTGTAGTCGATGGTCAAATAATTTGCGACCTGTGCAACAGTATTGAGTTTTTGGGACCACGGAGCTCATTGTTTTTGCGATGCTCTAGTATTTTGGAGCTCGCCATACCTCACAGTGCTGCACATTAGAGAAAGCAAATGAAAACAATAACATTAGATTGAGATGCAATGGAGGTGTGGGGATAGATGAACGATCGAATAAGATAGCTGCAACGACTTACTTTTGTTTGTAAAAGTCCTTATCCCAGTCTTGCCATCTTGCTGGGTAGAAAATGTCCTCCATGTAAGAGTTGCCAAACGCTACTGTGGAGTAAGGTCCCCAGGGCTTGCCTAGATAATTTGGTCCTTTGCCCGTTAACTTGCAATTTAAAAAGACGAAGCTTGTGTCTTCCGACTCAGACATTCTCTTATGAGCCGTAAATATGCCAAAATATGCGTGGCCTGCCCTCAAATCGATGGCTTCAAAGGCTGGTCTACTACCTGCTCGCCCTCTTCCCTTCCTAACTGCAAAGATGCTTGTTTCAATTCCTCTGTAGATTTTTACAAGATGGTAGGAGCCGAGCATTTCTCCAGCAAATATCTGAATGCAAGCCGAACTGATAAAACAAATTTGGAAGAGTGCAGGTGTTTGAACGAATGTACCTCTGCGGCGTTCTTCAAATGAGCGCCAAATGCAACAAAATTCAAATTCAAAATTTCAAATTTGCACGTCATACAATACCATGGCATGGCATGGCATGGCATGTCGAATAGAATGGCGTGTCCAACAGCATGTGATAGAATGGAGGGAGGCGTCGCCGGAGAAGGGAGTGGTCGCCGGAGAGGGCGATCGGGAGCTGTCACATCAACTCCCGATTCGTCGAACGAAAGACTCCTCCATAATAAAAATGTAACGTACATACAAAAAAAAATAAAAAATACTTTTCACCATACGGATAATTACACTAACCAAACGTATTACATTAAGTTAAATTTACAACACCTATGGTTAGTCTAACACATAATTACAATGAGTGAACTACGGTCTTTATTAAAGCTCTAAACCTTAATCGTTATATGATTGTATTTAATTACAAAAACAATTCCATTTACCATGGAATACTTTATTACATTATATGCCTTGTATTAAGGACTTCATATAGTTTTCACCGACGCTAACTTTAATGTTATAAATGATTTTTAACATTTGCCAACCAATAGAATGTTTGTTAAATATAGTGATTCTCAGGGTTATAGTAGCCGTCTTGGATATTAAAGGTAGTAAGTACTGGCAATTAAAATTTTGGACAGTTGTAAGATTTGCCATTACTCTTCGCGGTTTTCAATGATCCTTGCTCGGATATTCATTGTCGATTTTTGGGAGATCGATGGTTATTATTTCCAGCAGGAAATGACTTGGTTAACCTCGCCAACCCTAACACCATCATTTGTCACTGAGTCTTCATCGAGAGGCTTCCTCTGCTCCGAGGGTTTGATCCGTGTTAGCTTCGAACCATGTATCTTCTGCTCGGAAGGTTTGATACCACCTCAGCTTCGAACCTTGCTTTCGACAGCTAGGAATTTCAATCGGGTTGGTGAGGTCAATAGAGGTGTAACGCTCCATAATCTTGCAGCATGGTGGAGTAAAGGTTCCGTTACGAACAGTGATGAGTTTCAGGTGGAAATTTTCCCTCTGCCACCTTGGCAACTCCTTCAACTCTGGTTCACAAAATGTAGCTAGGTAATCCATCCCGACTCCATTGCAATTTGTGTTTTCCTCCATTTTTTTTTATCGAATTTGGGATTTTTATCTTTTAGCAGATTATCATTTTAAGTTCTAACTCTTTTATATTTACATGAACTCCAGTTTGATGCTCAGCATAGTCGAGGCAAACTTCTTTACAGGTTAACTCACTGTTTTCGCACTTTTGAATATTGTTTTTCTTTTTGTCTTGATTATATATACTACACCGTAAAACCTATCTCACAGAGCCCGTTCCATGTTTTCCGATGTTCGCAGGTCAGTTTTCCTCCTACTCAATGGCAGAGTCTTCTGCACCCAAGAATTTTCATGTCGCTTACCGGGCTTCTCAGCCTTACTGTTGATGCATTCAGTTCTCCTTACAGGTACTCGTAAGGATCTCGCTTCATAACAGAGGTCTTTTGACCGTTTCAGTTTAAGGGTTTATTGACATACCTTGTTTATCTATTTTGGGTTATATTATGTATTGAACATTTCGACTTGTTTGTAAAGATGGTAACAGTTTTCTAGCAAAATTCATAAGCCTTGGTTAAGCTTTGCTCGTACACTTTGTACTGTGAGCTTTCCGTATTAATATTTTTTTATATGAACCTCTAAGGCTACATTTCTTCTGTACTTGACTCTTGTACTCGTCTTTCTCCAAGACGGAAATGGCTACTATTATAATATTTGTTTTGGGTCTTCCTCATATCGTTATTGCGTAATTACAATTTTAGACAGAGTAGTTTTATTTACACTACTCATTGCAAATGTGAAGTTTGTAAAATTTGAATGGTTTGATTCATTTATTAATTTTCATTTGCGTTTAGCATATATCCCTATTCATTCGATTACGTGTTTATATGCTCAGTCTTCAAGATTTGTACTCAGGTTTGGATAAACTTTACATGTCTTTAATATAACTTTAATCTCCAGTATTACTTTTTTTTTTTTTAAGATACTAGATTTGTCTACTAGTTATAAATTCTTACTATTTCTTGGTGATCGGACCACCTAAAATCCAGTTCGTGTATAGAAAATAGGGGTAGTGATGCGTATTGGGTTGGGGTTTCACCCCCATACACATGATCACATACTTCAAATTCTCGATAATTCCTCTTCTTATCTGCATAGATCTTCTGCCGATCTTGTGCAACCTTCAAATTTTAACTTATCTTCTTTACTTCTGATTCCATTTTAGCTAGCATTTCTGGTCTCAACATTAGTTTTGTTTTGGGGCTGCTCCAATGTAGGTGTGCGACACTGCCTCCCATACAGGGCTTCGAAAGGACTCATCTTAAGGGACTCCTCATAACCATTGTTGTAAGAAAATTCAAACAGATGCAAGTAGTATTCCCATTTGGTTGGTTGTTGCATCACGTACATGCGCAACATGTCCTCCAACACTTGGTTTACTTGCACTATTTGATCATTTGTTTGGGGATGATAAGCTGTAATAAAGTTTATTTGAGTCCCCAGAACTGTAAATAGAGTCTTCCAGAATGCAGAAGTAAACTTAACATCCCTGTCTGAGATAACAGTCTTCGGAATGCCATGTAGCCTGAATATTTGTCTCATAAAAATATATGCTATCTGTACAGTCTTGTATGTTGACTGTACAGGTATGAAATGTGTAGATTTACTCAATCTTTCAATTACCACCATGATGGAGTCATTGTGAATTTTTGACCTCGGCAAACCTGTAATGAAGTCTCGGGATATGACCTCCCACTTCCATTCAGGTACTAGTATGGACTGCAACAATCCTGCGAGATGTCGATGCTCCACCTTGACCTGCTGACACTCCAAACATTTATTTAAATATTCAACAATGTTTTTACGCATACCAGGTGAGAAATATACTCTTCTAATAGTAGTTAACATTTTCTGGTATCCTGGGTGTCCTGCATAATTACTCCAGTGGTACTCATCCATGATTAACTCCTTAAGTTCCACATGATTTGGTACATACAACTTTCCTCTAAAGGTTACCATTTCTTCTTGGTTAACTCCATATTCAGAAGTATTTCCTCTCTTTCTTGCCTCTTCCATTTTCTACCATAGGAATTTATATTTTGGATCCTTTTATGCTTCTTCTTTTACTTGATCCAAGAATTTACATTCAAGTTGATTGCAGTAAAGCTCATACAGACAATGCAACTTTCTACTTAAAGCATCAGCCACCCGGTTTTCCTTACCTTTCATGTGCTAGATGTCCATACCAAACTCACTTAGAAAGGCATTCCATCTTGTCTATCTGGAGTTTAAATCAACTTGTTTCAAATAACTAGTCAAGCTGCTATGATTCGTCTTAAGCACAAATTTCTTGCCCAGAAAGTAGTGTCTCCATACCCAGAGTGCATGTGCTACTGCTGTTAACTCTAGATCATAGGTTGAATATCTTTGTTCATGTTCCTTCATGATTTTTTATACGACCTCCCTCACACGGCACGACTCAACCCGACTCGCCCGAACGAAGGCACAAGGGAGCAAACGGAAAATGGGCCACTCGGACGTGCACAAGCCACTCGGGCGGTCACAACTTAGCAAATCTGATACAGGCGCCCTCGGAACAAGCGACCCAACTCGAATGGACGCCCTCACCCGGCGCGCCCGCCCGAATGGACCGAACAGACGCACATGGGAGCAAATGGAAAACGGGCCGCCCGGACGTGCACAAGGCACCTGGGCAGTCACAACTTAGAAAATATGATACGGGCGCCCTTGGACCAAATGACCCGACCCGAACGGACGCCCTCACCCGGCGTGACATGGTGCGCCCGACCGAACGGACGCCGTCACCCGGCGCGACACGACGTGCCCGACCGAACGGATGCACATTGGAGCAAATGGCAAACGGGCCGTCCGGATGTGAACAAGGCACCCGGGCGGTCACAACTTAGCAAATCTGATACGGGAGCCCTTGGACCAAACGGCTTGACCTGAATGCACTTGGCCAGGCACCCTCACTTGGCGCGACACGGTGCTCCCGACCGAACGGACGCACATGGGAGAAAACAGAAAACAGGCTGCTCAGGTGCCTTTGCACCCGGGGAATCACAACTTAGAAAATATGATACAAGCGCCCTCGGACCAAACGACTCGACTCGAACGGACGCCCTCACCCAGCGCGACATGGCACACCCACCTGAACGGACCGAACGGATGCACATGGGAGCAAACAACAAATGGGCCGCTCGGACATGCACAAGGCACCCGGGTGGTCACAACTTAGCAAATCTGATACGGGCACCCTCGGCCCAAACGACTCGACCTGAACGTGTTTGTCTGGGTGCCCTCACTCGGTGCAACATGGCGTGCCCAACCCAACCCGAACGCGTTTGGCCCGACGCCCTCACCCCGCGCGACACGGCGCGCCCGACCCGACCCGAACGCGTTTGGCCGGGCGCTCTCACTCAGCGTGACATGGTGCGCCCGACCCGACCCGAACGCGTTTGGCCTGGCGCCCTCACTCGACGCGACACGACGCGCCCAACCCGACCCGAAGGCGTTTGGCCAGGCGAGTCGGGTGACCCACGACTGGGTGCCTTTGCACGAATTACACGACAGTGCAGAAGCCATTCCGGGAGCGTCGGGAGTCGGAATTGAGTGCCGTAAATTGAAGAATGTGCGTATTGACAGGACGCATCTAACCATACAGTTGGGAAGTGGATTGGACACACAGGGAGCTCGAGGGACCGTCTAAACTGATTTGTAGTGCCGATTTGAGTGACTCGGGTGACCCGACAGCACTTGGGCATTTTTGTGAAGGATATTCCCAAGATGAATTCTGATGATTGTAAATGATTGTTGTAGGCTAGTTTGATGGTTGAAAAGCCTTAGAGCTTGGTCAAAAGGCTAACTTGCCTTGCCAAGGAGCAGAAGTGGCTTCTGCTGGATTGGAACTTATTATTTCATATTTATGAAACGTATTATCGGTCGGACTCATTATTAACAGGGAATTTCCCCTCCCTTGTATGTATGAGCATACTTTTGGATTGATAATGATGTTTATGTTTATTTCCGCATATCGAGAGAACCTTTGGTTAATAACTAACAAGTGTTGCTAAAGGCGTAGTCTATATACTTGAGTATTTGGAAAAAGAAAAATGTACGGTAGTGCCGCACCCGTCTATAGCGTGGTTGAAAGACACCGAAGGTATAGGGGCGTGACAACTAGGCACACGGGCGGTCACAACTTAGCATTTTCGATACGGCCTCCCTCACACGACCCGACCCGAACGCGTTTCCTTGGGCGCCCTCACACGGCACGACTTGACCCGCCCTAACGAGGGCACAAAGGAGCAAACGGCAATCGGGTCGCACGAACGTGCACAAGGCACAGGGGCGGTCACAACTTAGCATTTTTTATACGGCCTCCTTCACACGACCCGACCCGAACACGTTTCCTTGGGCGTCCTCACACGACACAACCCGACTCGCCTGAACGAAGGCACAAGGGAGCAAATGGAAAAGGGATCGCATGAACGTGCACAAGGCACATAAGCAGTCACAACTTAGCATTTTTTATACGGCCTCCCTCACACGGCACGACCCGACCCGACCCGCCCGAATGAAGGCACAAGGGAGAAAATCGGAAACTGGCCGCACGAGCATGCATAGGGCACACGAAGCTGAAGGAACATGAACAAATATATTAAACCTATGATCTAGAGTTAACAATAGTAGCACATGCACTTTGGGTATGGAGAAACTACTTTCTGGGCAAGAAATTTGTGCTAAAGACGAATCATAGCAGCTTGACTAGTTATTTGAAACAAGTTGATTTAAACTTCAGATAGACAAGATGGAATGCCTTTCTAAGTGAGTTTGATATGGACATCCAACAAGTGAAAGGTAAGGAAAACCGGTTGGCTGATGCTTTAACTAGAAAGCTGCATTATCTGTATGAGCTTTACTACAATCAACTTGAATGTAAATTCTTGGATCAAGTAAAAGAAGAAGCATAGAAGGATCCAGAATATAAATTCATATGGTAGAAAATGGAAGAGGCAATAAAGAGAGGAAATACTTCTGAATATGGAGTTAACCAAGAACAAATGGTAACCTTTAGAGGAAAGTTGTATGTACCAAATCATGTGGAAATTAAGGAGTTAATCATGGATGAGTACCACTGGAGTAATTATGCAGGACACCCAGGATACCAGAAAATTTTAACTACTATTAGAAGAGTATATTTCTCACCTGGTATGTGTAAAAACATTGTTGAATATTTAAATAAATGTTTGGAGTGTCAACAGGTCAAGGTGGAGCATCGACATCCCACAGGATTGTTGTAGCCCATACTAGTACCTGAATGGAAGTGGGAGGTCATATCCCCAGACTTCATTACAGGTTTGCCGAGGTCAAAAATGCACAATGACTCCATCATGGTGGTAATTTACAGATTGAGTAAATCTACACATTTCATACCTATACAGTCAACATACAAGACTATACAGATAGCATATATTTTTATGAGACAAATATTCAGGCTACATGGCATTCCAAAGACTGTTATCTCAGACAGGGATGTTAAGTTTACTTCTGCATTCTAGAAGACTCTATTTACAGTTCTCGGGACTCAAATAAACTTTATTATAGCTTATCATCCCCAAACATATGGTCAAACAGAGCGAGTAAACCAAGTGTTGAAGGACATGTTTCGCATGTACGTGATGCAACAACCAACCAAATGGGAAGACTACTTGCATCTGTTTGAATTTTCTTACAAAAATGGTTATGAGGAGTCCCTTAATATGAGTCCTTTCGAAGCCCTGTATGGGAGGCAGTGTCGCACACCCATACATTGGAGCAGGCCCGAAACAAAAATAATGTTGGGACCAGAAATGCTGGCTGAAATGGAATCAGAAGTAAAGAAGATAAGTTAAAATTTGAAGGTTGCACAATATCGACAGAAGATCTATGCAGATAAGAAGAATACTTATTGAGAATTTGAAGTAGGTGATCATGTGTATGTGAGGATCAAACCCAAGAAGAGCACCTTGCGGTGGGCCTCTTATGCCAAGTTGGATCCTAGGTGCTGATAGAACTGGACGACGAGTTTCTGGTCGAGCCGCAACACATACTTGACCGGAGAGAAACTATGCCTCGGAAGTGAGTCATCACCCAGGTTAAAGTGCAGTGGAAGCACTTCGGCCCGGATGAGGCTACCTGGGAGGACGAAGGGTTTGTGCGCGAGGCTTACCCATAGCTATTTTCTGAGCTGGAGCAAAACATCGAGGACGGTGTTACTTCCAAGGGGGGAAGTTGTGACAGCTGCATTTAATGTTAACTAGTTAAATGACATTTTATTATTTTTTTAAGGAAAATACTGAGACAAATAATGTTTTGCTGGAAATTTTTTATTTTATTTTTTAATGGTGAATAATAAAATTAGTTATGGAAATTAATTCCATAAAAAGTAAAAGGTTGAAGGTAAATTTTTTCCAAGAACTGAAAGGTGGTTGGATAGTTTAAACAGTTACCTGCTCCTCTGGGGATAAGAGACTGATCCCAGTGAAGAATAGGGGTTCTGTTTGTGGGCTAAGGAAGGGTGAAGATTTTCCCGAGCTGGTAGAAACCAGTGGAAATCATTCAGTAAATTCCTGAAGTTTTCTGGCACTGACTGGACTTGAAGTCCTGAGGTCACAACATAAAATCTACTATAAGCCTGTACCTCTTCAGGAGTGGAGCATGAGGGCAAGAGGAGGACGTAATTGCCTCTCTTGAAGGTTGGGTGGACACCAACAACCAAATACATTTTGATATAAGTGACTGTCTATTTTAATATTATTTAGACAGAAAGATTATTTTCAAGTTATTATTCATAGATATCTGTTACTTAATTTCAGGAGAAATGCTATTATTTTCTTGGAACCTATCTTATGTTAGAAAAGGGATAAGTTATGATAATTAAATAATTCAGCAAATACTTGCAGGGTTCTGTGTATTAATTTTGTATGATTTATAAATTAAACTTGTAAACTTTACAAATTACCTGAAGGATATATGGAAAATACAACAGATGTTTGTCAGGAGTAAACCCGATTAAACATAAGTTGGTTAAACGTGCACAATAATTTATTATCATAAGCTGGTTAACTGTACACAGTAATCTATTATAGGAATTTTTTTTATTCGTCACGATGCATCTAGAAGAAACTGTGACAAAACAGTTTAAATGAAGATTATGTAAAAACTGTAACTATAAATTATTGTGCAAATAGATATGAACTTGAACTTTCTATCTAAGATAATGCGGGATGAGCCGTTGGTACTGGGTATGGGGGTGAAACCCCAACCCAATACGCATCGCTACCCCTATTTTCTATACACGGATTGGATTTTAGGTGGTCCGGTCACCAAGAAATAGTAAGAATTTATAACTAGTAGACAAATCTAGTATCTTTAAAAAAAAAAAAAAGTTATATTGGAGATTAAAGTTATATTAAAGACATGTAAAGTTTATCCAAACCTGAGTATAAATCTTGAAGATCGAGCATATAAACACATAATCGAATCAATAGGGATATATGCTAAACGCAAATGAAAATTAATAAATGAATCGAACCATTCAAATTTTACAGACTTCACATTTGCAATGAGTAGTGTAAATAAAAATACTCTGTCTAAAATTGTAATTACGCAATAACGATATGAGGAAGACCCAAAAAAAATATTATAATAGTAGAATATAACCCAAAATAGATAAACAAGGTATGTCAATAAACCCTTAAACTGAACTGGTCGAAAGACCTCTGTTATGAAGCGAGATCCTTACGAGTACCTGTAAGGAGAACTGAATGCATCAGCAATAAGGCTGAGAAGCTCGGTAAGGGACATGAAAATTCTTGGGTGCAGAAGACTCTACCATTGAGTAGGAGGAAAACTAACATGCGAACATCAGTAAACATGGAACGGGCTCTGTGAGATAGGTTTTACGGTGTAGTATATATAATCAAGACACAAAGAAAAAAATATTCAAAAGTACGAAAACAGTGAGGAGTTAGCTTGTAAAGAAGTTTGCCTCGACTATGCTGAGCATCAAACTGGAGTTCATGTAAATATAAAAGAGTTAGAACTTAAAATGATAATCTGCTAAAAGATAAAAATCCCAAATTCGATAAAAACAAATGGAGGAAAACACAAATTGGAATGGAGTCGGGATGGATTACCTAGCTGCATTTTGTGAACCAGAGTTAAAGGAGTTGCCAAGGTGGCAGAGGGAAAATTTCCACCTGAAACTCATCACTGTTCGTAACGAAACCTTTACTCCACCATGCTGCAAGATTATGGAGCGTTACACCTCTATTGACCTCACCAACCTGATTGAAATTCATAGCTGTCGAAAGTAGGGTTCGAAGCTGAGGTGGTATCAAACCTTCCGAGCAGAAGATACATGGTTCGAAACTAACACAGATCAAACCCTCGGAGCAGAGGAAGCCTCTCGATGAAGACTCAGTGACAAATGATGGTGTTAGATAGGGTTGGTGAGGTTAACCAAGTCATTTCTTGCTGGAAATAATAACCATCAATCTCCCAAAAATCAACAATGAATATCCGAGCAAGGATCATTGAAAACCGTGAAGAGTAATGGCAAATCTTACAACTGTCCAAAAGTTTAATTGCCAGTACTTACTACCTTTAATATCCAAGATGTGCCAGTTATAACCTTGGTAGAATCATTGATACAGATGATACACTTGGTGGGTTGGCAAATGTTAAAAATCATTTATAACATTAAAGTTAGCGCCGGTGAAAACTATATGAAGTCCTTAATACAAGGCATATAATGTGATAAAGTATTCCATGGTAAATGGAATTGTTTTTGTAATTAAATACAATCATATAACGATTAAGGTTTAGAGCTTTCATAAAGACCGTAGTTCACTCATTTTAATTATGTGTTAGACTAACCATAGGTGTTGTAAATTTAACTTAATGTAATACATTTGGTTAGTGTAATTATCCGTATGGTGAAAAGTTTTTTTTTTTGGTATGTACGTTACATTTTTATTATGTATATAGAAAAAGAATAAACCAAGTTTGGAGTTAAGAAAATAAACCATAAGATAAAGAAAAATATCTCCTTCCATATTAAAATGACATTCACTTTCTTGTATACCAAGATTATTGTTCTTCATATACAATTTCTGACAAGCATGCAATTGGGGCTAGGATATGTAGATGAACTTAGAGTAAACTCTATTTTTGTTAATAAAATTTCTCTTTATTTACATCTATGCTAAGTTAGATTGTACTTGAATGTATTTAAAATATCTTATTTGAGTTACATGCTCATTTCATGCTTGTTTAGGAGGATTATTAATCACGTTTTTTTGGCAACATGTGGTACAATTGCTAGTAATATTAATTTAGAAATTATTCAAATTTTTACATTCATTTACAAACACTTATTTTCACCCTTTTACCATTTGTCTATCTTATGATCATTGTCCACGAAATACACCAATGGTAAAAGAGATCTCTTTTGTTGTTGTAAATTAATTTTTATATTTTAAAAGTATGTAATTTAATTGATTGAAAATAATGAAAAAATAAATTAATTATATTTTATGAAATATTTTTTAAAATATATATATATATTAAAAAAAAAAAAAAAAACTTTTTTTTTGAATGTATAACAAGTCACTTGATTTTATAATAAAGATTTTATTTTAACATCCAAAGTATTATTTATAATTTTTTTTTGGGAAATCACAAAGAAAAGTATTCTTTACACTTATTGTTGGAAAGTAAAAATTAAAAGATAAAAGAAAAAATTAGATGCCTTTGCAAAATTCTCAAAAAATTATAGATATCAACATCCAAATCCTCTTCTTTGTAATATTCTAGTTCCACCTTTCAATTAAATTAATCCACATATCAGTTTAAAAACTAACTACATAGCACACCATAGAGCAATGGACTCAACTACAAAATTTGTACAACAAAATAAACTATACATTATCTAACCCATTTCTGAAAAAACACAACCATATATCCATTTAGTAGACCATAACCCATAACCTATAATTAGGAAAAACAAGAAATCTAGTCTACGTATTTTTTCCTTAGAGCCTCGTTTGGTCAACTCTTGCATGAAGTCATGGATGTAACTCTGCTGGCCCCCAATATTGCGCACTACGATATCTCGGGCCTCCACCGCCTTCGATCTCATGCCCTTTCCCTCCTCTCCATATCATAGCTAGATCACGTTAGAGCGCGGATATAGGGTTCAAGTATGATGTGTTTTTTCTTATTAACAACGAAAGATAGAAAATATATGAGTAGTATTTTTTTTGCTAATATTAATATTGAGATCTTTTACAATGTATGTTAATGCGAGAAAAGAAGTAGCTATACAAGATACAAAATATGGTGATTTTTTTTAAAAGTTGATGTTGAGATAAAGAGGTATATCACTATTACACTAAGGGCACTTTTAACCACATTTGATCAAACACATTCTGCCATAGATACGTGCCCTATTGCTTAGATGAAAAGTCTGACATATAAATCTGAGACCTTCCGGAAGCTACAATTAAAAATATGATCAAATATATGATGGAGCTGCAGAAATGTAATAATAATTAACATTCACATACAGAAAGCTCGAATTTGTTGGTCACCAGTAGGCCCTAGAATATCTGGGAAGCATTCTTTAAGCTTGGTGCATTTTTAAAAGCAATTATAAGCTTTTGCCTATATGAACAGAAAGCGTGTTTGGGCAGAAGACATAACCGGCCCAGGGTACATCCCATTTTGTCCGTTTTTACAAATACATTATAACCCGATTC
The DNA here is from genome assembly GCA_034641835.2 of Pinus albicaulis. Taxonomy (NCBI): domain Eukaryota; kingdom Viridiplantae; phylum Streptophyta; class Pinopsida; order Pinales; family Pinaceae; genus Pinus; species Pinus albicaulis. Next base: position 878,130,411 of record CM076574.1, on the reverse strand, counting down.
ACCATTTATCTTGAAAATTATCTTTCACAATAATTTTTTTGTAATAGCTCTGCTACGAGGAAATTGCTATATCTTCACCAAAGATATAAGCGATCCGATCGACGATCAAGGATTTCCTCTCCTCCGCATCGAGTATTGTCCCCAGCATAAGAGAAGATCTGCAGAGAGGGCACGTCGTTTGGCGATGATCGATCCTCTTCCCTTTCACGGTTTTGCATACGTTTTCTCTGCTAAAAGAGCCATCCTCTTCCCTTTCGATCTCCAATCCCGCCTCCAATTCTGTCGTTATTTGGCGGGATTTCAAACCTTGCTCAAGTCTTATGGGCAGCAGAATAAGGGGCAATCCGCAGCTAAGCGTCTCCATGGCAGAGCTCCACCCTCCGTGGCTCAGATACCCACCCACCGACAGGTGCGAGAGAATACGTACCTGCGGCACCCAGCCCCTAATTCAAATTCGAATCGCGCCCAATTACAAATATTCAAATCGCGCCCAATTACAAATTCAAAATTGATGATGCATGGTTGGGGCTGATGGTATGATATGGACGCATCATGCTCGGCCAGGAGGAGCGGCGCGGAGGGAATGAGTGGCGGAGGCAGAGGTCCACGATTCGCGAGTTGCCGAAAAGCTGCGGGAGTCGCCGGCGAGCGCTGCTCGGAGCTGTCCCATCGGCTTCCAATTCGTCGAACGAAAGACACTTCCTTTCTGAATTACCTGTAAATCCATGTTACCGTCTGAGTACCTGCAATTCTTGGTACCGTTTCAGTCTAAGAGCCGTTCTAACTCCGCGCACCTCGGTTGTTACCTGTTCATTAAACAGACAATAAACAAATTAAACAGAGCAACAAGATTCCTCTTTTATGATTTTGTTGAATAGAGAAACGGTCCTAAAGTTGTATGAAGAATTGAAGCAAACTTACAGAATATTGCCGCCACAATTCATGAATGTTCTCGATCACTCGCCAAAGACGATGCGGAATTACTCCAGAAGACTTCTCCGATATGTCTTCCCAGGTCTTTAAGGTGATCGTGCATTTTTATGATATTTCCTGTGTCAACCTCAACAAGGCTCCTGTCTTGGAGATTTTCAAAGCCCAGTAAACCGTTCCAGCCTGATCCATCCCATACTCTTATCGCCATATCCCTGTTCTCTCCAATGAAATAACAGGCAATGTCTAAGAATATTTTCTTTTCCTCTTGCTCTAGTGCGTCGTAACTTAGTTTGAGACTCCGTTGAATCTCGTTTGGAAGTTTTATTTGGCCAAGTTTATTCAACAGCTCTTTCCAATAAGATTTGTCACTCTTTCCACACAGAAGACCCCCAAACACTTTCAAGGACAAGGGCAATCCATCACAGGCCCTACAAAATTCATCTACGAGATCTTTGAATCCTGAAGGTGAATGAGGATTGCAAAAGGCATGCAAACAGAAGAGCTGTTGAGAGTGTTGTTTATTGAGACCAGTCAATTTATAGATGGAGGATTCTACTATTCCTGAGCTTATGAGCACATCCTTGTAACGAGATGTAACCAAAATTAGGCTATCGGAACGAAGGACGTTTTTTAATGGCAAAAAAGCATTCAACTGATCTGCATGATCTACATCATCCAAAACTACTAAAGCATGTGGAGACGTTTTGAGATAGGTTTTGAGCACTTCTGTGCCTTCATCAATGTGATCTATCTGCACATCTCTATGAACTAAGTCTTTTATTACTTTGGCCTGCAAGGAATTTAAACACCTTCTACTTGCATTCTCCCTAACATTAAATAAGAAGCAGGACTCACCAAAATTGGAACTCTTCTTATTGAAGAGTTCTTTGGCTAGTGTTGTCTTGCCTATTCCACCCATGCCCACAATTCCCATGACCTTCACTTTTCCCCTCTGCCCCTCCTCCTTCACTGCCAAGATCCTTTCAAAATCTGCAACTTTTTCTTCAAGACCAGTTGGATATTTTGCCACATTTAAACCTGTTTTTCTGAGCTTTTTAAGGACGCATTGCACGAGATCATCCAACAACTTCCCCTCGTCACTGTAGATTCACAAAACATCCAACAAAACATTAGATGTGTATATCAATACCACTTAGATTAATAATATGGGGAGAGAGAGCTAAGAGTTCCAACCCATTGTAGGTCCCGAGTTCGAAACCGCTTATGTTTGAGACGCGCTTGAGAGCTTGTCTCCAATCTTCAAGCGTTCCGGGGTCGTATCTGCCTTTCTGTTCATGAATAGTTAGGGCTTGAGCATACTGTCCTGACCATCGAAGCTCAGAAGGCTTCACGTTATAAAAGACTGGGATAATAGTAGCCCCAGAGTTGCATATAAGAACAAGCTCATCAAGGCACCATCTTGACTCGGCATATCGAGGTGAGAAAATGGCGATATGAATGGGGGCAGTTTTGATGGCGCCTTCAACTTGAGGAAGTAAGTACTCTCCCTCCCGCAATTTTTCCCTGTCGAAAAAGGGTCGCAATCCATGTGAAACCAGGCGATGGTAAGCGTGGCTGGCAAATGTGTTTTTAAGGTCCGGGCCACGATGACTGATAAACACATCGAAGTAGTGGCCCGTATATTCACCGGATGTGGAGGGAGTGTCGACCGAGAGATGCGCATGCACGATGGATTTTTGCAGGTTTGCCATTGAATCACAGAAAATAAGAAGTTATTCAGATGGATAAGTTAAGTGAACGAAAGTAGCTTTGCCTTCCCAAGAATGTGGACTTATGGGACTCACCTATAAAACACTGTTGGATGTGATGTTGAATCCCTTTTAAACAACCCGAACCTTGACTTGGCTGCCCTCACTATATTTGATAATATCCCTAGGAATCCTGATATTGTCATCTCGTAGGCTTCGGGTTGCAATATTACGGTGAGGAAAAAAACGAACCCTGCATCCAAACACTTCAGAGGGAGACCGAAAACAAAATCCCTCTTCCTAGATGAACTCTTTGACCTCAGGGAGGTCCTTATTTTTTCAGCTGATGATCTAGGGGAGGATAGAGCTTGCCACCCCCCTGGGGTCTCCAAATGACTTCCACCCTCTCCTTCAACTCAAGGGGCATGGGCGAATAGTTTTTTTGCTGAAGACTTTATATGATTCTATCATGTTTTTTTTTTATGTTTCATCTATATGCCCCGATTCATATGCCGCGGTAAATGCAGTGGGACGTGCAGGGTCCCCATGATATGTATATGTTTCTCATTTCTCTCCATGCTACTTTTGTTACATTTTTTCCAATTGGCAATTGGGGGATCCTTTTAGAGTTTGTCAGCGATTCTCTGCTTGATTATGAGTCTCATGTGATGGGTATGTTTTGCCAGATCACATTATTTTCTGGTTTTAGGGGCAATGTTGCTTATTTTCGGAAGTGATTTTACACTACACTTCTTATGTTGTATTATGCACTGTTTTTATTAATCATGATATAAAACGGCGTTTTTTTCTTTCTAAAAAAAAAAAATTCTTGCATCCAAATCTATTCCCTGAAAATCATGGAAATTTCGGCCGATTTTAATAAAATACGGTGAGAATTTTTGTGAATCTAAGTTACAATTATTAAATCAGTGGTCTAAAAAAACCCACAGAATAAATCAGAAATACCTATAAGATTATGAAAATTTTTGGTAAATATTTTTGAAAATGAAGTTTTAGTCTTAAACTTTATTATTTTGAGTGTCCTAAAGGTTTTTGATGGTGGTGAATCCATTTCCACTATAAAAAATGCAATTAAAACACTAATTATCTGATTTTTTGAATTTGTTTTTACCCAAAAAGACTATCGTTTTGGCTATTCTGTTACATCGGTAGACAACTCCTTATTAAACTTTAAGATTTTGGGTGTGGTTGAAGTTTTGATGGTGCTGAATCTATTTCCACTATGAAAACTTGAATCCTATTGCAAGACTTTTTAATTTTTTTTGCATAACCACTTTTTGACCATCCAAACAATTCCTTAAAAAAACTCCGAAATCGAAATAATTCAAGCATTGTTATTGCAAATTTTCTTAAATTTGTTTTTTTTTTAAAACAGAATTCCAGCCACCTTTCCAGACAATTTAATGCGTTTCCCAGCCTGAGGCCAGCTGGTGAGCCCCCCATGGGAATTGGAGTACAACGTAAAGCAATGGTTCTCTGCCACCTCTAATGCTTTTTAGCGTTTTCTTTTCATACCGTTACTTCGGATGTTACTTCCCGCATATCTCCACCGCTAGTAGCTAAACTTTGGTTTTGCCTTTTAAATTCCCCATCTCAATCACTGATATTTAAATCCAATTATATAAAAAAGTATGGGTGGTGGGACGGCCCCAATAAGATAAGAGTGAATAAAATCTAATTATGAAAACAAAGTAGATTTCTTTCATTGTTTAATTAATATGTTTTTAGTTGAGAAATTCTCACGCATGGTTATCGGAATTTTTATTATTTATTTATTTAAATGTAGAATATTATTTTCAAAATAAGAATAATTTTGGAAAAATAAAGATTTTGTCTAATAGATAATTTAAAGATTATATTTAGTAAATCAAGTGTTTTAATATTATGATATTAAAAAAAGTGTACAGCTTGAGTGGGCTTAATGGTTGAGAGTATGTGTTTCCTCCTAAGAGGTCACACGTTCAAAACCAGAGGGGGGTAGAGTATGTATGTTTTTATAGACAATGTTGGGGATTGCTAGACATATTGTTGTCATTGATTGATAAGTGTGGTTGATTTTAGAGATTGATAGTGTGTAATCATTAATGTCAAGGGCATCATTAAGCTAGTTGTTTAGGTCATTAGTAGATATCCATCAAAGCAACAAAATAATTGAAGAATCCTTAAAAACAATATGACTATAACTAGTGGTTGCATGGTTTTGACACTTGGTTTTTGCAATCAATTTATGGGTAGAAGATCAAGTCAAATGCCCCCACAAAAATTGCATGGTTGGATAGGCCTCGAAAAAACCTTTTCCCGATGATATGTGGCATTTTAATACATTTGATCAATTATACATATAGCATACAGTTTAATCAAATGGTAAAATGGGACCTTCTACTTTTTGAGTAGCAGAAAAACTACCCAATTTTGAAAAGTGGTGATGCGGAGATCACTGGAGCATGTTTTGCTTTTTTTATGTCGATTTTGAATAGTGGTGGTGTATCATCACTAACGTTTTTTTAGAGGATTGATTTTGACACTATAGGGGAGGGACGCCAATTCTTGGGTGCCCTCCACGACATGTAGCAAAACAAACACGTTAGAATCCACTCGCTTGTACGACACATGCCACTGAGATTGCCAGCTGTCGTGTGGTTGGTGCGGGCCTTAAATTCGCCAGCTTGCCGTACGTATAGGGTTTCAAACGTGGAGTTATTCACGATGGCTCGTTTGACCTGTGCAATTCTGTTTGGGGTGGGATGTTGCTCGGAGAGCTCCGCCGATCGCTGCGCGCTGTGTCGCCAGTGCTGGTACACCTCCACCACAGCTGTTAACCACATGTCCGCCTTTGCTTTTGCTGTTAGGATGCCTTGCTACCCAGGGATGGTTTCGTTCATGCTGCTCCTGTGCTCCATTGTGGACCTATTCGGCTCCCGCGACCGTGAAAATTTGCTCCTCCATTGTCAAATTGCCCTCCTCGACTGCTTAATGCTGCGCGGAGTTGTCGACGGCTTCGTCCCCTGTGTTCGTTTGAAGAAGTTCCATGACTGTGCAGGTAATTTATCAATTTGCAGGTAAATTTGTTGTTTTTCTTGCATTTTCGAGAGGTTTTTCCTTTGTTTTTGTTAATTTATGCTCATTTCCATTATGTTGCAGGTATTGCCGAACTGTGGTGAGGTCTGGCGATCCAGTTGGCTCCTGCATCGACGTTTGTCTCTCCAGTTGGCGTCTTCACCTCCCGGTAGGAATTATTTTCCTACCAGCGCACTGTTGTGTTTTTTAACACTTGAAAACATGTGTTTGTTAACACTTTTAATCTTCTTCAGTGGAATTTAGCTCTTTTAGCTCGTCTTCGCACTGTTTGTTCTTATTTGAATGGCATTGGTTTTTATTGTTTGATTTGGCACTGGTTTTAGGGCTATCCCCATGTTCTTGTTTTGTTTTAGGGTTGTATGTTCAGCGTGGCTTAACATTTCTCATCCCCCAACTTCTTCTGTAGTCGTTCCGTTGGCGCAGTCTTTAGTATGTAGCTGTTCCTTTCCCGTGGAAAGCTTGAGTTGGCGCAGTCTTTAGTATGTAGTCGTTCCTTGCCGGTGGAAACCCTGAGCATACAACATGGTTTAGGGTTTAGGGTTTGGTTTTTGAAATTCCTCCTATCCTTCCTCCTATCCCTCCCTCCGGTCAAGCGAGTAGTTCCTCCTCATTTGCGGCTCTGTTGGTGTTCATCTCCTGTTGTTTCCCTAGACTGAAAGGCTTTTCTGCTCCATCTCTTTGCTGGTTAGTTGAAGTTGTTCCATAAGATTTATTTCCTTTTTGTTCTTAGTTGAAGGGATCATTCCAACCCATTCTTATAGAAATTTAGTTGTTATAATAACAGACTTGTAGAGAATACATATTTTTCTTTGTGAATTGTACTTGTATCTGTCATGAGTCCCCATTTGAAAGGGCACCAAATTTTGTATTCTGCTGATTACTTGAATGGGTTCCTGCAAGTGTGAAAGAGAAACATAGAGTCTACAGGTAGTTTTTAGAAGGCACTTGGACCAAATTTTGTATTCTACTGATTACTTGAATGGGTTCCTGCAAGTGTGAAAGAGAAACCTAGAGTCTACAAGTAGTTTTTAGAAGGCACTTGGACCAAATTCTGTATTCTTCTGAATAAATTTTTGACTGTGGTTTTGTTATAATCAGTTAGAAGGGTATGATAAAAGGTTATTTGATGCAATAGTGCCATTGTTAAAGTTTAATTGTCAACATAAAGAGGCTTCAAATAGTATGCAAATACCTTGTAAATAATGCACCTTGAAGTAAATTATACATTCCTCTATCTCAATGTGAATTTGACATTGAAACAGTGATAGGAACTTTTAGGTTGCAAAACAACTGTGGTGTGATTATGTACTCAAGCTGGTTTGTTGAATGCATTTATTAAGTTAAGATGTGTATTGAAGTAGTGATAAAGTTTTGACTATGGTTTTGTTATAATCACTTAGAAGGGTGTCGTAAAGATTTGACTGTGGTTTCGTTATAATCACTTTGAAGGGTATGATAAAGTTTTGATTGTAGTTTTTTTATAATCAGTTGGAAGGGTATGATAAAAGGTTATTTGATGCAATAGGGCCATTGTTAAAGTTTAATTGTCAACATAAAGAGGCTTCAGATAGTATGCAAATATCTTGTAAATAATACACCTTGAAGTAAATTATACATTCCTCTATCTCAATGTGAATTTGACATTGAAACAGTAATAGAAACTTTTAGGTTGTAAAACAACTTTGGTGTGATTATGTACTCAAACTGGTTTGTTGAATTTGTTTATTAAGTTAAGATGTGTATTGAAGTAGTGATAAAGTTTTGATTATGATTTTGTTATAATCACTTGGAAGGGTGTCGTAAAGTTTTGACTGTGGTTTTGTTATAATCACTTTGAAGGGTATGATAATGTTTTGATTGTGGTTTTGTTATAATCACTTGGAAGGGTGTCGTAAAGTTTTGACTGTGGTTTTGTTATAATCAATTGGAAGGGTATGATAACGTTTTGACTGGGGTTTTGTTATAATCACTTGGAAGGGTATGATAAAAGGTTATTTGATGCAATAGTGCCATTGTTAAAGTTTAATTGTCAACATGAAGAGGCTTCAAATAGTATGCAAATAGCTTGTAAATAATGCACCTTGAAGTAAATTATACATTCATCTATCTCAATGTGAATTTGACACAATAATAGGAACTTTTAGGTTGCAAAACAACTTTGGTGTGATTATGTACTCAAACTGGTTTGTTGAATTTATTTATTAAGTTAAGATGTGTATTGAAGTAGTGATAGAGTTTCAATATCTCCCATAAACTAAAAAGTAAATTTTGCAAATCTCAATTCATTTACTAAAAAAATGCACAGCTCGAACGATACATCGTGAATAACTCCGCGTTTGAAACCCTAGCAGTACGACAAGCTGGAAGATTTAAGGTCCTCACCAACCACATGACAGCTGGCAAGCTTAGTGGCATGTGTCGTACATGCGAGTGGATTCTGACGTGGTTGTTTTGCTATGTGTATATTGAAGTAGTGATAGAGTTTCAATATCTCCTATAAACTAAATAGTAGGTTTTGTAAATCTGAACATGAATGTCTTGATTGTGTAACTGAGCAAGAGGTCAGCACAGGCATCTTATTATGAGACTTTCTTGGCTCATTAAGCAGTCTTTCAATAAGTCTTAGAGACAATGTTGCCTTAGAGGGGTACCTTAAGGCTTAGATTAGTCAACCTTGAAGCTTAACAGACATTTTATCTCTTTACATGTTCCATCTGTTATTTGTTTCTTCAATCTTGTTTTGTTCATATTTTGTTATGTGTTTCAATCTGTCGTGCTGGCTTGAAGTTTTGTCCATGTCCAGTCGATCCTTTAAGAAGACATTTGTTTCAGTGTTCATATTAGAGTAAATTTTAAATAGCTTACTTTTTGGAATAAAAAATAACAGTATGGTTGTGAGTTTGAGTACATATTTTCATCCAATTGATAACAGACATGGAGTCCCATAAACATCTGAAGAGTGTATACAGTATACAAAATTTATAGTATAAAAGAATAACACATCTAACAACATTTTCATGTCATTCTGTCATAATGTAACAATTTAATAGACTATAGATGTTCCTTCCTTACAATGCCGCATACAGTATGGAATAAATCAACCTTCATGTGACAAGAAAAATATACAGTCCATCCAAAATCCACATCACAATGTGGTTACAACCGAAAACATATAACAGCCCTATTCTTTATGGCCTTGAGAATTTTCAGTGCCAAACCCTGAGTTTCCTGATTGAGCCAGGTAGGTTGGCCTCCCTAAGAAGGGTTGATTAGGTTGTGGTTGATTGCTGTCATATAGTTGAGACCAATTTTTTCCATCCAACCATGGAGGAATTGAGTACCCATACCTCACACTTGCGCTAAGTGGAGGTGTGTGATGAGCATACATTGAATTCACACCTCTTGTGGTAGGAATAAGGCAAGTGGGTAAATCCCCATTTTGATAGTGAGGCACTTGAATGTTTATGAGGTCTTGGAATAATGTTGTATTATTTGAAATATTGTCCAATGTGTTGGACATGTCCCTGGTTTCATTCTCATCAACTGTGCTTGCATTTATGTCAACCATATCAGTCATCCCTTGTTCCCTTTCAAGCATTTGTTTAGCCTTCCTTGCTCCCTTTTCCTGTCTTGACATTTGATTTTTTTGCTCCTTCTCTTGCCTTGCTTTCTCTCTTTGAAGCCTTTCATATGCTCGATGTTGTGCTGCAATAGCCCTTGTTGCCTTCTTCTCCTTGGCTTGATCCTTTTTTTTTTTTCTTTTTTTTCTGTTTTAATTCCTAAATTTCCATTTTTTCTTTTAGACTCAACTAGGAGTTTTATATAGTCTTATGAGGTGAGTAACTGTGAAATTCGCCCCAAACGAGGACTACCGGGTGTTCCTTGCTTTTTTTTCATTGACACTCTTTCTACCGATAGCTTTAGGAATCACCCAAGTAACTTCTCCCCCCCTCCCACCTGCATGTCATTGCTTGGCACTTCAGTATCCGTGGCACTTGATTTGAACTATATTGTTTTCTTCTTTTGGTGCCTTACTATGTGCTCCATATTCTTCCATTGATCTATTGTCCACAAAAAAATGAACAATTTTACTGTTTAATTCAGCCAGTTGTGAAGGCATGTTCATGCTTTGTTCATTGGTTTTTTGAGACACCATGTTCATTCAAATTAATAATGGCTTATGCCAGCCATGATGGTGGCTTTACTTGGCTTGGCAATGTCAATAGGTCATTTTCAATGCCATTAACAATATCAACAATTTCATTTTCAACTACATCTGCATTAATAATATCAGCAATTTCATTTTCAACTACATCTGCATTAACAATATAAGCAATTTCATTTTCAACTACATCTGCATTGTCAACTGCATGTTCAACAGTGTCATTAACAATATCAGCAACAAGAGTTCCATCTGCTTGAGTTGGTAGAACAACCTCCATGTTGCTATCAATTTGTTGATGAATATACTATGTTTCACATACCTTAGACTCATCATCATCAGCATATAACTGTCACTGAGAGAGGGAAATTATATCACTAGTAAAAAAATGATGAAATTAATGACTAGGTGACTAAAAATGTTAGTCACCGCCATTATTTCAAGTGAATTACTACTAAATTTGAGCAATTTTATGTGACCGAACTAAAAATGACTAACTTAAATGACTAATTTAGTCTTGGAATAAAATATACGACTAGATAATAAGTGACTAAACTAAAAGCGATTAACTTAAACGACTAATTTAGTCTTGGAATAAAATATACGACTAAATAATAAGTGACTAAACTAAAGAGACTAACTTAAATGACTAATTTAGTCTAGGGATAAAATATATGACTAGACAATAAGTGACTAAAGTAAAAGCGACTAACTTAAATGATTAATTTAGTCTAGGATTAAAATATATGACTAGATAATAAGTGACAAAATTAATAATGATTAATGTAAATGACTATTATAGTCCAAGAATAAAAATATGGCCAAATAACAAGTACAAAAAGTATATGAATTAGTCATTTCTGTCAGTAGTTTTTAATTGTGTCACTCCATATACGAAAACTTGCAATTTTGATACCAAAGTGTTACATTTCACTATACACGTCTCTGAATCCATTTTCAGTGTTAAAATTTAGAGACAAAGGGGTTTCTGAATTTATAGTGTTAAAATTATGAATACCCTTTTTTCTCTAAAGTTTAATAGTGCAGATGGATTCATCTACAATTAACATAATTGCATGTATCATCTATCAACTTTACACTAATGCCTTCTTTATAATTTTAGTAAAGGTTATAATTATATTAATTATATAGCCAAATTAATATTTATATTTATATTTAATATTTGGTCATAAAGTTTAATTTTTAAACTTCATTGATTTATGTTAAAAGTGAGAGTTGTTTTAAATCTAAGGTTAAATTTTCATATTTACATTTAATAAATAGATAAATATAATATTTATTATGTTAAACATGTGAGTTCATTTAAATCTAGTATTAAATCATCATATTTACGTTTGATACTAAATATATAAACCTAAAATATATATTTATAGACCTATTTAGTAAATAGGTATGGACATTTCCCGGATGCAGGTGATAGACTGAGCTAACCAGTGTTGCCACTCAGATGCAAGGTGGCAGGGCACCTGTCCTTCCCATGCGAACGCACATGGCTACTCGATCAGGTTTAAATGTTGGAGCATCGGGCATTTACTTGCCACCCTCGCTCACCTCCCATTGGTGTCCTCTGCCTTAATCACTGTCCTCTGCACATCTACTCTGACAGTCCTGCCTTGGTCGCCTCCCATGGCCCTTAAACCCTCCACCCCTGCTCCTTCTTCCACCATTCGACTCTCCATTCGGCTCTGCGCAAATGCTTCCGGGGCCTCAGCAAAGCCTTGGCTCCTCTACCCAATTCCTTGCTTTGATGTTTGCTTTTATTTGGACTTTAGTCCCCCAGCTGCTCCCTGAGACAATTCCGCGATTCAAAAATCGTCTCAGACCCATTCCCACTCCTCTGCCATGACTAGACACCACAGCATGAGGTGCCGCAAAGTAGGGGACGTGGGCTTCCCTCCCGACCTCCCATCTCTGCCTCTGCGGGCAGGACGGTGAATCTCTTAGTTGACTGGGCAGAGCCGAAAATCCTCGACCCCATCAATCTCTCTGCTCGCCTGTCTCTCCACCTTCTGGATTCTCCTTCTGAACCCTCTGGCTCTGGCCTCCACCCTAGAAAAAGATCCTGCAAGTCCACCATCTCTCCTGCTCCCGCCTTCTCCCCCTGCAATATGGTAGCCTTGTTAGTGCAGAGTGCTTCGAACAACGACCACGAAAGCTCTAGCTTAAATAAGGGAGGAACCAGTGCGGGTGTTGAGACTCATGCGGCTTCCTCCATTTCGCTTGATGCCCATGCGGTGCTTCTTCCTCCGTCAACAGCCCACACGTCCAAGCAGGAGGAGGATGAGTTAGATTATGCATGAAGAATTGTGGAAGAGCCATTCCAACCTCCAGAAAAGGATGACATTTATCCATCTACTTAACTGTTGGGTGCCTATTTCTCATTCCAGTCAATTTTTTGTTATTTCAGGGTTTCAAGTGTTCTGGTTCTATCTTAAACATGTTACTAGTAAGGTTGGTTTCCCACTGTGGGCACTGTATTATCAACTCTCTATGCTCCACTCTTGGGCTGGTTTCCATGTCTCGGACAACACCTTTTTTGTGATTTTGAAAGTGAAACTTCCTTCCGGAATTGGCTTGCCAACTCCAGAGGATGAGAAATGTAATCTTTTGGACTGTATGATATAATAGAAGGAGCCTAATTTAGAAAAAAAGATTTAGGTATGAAAATTTATTAATTTAAGTATGAAACTTAATTAATTTTTTAATGATGTATGAACCTTTTTTTTTGTAAGTCAATGTTATATTCATGTAGGAAAAAAGGAGTACATATAGCCAGTTACAAAATAGGTGGTCTCACCTCGACTTGGTTTGTTGACAAAAATTCATAGAATGGTTGGAAAGTTGAATCAATTCATCATCAATTTAAATAAGAAAAAAGGTTAAAATTTCATTTCATATTAAATAAAATAATAACAAAAAATAAACCTAAGATTTGGTGTGCCAGAGTGTCCTCAATTTCTTTCCGCTCACTTCTAAAACCCTTGTATTCTTCATCAGAAGCCAGGGAGGCAGGGAATTGCAGGGACAGTTACTCCAGTGTAGCCATATCAGATTTGGCGACTTAATCCTACTCAATATGATTTTTAAACCATCATTTTCAGTTGCGACAAGTTGCAAGTTACTTAAACCATGCGATGAAGGGTACCGATACCAATTTTTCAAGGATGACGATCCTTTTTCTGAATTACCTGTAAATCCATGGTACCGTCTGAGTACCTGCAATTCATGGTACCGTTTCAGTCTAGGAACCGTTCTAACTCCGCGCACCTCGGTTGTTACCTGTTCATTAAACAGACAATAGACAAATTAAACAGAGCAACAATATTCCTCTTTTATGATTTTATTGAATAGAGAAAAGGTCCTAAAGTTGTATGAAGAATTGAGGCAAACTTACAGAATATTGCCAGATATGTCTTCCCAGATCTCTAAGGTGATCGTGCATTTTTATGGTATTTCCTGTGTCAACCTCAACGAGGCTCTTGTCCTGATGATTTTCAAAGCCCAATAAACCGTTCCAGCCTGATCCATCCCATACTCTTATCGCCATATCCCTGTTCTCTCCAATGAAATAACAGGCAATGTCTAAGAATATTTGCTTTTCCTCTTGCTGTAGTGCGTCGTAACTTAGTTTGAGACTTCGTTGAATCTCGTTTGGAAGTCTTATTTGGCCAACTTTATTCAACAACTCTTTCCAATAAGTTTTGTCACTCTTTCCACACAGAAGACCCCCAAACACTTTCAAGGATAGGGGCAATCCATCACAGGCCCTACAAAATTCATCTACGAGATCTTTGAATCCTGAAGGTGAATGAGGATTGCAAAAGGCATGCAAACAGAAGAGCTGTTGAGAGTGTTGTTTATTGAGACCAGTCAATTTATAGATGGAGGATTCTACTATTCCTGAGCTTATGAGCACATCCTTGTAACGAGATGTAAACAAAATTAGGCTATCGGAACGAAGGACATCTTTTAATGGCAAAAAATCATTCAACTGATCTGCATGATCTACATCATCCAAAACTACTAAAGCATGTGGAGACGTTTTGAGATAGGTTTTGAGCACTTCTGTGCCTTCATCAATGTGATCTATTTGCACATCTCTATGAACTAAGTCTTTTATTACTTTGGCCTGCAAGGAATTTAAAGACCTTCTACTTGCATTCTCCCTAACATTAAATAAGAAGCAGGACTCACCAAAATTGGAACTCTTCTTATTGAAGAGTTCTTTGGCTAGTGTTGTCTTGCCTATTCCACCCATGCCCAAAATTCCCATGACCTTCACTTTTCCTCTCTGCCCCTCCGCCTGCACTGTCAAGATCCTTTCAAAATCTGCAACTTTTTCTTCAAGACCAGTTGGATATTTTGCCACATTTAACCCTGTTTTTCTGAGCTTTTTAAGGACGTATTGCACGAGATCATCCAACAACTTCCCCTCGTCACTGTAGATTCACAAAACATCCAACAAAACATTAGATGTGTATATCAATACCAGTTAGATTAATAATATGGGCATAGAGAGCTAAGAGTTCCAACCCATTGTAGGTCTCGAGTTCGAAACCGCTTATTTTTGAGACGTGCTTGAGAGCTTGTCTCCAATATTCAAGCGTTCCGGGGTCGTATTTTCCTTTTTGTTCATGAATAGTTAGGGCTTGAGCATACTGTCCCGACCATCGAAGCTCAGAAGGCTTCACGTTATAAAAGACTAGGATAATAGTAGCCCCAGAGTTGCATATAAGAACAAGCTCATCAAGACACCATCTTGACTCGACATATCGAGGTGAGAAAATGACGATATGAATGGGGGTATTTTTTATGGCGCCTTCAACTTGAGGAAGTAAGTACTCTCCCTCCTGCAATTCTTCCCTGTCGAAAAAGGGTTGCAATCCATGGGAAACCAGGCGATGGTAAGCGTGGCTGGCAAATGTGTTTTTAAGGTCCGGGCCACGATGACTGATAAACACATCGAAGTAGAAGCTCGTATATTCACTTGATGTGGAGGGGATGTCCACTGAGGGATGCACATGCACGATGGATTTTTGCAGGTTTTCCATTGAATTTATTCAGATGGATAAGTTAAGTGAACGAAAGTAGTTTTTCCCTCCCAAACATTTGCATCTAAATCTATTTCATAGTTCAGAACACTTACATGGAATCTTACTAAAATTCAACGCTGGAGTCTAATTGAAGAGAATTGAAGAGGTTTGTAGAAGTTGGTATTGAAGAGGTTTGTTGGTAGACCAAAATTTGTAGATGTTGGTAAACTTTCGAATTGGTAATTAGTATTGCAGGGGGAGATGTGGTGATTATTTTAATAGCCTCTCTTAAAGGTAGTTTGGAGGAATCAATACTTGCTCTCAAATACAGGTTTTAGGATCAAAATCTGCTTTGATACTATGAAGAGGTTTGTCATTACAGATAAAATATGAACAGAATTGAAAAATAAGGAGATGTAGCTCACAGGTGAGGCCTGCACCTGGAGATTACACTCAGAACTGAGAGATCACTCTCGTACACTCTACATTCATGAATGAAAGATTACATCATTAAGTACAATACTAGAAGTTAGGAAGTTGCAACCAAACCCCTAAACTCTAGGAACAAATCCTAAACTAAGGAGATACGTTACAACTTATGTAACCTTTTCTCCATTAATACAAAATAATATAATTATTTTCAACTCCCCCCCTTAATGGAGAAATGATTGTCTTGAACTCCTAGCATCCTTCTAAACAATTCAAACTTCACACGTGCAAGAGGCTTTGTAAAAATATCAGCCACATTGTCACAAGTTTTACAATATTCCACAATAATTTCTTTTGACTGTAGTTTCTCTCTGACAAAGTGGAACTGAGTGTATATATGTTTGGTGTTTTTAAGAAACACTGGATTGTATGCTAATTTAATAGTGCTATGGTTGTCGCTTTTGATGGAAGTAGAGTTCTGTTGTTCTTCTCCTGCATCATTGAGAAGCCTTCTCAACCAGATCGCTTCACACTTTGCTGCACACAATGCTTGATACTCAGCTTCACATGAAGACAGTGTTACAGTACTCTACTTCTTGCTGCTCCATGCTATGACCCTGGATCCTATGTTGAATACGTAACCTGTGATAGACCTTCGATCATCCAGGTTACCTGCCCAGTCTAAATCTGAAAAACCTGGTAGAATAACATCAGATGTGTCAGTGTATAAAATGCCATAATTAACAGTACCAAAAAGATACCTCAACACGCTTTTTGCTGCTACCCAGTGACTTTCAAGTGGTTTTGACATGAATTGGCTCAACACACTAACAGAGTATGCCAAGTCAGGTCTGGTTGTTGTAAGATATATCAAGCTGCCAACCAGCTGTCTGTACATTGTGGCATCAACCTCCTTAGTGCCATCATCACTACACAACTTGAAATTCTGTTGCAAAGGTGTCGCTGCTGATCTACACTGATCCATACCAAACTTTTCCAACAGATTTCTGGCATACTTCCCTTGGGTAAGAAAAGTTTGCCCAGTATCTCTCCATACTTCTAGTCCCAGACAGTAATGAAGACTTCCGAGATCTTTCATTTCAAAAACTTGTACCATAAGCCTTTTGATTCCTCTGATTAAATCATCTGCATCTCCTGTTATAATCATGTCATCTACATACAAAGAAATCAGAATAATCTGCCCCTCCTTATTGTACTTGGTATACAAATTTGGGTCATTTAAACTTCTATGAAAACCATACTCTAAAAAGAAAGAATCAACCTTTTCGTACCAAGACCTGGGTGCTTGCTTTAAGCCATTTAAAGCCTTTTTCAATCTGCAAACAAGATGTTCCTGCCCCTGCTTTACAAAACCTTCTGGCTGTATTAAGTAAATTTCCTCTTTTAACTCACCATTTAAAAATGCCGATTTGACATCAAGCTGGTGTAGCTCCCAATTATGTTTAGTAGCTAAAGAAATAAACATTCTGATTGTATTTAACTTTGCTACAGGTGCAAAGGTATCATCAAAATCTATACCTTCCTGCTGTGGGTACCCCTTTGCAACCAACCTAGCTTTCAGTTTTTCAATGCTTCCATCTGCATTCATTTTTGGTTTAAACAGCCATTTACATCTTATGGGTGTTTTATTCTTAGGCAGTTCAACTAAGTCCCAAGTGTCATTTCTAAGAATAGATTCTATCTCTTCATTCATTGCAGCCCTCCACTCTTTAAATTGACTAGCTTCTTTGTAATTAGTGGGCTCTACAATGTTCAAAACATTTGACATCAAAGCATAGTCTTTCAATTTTAATGGTATTTGAGTCTTCCTACTTGATCTCCTTAGTAGGGGACTTACCTCAAATTTTTTTTCTTCAACTCTAATTGGGTTTGAATTATCACCTTCTTGTTGTTATTCTTTCTGCGCCTGTTTCTGTTTCTGCTCCAGCTCTCTTTCATCCTCGCTGCCTTCATCCATCAACAATGGAATGTGCCAATCATCACCAATGTCATCTTTCCCTTCCTAAACCTGTTCATCAAATACTACATCCCTGCTTGCAAATATCTTACGAGACTCGGGATTGAACAACTTATAAGCTTTAAATTCTATGCCATAACCAACAAAGATGCATTTAACAGCTTTAGGGTCTAATTTCTTCCTATCAGCTTTGGGTATATGGGCAAATTCTTTTGACCCAAATACTCTTAGATGGTTTATTGCTGGTTTGAATCCATATAGAGCTTCAAAAGGAGTTTTGAAGCCAAGATACCTGGTAGGACTTCTGTTCTTTAAATATACAGCAGTATTAATAGCCTCTGCCCAAAAACTATTAGATAGACCCTTACCTTGTAACATGCTCCTTGTGCATTCCACTAAGGTTCTGTTCTTACGCTCTGCAACTCCATTCTGCTGTGGTGTGTGTGGCACTGTAAACTGCTGTACAATCCCGTGAGATTTGCAGAATTTCATGAATTCCCCTAACTTGTATTCTCCCCCTTGATCAGATCGGAGAATTTTTATACTCTTACCAAACTATTTTTCCACCAAGGTTTTAAATTCTATAAAGCACTGGAAAGTCTGAATTTTCTTACTCAGAAAATAAACCCATGAATATCTAGTGCAGACATCAGTAAATAACAGAAAATAATACGCTCCACCTAGCGACCTTGTCTGCATAGGTCAGCATATATCAGTGTGCACTAGTTCTGAAATATATGTTTCCTTCCTCCTATCATGCACAGGAAATTGTTCTCTATGCATTTTACCTAAGGCACAACCTTCACAATTTAACTGAGTATTACGAAAGATAGGGAGCCCCTCAACCATACCTTTTCTCTGCAATAACATGAGGTCCTACAAATTCAAATTACTGAATCTCTGATGCCAGAGTTGTTCGGCTGTCGATCCACCTGCAACCATGGCTCGCTTTGATATACTCTTTACATCCAGTTTGTATAGGCTTCCAACGCACACGCCTGTTGCAACAATTTCTTTCCTGCAATCCTTTATGACACAATGAGTCTTGAAGAACTCGACTTGCATATCTTGATCAGTTATCATGGATACAGATATCAGATTTTTCTTAATTCCAGGTACATATAAAACATTTTTAAGATGACTGATTTTTCCATTTGGTAATTTGACTGGAATAACCCCATAACCTCTAATCTCGTATCCACTATCATCTCCTAAATAGATTTTTTATCCATATGTACTTTCTTCAAGACTTTCAAAAAATTCCTTTTTACCTGTCATGTGAGAGGATGCTCCAGAATCGACATACTAGATGTCATCCTCATTAGATGCTGAAAGGGCACAGTCGACTGCGAACAGTCGAAATTCATGACTGAAATCTTCATCTACATCTTCTTCAACGAAGTATTCTCTATGCTTTGCGATTGCCAGCTTCCTCTTTGCATCATCAGCGTGCTTCTTAAAGCATAGATTCTGTACATGACCCTTCTTTCCACAATAATATTATTTCTTTACAGGATTATTTGCAAGCATACCTTTATACAGACTCTTCTGCGATGTACCTCCTTTCTGCTGCAGTTGCGACTGTGATTGCTGTTGTGGCTGCTTCCCTCTGAAAGATTGTCGTTTCACCATCAGCTCAAGATCATCACTCTGGGGGTTCAAGTTCTGCCGCCTCTCCTCCTCTTGCAGCAAGATCCCTATCAGATCTTCAAATGAAGTCACTTTCTCCCTTGCAGCCAATCCAGTGATGAACATTTGAAATTCATCTCACATCCCGTTCATTGTAATTGTTACGAGATCGGAGTCAGACACCTTCTCCCCGATGTCCCCCAATCCGTCTTTCACATCTCTGATTCGCGCGATAAATGCAGCAGTGGTATCACTTTCGTCCATCTTCATTGAGAACAGTTTGTTTTTAAGTGCCATAATTTGACTTGTATTCTGGGTCTGATATAGCCTTTTGATAGTCGTCCAGATCTCCGCGGACATTTTATAGTCTCTGATGTGAGGGATAATGTTGTCTTTTACGGACATCTTCAGAAAAAATTTCGCCTTGTTCTCTCGTTTATCCCATTCTTGCTCTTGTGTCCCTGTGTTCAAATTCGGCCTCTGCTCATCACCTGTAACTATGGACCAAGCATTCGCACCCTCAAGCAAGGTTTGAATCTTAAACTTCCAGTTTGTGAAGTTAGATCCATTGAGTTTTCCAGACTCGTGGAGATAAGATTCCATTGTATTACTCATCTTGATCTAGAAGCAAATGAATCTACCCAACAGTAAAAAAAAAATCAATACCTGTCAAATCCTAACACCCGATCTGCCACTTTTCTGCTGGTCTCCTGATCCACCCACTGTATCTTCGATTCAGATCCAACAAAATCTGCAATTCAATCTCACTCCGATGAGAAAATTCGCTGTTTTTCAATACAACCACAAAACCGATCTGATCAAAACTAATCCGATCTGCCTCTCCTGGATAGATCCGCAACTTCTCCGATCGGCTTCTCCGCAAATCATCAAACGAAGATGAGGCTTCCCGCGGATCCCCTTGAAGGTGAGTTGGCGCCCTCCCGAGCGAAAAACCCGTGCCTTTCGTGCGATTCCGCGCCAATCTGGTATTTTGGCGTGGTGGCGCGATTAATGGCATAACAGATGCGCTAGTTGCGCTTCCTGGCGCGAATGTCAGCGCGAAAAGTGCGCCAACCTCCTTCTACTCAGACAATTAAAAAAAAAAAAATCATCTGAGTCCGAGCCAGGTGTTCTGCAGTCCACCTGCTCAATTGAGCACAAAGCTCTCGTGTACACGCGGCCACAAAGGCACCTCAAGCCACAAAGGCGATTCTCCACAAAGGCAAGCTAGCCACAAAGGCACTTTAGCCACAAAGGCAATAAAAAATCAGGCTCACCCAATCTGAGCTCCGATACCAAGATAAAATATGAACAGAATTAAAAAAAAAAAGGAGATGTAGCTCACAGGTGAGGCCTGCACCTGGAGAATACACTCAGAACTGAGAGATCACTCTCGTACACTCTACATTCACGAATGAAAGATTACATCATTAAGTACAATACTAGAAGTTAGGAAGTTGCAACCAAACCCCTAATCTCTAGGAACAAATCCTAAACTAAGGAGATACGTTACAACTTATGTAACCTTTTCTCCATTAATACAAAATAATATAATTATTTTCAACTGTTACATCAAAATCCATAGATGTTGGTAAATATCCAAACTCGTAACTAGGATCTCCATGGTGAGAATTACGGATTCCACTGGAAATTATGAAAATTTACTCAGATTTTAATAAAATCTAATAGGAATTTTTGTGAATCTAAGTTATTGCTATTAAATTTCTAGATTTTGGGTGCTAAGTTTTAATGGTGCTGAATCTATTTCCACCATAAAAAACATGATTCAATCACTACTATTGCAAGAATTTTTAATTTTTTTTACCCTAATTCCAATCACTTTTAACTGTCCAAATAATTCCTTACACAACAACTCCTAAATCAAAATGATTCAAACAAAACTATTACAAAATTTCTTAAATTATTTTCCCCCAAATTATAGCCAATTTTAACCATCAATTCCTTGGACGACAACTCGGAAATCGAAATGCGTTTCAGAGCACTTACAAGATGGCGGCTGAGGCCAGCTGGTGGGCGTGCGATGGGAATTGTAATGCAAGATAAAGCAATGATTCCTCTGCCACCTGTAATCCTTTTTAGCCTTTTTCTTTTCATAGCGTTACTTCGGATGTTATTCCCCATCTCAATCACTGGTATTTAAATCCAATTATATAAAAAGGTATGGGAGGTGGGACTGCCCCAATAAGAGAAGAGTGAATAAAATCTAATTATGAAAACAAAGTAGATTTTTTTTCATTGTTTAATGAATATTTTTTTAGTTGAGAAATTCTCATGCATCCTTATCTAATTATGAAAACAAAGTAGATTTTTTCATTGTTTAATGAATAAATATTCTTTTAGTTAGAAATTATCCTCCATCCTTATCGAAATTAATTTAATAAATAAATAAGTAATTAATTAATTATTTTTTAATGTCTTATATTATTTAGGAAATAGTTTTAGAAAAATAAATATTTTGTTAACTCATAATCTAAAAATTATATAGCAAATTAAGTGTTTCAATATTATGGTATTTAAAAAAAATGTATATAATTGGCATTTGTATTTAGAGGTGCAATGTAATGCGGCAGAGTAGAGAATGTAGAAAACAATAATTAAGTGAAATATATAGAAATTTTAGTTTCTATATATCTTTTAAAGAATGTAATAGGAAGTTAAATTTAAAAAGAAAGTTACACTAACATAATTGTCCCATAATAATGACATAGTAATGATAGTATCCTTCCTCTTCCTGCTCCCTTCTCATCCTATGCTTTACTATATGACATTTGAGAAGTGGAGAAAGTACCAACTTGGGATAAGAATCAACAAATGAAAAATATGAAGAGAGAAAATTAAGGAAAGGAAACTCTTTGCACTCAAAAAGCATACAAAATGGATTCATAAACTCCCTCATACATTGGATCAAATAAAAAAATCATGGAGCTCCTTGTCAATAATGAGAAAGAAAATAAATTTGGAAAAAAATAATTTTTTTTTGAGAAAGAGATGCTCATTTGAATATAACACTAGGCTCAGAAGCATCTCTTGCCAAATTTGGCTACTCTATGTGAAATTCCATTGAAATTAAAATATCTTTTTTTCATTGGTAAAGACAATTTATCAAGAACTAGTTAACACCTCACTTGTGCTTGCTAGCTCTTTATAGCTTGGTAAAAGAAAAATGTGTAACCATTATTTGTAATTGTAAGAAAAATTGTTAGATTCCAAAATGAACTAACTATTCACATATTTATATTTACGTTCATAAATAGTAGAGCTAATGGCCATAAGTATTGTACCCAATACTTAGTTTCGAACTTTGCTCCATTGGAACCCAACCACTTAAACTTCTTTCATCACCGACTTTCGTCTACCGTTCATTCATGTAAACAACTGTCCATGTTTTCCACTGTTGATTTGACCAAACAGTAAGGAGGCATGCTAACTACTGGCCATAATCCGTCAATGAATTTGAGAAGTAACCCCCGCTAAAGGTTAGAAGAGGAAGGCGTCATGAAAAACTGTACTCAAAGAAAATGTTCCTGGAAGAATAAAATTGGAGGAGACCAACAATTAAAAGAGAAAATAAAAACATTGCAATTAAAATTACGGAAAATAAAATTGGACCTAACTAAACAACATTTAAAAGAAAAAATAAAAATGCTGGAATTAAAATCTCAGCTATTAGAAGAGTAAATACAATAATGAAAGGAGCAATTTAATATATTAGCGCACAAATAAAAACATTGGAAAATACGATAACAAAAGGAGAAATTTAATCTATTCGCGCTCAAATAAAAATGTTGGAAAATACGATAACGAAAAGAACAATTTAATATATCCACCCGACAAGTAAGAGAACATAAATAAGTAAGAGGGAAGAAATTAAAAGTGCACCATCACTTTGGGAGCAACAATTGAAAAGCATGGGAAGTCAAAGTGTCCAACTTTTACGGCCAATTACAATGACAATTGTTGTTCTTAATGAACGAGTTAGGAAAGGAAATGCAATTTCCGCTTAATCACTGAGTTACGATTCGTTCTCAATCCGCTTAATCAATGAGTTACGATTCGTTCTCAATCCCATTAAATCCCAAATCAATTTTAAAAATGAAGAAATGTATTCGTTATTTGTATGAAGCTTTTCTTTGCTAACAAAGTAGTAATTGTGGTACCCAGGGAAGCAGATGAAGTAGTAATTGTGGTATCGAGGGAATGAGGAAGCATGTCGATTGCTTGCACTAACATAATGATGGATGATTTTAGACACTGAAAGATGACACCACTGCAGGTATTAACGGGGGCCCAATGGGAGGGCAATCTTATTGTCCGGGTTTTATTGTCAAAAATATTTTCTGAGTGCTTGTAGAATATGGGTGTCGAGATTTTGGGCTTTGATCGTATGAAAGATCAGAAATTTTCAGTAATGGTGAATGCTGATGAAGGCAAAGCTCAAACAATAAAAAAAAAAAGTTCAAACAATCGAACATAACTATGCCAAACTATTTTCTGCTCCCGCTGCCTACTCGAAAGGAAATTCACACATTCTATTTTGTAAAGTTTATATCTTATGAAGGCTAAAGGTAAGAACTGATTAGGATGACAAAAATATTTGATATCCCATCGGGGATGAAGCCTCTGAGGCCATCGAAGCTCCAATCTAGTAGTGTTAGTGAAGTCGATGAACCGTAATTGACTGCAATTCCTCAATCATTATTCCCATAAGAATTGTGGTTTACTACATCATGAAGATCTGTACGACCGCGTGGGTGGGACTTCAAATTTCAATGACTATGTTGGTTTCAATTTGGGTGACGCTGAATTTGTATAATTTGCATCATCATCATCATTCATGGCTACCGAAAAAGAGACATGGAGGCTTTTTTTCTTTCAAAGATGCCATCACAGAAGATCCATTTGTATTTCTGTCCAAATGGATGGCTGACAATGTAGAAAACTTATGTCATTGGAAGGGGATTTCTTGCAGAAAGCACACAAAGAGAGTAGTCGCCACAACACTTCCTCGATTATCATTGTCAGGTGCCATTTCCCATCTCTATGTAACCTCTCTTTATTGAGAGTTTTGGTTGGATCTTTCATCTAATCGGTTGACTTGAAGCATTCTGCCAGAATTTGGGCAATTTAAAGAGTTGAAAATGGTCGAATTGTCATTGCAATGGGGACTCATACTTGACTTGTTGCTGCAACGTTGGACACTGAGACTCAGTGGAGAGATCCCATCAAGTCTAGAAAATTGCAGTCAATTACAATTCATTGACTTCAGCTCTAACAACTTGAGTGAGAGAATTAAATTGGAACTTGGCTTCCTACGCAATTTGAAGTACCTGAACCTATCTTTCAATCATTTGGAGAATATCATACCTGCATCTCACGGAAACTGCGACAATCTTGTGAACCTGGATTTATGGGGGAACATGCTGGAGGGATCCTACATATTTCAGCTTCCCCTTTTGACAAACACCTTACCGGAAGCCATTCTAAATATGACTCAGTTGACCTACTTAGATCTTACTGGAAATCCCTACTCGGTAAATCCCATCAGCGGAGATAAAATCACCAATGGGCTCAGCAGTTAGATCCCATAAGCTCTCAGGAATTGCAGTCAATTATGGTTCATCGACTTCAACAACTCCAACACTGTCAGGTGAATTTGAGATTCAAGAGCTTCGATATCCCGTTGGGGATGAGCTTGTGAGGCCATTCATTCTCTAATCTAGCTACTCCAGCGCCGTCAGTTCCAAACATTGGAGGCTCATGAGCTCAGGTGGGGCGGGGCGGGCTGGGGTGGAATGATACATGTCCAAAAGGGTTAGCATCTGTAGGTTTCCCAACGAGGCCGAGATTCGAGGCGACTTGTGAAGTATGATGAGACATGTTTAGAACACCAGAAATGTTTAGAAATGCCAACCCCTCTAGGTTGTCGTGTGTAACGATGAGGGAAGTGAGCACTAGAATGCTAAGGGAGATGAGTTAGCAAAGTGGAGACTCGAACCTTGCAGAGACTACCCGACATAGGCGACATGGTCAAAAATTATTTGAAGATGGTCAAGACGACTTAAACTCACCCAATATTATCTCAGCACATGTCAACATATAATTCGCTAGAAGGGCGATAAGAAAGCTTTATGATTGGGTGGGGTGAATAGTGTTTTCCCACCCAATCTCATAAATAAAATGCCTCCGTCGCAATAAGGTGGCTAAACTTTGTAAGTTTAAAAGAATAAATTGTTGGACACAACGTTGAGGATTGCTAGACATATTGTTGTCATTGATTGACAAGTGTGGTTGGTCTTAGATATTGATAGTGTGCAATCATTAATGTCAAGGGCATCATTATGCTAGTTGTTTAGGTAATTGGTAGATAACCATCATAGTAACAAAATAATTGAAGAATCATTAAAAACAATATGACTGTGACTAGTGGTTGCATGGTTTTGACACTTGGTTTTTGAAATTAGTTTATGGGTAGAAGATCAAGTCAAATTCCCCCACAAAATTGCATGGTTGGATAGGCCTCAAAAAAACCTTTCCAATGATATATGACAACCTAAAAAAACACCTTTGGAATCAATATATATCCTTATTTAAAGTTTACAAGTGTTTTGACATGAATCCAAGGCCTCATGGTTCCACACTATCTCATGTATCTTAATAGCTTCCAATGTTAGTGAAATTTATGAATTCAAATAGTGAAGTATAATACTCACGAAGGAAGGTGCCTCGGGAGCAAGTCCCACCAGATGGCACATAATTGCACCTTGGAGGCCATGGAGAAGCATTGTACAATGGAGGGAACTATCTTGTGACTAATAGGCCTAAGAGACGAGACTTTCCCCATTAGCTACCATAAATATTGGTGTCTTGGCCCGACACTAGTTTTAAGTTTTATGTTAGGGTGATGAGCGACCTGCGAGGGGGCCACTGACTCGAGAGATGGGAATGGTTCTTGTAGTTGCTATTAATATTTGTGCTCTGCCTCGGGACTTGTGTAAAGTGTTTATATGTATAATGGGCGAGCCACAAAATGGGAGCAACAAACGTAGTTAATTCATGACATGTGGCATGAGGTGGCAGGAAAAATGATGTAGTAGTCCAAGTGTATGGAACATGGCATGTAGATTTAGTGCTTTTGGATGGCCAAGTGAGCCAAATTAGAGTGACACAACATCACTAGTTGAGCGACACATGGAATTCGTGTGATATATGATGACATCGTCTCACCCTGGGAGATCCAGCCTGGGAAAAGGTTAATAGAGTGAGAGATGAGAACATTTTTTCGGCTAATAGATCCATCAAGGTATTGGAAAACACGCCAAGGGTTGTGTTTGCAACGTTTTTATGCGTTATTGATAAAGGGCTTATGAGCAAACCCTTGGTCCTTTAGACCAATTAAACAACACTTCAGGAATTGAGGTAGGGCAGGATAAGCCCTTGGTTCTTTCCCCTTGGGAATACGATGCCCAATTATGAAGACTTAAGGGCAGAAGATGTTGATAAGTGTAGCAAGAAAGGCTCAATTTTACTTAGCCTTGGTCAAATTGAGAAAATTTGAAATTTCCACATTAGTAGACAACTTGGAGGCAGTTAATTGAGGTGACATGGCTCTTGTAACTTAGTTAGTTCAATAAATTTAGTTAGAGGGCTTGGAGTTCAATCATGCATGTGTGATTGCTAATTTGTAGCAATCTAGTTCAATGATTTCTAGTTGTACTAAGTTAAACTAGTTCTAATAGTTGATAGAACTAATTGGAGGATAGTTGTGCAGTGGGACAACAATATAACTTAGAGATCATCCATTTAACTGATCAATCAACCAAAAATATCTCATGCATGCAAGGAATTCGAATTTGTCAACTGTGGTGGAGATTCCAAGGCAGTGTAACATCAATTGTAGACTAGTATTGAGTGTACATGTGTTGCAAGAAATCAATGATCAGTCCTTGGGAATTGCGCAATAAATTAGAAGAAAATTCCTAAAAAATAGGGGGCCTAATTCCTGAGGATTTGCATAAGGAAATAGGAGCCTAAGTGGAGGTAAAAATTGACTAAGTTTGGGTCAGAGCTTCTCATTGTGCAGAGAGAAAAATTATTCACTTGCAGGTTGTGCTTAGAGCGACCAAGCAATTGTAATACATTATCTATTCATCTAATTAATGCAAGCAAGCTTAAGGGGTTTTTACCAATTGGTTTCCCCTAGATAAATCTATGTACTTGTGTATGTGATTGATGCATGTTTGCGAATGTTTTTCTAAATTGTGAATTAATTTCCACAGAGCAATAGAGTAGAATTGTGTCTCTTGATTTAGTTTAAATTTCTTGAGCAGTTGCAATTCTATCACCATATTTCTACATGGTATCATAGCAATATTCACATTAGAACACGAATATCGAAGTTGTTCCCCAGGAGGTTCGATTTTGCAGCTTTAGTGTAGCAGGATCTCTTCAGAGTTGGGATAATGGCCTTTAATGGACTGAGATTAGAGTATGCCTCAGAAGGCAACTCGAACTTCATTACATGGAAGGATGGCATGGAAGTAGTGCTTGATGAAAATGGATTGTTGGAATATGTTAAGACAAGCATTCCAAAACCAGGATCAGTTCATTCCCAAAACCTAACTCAATGGAAGTAAGATGTAGGCAAGGCGAGAAGAATAATCTTGGAGGGAGTGTGAGACTACATTGTCTCAAATATCCATGGGAAAGAAAATCCTTAATTCACAATGTGGAAGGAATTGCCAAAGCTATTTGAGAATAGAAGTGACCATAGAAAATTGGCCCTCAAAGAAAAACTTCGAAACATCAAGATGCAAAAGAATGATACTATTCCACACTATCTCATTATATTTACACAAGTTCAGCATGATGTTGGAGGGGTTGGTGTGAATGTTACAGAGGATGACCTGGTGATCCTAGCTCTTCTAGGCCTTCCCAAACGCTGACATAACTACCAAGAATCAGTGAAGGGGAGGGATAAATTACTGAATTAGGATGCTTATGTCCAATTTGGTACAAAAAAAGATCAGGAGTAATACCAGAGATGGAAGTTTATCCAAAGGAGAGGATGAATAAAATTCTACATTGGTTGGAAAGGGAAAGAAGGTCAAAGGGAAGAACTCTCAAATCAAACCAGAACCAAGCCAAGGGGGAAAAAAGAAAGACTTGTCCAAAATAAAATGCTTCAATTTTCATGAATTTAGGCACTATACTACAAAGTGTCCACTCAAAATGTCTAGCAAGAAGAACTCAAGAGGAGCAACAGGTGGATCATTAGCTTCATAGTTCAAGTTATAATTCACCCTTATCACATGCATGACCAAATTTTTGATGGGGAGGGTGCGATAGTTGGACTCATGTGCCTTGTTCCACATGGCTGGGTGTAGAGAGATTTTCAGTGAATTGGAGGAGAAATATCTCCAGATGCATATTGAGCTTGGGGATGACGGAAGGTACAAATTTATGGGGATTGGTATAGTAACCTTTAAGAGGGTGTCAGGATCCCCTCTTCACCTCAAATATGTCATGTTTGTACCAAGCCTGAAGAAGAACCTCCTCTCTGTAGTAGTATTATAAGATCGTGGTTATGATGTAATCTTCAGTAAAGGGAAAGACTTTCCGAGGCACATAGCCACTAGGAAGGTGAAGCAGACCGGGGTTCGTGTGAAGAACCTTTATAAACTTGATGTGGAATATTGTGTTGCATTAAGCAGTAAGGCATAAATTGAAGAGTCACGATGTCAGTGGACTATAACATAAGAGATTGGGCCATTTGCATCATGGTGCCTTAAAAATTATGCAACAAATAACCATGTCCTCCTTAAAGGATAATTTGAGCAATATGATGTCTACAAGGGTTGTACCTTGGTGAATTATGTAAAATCCACATTCCATGATAGAGATATAAAATCACATGCAGTCTTGGAGAGAGTCCACTCTGATGTTTGTGGACCCTTCTCGATAACCTCCACTGCCAAACATAAATATTTTTTTATTTTTATTAATGATTTCTCAAGGAAGTGCCAAATCTTCTACACACGGAAGAAGGATGACACATTCTCAAAATTTGTGGAATTCAAGGCACTAATTGAGAAAGATACCGACAAGATGGTGAAGGATCTCAGGAGTGAGAATGGAGGTGAGTATGTTTCAAATGACTTCAAGGATTTCTATGCGAAATAATGCATTAGAAGAGAGCTGAAAACAAGCCACAACCCATAGCAGAATGGGGTAGCTGAGAGAAAGAACCTGAGCATTTTGGGAGATAGGACAACTATGCTACATGAGCAAGGACCGACACTACATTTGTGGGTAGAGGCATGTAACACAACAATCTACTTGTAGAACCAGGGTCCTCATCAGATTTTTGGTATGATTACACCGAAGGAGGATTTCTCGGGGAGAAAGCTGGATGTGTCTCATTTAAGAATTTTTGGAGCCTTTTTTTACTGCCATATCTCCAAATATCCGAGGAATAAACTTGAGCCGATAATAGAGTTGGGAGTTTTTGTGGGTTACACCAAAACTCCACACAATTACTGAGTGTACTTACCTTCCCTCAAAATGAGAGTTGTGTAGAGGGATGTAAAGTTTGATGAGGAGAAAGAAATGATATGATATCTTGAGAGGGAGTTGCAAATCCCATCAGGAGAGGAGATTTTAGTTCCAAAGGAGAGGCCTTAAGAAGTTGTGGAGCAGCCACACATGGAGGAGAAAAGAGGAGACATAGTGGAGACATCCAATCAAGAAGAACCATCCAGAGAAGGTAGAAAAAGAACTAGGGAAGCTGAAAGTCTGGTGTAGGATGTGAGGGAGAATGTGGGAGCTCCTTCAAATTTTCTCAGACAAAGGATTTCACCTCAGAGGTAGACTGGCTACATGGCTCTAATGACTGAGCTTGTAGAGACTAATTCGTCCTATTTTGAGGAAGCAGTTGAGCAACCAGTTTGGGTTGATGCAATGGTGGAAGAATACGAATTTTTCATGAAGAACAGTGTTTGGGAAGTGGTGCCAAGACCGACAAATAAATTGGTTGTGGGTTCTAGATGGATCTTCAAATTTAAGTATGTAGAAAACATAAGCATAGAGAAGTATAAGGCTAGATTTGTGGCCAAAGGATTCTCAAGTTGAGGGAATTGACGATGAGGAAACCTTTTCTCTCGTAGCAAGGTATTCATCCATTAGATCAATTCTTGCACTAGCTGCACAAATGAGGCGGAAGATCCACCAGATGGATGCAAAAATAACATTTCTCATTGGTGTTATTGAGGAGGAAGTGTACATCGATAAACCAAAAGTTTTTGAAACATTTCATTGGGAGTCCCATGTGTGCAGACTCAGACGAGAATTGTACAGTCTCAAACAAACACCCCGAGCTTAGTACACTCGGATTGATAGTTATTTCATTGGATTGAGCTTCACCAAAATTGAAGCGGATGCAAACCTTTATCACATTTTGGTAGAAGGTAAATTTCCTATCAATTTTCTAAATGTTGATGATTTAATATTGATAGGCGATGATCAATTGATCAACTCTTGCAAGGAGGACCTTGCAAGGGAATTTGAGATGAAATATAGGGGTCTTATGCACTACTTCCTCAGGATGGAAGTATGGCAAGGCGATAGGTTTAATGATGTATCTTGTGAATGCACAAACATATATATGCTACGTAATCAACAAGCTAACCCAAGTTATGGTTATGCTGACCAAATTGTATTAGAGGGCAAAAAAAGCATGTCTTATGGTAGCTCAGAGGCACTACGCAGTATGTATTATGGTATAGGCGGATAAAGGGAGTGAATTTGTGTGGCTTCATAGATGCAGATTGGGTAAGGAGTCCATCTGATCGAAAGAGTATATCAAGTGGAATTTTCTGTGTTTTGTCCATAATAATTTCTTGGTACAATAGGAAGAAAAGTTCTATGGCACTCTTCTTGAAAAAAGTTGAATACATGGATGCAAGTCAAGCAACATGTGAGGAAATATGGATGAGAAAGATACTTGTGGGACTATTTGGTCAGGATATGGATCCAACTATGATCTATTGTGATAATCAAAGTTACATTAAGCTCTCTGGGAATCCCATATTTCAACATCGATCCAAGCATATCGATATCCAGTATCATCATTTACGGGATTGTGTGCAGAGGAGGATAGTATTGCTACAATACATTCCTAAAGAGGAACAAGATGCTGAGATCTTGAGAGAGGATTTTTCAATAGGAAAGTTCGAATTCCATAGGTGCAGGATAAGGGTGGTTAATAATCCCTTTCTTGCTAAGAGGGAGTGTTGAGAAGTGTAGCAAGAAAGACTCAATTTGACTTACCCTTGGTCAAATCGAGAAAATTCAAAATTTCCACATAAGCAAACAACTTGGAGGGAGTTAACTAAGGTGACATGTCTCTTGTCACTTATTTAGCTCAGTAAATTCAAGCTAGAGGGCTTGGAGTTTAGTTATGCATGTGTGATTGCTAATTTTTAACAATCTAGTTCAGTTATTTCTAATTGTACTCAGTTAAACTAGTTCTAACAGTTGATAGAAATAGTTGGAGGTTAGTTGTGCAGTGGGACAACAGTCTAACTCAGAGATCATCTAGTTAACTGATAAATCAACCAAAAATATTTCATGCATGTAAATTTCTCAGCTGTGGTGTAGATTCCAAGGCAGTGTAACATTAGTTGTAGAATAGTCTTGAGTGTATAGGTGTTACATGCAATTAGTGCTCAGTCCTTGGGAATTGCACAATAAATTTGAGGAATATTACCAAAAAATAGGGGCCTAATTCCTCAGGATTTGCACAAGGAAATAGGAGCTCAGGAGTCTGGGTCAGAGCTTCTCAGTGAGTAAAGAGAACATATATTCACTTGCAGGTTGTGCTAAGAGCGAGAAATCAATTGTAATACATTCTCTATTCATCTGATTGGTGAAAATAGGCTTAAGGGACTTTTACTAGTTGGTTTCCCCTAGATAAATGTGTATTTATGTATGCGATTGATGCATTTTTGTGAATTTTGTTCGAAATTATGAATTAATTTCCACAGAGAATTAGAGTATAATTGTGTCTCTTGATTTATATTAAATTTCTTGAGTAGTTACAATTCAATCACCATATTTCTATACGAGAGCTTGGCATGGGTAAAAAGTGTGATAAGTCCTTGGTCACAACTTGTGGCCTTAGGGCATGTCACTAATGCCAAGGCTTAAGGGCACATGGTATTTAGTCCTATGGTAAATTGAATGACCTTTAGGTGATTTCCTATGGTCTTTATACTATTTCACATTCAAAGGAGGGATAGGAACATGGACTTGACATAGTTACAAGTTGCATATGAATTTCAAATTGTTGCCAAGGAACACAGAGAAGTAAATATGTAGTATGGACCAGTATAAAAATTTAATGTAGTGTTGTTGGTGACTTCAAATATGAGTGCTCCACATTAAGTAGTGTTCTCAACATGAAATAAATTGTAGGAAGTAGGTGAAAAATCATGTCAAATAGTGAAGAAATTAATAGAAACTTCCTCGCACTGTACAAATGATGATGGAGTTCCAATCTCAAGTAGAGTGAGCCATGTCGAAGCATCTCTTATTCCATGAAGAAATAAATGAATATATCCCTCGAGTTGTGTATACTAATAATGAATACTTTGTTTTGTCTTGTGAATGTACAATGACTCTTCCTTAAGTAGAGTAATTCATGTTTAAGAAATCACTTGAGCTCTACTAGAGTGCTACAATTTTCACCTCACACTATGGGAAATTCAATGCTTATTCTCCTCGAGGCACATGAAGACTGATGGATTTTTCACCTAAAGAGAAGATAAAATTGATTGTAGAGTTGAGAGTATGTGTTGCGTGAGTAGAGTTGAGAATCAATTTTCGTAGTGAATGTTGCTGAAGAGTGAGAGCTGAGAGAAGTTGTGTAGTAGAATAAGGGCATTTCAATGTGTGCCAACTGAGATATAGAGAGAGTTGTGTAAAGAAAAGGGAGCTTCAGAGAGAAAAGAGGCAACATTGTCCATTTTAGAGTCACTAAGATAGGCCAATTGTTTTGAGTTTAAAAATCCCATGAAAGATATAACACTTAGTTGTAGTAGGTGAGTGCCTACACTTATTAGGGGTTGGTCCCTCTAGGCAAGTTGGTGCTTGCTGAATTAATGGAGTTGGGGCCTCTTGTGAGTAGATTCTCACAAATATTTGATATAAACAGAGTTGATGATTTTGATTTACATCATAATATAGAACAAGCTTTGGTGTTTTTGTCTCTTGGAAGGGTTTCCATGTTAAATCATTGGGTTAGAATGTTATGTGATTGTCATTGTCTCATGTGTTGTTGAATGATTTACAATTGAATGTATAATTACTTAAGACAAAAAGTAAAACTGTGAATCAATGATTCAATCCCCTCTAAGTAATTCCTAAATCCCAACAATTGATATCAAAGCGAGGTTCCTTTAGAAATAAATTAACTGTTGGAAGGTAAGTCAATAATAAATCATGGAAGAAAAAAAAATTAGGATGCCTATTCAAGTAAGATTCCAATATTTGATGGAACAAACTATGTATTCTACAAGGTCAGAATGGAAGTCTATCTCATGTCACTTGGTGTAGATGTTTGGGGCTCTATATTAGTTGAATATGTAGTTCCATGAAATTCTCTAGTAGATGCATAAGAAAGGAAAACATATGTGAATAGAAATCAATTAATCATTCTGGCCTCAATCAATCTGAATTGGTGAAAGTAATGCATTATCAATTAGCTAAAAAATTATTTGACAAACTCAAGAATAATTATGAAGGAGATATGAATGTCAAGAAAGCCAAGCGTCAAGCCTTCAAAATGAGATTCAAAATTATGAGGATGAATGAAGATGATAATATTGTAGAGTACTTCCTTAGAGTCACGATAAGGTTGCAAATATGATTAGAGGACTTGGCGAAGATATCAAAAATGAAGTAGTTGTCCAAAAGATATTGGGATATCTGTGAATGAGGTTCAATGCTAAAATTTCAGCAATTGAATAGATGAAAAACTTGAATTCCCTCACCATGGAGTAGATACATGGAAATATCACAACTTATGAGATGAGAATCGAAAAATAAAAGGTAGAACCAAAGGAGGTGATATTCAAAGTCTCAAAGAAGACTAAGGAACACAAATAACGTCAAGCTTTCTCCATCTATGAATCATATTATGGGATGGCCCAATTTGTGAGAAGATTAAAGAGAGACTTAGAGAACTGTAAGGAAAAACTACATTTCAGGTGTTTCGACTTTGAAAAATTTGGAATTTTTGCCTTTAAGTGCCCTTATACCAAATCAAAGAAACTAGAGAAAGAAAAAGATCAAAATCTTAGAGATAAAACACAAAAATACAAGAAGAGGAAATCTCAAAAGACAAATGGGTTCTACTCAAAATAGGACAATCATTCTTAAGAAGAAAGTAGTGAATAATTCTTTGAGAACAAACATGATGAATTCTTGCTTATGGAATTTGGAATAGAATCCACATCCAAAATGACTCAGATTTTGAGGAAGAAGGGGAAGGTGTAGTGGATCTCGAAGGAAAGCTCGTTGATGCTTTTAATGAGTTAGAGAATTCCAAAAAGAAGAAAAAATAACTCAAAGAGTAGTTATTTCGAGTGGAAGAAGGTATGTACAATTCAAATAATGAAGAATTTATTTGTTAGAAAGAGAAACAAGAAGAAATTGTTAATTGCAAAGAAATATTAGCTCAGTAGTTAGAAGAAACAAAAAAGAATTATGATAAACTAGAGAATAAGAATAAACTCTCGAAATAGTAACTAACTAAGAAACAAGAGAAGATAGTATGAGATGTCTATAAAGAGGAAATTTTGTCTCTAAAAATTTAGTTGGAATAAGAAAAGAGGAAAGAAGAGATTGTCAATAAACAATTGACTGAATGGGAAAAGGACTGCCAAAATTTAGAGGTGGAGATTGTATTGTTGAGGATAGATCTTGAAAAATCCAAGGCCAAGATGGATATGGACCTATAGTTTGTTGAAGGAACACAAAATTTAGACAACATTGTCAATAGTCAAAGATCTCCTTCCAATAAGACAGGTGTAGGATACATAGATCCTTGGCAAACATCCATAGGAAAGGCCAACACTGAGGTCCACAGGAAACAAAGACATTCAAAGCTATGTGAAAGCACTTCACGGGAGAGCCAATAGAGATAAGAAAAATACAAATTAGAGAAAAAATTAGAAATGGAGCAGGTCTATTAAAACCTCGAAGACTCTTCCATTAATATCTGTAAACCAAAAAATAAGACATGAAAGGTACAATCAACCTACTCAAGCTCAAAGGCTCTCAATTTTTTGGTATCCAAATTTTTTTTATGGGAACTATTTTATGTTTCATAATTTCTGACATAAATCCATTGATTATAAAGTTGGTAAGGTTGAAAGACATGAGAATTCCATGTCTAGGTGTTTCCAAAATTCTATGCCTATAAATTCATTTGTTGAATATGACAACCCCAGGATACTTTTCCAATTATTGCAAGCATTACAAATTATTTTGATTAAAAATGGGATTAGTATAGGGGCACTAATTTCCAAAGTTGAGGAGGGTTGAATTTCTTGGGATGTTTGATTTGTTTGATGGCAACCATGGAGGTTAATAGGTCTAAATAAGGGACAGGTTGCATAAATATCAGCTGGAAATGAGGACAAGAGCATGATTCTTTGTAATTGCATGCAAGAAAACAAAGACAACAAGATCAATGGACATATGGCCACGTATTAGGGAGCCAATATATGACTAAGAGCACATAGAGACTTTTGGCCACCTATGGTAACAATCGATAACTGAAAGTAAAATCATGGAGACAAGGGGGGAGGGTGGTGTTGATAATTTGTAGGGGCGATGATTAATTCAAATTCTCTTCTTGATAATTACTTGTGATCTTAATTTAATTAATTATGTATTCTCTTCTTGGATTATTACGTGTTTCATCAAGTCAATTACCAAAAACACAAGAGACACAAATATAGTCTCTTCAAGCCAGGGCCAAAACCTCTCCCTCTTAGAGAGAAAAACCCACAAGGAATTCTTCTTATATACTTTCAATTGACAAGTATCATGACCAAGACTCAGAACCTTGACCTAGGTATGCCTCCAAGACCTTGTCACTGCTTCTTTCTTGACCTTTTAAGCTCATATTTCTTTTCTACACCAACTTTCACTGTCCCACACCAACAATATAGAACTCAGTCTCTAAGTCTATCTTTCTTGATCTATCCTCAGTTATCCAAACACTCCTATGCTTATTCTTCTTTGTCCTTAGTACCCTAAACAAAGATCTTTCTTTCTGTTGTAGTGCGTCTTTGCACTTTGCATAGTGATTCCTTTCCACATACTTCTTTATATTCAGATATTATAGACAAGGTCACTAGTGACCCTATCCTTCACTTCACATTTCCTTGAAGCCTCTTCTATTGAGATATATTACCTCCTCTTTTCACACTGTAACTCAAGAAGGTAAATCACAGATTTACCTTCCTTCTTCACACTGCAATTTGGAGATAGATCACAGACTTACCTTAACCCTTAGACTTCGTATCAAATTAAGACCACAAACTTCGCATCAAATCTTATTTCTTCATCCTCGCATTTCATCACTATATGTGATCCAAACTCTTCTTGTATTACTGTCCGAAAATCTTAGAATTTTCTGAATTCTTCTTCCTCAAATGAAGACATACCTACTTATATATATAGACATTATGTCTCTGTTTTAGGTCGAACCTTGAAACTAATTGGTGGCTGACTTGTCCACAACTTATAGGCTGACTAGAGGAGCTTATCTTCCAGCGTGATGAAGGAAGTCTTGAAGGCTGATTTGAGCAGTGGTGCTAGCAACATACATGAGCCATTT
Source organism: Pinus albicaulis (assembly GCA_034641835.2). Classification (NCBI taxonomy): domain Eukaryota; kingdom Viridiplantae; phylum Streptophyta; class Pinopsida; order Pinales; family Pinaceae; genus Pinus; species Pinus albicaulis. The sequence goes on along the minus strand of CM076574.1, from coordinate 878,093,492 downwards.
ATCCAAGTTTAAATGACAAGTTATTGAGGCATACTCCTTTGACTATATTCTTCATATACATGACTCTTAATTAGTACATTTATGACAAGATGAAAAATCCCTAAAAGTCATCAAGAATAAGTATTTTGACCTATAATAAAAACCTTGCTCATGAAACCCATGAAGCAAGCATAACAAAAATACATTTTATTATATTTGTATTCTTTATTACATAAATACATAATTACATATCCAATATGAAGAGTGAACCCAATTACACTTTCCAACACTCCCTCTTAACTAGGGAGGTATTCATACAGGTACATGGTCACTTTCAAACTGAAGAATCTCATAAGAAGAATCAGATTGTTAATCACATCTGTATAGCATCTTATCAACCAGCATTGTCCTAGTGCAAGGCCTTGACTAACAACCCCGTCTCTCAACGAGGTAATGGGCTACAATGATAATGAGACACATGACTTATAGACACCATAGTCATTGTCTCTCCAAGGTATATAATCCACCTAGGTTTTCCCAGAGTATGACCTTCTTGGACTATTCTTCTCTTGGGTAGCTAGCCCTCAAAGAATATCGGTCCTCGACTACCCTTATCTTGAATGCTCCATCTCATTCTCAAATAGTATCGAATGCTAGATGATTACCCAATCCTCAATTCTGTCTTTCAGGTGAAGACCATAATGATGTGTCTATCCATTCTCTCCACATGGCCTTCAATAAGACTTACAACTATTAGTCCTGGTCTACTACATGACACACGAATCATAGAATCATATATGTCACTCCTTCTTAGCTCAGGAAGGACATACTTCAAGTTTCTTCCAAGTAAGAAACTTACCACTAGACTCCCTCTCAAGTAGGGACCTGCAACAAAAATGGTGAGACAAACATGTGCTCATGAAAAAATCCTCCCCTTGATGTCATGGATTTCGATATTATGGAATCTGCAACTTTTGGCTTCATAGGGCACATATCATCCATCACTTTCATTCACGAGTCATGTGAACCATCACAAAGTGATTCATCAATCTTTCTCATTTGGATCATCCCGTGTTCAATGTAGTAGAAGAGACTTGCAATAGTGATAGGTGGCAGCTCTCCTGGAAACTCTATGTGCGGTATCTTAATGGACTAAGGGGAACTAGAGAGCAGAACGGGAGCGAAGGATCGACAGGACGAGATACGGCATAGATGTTGCAGCAAGATTGTAATTGTATCTTGTATTCTTTTAATTGTGGATAATTGAGGGTCATTATCCCTTGTGTGGGAGCCCTAGACTGTTGTATTATTCAATTGGTTTAATATAATTAAGATTGGGTTGTTGTACATATTTGTGAAATATTTCGTAAAATATTTTCTATAAGTGTGCATATGTGATTTACTACTATTTATATTCTGATGTTATGAAAAGCAGGTTTGTTGAGATTCTTGGTTTGGTAGTGTTAGAGATCTTAATATTCTATCCTAGACCTAAGATTGTGGGAATTCAACACTTGCCAATTTTTATCGAAGGTTCGTGTTGGGATTCTCCCATACCTCTTGGCCTTTAAGTTAGGTTACCAAGGGCAGAGCGAAATAAATTTCTCTTGGTATAAGTCCCAACAAGAGGCATTCATTGAGCTGAAGCATCAAGTCTACTTTTGACCTTTACTCACTTTCATAGACCTGCAAAAACCATTTAAAATTGAGACAAATGCCTCTGACTAAGTTATTGGCACAATCCTCACCCAACAAGGGCATCCGATGTCTTATCAAAGTGAGACAATTTCTGATACAATTTGGAAGTACGCCACCTATGATAAAGAGATGTATTCTATCATGCGGGCTTGTCGACAAGGAAACATTACATTCTGTGGAAGGAGACTGTCATCCACACATATCACCGACGTCTTTAGTTTATACAGACACAAGGGAAGTTGCATAATGATCTCCATCAGAAGTGGTCTACATATCTGCAACAATACCACTTGAACATTAAATATAAGAATGGAATCACCAATCATGTTGTAGATTGCCTCAGTCGACCCCTAGTTTCCACTCTAACTATTGTTCTCAATTCTTGTGGCCACAAGACCTATGGATGGCCAAAAATGTGCAAGAATGATCTAGAGTTCACCACCACATACCAGATGCTAGTGGATGGCAAGCATGTTCCATAATTCCACCTCCAAGGCACATTATTATGCTACCTAGGCTACTTTTGTGTTCCTTCAAGGGAGGGTTTCAAACTAATTTGGGAGGTGCACTACAGTTGGGTCACATGACACTTTGGTGTGGATAAAAATATGGTTGTACTACATAAGTGTTTTTATTGGTAAAGACTCTGATAGGATGTTCGAAAATACATCAGATCATGCACTGCTTGCACCATCTCCAAGGCAACCATCAAGAAGCAAGGCATGTACACTCCTTTGGCTACTCCCAACTATCCCTGAGAATCCATCTCCATGCATTATATGTCTGGCCTCGCTTATGCCAAGCATGGGAATTATTGTGTATTTTTGGTCATGGAATTTTTTTTAAGATGGCTATATTGGCAGCTTGCAAGAAGAGTATCACAATAAAGGACACTGCCAAACTATTATTTGAATGAGTATGGGTACATTTTGGGATCCCGCAGACCATTATATCAGACCCAGATAGCATGTTCTTAAGCACATTTTAGTCAAGCCTCTAGACATTACTGGACACCAATATCACAAAGTCGACTGCATTCCATCCCCATACTGATGGTCAGACAGAGGTCATCAACATGATGATAGTGCACATACTACACATTTACAACTCCAAGCATCCATGAACCTAGGATGAGAGCCTTCCTTATGTGCAACACAGTTATAACATATCTCTCCATATCTCAAATAGTTGTATTACCTTAGACAATTGATATCTTTAGCCTTTTCCAACCTTTTAGCTTCCTCTTGGAATTTTGAGAATGAAGAGATGGCTTCAGCTAGGGTTTCTGCTAGGGCTCTGCAAAACCTTCCATCACCATGGATGTCGACCTTGGAGGCACAGTCCCTGCGTGGGCTCCTCTCAATATCGACACAGCTGTCCTCACATCAGTTCTCGCTGTTTCTGAGGTAGTCCTCACATCAGTTCTCGCTGTCTCTGAGGCAGACGACGGATCAAAATCTCCCGATGCACGAGAGGCTACTACGGTGTTTTCCCTCGGCTTCAAGCCCCGGCGCCTAGTTTCAAGAGATGGCAAACACAATCCGCGTGATGGGCTCATTGAACAGGAACCCCTGGACATTGGCAAGTTTCGAACATGGGTATACAGCCGGCTATTCTATCCGGAACAACCCACCTTTGGAAAAGAGGACGCTGCTAGGAATATTTCCCATGGCCATTCCGCCGTGGACATGAAGATCTGCTGCCTTTGGGAAAGGAAGATAGCCGAAAACTGCAAGGGTTCTCAAGGGCCTTTGGGTTTAAATGCTATTGGAGGCGGGACTGGATCTGGTCTCAGATCCGTGACTTTGGGATGATTTTTTGATGACTATGGCAAGTAATCAGAGATCGGTCTCTCGATTTCTCCTCCGCCTCAGATGAGAACAAAGGAGTTATGGTCCGAACAACAGAACCTCCTACCGGCTCGAAAAATAGAGGAAGCAGAGACGATGCAAGATGGGGAACAGAAGGGCGCTCCTCAAGCTATTTCTTCAGAAAATTATCCGACTATTTACCCTCAGCATAGCTCACCCTCTAGCTTTCAAATCCATATCTTACTTCTCTCAGGCAAAACGCTATTGCTTTGGGTGTCTGCTTCAGATCTGGTGTTTAACCTCCTGGGAAAGCTTGAGCTCAGGTTGGGTATCCCCTCAGCCCTTCAGAGACTGACTTACGAAGGTAAACAACTCGAAGAACCTCTGCCCTTGTCTTATTACAGTATTGAAAGAGATGATTTAGTGATGCTCACCTTACGTCTGCGAGGAGGAGCATCTGGGCAGACCTCCTCGGCTCCTGCTTTCTCCTATAAAGATGCGGTTCATGCACAACTCTCCAAGAAGACTGCCAAACCAGCTAAGGCTCCCAAGCCTTTCTTGGTGGATAAAATGGAAAAAATTCCCTCCATTGAAATCACTCATCCATCTCTGGATGATCAATGTCAGACGTTTGTAGAAACAACCATCATATGCAGATTTAACGGACTATGGCCTCGTACTGCTGATCTATACCAGTGGCTCCACTCCAACTGGACCAACAACTGCAAGGTCTTCTTTTGCTCGAAAGGCTTCTTCATTGTCGCCTTTGCCTTCAGCGAGGATTACAAGAAAGCCTTAACGGGAGGCCCTTGGTTCTGGGGATCAGCGGGACTTTTCCTCACCCCCTGGTTCCCTGATTTCGACCGCTCTTCGGCTGTCATCACCAAGCTTCCCATTTGGGTATGTCTTCCAAATCTCCCTGCTCATCTATGTCATTTCGCTGTCTTCCAAGGGATTGGGGATACATTAGGCCGCTTCCTGGCAACAGAAACCTCTCAAGGGGAAAAAGGAATATATACTTTTGGTAGAATATGCGCAGAAATAGACATTAGTAAAGGGCTGCTTGATCAGATCAACCTCAAAATTGGGGACTTTTATTGGACACAAACTTTAGACTATGAGAACACTGCTTTCAGATGTCGCCATTGCCATCAGACTGGGCATATTCAGAACACTTGTGCGACGTTCCTCGACAAAAAGAAGAATATCCCGCGCAAATCCAAATCCATGAACTGGCAACCATGTGATAGACCTCCAATGGATGACATAGATTCCTCTAGCTATGATGAGGAGGATATAGAGGTGGAAGAGGAGAATCAGGACCCCCCGAGGGATGCGCCCCCAGCACGCCCAGCGGATCCTGCTGCTCCTCCGATTTTGCAGAAGCACACTCATGAGTCTTCATCCTCGGATTCAGATAAGGAGACTCCTCCTTCTATGCAGAATAGTTTGCAAGTGGTTCCCGTCCAGCTAGCTCACAATGGCTGGGTCACAGTCAGTAAAAAGAAAGGGAAAAATGTCGTTTGGGAGATTCTACCCATTCTGGGTCGACTCCTTAGTCTAGGTCTTTATTTTATGTTATTCTTGTTATCTTTTTGCTTATGCCGTGGATGCTCATTGGGACCGAGGTTGATAGTCTATCATTTCCGGCTCCCTTGCTCTCTTGCTTCGCTTCTATGCAAGATTTGATTGTACTATATTTCTTTACTTAATAGAATTAGTCTTATTCAAAAAAAAAAAAAAAAAAAATGTACCTTTCAAGTGGGCTTGATATTTCAACCATTGTGTCCAATTGAGGTTGCCATGCCTCATGCTACTACACAGACAAAATCTGCACATGTACAGTCCAAGGTTGATAAAGCAACCAATTTTATTGAATGCATCTAACACATATGCAGCAGATGCATGACATCTTGGATAATTCCAATGCATAGTACAAGAAATGACATGATCAACATCAGGTGCCACATAAGTTTCAGGTGGGTGAAAAATTTTGGTTGCATTTGCAGAAAGAACACCTTGTTGGAGCCCATAAGAAAGTCTGACCACTATGATACAAGACTTACACCATCACCAAGGTTGTGGGAGATAATTTTTTGAACTCAACATTCCCCCATTCTTCGGACTACACCTAGTTTTCAATGTGGATCCCATTCGACCATATTTTCCACCATTACTAGACACATGAGACATTTCAGAACAACTAACACCAACATAGCTCAACCCAGATTTCACAGAACATGCCACAACAAATCGAATCATGGACACACATATAAATAACACTCGCCAACAGAAAATCCAATTGTATCGCGTTGTCAAAGCTAGCTAGCTCCTGTACTAGCGAAAATGGCTCACTAGGGACCAAGTTCAACAAAAGTTTCCCCATCTCATCAAGGCACTCAAAGTAATGGGGACCATTAATTCCTAAAGGGGGAGGATTGATATAGGTGTATATTGGTGGCCACCTTCCTATTCCACTTGGACCCCCAACATTGTTTCTTTCAGTTTCCTTAATTGTAGCACAATTTACTATTTTTGGTAGTTTTTGGGTCCTAAACTTCGGAAGTCGTTTTGAGGCCCTAAACAATGTTTTTTTGGAAAACGAGCAACCTTACATCATATAATAGTTTTTTGAAGTCAAAAGTTGTTGTACTAAAATAAATATTTCTAACGAGGTATCATACGCATCAAAAAAAGATCGTATGCCAAAGTTACGACCCCGAGAAGTTGATGTACCAATTTACCTCAATGAGGCCCACAATCTGTTGGCACTTCATCTCCTATGGTTAGGTTTTTGGATGTTTAGGGTTTTCCATTGTTTCTCAATAATAAATAGGCCTTAAAGCCCCATTATAATGCACTTCAGAAGGCATGTGGCCACCACATATCTTCTTAGAGATAAGCTACTATCGCCCTGAGCTAGCTTATTTCCATTATGCATGTAAATAGTTTTTAATAATTTTTTATTAATGAATTGAAGCTATGTTTTCGATGTAGCTCTATGTTTCTATTTAGAGTTTCATTTCATTTCATTCCTTCATAAATTCAGATCAACTTTCCTATTATAAAACATATTGTGCCAGATTCAAATTGTTTGTTGTAGAATACGTTAGTCGTCGTCATTGGAATCATTCCCAAGTTGGAACTTCGCCAGTTATAAATATGTATACAACATTTAAAACGCCATTCAAACCCCTCAATGGTTCTAATAATAATTGGGACCATTTAACACACACACACACACACACACACACATGCACATATATCTGTGTGTTGTTTGCTTGCCAAAGTTGGATTGTCGGGTTCAATGTTTCCCAAACCGTTGATAGTCGTTATTTGTTTGTTATATCAACTACCATTGTCATTTTGACCATTTACCAACACAGCCACCATATATATATGGTTAGTAACAAATAATCGGTCCGTTAATGTTGTTTCCAAATTTGGTCGGTTAGGGGCCAATTTAACCGCTAAGTGGGTGCCACATGGAACCATATGATTGGGCCACGTGGCCCCATGCTATTAGGCCATTTTTCCTGTTGCTAAATTTAGTAGGGTTCTGCCAAATGTAATCACTCACCAAATTTATCTGTAGGTCAACTAAATTTTGTCCTTTAGCCAAGGTTGACCAAAATTTACACTAGGCATAACTTTTGCATACAAACTCGGATTGAGTCGTCACCTGCGCAATTGGAAATATTGCTACGAGATCTTCGATCTAGCCCTGGTTTCAATGAGATGCGAGGAATTTAATTTTTGGGCCATTAGGGATCCACCTGGATCATTCCTCCCCAATGAAGGATTTTTGGTCCTCCAAAAGTATAAACAATATTGCAATCCTGATCTACATAACATATGTCTTTGGCAGGCCACACTCTCTTCTCCTTCACCTTTGTACTTCAAACCCATAAGTGATGAAACTGAAACATATATCCATATGCAAATATGTAGCTGCCAATACATGTTCAAATTGAAATATTCCAAACAAAACCATAGTTTCCAAGAGTTTATAACACACTCATGGTCAATTTTTACAACAAAAACCATACCGTTTTTTATCCAACTAAAGGCCAAAATATCACGATGTTGCATTCATAAGTGATTTCATACTCTTCATCACTTTTACAAACATTTTCACCACATGTGATTTAAAATGGTGGCCATGCTCAACTACTTTAAAAAGATACCCATCTCTTACCTAACCAAGTTAATGGGATTTCCTGTAGATGGCTTCCTTGTTGAAGTGCTTCAAGGGTCGGTTTCTTCACACGTACTATCACATGCTCACTGTCCTTCTTTGGGCGCAAATCTTGATGGAGCTTCCAAAATTTATATCTTTGATGTCCACCCTTATTGTAATGGCTACAATGGTTCTTCCTCCTCCATACTTTCTTGGTATTCTTTTGTGTCTTCTTCTCGGGCGACACATCCTTCCTTGAATGACTATTTTTGGTGTGAATTTGGTGAGACAAACTTGAATTGACTCTGTTGGCCTGAGGGATCCTGACCCAGGTTCAGAGATTAAGGTTTGACAACAAACCCCTATACTACTGGCCCTTTCGGCAATGACCTACTTTTGCAGGCCAAGGTCTCACTCGAAGTAGTATGGGAGGGTGCTGGAACCAAGTTTTCACACCCTGGGAGAGAGTAGGTAATTAAGGCAGATCGACGTTGCAACTATCAGATTCACACATATCAAGTCTATTAGTAGGCTTCTAATAGTATAACCAGCAAGTAATCATATCAAAGCTATTATTATTACCATCACAAAATATTATAATCGCAGCTAACTCCTAGATCGCAGATACATTCACAGCTTAAATCAATCACATAGACGCACTTCAGTAATAAACACCATCAGTCCAGATACCATAAAGATACTCCAAATATATTATGCATTCATTAGTATCCAAAAACCCAATTACAACCCAAAACACAGCCCGCGCACACAGCCAGCGGGGTCAGCACACAATAGGACTAAGGATCTCCACGCACATAGCTAGCAGGAGTCCTTACCCAAAATAGCCCAAAACAGATCTCAACAATTCACACGTAGCATCAATATTACTTCTTCCTTGCATACTAGACCCAACTATATATCTATTTATATCTTTGTAGCCTACCCTAGAGCTACCCTTTAACCCATTACAAAACATTGGGGGCTTTGACCCGCCCCAAAACCCCTATGCAAGATCGACTATTACAAAATTATATAAAAAACGTAGCTTAGGGAACCTTGTTCCAACAGCCCCCCAAGACAATCTTGTGGCTCGTCCTGAGTCACAGCGGCCATGGGGTTTTCATCTTCGCCTAAAGTTGCTTGATCGCATCAACTAGAGGGGGCAACAATCCTTTGCTCTGCCCAACAACATTCTGTGCAATATCCACCAACTTCTGTGAAGTTGGACCTTCAGCAGTGGCAGTGACACTTTCCAGGGTCTGGTTCAGTTGTTTAACTGCAACATCCACTTCCTGCGATAGCTTGAGGGCTTCATCGTCCCATGGCTTGAGGTGGTCATTGAGAACCTTCTTCTTGTGGCAGAGCTCTTCGATGTCATCTCTAAGTGTGTGGCTGGTACGCAGTTGTGCCAGGCATTGAGCGGGGATCAAAGTGGACATAGTAGCTTCGAGCTGTTCAAACTCTTCCTCCTTCTGACGCAGTTCTTTAGTAAACTCACACAGGAGAGGATCGCGCTACACCTTAGACCACAACTGCATATCTGTCTCCAACAATCCTACGCCCTGTGCGATCTGAGCTGTAATCACATTTGTAGCTTAAGTCAAGTGCGCTAGGATCGTACCTCAGGTGGAGTTTTTGGCTGCAATTTGGCCTGCAAGGCAGGAATCTTCTGCTCCATATCTGTCTTGATAGTCTAAATATAGGTTTTGGAAGCCTTTAGTGTTACAATAAGCCCCTAAATCTTGGCTTGGGGGGTAGTAGAAGCCAGGATATCTTCAGTCGCATCCGCACATACCCTGCTGATTAGATGTTCCAACTCGGTTTGCTGCGTAGTAGCAAGGATGCATGCAACCTGCACCTGGGACACCTCGGTGGTTTTTTCAATGATCATCTGCTCAGATGTACTGAGCTGCTGATGCAATCGAAAGTCTCTGTGCTGGATCTCCTCGAAGAGGGCTGTATGAAGGACTTGCGGCTGTTAGTGTGGAAGTCGGGCCAAATCCAATTGCATCTCTGCGTAGGCCTGGACTTGCGCACATAAGGCAAGCGGGCTCAAGGTGAATGTTGTGTTAGAAAGGGAGCAGAGGCAACTTTCAGTTGTGACGATTAGTTCATTTATGGTTATTGGGGATGTTCGCGCTTGAATCATTCTTGTTTGCAAGGTGTTGGTTTTGAGCTACAGAGCGCGAAGCTCATACTGGAGTGCAGTGATCGTGGCTTTATGTTGCTATTCCAAGGCCAACCACTTATCTTCTGAGGTGAGGGTAGCTGCTTCTGCAATCTGCTCTAGGTCTTCCTCCGTCAAAGTAACTTCAGTTTCCCTACTGGGCCTTGTAGCCCGTCGTTTCTTTTGGTTTCCTTTAAGAGGGTCGATGGCCCGTTTCGTACCGCGCGGGGAGTCAGCACCCTGTGCATCTAGACCCTCTGCATCCAGATCTTGCTATGACTCCAACTCTGCACCCTTCTCGGCGTCCTTGCCATGTCCTTTTGTCTCTTTAGTGGTATCAGGCGGGGTGGTCTTCTTGGTGCTTGTTCCTGCAGTGTTAGCTGTACCTGATTTGAAGCCCAGTCTCCAGTGTGGTGGCCAAGTGGCAATGAGTCGGTTGATTTCTTCGTCGGCGACGATGTAAGGCATTGATACCCATATCAGATCCTTACGGCCCCGGATCTGCACATTGTGCATCGTGACCTAGAACGCTGCGATGCTCTTGTACTTTTCGTAGATTGATGGTGACAAGCGCGACCGGGAGTGGATTGCTGCTGTGAGCCCACTATGAAATAGGACCCAGAAGACGTTATTATCCTCAGTGTGATGCTCATCCTTTGAGTCCCACAAATTCGCATATCGCGCCCCTTCGCACATGTCTGGCTCGAGATCAAGGAGGACCGAGTCTTCAGGGGCTTCCCATGAAACCAACACGATGAGGAGCAACAACCAGGAGTAGAAGAATGTCCTTCCATGATCTTGGGCCTTGCACACATTCTACAAGAATTCGTTGCAAAGGAACTGGGACTAGTTGAAGCAGACCCCTTTTTCGCAGCAGCCAGCCAATTGAATGACATAAGCGGGGATGGTCGCAACCTGGCACTTGCGCATCATTTTACATGCCAGCAATAAGGTACCCATATGCGCTCTGGGGTCGTTGATGGTGTTGATTAGGAACCCCCTAGTATTTCGCTCAACATTTTAGTCGTGGCGCACCTTATTGGCGATCTGTTGCTCATATTTCTTGCCAACGCACTCCATGGGATTCGACTCTTCCATGGGGAGACTAGTAATACGGTGATTGAGGGCGCCATCAATGGGAATGCGGTCTCGGATCCATAAGCTATTGTCATGGATCAGGGCTAGCTGCTAGCACACAACCCGGTCAGTTATACTGTATCGGCCAAAATGAGGCATTTGCAGCAAGTTTAATAAACTCAATTTGGCTAGCCCGCTCGCCCATGGCATTGGGATGACCCACAACACATCGTCTTCCAGTATTCTTTCTAGGTATAGTTCAAGTGCCAATTCTGGGAAGGCCTCTAGGTTGGCCCGGTCATGATCGTCGAATTTTATCGAGTGGAGTTTTCCAAATGATTATGCAATTATGGGGACCTCGCCCAGAATCAAGGGCATTTGCAGGTACACGAGCATTCCTTCAAGGTTCTTAGGTGTGCGCACCAAGGGTCGGCGAGGCCGGACATAGGGTGGTAGCCAAGTGATTGGTTCAGCGATCTGGGCCTCTTCCTGAGCAAACATAGGTCTCTTTGATGGGTTGGGCGAATGTGCCCGAGGCACCGTTTGGGGGGACTTCACATTCCGAGGGGAGGTGCGTGGTTTCCCTCCAGCATATTTCACAGCCCTCCCCTGCCCTTGCTCCTAGCCTTTCCCTTTACCCTTCTTTTTCTCAACTTGCTTCCCCTTGGTTGGTGTGGACAAAACCTCTTCAACTTCCAGGGTGACCTCCAATACTTCATCAGTGGAGACCACAGTCTACGACGATTCAGCCGGATTAGTGGCAGTCATTCTCGCTCAGAAGATAAAGTCGGGATTGCTACTATCAGAAGGGGTAGCTCGCCCAGACATTAACAGAGCGCAATAGTCACAGAATTTTGCAAAGCACAAACTATTCAAGATGCACAGAACCCACTTATGATCTACCCTTCTACTTTTATAGCCTTGGATATCAACCGATGGTTGGATGAGGCTTATCAAAAACTTACCATCAAGAAAACAGTAAAAAATATTTGGAAATCACCTCATTAATTGTCGACTTCTCGCTCCTTTCAACAATAAAATTTGCTTTTTACCTAGTTTTACTGTTCCAATGGCTAGTTTTCGCAGCTGTGTATTACCCCTGTGCTCCCATCGCACTTCCTCAGGCTTCCAGACCTGTGATTGACCGCTGCGCTCCCAGCGCACCTCCCTGAGCTTCCAAACCTGTGATTGACCCTTGCGCGTATAACAGGCTTGCCCGTGTTGTTACTCCTGCCTACGCGTACGCCACCCAATACAGCTACACCGACCATATAGTCAGTTGATCCGGTACGGTTTGAGTTGGTTGCCATTAACATACCCTGGTACAATGTCTCCGCACAGTGTAGCTAACCGGACAGATCCTCCGTTAGTGATTTCCTGTACCATATAGGGACCTAGCCAGTGCTGACAAAACTTCCCCAGGTGCTTTGAAAACTAGCTATCATATAGCAGGACCAATTCACCCTTCGAAAAGGTCTTTTGCCGAATATGTTGATCATGCCATGCTTTTTTTCTGGGCCTTTTGAACTTGCTGATGAAAGTTAGCAATGAATCGATCTTCCTCCAAGGCGAAGAGCTGCACCAAGTGCTCCTCCATGATATCAGGCTCTGCCATGTTAGTAAAGGTTGTGATACGTAGGCTAGGAACAATATAGTCCATGGGAATAATAGCCTCCTTGCCATAAACCATCCGAAACGGGGCTTTCTCGGTCAATTTCTTGCAGGTGGTTCGATAGGCCCAAAGGACCGACAGGATACACATGTCCCAATTGCTTCGCTCGACATTGCAGATCTTTGTCAGCGCCTGTTCCAGAATTTTATTAAAAGCTTCCATAGTTTCATTCACCTGCGGGTGATATGGAGTAATTTTAGCGTGGTGGATCCGAAATTCTTCAGTCAAAACCTGTATTGTCTCATTAACAAAATGCATACCTATATCGCTCATCAAGACCTTTGTATAGCCAAACTTGGTTAGGATATGTTCAAAAATAAAGTGCGTAGTAGTGTTTGTGATACAATCATTTAAAACTTGTGCTTCAGCCCGTCTGGTTACATAATTAGTTGTAGTAATGATGTAACTGGCGCCTGTCTTCTTTCCTGGCGGGTTGATGAGCCCAACGAAGTCTATGGCTCATTTTTCAATGCTTGCAGAGCCATCTGCAGCTGCAATGGAATTTCTTCTCTGTGCGATGGTCTTCCCGTCCTTTGGCATGTGTCACAGGCTTTACAATAGTCATGAGATTCACTATGTAGTGTGGGCCACCATAGCCCAACTCTCAAGATCTTCTACGTCGTTGCTTTCCCTGCGTATTGACCTCCTGCTATGCCACCATGGGCTTCTACCAAGATGGCCTGCCTTTCATGTTCTAGAACGTATCTTCGCAGTACCTCATCAGCTCCCAGCTTATACAAGTGGCCCGTTATGATGGTAAAGTTTGCTGTGTGAGTTACCAGCTCTTTTTTCTCTTGTACCAAATATTCTGCAGGTGCCATCCCCATAGTTAAGAAGTGAATGATGTCGGCGAAGTGCGCATCAACCACCTTAATAGAAAACAGCTGTGCATCGGGTAGTACTTCTTCTAGGTTGGTCAGTTTCTCACCACTCTCGATTCAGGATAAGTTGTCTGACGTGGGTCCGACCCAGCATTTAGTTTCCCTGGTTTCACAATGATCTCAAAGTCATATTCTTGAAATAGCAGCAGCCATCGACAAATCTTCCCCCCCAACACAGGCTTATTCACTAGGTACTTCAAAGCTGAGTGATCTGTGAACATCTTGAAGTGCCCTCCTAACAGATAATGCTTGTATTTCTACAGGGCGTATACCATGGCCAACCCCTCGCACTCAGTAGTAGAGTAGTTACGCTCCGCACTAGATAGTTTTCTACTAGCAAATGCAACTGGATGGTTGATGTCCCCTTCCCCAGGTTGTGTGAGGAAAACTCCCAGGGCGATCCCTGAAACATCTACATGGACATGGAAACCCTTTGCCCAGTCAGGAAATATGAGGATAGGTGCAAAGACCATCTTCTCCTTGAGTAACTCAAAGCTCTTCTGACACTCCGCATCCCAAAAAAACGAAACTTCCTTCTTCAGAAACTTCTCCATGGGTGTTGTGATCAATGCGTACCCTTGAATGAACTTTCTGTAGTATCCTATATGTACGAGGTTAGAGCACAACTGTTTCTTAGTTGTAGGGACTGCCAGGTTGATGATAATGGCTACCTTGGCGGGGTCAACCATCAGTCCCTGCCTACAGACTATGTGGCCTAGCAAGATCTTGAAAGGTATGAAAAATATGCACTTCTTAATATTCAAGGAAATCTGGTGCTTTCTACACACGTCCAACATCATGCGCAGGTTCCAGACATGATTCTTTACCAAACCAAACACTGTCCAATCATCAAAATATACCTCCAAGAACTTGTGGATGACTCCTTGAATACTGCGACCTCCACTTGCGAAAATATGCCAGGGGAATTCTTGAGCCCAAACGGCATGACGGTGTGCTGGAGGGATCCCCATTCAGTGGAAAACGTAGTTTTTCTACGATCTTCAGGTGCGGTCCTGATCGGATGGTAGATCGAGAACCCGTCATTGAACGAGTACGCTTCCTGCCCTCCCACACTATCGAGAATTTCATCAGAGAATGGCGTAGGGAAGGAATCATGAACATAGGCATCGTTTAATTTGTGTAGGTCAACACAGATTCTTATTTATCCTTTGGTATTTTTCTCCTAGACCACCATAGGGCTTACCCAATCTGATTGTTCTACTGGTTCGATGATAGACACGCCTACCATTTTGTCAAGTTCTTCCCTGAATTTCTGCTTATACTTGGGGTTAAATCGGTAAGGTCGCTGCTTAACAGGGCACTCATCTGGTTTTAAAGTGATGCACATGACCCCTAGGTCCCCTGTAATCCCCTTGAGTTTTGAGAATTTCGTAGAAAATAGGTCCTTGTACTCTGTGAGGAGTTTTGCGACTTTCCCAATAGTATCATCATCCCAGTAGTCCCCAATTTTAGCTAGCTTAGGTTGTTCTTTTGTGCCAATGCTGACTTCCCTTAGCTTAAGAGGCTTGGTCACGTCGATGGTCTGTAGTGGGGGTCCGGCAACTACGCGCTTTCCCTCCGATTTTGGGATAGTGATATTTCGCGGGTCTTCATCACACTCCTCCATTGATAGATTTCAGCAGTTGACAATATCCTGCATTTGCGCATCCCAATATGGTGCCCCATACTCCATACGAGGGCGCGATTCATCAAATACCAAGGCATCAATGTCTTGTAAAGCTCCATCCAATGCCTTAGTTCCGCCTATCAACCCGAACATCCCCACAAAATCATCCGGCATGGTTGCCCATTGGCGGTTGCACTGGTGTAGCTCTGCATCCAAATACCATGCAGTGGGAATTGGCAGGCATGGATAAATAGGTCGACCCCTTCGTCCATGGTACTTTCACACCATGCCTCTGTCCATGCGGCCACGTGCCTGCGTGGATCTCCTTGGCCAAGGAAAGCCCCCACGCATAGGTGAACTAGAGGTTCGAACCGTAGAATCATCATTTCGTAGCATTCCTCCCAATCCTGGAACATCACCTTATGAGTTTCCCACCACCGCGCAGTGGTTGCGTGCATGGCTAGGTTAAGCACCCACATTCTTCGCTCCCTTGGGACTTCAGCTTCAAATGTTCGCAAAAAATCCCTAATACTACCAGAACCATCAAAGTAGGGCAGTTCTCTTTCCTCTTAGGAGATACACCGGAAGCTCTTTGTGATCTTAAGACATCACAGTGCAGATATGTCATGTAACCGATTCTGCCAATTTTCTATCTCCCCATTGGAGTCAGAGATGCATTCACTATCTTTCTCCCAGCAAAGCACACCATCAGCTGTAGAATTAATCCAATCCTCGTCCCGGGTGGTTAGCTTATAAATGTGATCCACGTCGTCTTCTTCACGCACCGGTTGTGTAGACCGCTCTCATTCCGCAGGGTCTAGAGGGACTATCACTCTCGTACCCTCATTCTCAAAAGCCATGCTCGTTTTCTTTAAGTTGATAATTCCTCCCACGTCTATCACCCAATCTAGTCCCAACAGTGTAGGATAAGGGTCCGCATCTTCCACAATATGAATTACTTCAAAATCTGCGTGTACTTTAACTCCTGCGATATCTACCATAATCTTTGACAACCTTCCTAATGGTATGATTTTTTGTTGGTTAGCCATGCATAGCTGTATAGTAGACCATTCCAGCTTATGTTCTCCCATCCATTGCCATGTTTGCTTAGGCAGGACGTTTGCATCCGATCCCATATCCAGGATGACCTAATCCATTTCATATTCGCCAATCTGTGCTGTCAGCCGCATTTCCCGCCCAGTGCGCTTCTTGTGCTTGTACAATTTGTGAATATATATAACCTCTGTAGGAATATGAGTTCTTACCGCGCAGCTGTTTATCAGTGTCTGAAGATTTTCTACTGCCTTCTAGTTGCGCGCAGCTTCATACATGCTTGTAGGAATGGTTTAACTTCGTTGTCCGCTCTTAGGTTTGTTGGAGCCTTGGAAGTAGATACCTCATCCTTGGTAAAGTCTTTGCGAGCTTCGATGAAGGTTTCTTTCTCCTTCTATAGGTCCAATATTTCCTGTTTGATAACAGCTTTCCAGATAAGGGGTTCAATTGCGGCTTTCTCCTCAGCTCCTCTAGTAGCCATGCCGCTACGCTTTATGACTTTAATACTTGGTCCTTCATCGCGGGGCTCCGCCTTAACCCTCTGCACATTCTGCGTTGGTGTCTACTATTTTTCCTGCATTTTTTCTATCAAGACTGGACAGTCTTCAATCACATGGTCCATCTGTTAACAATATTGGCAAGATTGTCGCACAGGGTTCAGACAGTCCCTTGCGAAGTGCCCTATTTCTCCACAGTTGTAATAGATCAATTTCCCTCTCCCCCGACCTATGCCTCCACCCCTTCCCCCTCCCCTGACTCTGGCTGGGGAGCCTCCTTTTCTTAAGAGAGATAGTGGTGAATAAGGGTCAGCCTGTACCCTGTATAGGTTTCCTTGGTTTATCATTAAGTCATATGTCCGACAGTTATGTTTTTCATGTCCCACAGATGAGCATAAGTGGCACCATTGGTGCTTCAATTCTGTAACATATGCACCAAGACGGGGGAAATGGTTGGTATCATGTAGTCCGGAAACACGACAGTCATTGCACCATAAAGTCAGACCACTTGGCCCCGCAGCCTATTTAGGACGTAACGGGCTGGGCCCCCCAGCCTGCATGTAGTTCGCCAACAGAGGGCACTGATCCTTGGTGTAGCCAGACACCCTGCATCTTATGCACCATACATCTAGGCTAGCTTCGTTTCCTCGTTATTTTCGCAGATTCTAGATTTCAAGGTGCATAACCTCCAACTATCCATGGATCTGTTGCACCCCAAATTGGGTATCGTCTCTTGGTGCAGCTTCGAGATTCATAGCAATCTCCAAGGCTTTCTCTTGCGTCTCAATTGCTTTCTACCCCATAGGTCCGCGCAGGTGAGGTAGTATCATGGCGATGAACCATTCCTTGTACTGTCTATCATCATACTGAAATTCCCCATCTCTGATAACCTTCTTTACCCGCTGATCAACCTCTCATACAGATTCGGTGGGTCCTTGTTTAAAATCTTTCAAGTCAGTTATTAACTGAGAGTAGGACTTAGGCTTCCGGAACTGTGGTTTTAAAGCATTCTTAATCTCTTGAATAGATGGGTCTGCATGCTGGCCTACGTACCCCATATACCAGTCCAGGGCCATTCCTTCAAAGCCGAGGGATAGTTGTGCTCTATTTACAACATCGCTAGCCACACTTTGCACAGTCCATACTGATTCCGCTACAAACCAAAATCAGTCCATATTTTCATCTCCTACACCCTTGAAGGTGGGTAGCCTAATGTGCGTGGCCATATCTTCTTCTGGTGGTAGCAGATTTGTGGGGGATTTCTTGCCCTTATGCTGACTCAAAGGTGGTGTAGCTGGAGGAATATTCCATGCGTGCGCAACCGACTCTCTTAATGGACTGTAGATGGATCTATCCCCTTCTCGGTTGGTTCGGTAGTACTTACCACTTCGTGTCGTACTCTTGCTATGATTCAGGTCATTCATTCGGTGTGGCTGCACAAAATTCCTTTTTCGCACAGTAATATTTTTATTAGTAATGGTAATGTTCACAAGAACTTACCCTGGAATCCTTTGAAGAACCTCATCTCTGCCTCAGAATAGGATACAAACTGATCAACCGTGAATTCCATTATGAACCCTCCTAGCACGCTATCCACCCAATATATATCGTACGGGTGATCGTGTTGTCAGTCTTCTCCAGCTGTTGAATCAATTTCGGAGTCCACTACATAATCTGATTGTCCTTCCAACACGTCTGAAAATCTATGAGCCTTTCTAGCCACTCCTGGAGCTCGTGCGCAAAAGTTACGAAGAAAATTTCATATAATTCGGTGAAAATGTACTTATTCTTCCACTTCTCAGTTGTTAGCTTTGTGATGTGATTATCCTTCACAGAAAACTCCTGAATCTGTCTTTCAAACCAGTCTTCGAGCTCCAATTTCTCAGGTCTCCACCGGCCTCGTGGCATTACCCGACCTCTCTCTCAAAATGCTCCCAGTCCCGACAACAGAACCATTTTTTGGCTTGAGGGGTCCTGACCTAGGTTCGGAGGTTAAGGTTTGCCAATAAACCCCTATACTACTAGCCCTTTCAGCAATGACCTACTTTTGTAGGCCAAGGTCTCACCTGAAGTAGTATGGGAGGGTGCTGGAACCAGGTTTCTGCACCCTGTGAGAGAGTAGGTAATTAAGGCAGATCAGTGTTGCAACTATCAGATTCGCATAGATCAATTCTATTAGCAGGATTCTAACAGTATAACAAGAAAGTAATCATAACAAAGCTATTATTATTAACGGATCTAATCAATATATTCGCATCCACATGCGCATCATCAATTACCATCACAAAACATTATAATCGCATCTAACTCCTATATCACAAATACATTCGCAGCTTAAATCAATCACACAGATGCACTTCACTAATAAACACGATCAGTCCAGATACCATAAAGATACTCCAAATATATTCCACATTCATTAGTATCTAAAAACCCAATTACAACCCAAAACATAGCCAGCACACATAGCCAGCGGGGTCCGCACACAATAGGATTGAGGATCTCTACGCACACAGCCAATAGGAGTCCTTACCCAAAACAACCCAAAACAGATCTCAACAATTCACATGTAGCATCAATCTTACTTCTTCCTTGCCTACTACTAGACCCAACTATCTGTCTATTCATATCTTTGTAGCCTTTGCTATCCTATGGTCTGCAAACTGTGGTTTACGAACCCTAGAGCTACCATTTAACCCATTACAAAACATTGGGGGCTTTGACCCGCCCTAAAACCCCCACGTAAGACCGAATATTACAAAATTATATCAAAAACGCAGCTCAGGGAACCTCGTTCCAGTAGACTCGTTCTCTAAAATACCTACCTCCCTTTGGAGATGAACTAAAATCAAATTCCCTATAATGATGTGATGTTGCCTTAGCTTGCATTGATTTAGACTCCCTTGCTTCTGCGACTTTGGAGCGTCTTTCAAATGCACCAAAATAGTTATCATAACGAGAACATGTAACTGAAGAATTACCAACACTTTTAACCTCAGTTATCGATTTTGGAGTGGGTGATGATGGCTTTTCTAAGCCTTCGTTGTACTGCAATTTTTCCAAATCCTCTTCTTTGGCTCGTAACTGAAGTTGCAATCTTTGCGTCTCCTCTTATGCTTGTAGCAATCTCCTCAATTCTACATTCTCTGCTTGAATGCTTTGGTGATGATGATTTGAATGATGAGAAGAATATTAAGAAGAAGAACATTAACCTTAAGATGGAGATGGAGGGTCTCCTTCATTTATCAAAGCATCGTCCTTTACTCTCTCTTTCATCTTATTTCCCTTCTTTTCTATTCTCTTCTCATATTCTGCATACATTTTATCTACCATGTCTTCCATCTAATAGAAATCTTGAGGGAAAGATTTTTCATTCTCCATTTTGCTTCATGTTGCATGTCTAAAATGGTTATCATTCACACTTGCAATTCACATCAGCAAGAATATCTCTCTGGTACCAAATTTGATCTAGAATCTCTAATTTACCAACATTATCCAAGATATTTTCTTCGATTGATGTTAGCAGAATTACATGAAAGAGGATGTAAAAACCATGTATGCACACACTTAGAGAAGAAGAAACATAAAGGAGACCATAAAGAACACACATAAAAAAGTTTGATAACAAAGTTTGTCCAATATGGACTATGTCTCCAGACCCTGCTTCAATAGTGGGGAGGTCGCTTCACTCTTCTCATAAAAAATAAAGGAAAGCACATGGAAACATGCATCATTATAACTCCAATCCTAGGAATGAATTGAAATTTGACTGCTCAAATCACAACACTAGCAGGTCCATCTCATCCACCTAAGACATTTGATTATAAACATGACCTACTTCTAAAAGGTGTGTTGTTGTCTCAAACTTCGAGCCTAACAATTAATGAAGAAGGTGGGTTTCTACTGTGATCCCTGATATCCGCTACTCAAATGAAAAAATTGACTGCACCATTGTGATCCTTACGAAATTATGAAAAAAATGAGTATAAACTTGAGTATATTTTGTTACCTGCAATTCCGTCCCCTCAAAGAATATTTTAGATTCCTCCCAAATTTTGCAAAAAAATATTATGCCTAGAACTACACCCTCCTAGTTCTGGTGTGCATGGTTCCACCATTGGTCAAGGATCCATAGGGTTTTGGTTCCATTCCATCGAGGTTTTGACAACCTCCTCCTCTACCCATGCTCGTTCATCCCTTGGGTTCCCCGTTCGAATGAAATTATTCCCTTTTAAAATGTGCCATAATCGACGGACTTAACAAAGCCCTCCCCCGGGGCCGTTTGTTGGTTTTCTAAGTTTGGAACGTTGGTTGGCAGGTGGCTCGGGTTCCAACACCTCCCCGACCACATTTTATATATACAACAAATTATTTTACAACTACTGGAGAATCCTTCTGCGATTAACCATCGAAATCGTCTATGTTATATGGCATGTGACCGTCGTCTGGTTCATATATAAAATTTGTTATATCGAATGTTTTGTTGGTTTAAAACCCTCCATTTGCATTGGAGATTTCCCATTATAAAACACATCGTCCTAGATTCAATTTTTTTTTCGTGGAGCACATTAGTCGTCGTTGTAGTAGAACCATTCCCAAATTGGAACTTTGTCGGTTATAAATATATATATAACATTTAAATCATTGTTTAAACCCGTCGAAGGTTTTAATAACCATTGGAACCATTTAACACACACACACACACACATATATTGAATGCCCACGAAAGTTAGATTTTCGGGTTCGTTGTTTCCCAAACCGCCAATAGCCAATGTGCAGTTGATTGTCTATAGGAACTGTGTAGTTCATTGACACAAGGGGCTATGCAGTTAACTGACTCAAGGGATTACACAGTTTCCTATCACAAGGGGATGCGTAATTGACTGTTAGATATAGAAACTGCACACTCCCCGTGGATAGAAATTGTGCATCACTTCTTGACAGGGTGGCACAATTTCCAAAGTTAACACAGTGACAAGAAACAACTAACTAACCCTAGCTCCTAGATTTTTGACATGCATGCACAAACCCTAACCCTAGATCTATGAGTGCTCACCTATATAACAAGATAGCCTAAGGCTCATTCTTACACTCATTTTTTGAGCTTTGTGCATCCTTCGAGCACAAGGAAATTTTGGTTGCATGTGCACTGCTATTTCAGGTAAGTTTTAATTGTCGCTTTTTTCTTCTTTTACTTTCTCTTTTGTCAATTTTGTTTTCGTAAGTGTCTTTTTTTCCTCTTTTTTGAATTATAAGTGTCGATTTTGATATATTTAGTTGTTGCATGTGTCATTTCTCTCTTGCATGCTTCTTTTCTAGTATCATTTCACATACCAAGTTCTTTCGCGTTCCAGTTATCATAGCATATCAATCTATTTATGCATGTTTATCTTCTCACAATCCTCATTGCTTATTGTTGATCAAAACTTAGTTTATTTCTGAACAGATATGCATCCCCATATCTCCAACTACGCATTACTCCCTTCCACGCAACATATCTCAGATCTTTTTTTTCGTTGATCCAACATGAAAACCTCTCAGGCCCTCTCTCTTTGTAATTTCACATTGCGCAATTCTATCCAGCAATGGTGCCATCCCTACTCACTATGATTGTGCAGTGCGCAATCCCTGGCCTCAATTACGCATTGCGTAGTTATAACTGATAATATTTCACCCTGATGACTTACCAGGTCTATGACTCGACAATAGGTAGCTTTAAAACACTAGGCTACACTACAAATCTCAAGAAATATACTCCAACCCTTCCATCTCTAATCAATTTTAGTTAAAACTGCGCTCATAAACATGGACGGATTAAATTTTAGATTTTTTCACTCACGGAATACCTGAGCGTGATTAAGGGAACACACGAGCGTGTCAACACTATGTTGGTCAAAACCCATGTGCTCGTTTACCTTCAGTGCAACTTGATGTGTTAGAACGTTGGAGTTGAGAACAAGAATCAAACTGTCGGAATATGAACAAGACTCTGTGAATAAGAACATAACTATTGTTTCAGGAACAAAACATCCTTCATCTGCTACTCTATTTTCTTGTGTGGATCGTGCCACCCTTACAGTGTTGTTCAAATCTACGTTAATGCAGATACATTTGTATTTCCAAGATTACATCCACTTTCCTTTCAACCATTGCAGAAAAAATCATGCATTGACAGAGGATGTATTCATTTCTTCTATGCGAGTTATTTTCTCAATTTCGGCCCTCGTTTCTCTATTGAAGAAACAATATGAAATCTCCTGTGAGTACAAATTTCATTCGGTCTCTTGAAATGATGGATGGTGGACCAAAGGACGATTTCTTCCATCTGCAAACGCTGTAAATTTACGCTAGTCATGGCTCAACAATGAGCTTGATTTTAAACACGGGCTCTGGCACATACCAACCACACACACCATACTCTGTTTCACTTCATTCATTCTCTAATCCGATTCGACGACCTCTACAACCTGTACTTCAACGCCTGAAAATGATTTCAAAGCTTCGGCTCTCTCTCCTTGATTGACCCCTTAAGTCAATAGATTAATATAGAGACTTACACAGAATTGAATATACACAGACAATTCTGGTGCTGTAATAGACTTCACATGATGTCAGTGAATTAAACCACCAGATTCGTAACAATGTTCCCATACATAATTCAAGCAACAATTTTTAATATTTCAGCAATCCTTCATAGCCGAAAGATCAATTCCACTCCAACTATGGGATAATCTATGAAATTGACAGCGTACCAATAGAGAGAAACTAGTCAATGCTATTCCAGAATTCAACACTGAACAACCGAAACAAAGACTAGAAATTAATTCTGACTTGTTTTTTCCACAACTTCGTTATATTTATCTAAGGGTCAAAATTATCCACGTTTTCTCTCAGGATGATTTCGACTGTCCTTCTAACATGTTTATACTTACACAATTCCCAGTTATGCACAGATAACTCGTCCTTCAAGGATTGAACTCACGCATATGATAGATTTATTTTAATCCATCATCAATTTCAAAGAAGCATACAAACTGGAATTCATCAATTCACAGAGACAATGAAAAATAATGAAACCTTCCTTTCATTAATCAAACTATACATATAACCACAATCGTCATTTAATTCATCTCTCTCTCCATGGCCTGATTTTATTTAGTTGAAGTGGCCTCTTCCAAAGCCTTTGAGGCTTACAAATATATACAAAAGGATTCTGCAATCAATTCTAGTTCAAATCCACAATCTACTCAACCATATACTAAAAATCCTCTAAATCCACTTTTGACTCAACTAAATTCCTATTCTAGGACTTCCTAATCCCTAAGATATTTATGAGATCTTTACAAGTCTAATATCTCTCGTATTCTAAATTATTTGAGAATATTTACATTAAAAACCTCACACACCTATTTCTCACTCAAATCATAAAAAATATACAAATTTTCTATTAATAAATTAAATTCCTTATTAAACATTAGACCTGCTAAGTCAACCAAATATACAATGATTTTTCGATCTAGATGCTCCTGCATCAAACTCCAAAATTTGAAAACATTCATGATCTCCTGATCATGTGATTTCGTATTCTGATGAAAACCTCGAGGGTCCGAAACCTTAATTTGTAACTATCCAAATGGTCTGCACCTTTGCTGTTGCTACATGTATGCTATCTTCTGGTTCATTTTCCTTTCTTCAACCACCTTCAAATTCTGACTGATCATCCCTTCTGCTATCAATTTTCTCCATATGGATTGGTTCATCATCAACTTCCACAGTTCTTCAACCATGAAATCAGTTTCTGTTTTTCCCTAAAATCCTTGATTGCTTTCATTATCATCTTCTTCTGCAATTTCCATTTGTTTCTTCTTATCTTCAAATTTACTTTCAAGAAGTAAATTGGTTGTCATCTTTCTGACTGCATACTCATCCACCTTTTCTTCTCTGTTAGCCAATACATCATAAACTTGACAACTAATACATATCTATGTCCAAATCAAAGCTTGAGACAGTCCTTCATTTCTGACTACAATCACACCCTCATATTCTGGTTCTTTCAACAAATGCTCCAACAACTCAATTTTTCTTTGACACCTTAGAAGTATTTCATCATGATGTTGTTTATAGTCTTCAATATGTTCTTCTTCTTCATTCAGTCTTATGACTATCTTCTCTTTGTCCTAAGACAAATCTGCCTCACCTCCTTCTTCAACACACTTTGAATTATTGTCTTTCTGTAAGCCCTCTTCAAGGGCTATCCTTGCCCCGTCTTCTGCATTATCATTCTCCTGCAATTTTTCTTCATCAATAATATTAGTCAAATTCATTGGCTTACCTCTCTAAGACAATGTTACTTCATTCTTCATCAGAATATGATTATGATCTTCCATCTCCATGACAACTTCAGATGACTATCTAATCCCATTAAGTAACTCATCATTGAACTCCTTCTGTTGCAACGATTCAAAGCCTTCCTCATCTAAGAGGTTTTCTTCATCATATTTTACTTCAAGATCTTCATCCATCCTGAAGACATCTTCAAAATGTTGCTTATAACCTGCAATACCCGTAATCATACACAAATTATCAGTTTTAAAAACACAATACCTTGCGATATCACTTGATGTTTCATCCATTAGGTCTTTTTGCTTCTCTGAATCCATCATATGATTCAGAAGATCCTCAGTATCTTCATTTCTTTCAAAACAAAATGGGCCATGTTCTGGTTCACATACCAAAAATTCCTCCTCATACTCATTTACTTTGAGTAAATCTTCCTTCAGTTGAGAATTCAATCTATGCTCCCACTTCACTTGCAATCTATGCCACTTGAATTTTATTCTCATAATCCAACCATTTCTCTGGTCTTCCTTATTCCTTTGTAGCATCTCCATCAATAACTCAAGATGGAATTTTATCTCAGCTTTATCTCTGTCAATCTCTTCTTGACTCTTTCTCATGCCATTTTCCTTGACATCTTCTTTCTCCTTCCTATGGCTTCTCCCCGAACCTCTGCAATGACTATCAAAAATCATCTTATCCTCCTTTGCGAACTCCATCTGTTCAATTGTGGACTACACCTAAGTCTCCCTTTTCAACAAGCCTTCATAATTTCCATCCAAAAATTCAAGCTCTCTCTGCAATTGACCTCTTGGTATATTTTGATTCTTCGCCTTGGAACCATATTTTTAGCAACTCTCTTGCTCCTCTTTGCTTCTGCAACTTAAATACACTTTTATTGAGAAAACTCTTGTCCTCTCTGTCCAACCTTCGGCTAGAACGTTTAGGTTCTTTGCCAATTTCCTTCAGAGTATCCACTTAAGCTGTCTTCAAGAATGCAACTGGTTCTTCTTCTTACAAATCCTCTTGTTGTTCTTTTGCTGAGATATTCCCTCTTTTTCTACACCTAAAATCTGCAAACACAATCCTCAAACCTAGAGTTAAAAATAAAAACATACTATATCACCTTCCAGATCTCTTCATGATCTTGTTCCACCATTCATCTGCACTTTGAATGGATTATTCCCTATTCATTTGCCTCTGTAAATTATCCTTAAGAGTATTAGTTACTTCCCATATTCTACCACACTTCATCTCTGTGTGCCTGCTTCTTGTCAGATTTAAATTATGATCCTTTCTTTCTGCAATCACAATTGTATTATGCATATACAACACCAAGAGCATAAATCTACTCTATTTTTCCTCCAAAGAGATTTTACTTGCTCTGATACCAAATGATGACTTACCAGGTCTATGAATCCACAATAGTTAGCTTTAAAACACTTCCAATTTCGATTAAAATTGTGCTAACACTTCAAACCTTCCATCTCTAATCAATTTCGATTAAAATTGTGCTAATAAACATGGAAGGGTTAAATTTCAGAATTTTGTGCTCACGGGATACCTAAGCGTGATTAAGGGAACACAAGAGCATGTCAACACTCTGTTGGTCAAAACCCATGCGCTCGTTTACCTTCAGTGCAGCTTGATGTATGAGAACGTTGGAGTTGAGAGCAAGAATAAAACTACCAGAACAAGAACCAAACTCTGTGAACAAGAGCAAAATTGTTGTTTTAAGAAAAAAACATCCTTCATTTGCTACTCCATTTTCTTGTGTGGATCGTCCCACCCTTACATCATTGTTAAACTCTACGTTAATGCAGATACACTTGTCTTTCCAAGCTTGCATCCACTTTCCTTTCAACCATTGCAGAACAAATCACTCATTGACAAAGGATGTATTCCTTTCTTCTATGCAGGTTAATTTCTCAATTTCGACCCTCGTTTCTCTATCGAAGCAATGATATGCAATCTCTTGTGAGAAAAAATTTCGTTCGGTCTCTTGAAACGATGGATGGTGGACTGAAGGATGACTACTTCCATCTAAAAACGATGCAACTTTACACCAATCATGGCTCAAAAATGAGCTTGATTTTATAACGCGGTCTCTGGCACATTCCAACCACGCACACAATACTCTTTTTCACTCCACGCATTCTATGATCCGATTCCACAACCTATACAACCCGTAATTCAACACATGAAAACGAATTCAAAGCTTCAACTTTCTCTCCTTGACTGACCCCTTAAGTCAATAGATTAATACAAAGACTTACGCAGAATCAAATATACACAGCCAATTCTGGTACTGTCACAAACTTCACATGATGTCAGTTAATTAATCCACCTGATTCGTCACAATGTTCCCATACATAATTCAAGAAATTTTAGTTTAATATTTCAACAATCCTTCATAGCCGAAAGATAAATTCCACTCCAGCTATGCGATAATCTTTGAAATTGACAGCGTACCAACATAGAGAAACTAGTTCAATGCTATTCTAGAATTCAACGCTTAACAACAGAAATGGAGACTAGAAATTAATTATGACTTGTGATTTCCACAGCTTCGTTATATTTATCTATGGGTCAAAATTATCCACGGTTTCTCTCAAGATGATTTTAACTCTCCTTCGAACAAGCTTATACTTACACAATTCCTTGTTATGCAGAGATAACTCATCCTTCAAGGATTGACCTCACTCATATGATAGATTTATATTAATCCATCATCAATTCCAAATAAGCATACGAACTGGAATTCATCAATTAATATTCACAGAGACAATGAAAATAATGAAAACTTCCTTTCATTAATCAAACTATACATATGCCCACAATCCTTGTTTAATTCATCTCTCTCTCCATGGCCTGATGTTCTTCCATTGAAGTGGCCTCCTCCAATGCCTTTGAGGCTTTCAAATATATACAAAATTATTATGCAACCAATTCTAGTTCAAATCCACAATCTACTCAACCATATACTAAAAATCCTCTAAATCCACTTTTGACTCAACTAAATCTTTATTCTAGGACTTCCTAATCCCTAATATCTTCATGAGATCTTCACTAGTCTAATAGCTCTCGTACTCTCAATTATCTTAGAATATTTACATTAAAAACCTCACACACCTATTTCTCACTCAAATCATAAAAAATATACAAATTTCCTATTGATAAATTAAATTACTTATCAAACATTAGACCCCCTAAGTCAACCAAATATACAATGATTTTTCGAGCCTGATGCTCCTGCATCACACCATTTATCCACTGTTGATGTGAATTTTTCCATTAAGGAGCCCTCTCTCTCTCAGCAACTGCGTGTTGCGTAGCCACAAGATCCAACCTTAAACTTTGCCTCTTGTTGACCAAGCATCCACAGTATCTCCTCCCAGTCATTGCACATTGCGCACTTCCACTGACCAGTGAGGTGACTCTTGCCTCAAATTTTCCTCTTGTGCACAAGCCTTGCACAATATTTCCTCTCAATTATTGTTTCTTGCATTTAATAACTTGATATAATAAGAGATTATCTGTGGAACTAACTTCCATGAGTGCATCTCCACTTCCAAGTGTTGCCACTCGAGAGCTTATAAATCTTACATCCTCCATTGACACCATGTCTTCAATTACAAGACAAGCACCAACTAAGGAGGGAATTGAAGGTAGTACTAAAGGTGTTGAAGAAAGTTCTAAATCATGAGCATCTATCTTGGCATATACCATTTTTTGTGTGGATAAGTCCACCACTATATCATGGCTGACCATAAAGGATTCTTTCAACAAGAAAGAGTTCACAAGGAATCTAGAAGACAGAGAAATTTACATCAACATTAAGAGATACAAATTCCACAAAGTTGGTTGCAGGTATTTGGTGTTACCATGAGCAGAAGAAATTAGATGGATCTTGCAGGGTCTAGACTCCAAGAAAATTTTCTTAATCGGTGTGAGCGAGCAAGTCCTCATGACATATTAGCTTTGTTATCTCCATGCATAGTACAAACTACCTAAGCTGGAAATTTATCTCAACTCTCTGTATTAGGTTGCTTGGGCTTATTTGAATACCAAAGATATGATTAGATCATGGTGGTAAGAACCAACCAAGTTTCACCATAATCTAGAAGGGATCTGCATGATAAAATAATTAAAGAAGGTTTACCAATACCTCATAGCAATGTTCTATAGACTGTATGGATAGGAAAGCACTACGTTCTATGAATAAGGATGGATCTACATGATTTACCCGATAGTCACATAAGGGAATATATTCAATTATTCTGACATATTACTTGCCTAACAAGTACAGCTTTATGTATCAAAGGTGAGGAAGGATTCAGAACGCATAAAAACTCGTTTCATCATGTCTACATAACTACTTGATGGAATATGTGTAAGAAACAATTTTTCGGGTCTAGAATGGAAGTGGACTCAACAACCTCTCTCTGTCAACATATATTGCAAGATCCTTTTAGAATTAATCTATAGGGGAGTTTATGAAAAACTGGCTAAGCACCTCTTTGCTATGCTCTATCAGATGATATTTGAAGAAGAGGCGCCATGCATGACCGGTCAAGCTAAACAAATGATTATTGAAGTCGCATATTGGTTTGATTCTTCCTAGGGTACATATATCAAAGTATTTAGTTCCCAAAATTTGCCACATCTTTTATTGAAGTACATGACTAATAAAATGGTCATGCAGGAAATTCGATATCTAATGCATGGGAATTCGTAATTCTCTTTGACCAAGAGGTCAAAATAATTTACCAAAGGAGTTGGTCCCTTAATGTATGGTTTTTTAGATTAGAATTTGTTTAAAATTGTAATTTAATTTATTAAAATTAGACAAATTTTTGCAGTGGTTGTAATTTAGTTTAATTTCCCAAAATTATTCCTCAGGTCCTATCTTCAAAGATATGAAACGAATTGATGTAATTTTAAATATTTCTTTGATTAATGAGAAAATCGGCCAGAGTTTGTGCAAGTGAAATTTTTCCTACGAGGGCTCCAAATATCATAACCTATCCTTCTGCAATTCTATTTTTTTGCATAGTTATGTAAAACCTTGTGTTTTAATTATTGAAGCTCAAGATCTTTTAAATATCCAATATCAGATTCAGAGTGAATGTAGGAAGGGAAAGAAGGGAGAGGAGTTTCCTAGAGGAGTTGTAGAGCTGAATAGAGAGGCCCAAAGACCATAGAGATTCAGAGACAAAGTATCAAAACCATTTTTAATACTAGAGAGAACAATACTTAGTTGTTTTTCACCTTTGGAAGAGTTTATCAATTGTTGGAACTCGGAAGCATCTATCGATGCAATCCCGTGACAGAGACTTAGCCAGAAAACCCGAAATATAATACCCTGTAACTTATTTTAATTGATTTTTGGAGATTTAGTCAAGTGACGGACCAGGGATCGTCAACTAATAGAATCCCACAATAGAGTTCTTAGCCTGGAGGCCTAGAATCCCGTAATTTATTTTAATTAAGCGTTGGAGACCAGGGACTGTCAAGTGACGTCGACAAAAATACTTTCCTTTCCCAAGATCCTTTAAGTGATGGGGTTATGGGGCCCTTAAGGAAGTGAGCACATTGGAAAAAATTTCCATTTGTAAAAGGTTAAGTGGGAAACCTGACGGGTCGAAAGCCTGTAACTAATTTTAATTGTATTATTAAAGAGTTCCGAGGACCCGAGGTCGTAATATTTGTACATAATAGAGAGCACCCAAATCTATTTTGCACTTATTTCCTTGATAATTTCTCCACTACATTGAAGTCTTCCAACTACAATTTTAACAAGAATTTGATTTCAGGGGTTGAAGGAAGCACCTTTTCAAGGGCCCAACTCCTACAGGGATTGATTTAAGTAAATATTCACTGAGATTTGCATCAAGTGATATCAAAGAAGACCTTGCATCTTCTACAAGAACGGGAGAGGGAATCATGTTTCCCAGAGTTGAGATAGGTGGAGAAGTGTTGAGAGTGATGCAGCAGTTAGAGGAAAGAATGGAAGCAATGGATACTGGTCGACCAAGAGAACTAGAAGCTAGATATGAAAGTGTTGAGGACTGAGAATTGGAAAAGAAGAAGTAGCAGAGGAACCAACATAGGTTAAGGTTATAAGATCAGTTTTGGGTTCAATCATGAAACAAAAACCAGATTTATCTTCCTACACATGCAATATGAATCCAGAAAAGTTGATTGATTGTATCACTGGGATGGACAAGTTATTTGAATATGAGGAAGTGGATTCAGAGAATAAATTCAATTTTTCAGTGATAAATTTGAAAGGACATGCAACTATCTAATGCGATGGTGTGTAGAAAGAGAGGAGAAGAAAAAATACACAGAAGATCAAGAGCTGGGACAGAATGGTAGCAAAACTCAGAGGTAAGTTTCTACCTAAATATTACCATCTCACTTTGTTTAGAAGTATGAAAAACCTTAGACAAAGAGGTATGAAAGTCATGGAATACATAAAGGAGTTATACAAAATGAACATTAGAGTTGGATATGTGGAAGAGTCTGTAGACAAGACTGTAGGGTACATTAATGGACTTAGATTGGACATTCAAGATGAGATAAGTGTATTGTCACCCAGGACAGTAGATGAGGCATACCAATTAGCTCTGAAAGCATAGGAGAAGCTTTCAAGGAAACAAGTAGGTAGAGGTAAAGGTGTTGCTATAAGAAGATGACAATAACAAAGAAAATGGAGGTCTAATATTGTGAAACTAGCTCCAAAAATAGAAGAAAAGAGATATCAACGCCTTATAAATAAGCCACTTCGAGGGGGCAGCCTCCAATACATTACATGAATGAACAATTCTTGGATGCTACAAATGAAAAAAACTCCTTTCTATATATAGGAGTCCATGGGGCCACAACGTAATCCTAGTGGGGCCACAATGTAATCAGGGAAAATTTTAAGAACCCCCCTAAATTTATATGTATAATAAATGGGCGAATCCGCATGATACATAGGAAAAATGGAAGGAGATTTTATTAATAATATAATATGTATATATAATTTTTTTGGCGAATCTCTCACGAGATTATATTATCTTGTAAAATCATGGCGAATCACCAGTACAAATGGCGAATCACTAGTACAAATGGCGAATCATTGTCTAGGGGAGTTTGGGGTGTTGGTTCCAATGAAGATATGGTAGTTGAACCAGGGTTTGAAGGAAGAAAACCACCAAGACCAAGCATGGCACATGGTGACTCGTGAGGGAAGTAGTTCTCGTGCAGTTTGGAAAATGCG